>CM069544.1:53082500-53707500 GCA_035773235.1 Eospalax fontanierii | reverse complement strand
TCTGCCCAGATCCAGTTAAGTGAGTCAGTGAGCTTAGCAAGGTTACAGCGGCATAGGGAGGGGTGGCTTCCCTGACAGTCCCACCCCAGCACGGAGGAGACGTCAGGAAGACCATAGCCTTCGACCTCCCTGCCCTGGGCCTCCCCACACAACTGCAGACAGCTTGGCTGGCAGGAGTCTCCTCTTCCTCCAAGTTGTTACCACTTATGTAGCCTTGAGTGGACCTGGTGATTCTTGTAATTTTCTGAGTCTCCTGAGCCTGGTAAGTTGCGAGTTTCTTTCCCCTCTCCAGGAGGGAATGCTTTAGTTCAGAGAAAAATGGCTATATAAGAGATGATAAAGAATTAACAGGCATTTGGGGTTTAAGCTCTGTGTAGTTCATAGGGTCACCTTCTGGACAGTGGGTCAAAGAACAGTCTTTGTCACCCTTCCTTCTCATACCCCGTCCCCACCTGGCCCTGTACATCGAGCACAAAGGACCTGGCTCAGACTGTGTGGGACTGAGTCCCTGTTTTAATACTCAAGGCCCACAGAACTTAAGAAGTCCTTTAACAGCCCCGAGCCCACGTCCCCCCTGGCAGACTTGCCTTGGGACCAGTAACACTCCCTCGGTGTCTGAGTCCCCGCCCCAGCACCATCCAGCCTTCAGTGCCTCCGGCCTCGTGTGTCCGCTCTGTCCTCGCAGCTCAAGGTGCTTGTGCAATTGGAACGTTCTCCTGGCTTCTGCAATCCCTCCCTGACAGTTTTACCTGAGGCGAACACTGCAGTTACTTCGATCTCCTCTATTCTCAGGTCATCAGAGACAGGATGGTCAGTAAGAGCCTGTAGACTCCTGAGCAGAGGGAGCATGCATCCAGAGCCAGCTCCTCCTTAGAACTTACCACTGCATGCTTCAGCTTCTAATCTCCTGGGAGATTCTCATTTATTAATGAGAATGTGGCGGTCAGAGGACAGCCTGTGGCATCGGTTTGCTCTTCTACCTTTACACGGGTTCTGGGGATGAAACTCAGTTTGCCAAGGCCTGCAGAACAAGTGCCTTTACCCTCCGAGCGTCTCACCTGCCCCAGAGTTCTAATTTTATCATACAGCATAGAATCGACTGTGGCATTTATTCCACTCCTCATGTCGCACAGCTCTCCTTGGGTTGTACGTGTGTGTCCTATTCCCAGTAGTCCTTCGAGCCCTTTTCCTCTCCTCTCCAGTAGTAAGCAACCCTTAATCTACTTTGTGTCTCTATGAATTTGCCTATTCTGGGAATTTCAAATGCATGGAATAGTTTCTTACACTTAGCATATTATCGAGGTAAGTCATGTTGTAACACGCCTTAGCACTATCACTTTTTATGGCCAGACACAATCCCATGATGTGGATAAGCCATGTTTTAACACTGCATCTGTTGGTAAACACCCAGTTGTCCCATTTTTAACTTTTGTGAAAAAATGCTGCCAAGATTTTTTAGGGACAAGTTCTCTTGTATACTGTCTTCAAGTCTTTTAGGTATGCACCTAGGAGACAGCCTGTTTGACTTGAGGAGACTCCGTTTGACTTGAGGAACCTCTATACTTTCTCCAGCAGTCGGTCCATTTCCATTCCCACCAGCTGTGTAGGAAGATCCCAGTCTCTTCACATCCTCACCAAGACTTGTTGTTTTTCTTCTTTTTCAAGTACCGTAGCCACGCAGTGGATAGAACTGGCAGGAGGAGCACTGTGTCTCCTCCACGGATGTATTCTGAGAAAAGTGTCCAGGTTGTGGAGCCCCAAAGGGAATCACGGTTACTTCTGCTGCCACAAGAAAGGCCGTCTTCTGCTCCATCAGCTGGCTGAGCTTCTGTGCGTGACTCGGAAGAAGGTCACTGTGTTAGACTCTCTGTAGTGGTAACAAAACACCTAACAGGTGGTTGGTGAGACGGCTGAGTGGGTAAAGGAACTTGCCACTAAGGCTGACGACCTGAGTTCTATTCCTGGGCCCCACTTGGTAGAAAAAGAGAACCGATTCCTGTGAGCTGTCCTCTGACCTCCAGGCATGCACTGTGGCACCTCCCATAAACACATGTAATAAAAATAGTTCTTTAAAATGCCTGGCAGAGTCTGCTTGTGGTTTCAGCCCATCATGGCTATCTCCATCATGGTAGACTGTGTTGCTTCTGAGGTAAAAGGCCTCACAGTAGTGGGGCCACATGGCAGAGTCTGTCATCTGCATGGCAGACAGAAACTAGAGGAAGGGAAGACAGGCAGAAGCCAGCCAAGATACAGTGCAAGGAAATGGCCTCAGTCACATATTTCCTCCAACTAGGTCCCACTTCCTGCTTTCACCATCTCCCCAGGACGCCATTAGAAATGATATTAGGAATCCATCAAGGGGTTAATCTACTTGTTAAGTGAGAAACCTCATGATCCAGTCTTTCCCAAAGCCGACCAGCAGATAACCAAGTTCTCACTACACGGACAAGGGGCATTTCGTATTCAAACCCCAATAGTCACCTCTTCCTGCCTTCCTCACTGGATTGCAAAAGCCTGATGATGTACCCGGGGCAGGGCCGCTCTGGCAGAGGTCTAGATGCTGAACGTCCCCTCCATCCTGTGTCCACTCGCTCCTCATGGAATCTTTTATGACGGAGGGGGATTATATATTATTTTTATTTTATGTGTATGACTGTTTTGCCTACATGTACATAAATGTGCCTGCATCATGCAACACCCATGGAGGACAGAAGAGGGCATTAGATCCCCTGGAACTAGAGTTATGGACAGTTGCTAGCCGCCATGTTGGTGCTGGCATTCGAACCTGCGTCTTCTGCAAGAGCAGTCAGTGCTCTTAACTGTTGAACCATCTCTCCAGCCCACCACACAGAATCTTTTAAATTTTGTTTTGTTTTTGTTGTTGAGACATGTAGCTCAGGCTGGCCTTGAGCTCCTGATTCTCTCTCCTGCCTCTACTTGCCAAGTGCTGGAATTACAGAGATGCGCCACCATACCTGGCTCTACCCACAATCTAGACCCAGAAAGTCTCCCTGCTTGCAGAGCGCCTGCAGCTATAGGACGCACAGGGAGGGACACAGCCGCTCCTTTCTGCCTTCGATTTCCTCACATTCCTTCACTGCTGCTTCATCACTCCAGCATCCCGGGTGCCTTTCATCCTCTTCAAATGCCGCTCACAACAGGCAGGTCGCTGCCTTCAAGGGATGTTCTTTCAAGTTAAATAATCTAAAAGCAGCTTGAATATTAGTAGCTGTTATAGAAACCCAGAACACGGCTCAGCCTTTGGGGTGTTTTCCTCATCCTAGCTTTCAAGGCACTCCTTACTGGGAAACCTCTTGACAAACACTGTCATGTTCCTGTCCTTGTGTCACAGCTGAGACCACAGACCCTGCGTCACATTGGCCCAGGTGTTTGTTTGCAAGGCAACAGGAACTGGCATAGAACAGAGGGACCCAAATTCACCTATAAGGGGATGATGATAGAAAGCTGAAAGGTGAAACTTCTGCAGAGCTGGAGACAGGATTAAGGGTGGACCCTGACAGGAACTGCTTTAAGATGGACCCAGACAAGTGGCTGGGCAGTCACTCACAGCCCCACTATCGCTGTGTCCCCTGTTAGAGGCCAAGTGTGGCTGCTGTTGTAGGGGACCAGGCGAAGGTGCTAGTGGTCACCTGCAGACTCCTGGCAAGTTGGGAATTACTTAGTATGGTGATGTCCTGGATGAGTTCTAGGAAGATCCTGGGGAGAAGGGACAGTTGGATCTTCAGGACTACTGTTTCTCCTGTGAACTGAAGTTCAAGGCCTATTGACTAACTCAAACTTTGTGATTACAGAAGGTTGGAATGTTGCAGATTCAGAACCAAATTAGCTTGGGTTTTCTGTAGTCTCCTTGACAGCTACTCATGTCCCACCTCTATGTCTGACCTCACATCCTATGACTATTAGGTAAGCTATTTTGGAATGTATTAACTTAGGAAATCATGAGATTCCAATCAACCCCAAAGCTAAGAATACCGTCAGAGAGCATCAGAGACCCATAGCAGACATTTCTCTACTTTGTTGAAACCTGTTTACAAGGTGTTCCTACCAGTGAGGTAGAAAATGCCTTGAGTTTTCATTTCCTTTTATTTCTATAAAACATCATGAAACCATTTCCATGCTGCAATCTGAATCCATGCTCCTGGGTGACTCATCTTTAGCACAAGAACAAACCATCTCTTATTCTTGGTTAGGCGAGAGCTGTGTTTTGGGTTGACACTCAAACTGTGCTCCATGGATGCTCCTTGAATCAGGTCCTCCCACGAAGCGCAAGTGTTGTGTCTTACTCCACAGAATCAAAATCTCTGGGGGAGGGATTGTTAGAGCCTAGATTTTTAGCACATTTCCTCAGTCATTATCTTTGAACATGGTTTTGGTCCCAGTGTGCCCTTCTAGTCTTTCAGTTCCAAGATCAGTGCTATGACCACTCTCTGGCATCGTTAATGTTGCCATCTAGAAATCTCCACACATGAAACAAACTATATCCAGAAACCAGTGTGTACAGGGCTGGAAGGTGTGATGGAGAAGGTATACATCAAGCAGAGGCAGCAGAAACCCTCTGTGGCCATAAAAACATTCTACTCTAATAGCAAAAGCTTAAACTCATGTCATTTGGGGACTTTGGCAAGTACAAGAACTTCTTTCGAATAACAAATGATGATCCAGAGTATTTGTTGAGTGATTAATTCTTGCACTGTATCCTGGAGCTCTGAAATGATGATGCTTTCTTTATCATGCCTCCCACATTATAAATCAAGAAGAGAGGCACTGAGACAGGCCAGACCTTGCCCGTGGGCACACAGCTGGTATGGCTGGGCTGGGAGGGCATCCAGAGCACCTGGCCATACAACCAGCCTCCTGACCCCATGCTGCCTCTAATTTGTTGACACATGATTTTTACAGATGGTGGAAGGCCTGCCAACATGGGTCATGTGGTTGTGTCCCAGTGCTCTGGTTCAGTTCTGCTCTGTTCTGTTAGGGCAGCAGGCTTGGGTACCTATTGAAAGCCAGGGGCTGGTAGCAAGAAGTGTCTGAGATACTGTTTTTGCCTTCGTGGTGTTGGCTCTGGAGAGGGTGATGGAAGAGTCAGCCCATAATGCTGGTAGAACAGTACCGTCCCCCAACTCCACATCTTGGTGTGATCAACTTCCTGTGTTTGGGTTTTATGTTTCACACTGGACACTGGAAATTTCTGGCAGCAACTATGTAGCCCATATGTTACATGCCCTCTCTCAGGGGTTATTCTTCTGTATCATGGCTCAGTGCCTCGGGTCACTTGTCATAAACATTTAATTCAGTCTTATATATATAGCTGATGCTTTAGTTTGCCCAGGCTGCCATAACTAAATGCAGACGACATGGCTTAAGTTAGGAGATTTATGTCTTGCAGATCAAAATGTCAGTAAGAAGCCCCAGCTCTAGTGACCACAAGAGGGTCAGCTTGATCACCTGTCCCAATCCACCAACACACACATACACACACACAGAGAAAGAGAGAGAGAGAGAGAGAGAGAGAGAGAGAGAGAGAGAGAGAGAGAGAGAGAAAGATTTAATCAATGAATTGGAGAAGGGGAACTAACAAACTATTGCAGTGATCCCCCAGTCTATTTCGGGGGTGTTGGCATAAGCTTTATGTTTAAGTAGGTGAAGAATTAGGGCAGGGGCAAGAGGTCTATATACTTTAAGCAGCCCTGGTCTGGCTGATCACTGTCTCAGCTCTGGTTCTGTAGGGCATCTGAAGAAATGATTGAGGTATAGGGTGTCTGAAGGAATGATTGCTATCATCACTTGAGGGCATCCACCTGGCTCCTTTAAGGAGATGGTGTGGCCGCAGCATGGTGGATAACTGCCTTCTTTGGGGGGTGGCCTGGCCTGCATCTGTGAGACGTTGATGTTTCTGGAATCCAGGGTTGGGACAGTCATTCTGATCTTTGTACCTTCAGCCTTTCAGGGATGAGACGGGTCAGGTATGCATCACCTGGCTGCAGATGGGCACTCTTGTGAGATTATCATGCCAATGCCAAGTCTTGGTTTCTTTTCTTGTTGCTGTGATAAAACACTCTGACAAAGCCAACTCAACGGGGACAGGAGACATTTAGGTCACACTTCCAGGTTCCAGTCTGTCATGGCGGGAGGTCACAGTGGCAAGAACTTGTCGCAGCTGGTCACATCACATCTGCAGTGAAGAAGCAGAGAGAGGAGACCCCACGCCGCTTGGGTCTCTTTGTACAGCCAGGATCCTCTGCCCAGGGAATGGTCCCACCTACAATTAAACAGCCATAGATATTCTCAGAGGCTAACCTTCATCTAGACACTCCATCACAAGTATGCCCACAGACTTGCCTCCTGGGAGATTCTAGAGTCTGTCAAGTTGACCACTAGCGTTAACAATCACATAGAGGTAACCCGGAGTCTGATCCAGAGTAAAGAGATAGACTCAAAGTGAAGGCAGCCATGCCAGGCCCTGTGCCTCTGTGGTCTTGTGGGCCCAAGTGAGGAGTTAGTGCTTCTAGCCAAAGCAGTTTCTAAGTTATAGACTGCTTCATTCCTCATCTTCTCTCAGAGATGGTCACCATATGTACAGCTAAGTGCCCATGTGACCTCTTGGGTGGTGTGTGGGTGGGGGAGGAGGCTGTTCTCTGGTGTCTGTTCTTTTAAGGGCACTAATGCTATAATGGGGTCTGCCCCCGCGACTTCATCTAAACCCAGTACCACCCGTATTCGTTACTTTTCTGTTGCTGTAACAAAACACCATGACCAAGGGAACTTATAGATGGAAGAGTTTATTTGGCTATGGTTCCAGATGGGTAAAAGTTCATCATGGAGGGGAGGCACGGTGGCCGGAGCAGGAGCAGAAAGCTGAGGACTCACATCTTTAAGCAGGCACAGGAAGCAGAAAGAGCCAGAACGGAACTGGCTGTATATTCCCAAAGCCTGCCTCCAGTGATGTACTTCCTCCAGCATGGCTATACCTACTAACAGTTCCATGACCCTTCCCATCCAGCACCGCAAACTGGGGACCAAGTGTCCAAATCTTTGGAACCTATGGGAGACATTCTCATTCAAACCACCATACCATTGTATTGGGCATTGTATTGGGAAGAGCACAAGGCCCCTGTCCATAGTACATAATATCTGAGAAGTATAGTGAGAAGTCAAATCACAGACAGCCACATATGGAAGACCCACTACAGGTTTGTTTTTTTTTAAAACACATTTATTTACTTGTTTATTTGTCTATTTTTGTGTGTGCATGTGTCCTGGGGATCGAACTCGAGTCTTGCAAGTGCTTCCCCTGCTGCACTACCTCTCTGACCCTGTAGCTTTTATTTAATACTCCAGAATTAAACACTCCAACTTGCGGTGCTGTGTTTTAACTATTGGTCAAGTGCACTGCCTGGATAATGTGTGGATGGAGTTGGTTCAAAGCCGTGTAACTGGAGACTTCCAGGCAAGAGAAAAGCCTGTTCCATTTTTGGCAAAAACAGAGGAGCAAATTTCTTGTAGTTTTTTGTTGATCCTTTGGGCATCCATATTTATACATTTTATCAAATTGAGACATCATGCAGAAAAGAACTCATTAACAATTTCAGATTAATGTGGGCCTCTTTGTATGATTTGTGTTCTGTTTGTCTTGAACACGAAAGTTTTTGTAATTGGTATGTGTTTATTTTCATCAGATTTTTTTTCCGATCTATGAAACCAAAACTAGTATATGATGCTTTTTACAAAATTTGTAAAATAACTTGAAAGTCTTATGAAGAAATTCAAATCACTTTAAATGTCGATTAAAGATACTACTGGTATTTCTTTAAATTTACCAATGGTATTTTTGTTGCTTGTTTTGTTTCATTTTTTTTCAGACTAGCTAATACATCTACAACCTCATACAAACAAGGCAAGCACTCTACAATAGAGCTACATCTCCAGCCTTTCTCAGTGTGGTTAAGACAAAGCTCATTTTCAAAAGATGCTCATTGTTAAAATATTCTTCCAGTAGATCTATGAATTGTTGAACAGGAGAGTGGGAAGAGCCTTCAAGGGTACTCTGCCTCACCCTCCAATCCTGCAATGAGCATCATAGCTTTGTTTCTGTTGCTTGCATGAAATACTCCTTAAGGGAGAAAGAGTTTATTTGGCTCACAATTCCCAGGTTACAACCCATCATTTCAGGGACATCAATGCAGCAGGAACTGGGAGCAACGGGGAGAAACATATCCACAGCCACCCAGAGTGCAGTGGACTAATGTATGCACGCAGTGTTCGGCTCACTTCCTCCCCTCCATCCCTTGCCCAGGGGCTGATGGCACCTATAGTTGTTGGATCTTCCCACTTCAACTATTATAATTAATAAAATCCCCTGTGGACATTTCAACCTGGACCAGACAATCCCTCAGTGAGACACCCTTCCCAGGTGACTCTGGATTATGTCAAGAGATAACTAAAACTAACTGTCACACTGGGTAAACTGAGGCTGGCTATGCTCACAGTCAGGCGTGTACTGCTCTGCACTGGACCTGTGTTCTTAAACTGTTGTTTCTTTTTAAAATATATTTTTATTGATTTTTTGTGTATTTCATACACAGCATCTTAATCCTCTTCATACCCCGTTCCCCATTGAGACCCTTTCCTACCCCTCCCCCTGGATTTAATGCATTTTGTCATTTATGTTATGTAAAGTTAGTATCCCCTCCTGTCCCTAGTGTAAGTTCATCCACTGGGGTCCAGACAGCCTGTGTAGAATCACACTCCCTTAAAGAAGATCAGCTCTTCCTCACCCAGCAGTAATCTGTTACCCAATAGTTCTTCAGCTAAGGTTGGGGTCTGCTGTCCATCTCCACAGTTCTATGCTAGGTTTTGTCTGCTTGAGTTTCCATAGGTCTTGAGCATGCTGACACCATTGCTGTAGGCTCATATGAGCAGGGTTCCAGGAGCCTGTAGGACTCTGTTTCTATATGGTCACACACCTCCTTCCCTGGCTCTTACAGGCTTCCCAGCCCTTTTTCTGCAATGGTCCCTGAGCCCCAGGTTCATTGCCCTCTGTGTCATGAGGGAGCTTCATTGATGAGAGCTGAGAGACGTGTTAGTGTTCTCTCTACCCCTTGTTCCACTGTGTGCCATGAGCCATGGGTTTAGGGGTTCCATTGTAGATGTGTCACTGAGGGTTGGGTATTTCAGTCATGTAATGTCTGTGTGTCACCAGTTGTGGGACTCTGTAATAGTCTGTGCCTATGACAAAAGAAGCTTCTTTGATAGTGCTGACTGGCCTACTTGTCTATAAATAGAAGGATCCATATTTAGCACATAGTAAGAAATTATATTTGTCTAGGGATGTGACAGCCTTGGGATTTTCTCTAAGATCTGTGACCCCTTCATCCATGTGCATTTGGCTATGTTTACTGTAGCACTCATGAGTTCCCTCCCATTGAGTGGGATCTAGGTCCAATTAGGTAGCTGTTGATTGCACCTGAGAAAAAAGTGCCATGACTGCCCCAAATACAGCTTGCTGTGCTGGTCATTGTTGTGGTGACTGTGTCTTTAAAACTAGGTTTGGACCTTCAATGATGTTCTCCCTTGGCAGCTTGTGTAGTGTGCTCCAGAGTTGAGAGCTAGCCTTGAGAGAGGTGTCTTCCAGGTCAGTTCCAGATTTTTTGTTCCAAGTCCTGTGTCTGAAATATGTCTTTCTTCAGCAATAGGGTCTTACCTTCAAGTTCTCAGAGGCAATCTAGCAGGCAATCAAGGGCTGTGACAATACCTTGTGTAATTCTGGGAATCTCTTGGACCACCCTGGCCAACAACTCAAAGGGCAGTTTCTTCCATCTGGCATTGTTTCTTGTTACATAGCCTTCGGCTACACACATGGACTCATGTAGAGAGACTATATATATATGATTTTCAGTAGGTTTTTGAACTAATACAGTTCCCTCTGGGTTTTACACAGCTAGGCATTATTTACCCCCGCCCCCCATCTAGGCCTTCCTCTTCCCTCCTCGGTTAAAGCACCCCACTTTCCCATTTCTCCCCGACTCTACCCGTCTCCTATGTCCCGCCTCTCTTGAGCTCCTTCTTCCCCTTTTGTCCCCACAGCTCCTTGTATAACCCGCCTCTCTCCCTCCCATTCAAATTCCCCATTTTCCCCATTTCTGCCTTAATAACACCTGTCTCCTCCGGTTCTCTCTGTTCCTTCTTTCCCTTTACCTCCCTCGTTACTTTCTATTTTCCTGGCCTCTGCAGTTCCATCAGGATATACTCACATATAAGAATTTGGTGTTAGGATCCACAAATGAGGGAGAATATACATTGTTTCTGTGTCTGAGTCTGTGTTACTTCACCTAGTATAACACCAAACTGTCATTTCTTAGTATCTTTGAGCTACTGTGATTGGCATTTTCAAACAAAGCCTTTACTCCCGAAATGAAAGCATCTGCTCACACCGCTACCCACCCTGGGGGTCCCTTCCCCATCTCCATGCTTGATGCTGCTTTCCTGATAGCCAGCAAAGCAGCAAGAAGTTACTGAGCGAGAGCAGGTGTCTCCAGACCTCCGTCATCTCTCCCGTACTTCAGTATTAGGAAACGAGTTGAGAAAGATCCTTTAGCCCTAAGATTTTCATGTTCTAACTTGTAAATTTAATTGTAACTGTACAGACATGGTGTGAGGCTAGGCGAGATCCCGAGGCTCTGGCCCAGTTTCCACTCACGAACATCTTATTTAATGACTGTACATTTGTCAAAACGAGGAAACTGGCACTGATTTAGTGCTCTTAAGGAAGCTATGGACTTAGTTGGATATCCTCAGATTTTCCAATAATGTCCTTTTTCAGTTTCAGGATTAAATCCACACAATCACCAAAATGCCTGTTCTCTAATCTGAGGTGTATCTTTTATGGACTCTACTGTTGTTCCTTAAAGAATACGGCCAGCTGTTGTGTTGTGGGACGAGTTTCTCAGATGAGAGTTCCTCTGATGATGTCTCATGATTAGGTTGGAGACATGGATTTGGGGCAGAAACCACTGCCACTCAGTGGCCTCCTCCTATCTGACGAGGTCATGTGACAGCACTATGACTCACCATAATTGATGTCAGCCTGACCTCACTTTGCTGGTGCTCCCTGCCAGGCAGGGGAAGGCCAGCCCTGCTGAACCCTGGCTCTCTTATTGTTGATTGGCTGCATGGGGGTGTAGGAGAATAGGAGGAACCTGGGTCCTTGCCTCACAGCCATGGATCTTAAGTGTGGGTCCCAGGAACATTGGGAAGTTGTGTAAACACAAATTGTCAGGCTGTTCATAGACTCTGGCTTTGTCCCTGCGGAGCTGGAGACAGCTTGGGGATTCTGAGACCACTCTCGGGAACCTGCCCAGAAGATACAGACGCGAATGCTCGGGGTGTGGCCCGAGCACTGGGAGGTGTCAACCTCCTCAGTGATTTTCCAATTCTGCCAAGACTGAGAAGTTGGACTCTTTAGCCACATGCAGCTTTTTAGAGCATGTATCTCCAGCAGACTGGCCTCCTGCAGACTACTCTTCATCTGAATAATAGCGCTTTCTATTGTTTCTGTCAGATTTTTCTTCATCTCTCTAATCTGTATTATAAAAGAGTAGAAATGTAATTTCCCAGTTAACTTGTATTCAGCATGAAAAATGGCTAGCTTGAGTCAGACAAAAGGAGAGACATCTTTCACAGGGTAATGACCTCTGTCTCGTCAACTAGTAGGCTCCTCTATTCATTATGAGCGGGGAGAGCAATGCCTTTTTCCTAAATTGATTGTCTTCAGAGTATCTTTCCCGATACAGGAACACTTCAGGAACCTGGCCTGGCAGGTAGAGTGAGGCAGCGTTTCAGAGCACTTCCTTCCGGTGTGATTAGGAGTGTTTATACAGCTTGATGGAGTTCAGGGTTTCCTTCTCCTTCCCTCTTCCTCTCCTCTTTCTCTCTCTCCCTCTGGTCCCCCTTTTTTCTGAGATAGTCTGTCTGTGTTGCCTAGGTTAGCCTGAATACCTGAGCCAGGGTGACCTCCTGCCTCCTCCTCCTGAGTGTACTGGCTAGATCTGGAATTCTGGAAGGAATTCCTGAAGGAAGTACAGCAAGGTTTTCCCTGTGAAGCTTTGTTATCTCTGGAGTCTTAAGCAGGCCCTCTTAGATAGTTAGTTAGGTATCAACAAGCCTGAGGGTCACTATGACATAGGAGAAGTCAGAGTCCCCTCTTGGGGTTCACAGTCTCATTAATAAAAGAATTTAATAAAGGACTCAAATGGAAGTTTGAGGATAATTTTGTTAGCATTTAAAAGGAAAACCCTTAGGACAGCTGTAAATCTTAGCAGCTGCTTAGAAAAGAGAAGAGAAGGAAAAAAGCCATTTTAAACCAGTGTGGTGGTCAGACATGTGGGGGACAAGTAGCCACATAGCAGGGAGGGGAGCTTTAGAGAAAGAGTAAAGAAACCCAGAATGTTGGGGCTATCCAGAGTGTTAGGGAAAGCCTACTTAGAAGAGGCAGAAAGCAGACAGAGATTACAGGAAAGCAGGCAGAACTACTAAGCTACATGTCTGCACCCAATAAGCTACTGTGTTAGGGGTAGGAATTCTGGTCAGAAAAGAGTACATGATCTCATTAAAGTACCAGTCATCTATTTAGCATGGCATAAGAGGAGCCTGCCTTTCTGGGGGAGGTCTCTCTGCCAGGTGAATGACCTGGCTTGACTCCAATGTTGGGCCTCTACCCAGGTCAGAGATTTTATTCTCTTGACCAGGAATTTTTCTAAAGAGGGCATTTCTTGCTACCATAACAAGTAGGGATGGACCTATTCCTCCTAATCAGTAGATTGTAAGACCAAGAGTAGAAACTGCAGGATTCTGATACTGGTGCAAAGAATGAGATCTGGGCCTTCTCTTTGGCCCTGCCCAGAGACTTGACATCTGCCTGAAAGTTCCTAAGAACGTGATCTAGCTGGACACTTTCTGGGAAAGAACAAAAGCGTACTGTTGTCCCCTCTAAGAGTGAATCCAAATTGGCTTGCCAATCACCTGGGCAGGAAAATGCCTCTCAAGAGAGCTGTCTGTTCTAGAAATATTAAGAAATCATATCAATGTGAAGCCTACCCAAACAAGCAGATTGCCACAATGATTCCTTTGACAGTTGTCTCCCCTTGTCCCTCGGGAGTGTCCCCCCAACAGCGGTCTCTCTGACCACTGCGCACACCCACCCTTTAGTGTGGTTTTCCCTGCAATGGACCCTTCGCTCTTGTTTATTCTTACCCTTGAGAGTGCCTTATGGTGCTCTGTAACAAACCCTGCTTGTCTTTAACTATGCTTTCCATGGTGCTTCACTGCACTCATAAGCTGAGGGAGCTCACAAGGCCCAGGGAGCTGAGGGGAGGCCAGAGCGAGGTCCCGGCAGTGTCCTCTGCCTCTCCTCTGGAGACACTGTGGGCAGGTGTTCTGGGTGTTTTTGTAGTAGTGTGTGTCCTGGGCGTTGTAGAGCATTGAGCTGCCTGCTTCTTTGGCCTTTGTTATTTGATGACAGCTACAGACATTGTCAGATGTCTTGGGGTGGGACAAGGTGGAGAGACAACAAAGTCATCCCTAACCTGGCGACTCCTAGTCTTAGGTGACAGACATCATACCTGTCAGTATCTCCTCAGCTGTCTTGGCAGGACCTGGGTCTTTAGGAGTTTGGGTTAGCCCTGGAGACTTCCTACTTCTCCTCAGTGTAGTTCCTGGGCTAGCTCTCACCCTCATACCTGAAGGGTACTCCCTGTGAGGTTCCCCAGAGGTCCTGGGATAGATAAAGCTGGGTGTCTTTAAGATCAGAAGCTACAGATCTGGTGATAGAAGTCGGGCACACCTTCAGGAAAGATCCTGAGATACCCAAACGGCTCCCTGCAGGGACCTCAGCCCTGCTTTTCTGGTGGGGTCTCTACAGCCCTCTGGTCCCTGGCTCTGTTATGAAGCATCCCAGGTCCTGCTTGCCAAGACTGCTCTTGCTGAGCACTCGGCACACCTGCCTGTTGGCCCTAGTATCTGGTCTTGGCCACTCCTCATTGATGTCGTCAGAGGTGGCATCCCCTGGCTGGGCACCTGAACCACTAGAGCCAGGTCACCTTGAGTGGCAGCAAGTGGTGGACATGGTCTAGAAGTGATCTTGGTCTCTTTAGCCCCTGCCTGTCACCATAAGGCAGTAGTGGGACTTTAACGCTTAGAGCTTTGGGGATACTGAGACACCAGGAGCAAGGGCTGAGAGAAGTCTTCTGAGCTGTGTGCAGGGCGTGTAGAAGCATTGACTCGTCACTTTACCCTCTAGGTCAATTAATATAGGATGGAAGATGCTTCTGCCTCCGTTGTTTTTTATTTTTCTTCTTTTTTTCTTACCGCCTTTATGTTGGGTCACCTGTTCAGCTCTGCACAGGCATGTTAATCTCTCAAGGAATGTCTGTCCAAACTGCCTCATCCCTCTCCAAGCCTGAAGGCACAGAGATAAATCGTGGTGCTAAACCTGCAGGTACCCTGGATTCCAGGAACAACATAACCTAGCCCGAGAGGCACCCCGTCCCACCAACCCTATGAGGGCAGCTATCCATCATGGCGAGGCGGCATCCTGGAGCAGAAGTGACCATCTCCTGAGAACAGGTTGATCCCTTCAAGCAATGACAGCCCAAAAGTTGTCTTCTGACTATCTTGCTGGCCCTAGCTCAAAGGATGGAGGGGCGATGCCTTGGTCAGGATTGCTTGTCCCTCCTACCTGTCCCAGTCTATTGTTTCTTTAATCTGCAAGCTCATATCAGCCTCCTGAAGATGGATGTGGGGTCATGGTGCATCCCTGTATCTGTTCCACTTTCTAGTGTGGCCACATTGAATAGACCTCCGCTCCCTGTTTTTAGTCAGTTCTTACCTCTTTCATTGGTGTGTTGGGGACAGGTGACCAACTGAGCCTAGTTTGTTCTGGCTACTGGAGTCCAAGCTTTTACCCTAAAATCTGTAATAGCAGGTCCACATATCCTTGTTTTTGTTGCACTGAAGCCATGAAGACCAGCTGAGCACTAGAGTTTTTTCATGTCCGTTTATCATAGTCTTACATGTGTTTCCCATATGGCTTCCCAGGGCTACATTTTGCCCCTTGGTATAAATATCTGTGCTGCTTCTTTGAAGACAGCTTCTTCTATTAAGTTTAGCAGGTTAACAGAATCAAATCTTCAAGGCTCACACACACCCCAGAGGCCTATCCCTCTTCTGTCCAGGCTTTACCTTCCAGGCTGCTCTGATTCTATTAGTCTAGGAGCTGCCAGCCTCCACTAGTGAATTTAGTGTCGTGAGCAGGTGTCAGTCAGTGGCCTAGTTAAGGAGTTCTATTGGTGCCCATTCGGGGAGGCAATCACAGTTTTGTTTTGGGGGTATTTCACTTCCAGAAGGAAAGGGGACAGCTGTCAGTGGGCATTCCCACCCATGACAGTCCATGATGGACATCCCCACCCGTGACAGTCCACGATGCTGCCAGCCCTTCACGCTCACAGGACTGAGGTGGGCAGACAGCAGGTCCTGTTTCCTCTCTGAGGACCAATGAAACCCTTCATAGTCTGGCTGAAGCTTGGAGCCTGGGAGCGCTATGGCATCAGATGTCTGTGAAGGTGGGTGAGGCAGGAGCAACCCAGAAGTTGGCCACAGTGACTTGGCAGTAAGGCTGGCTAAGGCCACACTCACACCGTGTGTGCAGATCAGCCCCGTGTCTTGTAGGGAGTAAGACTGTGACATTAGAATTCGGGCATTTCCAAGTCCCATTTGCTTCTGGATGTGGATTTGGCTTCTTGTTTTATTTGAATGGCAGTGCAACCATCAGGTGACGGCAGGTACAGCAGTAGATGAGCCTGGGGCAAAGGAGAAAGGGAGAGGATTTTCACCTCCCCATGCAGACTCAGGATGGGGACAAATAGACTTTTCTGGATTCCAGGTCTCCTGAGAAAGTAATTAAGGGCAGTGAGGCTGCATCTGGGCCAGTAGGACCCAGTCATGCTGGGTTCACAATGTCTCAGTGGGTTCTCAAAGGGAATGTGGGGTGTGGAACACAGAAGGTGAGACCAACACAGGAGCAGTCAGAGGATGAGGATGGCGGAATGTGCTCAGAATAGGGCTTGAGGAAGACCAGCGGCTTAAGCGGGAGTGAGGTTGCACTGAGTTTGGGGGCCCAGGAAGGTTTGGTTTAGGCTAAGAGGCCTCCTGGCTTTGCATGAGTGGTCTGTAAACAGTGATAGCACATCCCAAAGCTACGGTGATTTTGAGTTCCCTGATGAGTTACCATCAGGACACTCTGGGTCTACCAATTCACACTTCCACCATGTCTGAGGGATCTATAGGCAGAAGTCATGGCGGGAGGAAAGCTTGTTGGAGGGATCCTTTCTCCATAGCTCAGCTGGTTCACAGCTACCTGGTCTGTGTCCTATTGCATTAGACTGAGGACCCTTGTGTATACTTGCAGAGCCTTAGTTCCCATCCCTGACCAAGGACTTCCCTTGGTTGGATTGCATTCTCTTCTCTGAGCACTGGGTTCTGGACCTTCAAAATTCATCCATTTCTATGTTTCTGGAAACACCAAATTTTCCTGATGGGTAGCAGTGTACTGAAAGGAAACATTACAAGAGAAAGCACCTACCTGGCCCAGGTGACTAGTTTCCTAAGTGATGCTGTCAAATCTGTAAAATGCCTTAAACCACCTCCCAGAATCCTGCCAGTGATGACTGCAGGCTCTGAAATGATCAGGAACCTTGGTTTGTGACAAGGAAGTTCCCTTCTGTTTTTGCCTTTCCTCAGACTGGAAACACAGGATCACTTAGCATAACCCTGGGTGGGTGAAATGCTGAGCTACCTCCCTACTAAGAAGGACCGTTCAAGAGCCTTCCAGAGATTGACCAGGCCCTTCACTCAGATAGTAGGACCAGCCCCCAGTGGTCCACTGAATGCTTAGCTATTAGCTATGATGATGTGTACAAATAAGTAACCAGAAGTCTGTGAAACCCTTTGTTCCTTGGTTTGCAAAGCCTGAAGATTGAGTGTTTGGTTTGATTAGGCTTGAGATGCCAACTATATATTTGGACTAGCTATTAAACACAAACTATTGCTAAATAACTTATAGCAAATGATGAGAAAAAAAGTTATATGTAAATAATTCTTACAGTTTCCTAACATGCACATCAGAGTAAATGTCTTCTATCTTGGCAAGGACTCTGGCTTGGCCTAGCTTTGATCAGGCCTCTCTGAGCCTTCTCTTTGACATTCTTTTGGAGTTGCCTTGCTCTCATCTGTGACCTACCCAGACCAGTCTTAACAAGTATCTCCCCAGCCTTGCTAACTGATCAAGTTCCTTATCTCCAGCCTTTGATGTTTCTGTCCTTGGCCTTCAAGAAGGATCTTGTTTAGAAAGAATCCCCAGACCTTTGATGTTTGTCCTAGAAGTTCCAAGTACCGAACCCCTCACCCTTACCTCACCTCTTGGCCTAAACCACCCTTGACCTTGTTTTGTTTGAAGTTGAGCTTTCTTGCCTTGTCTTTCCTGTGGTAATAAAGTTGAATCTATTGCCACAGTCTTGAAGAAAGTCTCCTTTTATGGCTTTATCTTGTGTCCAAATACCTCATCCTTTAATAAACTACTCTCCAGCATGAGGAAGACAAACACTGTTCCCATTTTACTGAAAAAAAGAAATGGAGAATCCCATTGTTCAGTGCCATTGAGCAAACGGTAGGACAAGGCCTTAGACCTGGTTCCTGATTGGCTGAGTCCCCGCTGGCTGGGCAGACTGTAACTTTGCTTGCATCTCTTCAAGCTAGAAGTCAGAATTTCCTTACTTGGGTTTACTCTAGGAGACCTAGAGAATCCACACAGACGGACAGAAAGACAGGGGAAAAGGACTGTAAACCTGACAGTGATTAGCTAAGCTAAATCACTTAGCTGACGTGCCTCTGGGTGTGTCTGGGGGTGTGACTCCATTTCCAGGTTTTACTAAGGCCCACCCTGGATGTGGGAGGCATCATCCAAACAAGGTATCCACACTGATTTAAAAGGGAGGAGGAGGAGGAAGAAGGCTGCTGAATATCAGCCTTCAGCTCAGCTTCCTGACAACAGACACCGTGGGACCAGGTGCTGCTCCACCGTCTCCACACTGGACTGCACCCTCAAGCTGCGAGCTGAAACAGACCCTTCTTCCCTCAAGTTGCCTCAGGTATTTGTCTCAGCAATGAGAAAAGTAACTAACATAGGAACCAATTGTGCGGGGCAGGGAGGGGAGAGAGGAGAGGACACCTTGTTGGTCTCCGCCCTCGGAGGATTCCCTGAGCTGCAGGCGAAGCTGTGACTCTTCTGTTTCTGCTTCTGTAAGTCATGTGCAGAGTGGTGGTCTTCACATCCAACCAGCGTCCACTTAGGAGACAGGGCCCCTTCAGCTGACTGTGTGTCCTTGAGTGGGTTGCTTAATTCCTTTTACATTCTCTCTTATATTCTGCGTAGGAGGCAGCCAGCTAGTTGTGAGGCCAATTTCCATGATAAAATTCAGTGAGTCTAATATTCAATACCGTTGATTTTGGAAAGGCAATGGATTAGAAGGGAAGAAACTTCTATTAGTGGCAGAGTGGAAGTCAGGGCTTCACCTCCCCTTTTCATGGTCTCTTCATCTCTGTTGGTCCGTATCAGTTCCCTATGGGCTGTCAGCAAATCTACCTAATACCATGAGTGACGGCTGCAGTTGGCCCTTCTAGGATGTAAGGTCAGCAGCTGGGACCTGGAACCCGGCAGGGATTTTGGTTCTCATGATTGTTCCTCTGCTTAGCACTATCACGCCATGCAGCCTGTGCTGTAGTCATGGAAGGAATTTGAATCATGAGGATACAAATCAGGATGGGGCAGGAGGGTAAACTGAGGCAGGACACACTTCTGACAACTGAATCTCTTACCAGTGCTTTGATTGCAGACTCTCAGGACATCAGTTCTCATTTGCTTGCTCATCACAGACGCCTCGCCTCAGCATTTCCTGGCTGCTCAGCACCCTCCTGGGTCCACCATAGCAGACTTTAAAATCCTGTAGTCGTCAGCCATTGTCAGCCTCCCTATGACTGGGGCAGGCATGTCCCAGGAGAACACAGAGCCTTACTTGGAAAAGGAAGATTGCTTCTAACCTTAGACTGTTGGCGATTAGAACCTGGATGAACCTAGTGAACAGCTGATGACAGATGTGTTGTTAAATTTCCTGGGAAAGAATGCTGGACAGGAGGAGGTAGAAGAGGTGGAATTCTAGCACTCCTGGTGTCGAGGGACATGGCCACGGTGCGAGAAAGAGGCTGTATGCTTGCTCTGCCCCAACCTGCTGTGAGACAGGGCCTGGTGCCTGACTTCCACGTGCGTGTGTGTTCATGTGTGTGCTGGTGCATGCAAGTGTGCACGTATGTGCGCACCTGTGTGTATGTACCAGAGGGCAACCTACGTGTCATTCTTCAGGAACCACCTTGTTTTTTTGAGACAGTCTCTCACTGACCTGGAGTTTATTGATTAGGCTAAGTTGACTGGTCAGAGAGTACCAGGGATCTGCCTGTTTCTGCCTCCTCAGCAGTCTTACAGTCTTACAGTCATATACCACCATGCCTGGGTTTCTTCCATGGGAGCTGCAGATCAAACTCAGGTCCTCACGCTTGCATAATACGCAGCTTACCACGGAGTCATTCCTCCACACCACTGCCTAACTTCTTTGAGGCCTGGTTTCTACTTCTTCACTGAGAGCTTTCTAAGAGCTAATGGAACGATTTAAAAATCCCAAATGTAGCGTCTTATCTGAATAAATGGCTTGGTTGCTGGGACTTGTTCTCTTAAAGGTTTAGAGGGCTGACTCAGTTTGGCATACATGAGTCCATCCCAGCTGTGCCTCTGCCCAGGAGCCTGACACAGATCACCTGTTCATCACCATTTCTATGCCTCAGTTCACCCTTGACACAGAGAGGGGTTGGTGGGTGGATTACATGAGCAGATACTGTACAGGACACTGTCCTCCTGGTGCCTGGAGATCACTATTAAGCCTGGTACTGTGCCAGCTCAGCTGTCAGGCTGACTTTCCAGATACTCCCTGAGCAATAATAGAAACTGCTTTAAAAAAAATCTTAAAATTATTTTTAATGAGTAGTGCATGGCCATTATAGAAAAGAAGAACAGTAAGAGTGATGTGCGTAGTACCCTACTCAGATACTTCAGCACGTTTTTGTCATGTAGCTTTCTAAGCATGTATATATCGATAGTATTTAACTTATCGTTTTCTTGTGTTAACTTAAACATTAGTTCTTTTCTTTCTTATTATAAATAATACTTTTGTGTGTATGTGTGGTGTGTGCATGCATTGTGTATACATGTGTGTACTTGCGTGTGTGTATGGGTGCATGTGGAGACCAGAGGTTGATGTGTTGTGTCTTCTTTGATCAGTCTTTACCTTATGTACTGAGGCAAGATTTCATTTGAACTCAGAGCTCCCCTAATTCAACTAGCATAGAAAGCTATCTTCTCCCGGGGATCTGTGTCTCTGCAACCAGAGTTCTGGGTTGGCAGGTGAGTTCCTAAGCATACTCAGGATTCACGTGGGTGCTGGAGATCTGAACTCAGGTCCTCATGCTGGTAAGCACTTTACCTGCCATCTTATATTGGAACTAATATTTTGATGCTAAAAGAATCATCTTTTTGGTCATTTCAGATCATTGCCTTCAGCCCATGCTTCATTGGGCTGTGGGCTAACCCTTTGCCAGGGATGGTGAGCCCCATTTTGTTCTAGTCCACTCCCTATATCCTCTTTGGCTCCTTCAAGTCTACAAATCAGCATCAGTTCCAAGACACTTGATTTCAGAATCCTTACTTATTTTTATATGCTAATTCCGGAGGGTTGTCGGCATCTCTGAGTGATTTCAAATTCAGTTGTGAATCTTTAAAAATTTCTGACTCAATCCACAAGCATTATGAAAATTTTCCTCTTTTCAGCTCTAGATGTTCCGTCTTAATATTTCACATAGCCTGCAATTGTTAGAAATTTAGGAGGTATGATTTGCTTTCTGATAACTCTCTATGATAATTTCCTGCAACTGTCCTAGGAGGGAGAGAAGTTGAAGAGATCTCTCCGGCTTTATGAGGAGAGACTGCTTCTGTTAGACTGGAAGATGTCTGGAAAAGTCTCCCAGATCACCCATCGCTGCTGCCCTAGCTCCACCCCTTTCCTCTGCCTCCCATTTCACCTAATCCTGCCTGCTAACAACGACTTCTCACCTGAATCTTTACTCTCAGGGTTTTACACGTACAGGAAAATCATTGTGATGGGAAACGGGGAGATTTAGTGAGATTCTGCCTTGCATACCGTATCTCCTCCAGTCTTCTGAGACAGTAAAATTTTAACCTTTATCCAACTTTCCAAGGTGCACGTTGTCCCCCTACTTTGTTGCTAAGAACCTAGGGGGAGGACCCAGTTGGCTGTGATTTCCTCATGGGTCCTGGCCCTTCTAATTGTTTAGTGTGTCTTTGGATTCCTCAAAGCAAAGTGTTCCCCTCTGCCATGGTTTGTATGTGAAATGTCCCTCAGGCTTCTGTGCTTGAACCCTTGTTCCTAACTGGTAGTACTTTAGGAGATGGGGCCTGACTAGAGGAGGTGAGTCACTGGGAAGCAAGCCTTAAGGTTTTATAGCCTGAGCTTGATTTCCCATCCTCTCTCAGCTTCCTGATCCAATTAGATATGAGGAGTCCTAGCTGTATGTTCTGGGCTGCCACCAAGGGGCCTGTTGCCTTCCCCACACAATGGATTTATACACTCAAACTGTGGGACTAATTCTACCTTTAAGTTGCTTCTTGTCAAGTGTCTGGTCATGGTAACGGGACAAATAATTAATACAACTTTCTTTGCCCAGCCTGGTGTGGGTTGGTGTCTGTCACATGCAGCCCAAGAGTCCCAGTAGCACATGAATTGATTGCACTTTCCTATAAACTCTTGGAGATTATTTCCTCTAGGGATGGAATGTAGCTCAGTAGGAGAAGGCGTTCTTAATATGCACAAGGTCCTGAGCTTAATCCCTAATACAGAGAGAGAGAGCGAGACTGAAAGACTGAGAGACAGAGAAACAGAAACAGACAGGCAGAGACAGAGATCATTTCTTGAGTCTACATTCATCATCTGATTCCCCACAGAAGGAAAAGAAATATTTTCTGAAACAAATCTCAGATTATAATGGTTGCAAATTAAACAGAATATTTGAGATCAGGATTATCTTGAAAATTTTGGCCATATGGTTTTTTAGTGTAAAATTCCTTCGAACTTACAAATTTGGATAGTTTTTAACTAAGACCTAAGTGCACCAAGCCTTGGAAATTCCCACCATGAGGATTCAGGCTTCTTCTCAGAAGAGAGCTGTCTATGTGTCCCTGAAGCCTTCTCCAAAGGTCATCTGGGAATAGCTGGTGAGTGAAAAACAAAGGCGTGAAGGAGCCAGTGAGCAGAGCCAGCAGCCTGGGAGAAGCCCGTGGTGCTGAGACAGATGGGAGAAACAGGCTGCAGGGTGCTTGTGGGCAACATCTAAAGCGTCTTCCAAAGCCTCGTGGCCAGGGCAACTGCTAGACAGATGTCTATTTGTACAAGTTTCAGTAACTCTGGACTTCCAGTTAGAGTGAAGGCATCAGCACGCTCCAGGGCGCCTGGCTTAGAGGCTCTGTGCCATGCCATCTTTGTGGCTCACACACTTCCTGTTCTCCCTACAGTGTACATGACTGTGTGCAATGGCAGGCCTTGGTCTAGATCTCTGTCCTGACTGGTCTCAGGCGCTGATTTAGCCTCATTGTCTTTCATTATAAAGTTTCTTTGAGAGAATTTGAGTAAGCTTGATTAAACCTTCATTCCTTATCCAATCATTTGTACTAATCTGGGGGTCGTGTGACTTAAGGGCCACTCTTTTTTATACATATTTTTATTGAAATTCTGTGCATTTCATACAATACATCTGAATCATATGTAGACCTCCTGTAAGGGCCGCTCTTAGACAGAGGCAGACTACCATCTCAACCTCACTCAGGGGAAACAGTGCAGAAAAGGGCAGATATAGCACCTTATACCTGTATTCCAATGCCTGAGAGACTGAGACAAAAGGATTACCATGCATTTCAGGCTTGCCTGGGCTATGTTGAGGTCTGAGGGAAGCCTGTGGTACAAAGCAAGTTCTAGGTCAGTTTGGCCTATATGGCAAATTCTGGGCTAGCTTGGGCTGCAGAGTGAGTCCTAGTCTTAAGAAACAAAACAAAAGCCAGGTGTGGTGGCATATGCCTTTAATCCTAGCACCCAGAGGCAGAGGTGGATGGATCTCTGTGAGTTCAAGGCCAGCCTGGTAGGCATAGTAAGTTTAAAGTCAGCCAGGACTACAGAGCGAGACCCAGTCTCAAACAACAAAAATGCTGAGTACACTGAGTACTGTGACCCATACAAAGCTTACCTGCAGTCTTAATAACTGCTTTGTAAGAGAGGAAAAGCTGGATGGGTATAGTGGTACAGGCCTTTAATCCCAGCACTTGGGATGCAGAGATAGGCAGGTCTCTGTGAATTCAAGGTCAGCCTTGTCTACATAGTGAATTCCAGGCTAGTCAGGGCTACGCAGTGAGACTTTGTTTAAAAAAATAAAAGAATGTGAAACCAAAAACAGTACAACTTTGCACATGATTAATATTTTCATGAGTATGATCTCTTCATTGTAGAAAATAACTTACTTCTAACTTTATTTTTTAAGTCACCCTGTAAAGCCTTGTGTGTGTTTCAAGGATGACCCCCAAATACAACATTCTTGACTTAGAGTGAATTTTCCAGGAGGATGTCTGCTGTTTGGCAAAGCAGCCTTGAACTTCATGATTAAGCTGGTCTCGTATACAAGCTAACAAGGCTGTCAGGCAGTGGTATCTTTTGCAAACAATAGTGCTTCCTACAAGGTAGGTGTTCTCCTAATTCAGTCCATGTGAATGTCCATGTAATCCTTGAAATGAGGTGAGAGGGAGCAGCAAGATAAAGGAAACCAGGATGCCTGAGTGCGGAGAAAAAGCTGTTGTAAGCTTGGTTACTTTTTACATGGCAACTTGATTGATGGAAGAGCAGCCAGACAAGACAAGAGGAGATAAAAACAGGGCGGGAGCCTATCTGTCAGAGTAAAGAGCACAGAGTGGGGAGCACCCAGGGACACAACTGGCCGTGACACAAGAAAAGAGAAAAGCCTCCTTGTGTCTGCCAATAGGGAGACGGGTGAGGTGAAGAAAACCAGGCAACCGAGTGAGAACAGCCGAGGCGGTCTGAACGAGGAGCGTCCCTCATTAGCTCCAAGACTCTCAACACTTGGGCAGGTGGTGGTGCTCTTGGGGAGGGTTGTGGAATTTTAGGACGGGTGGCCATGTTGGAGGGAGCGCATCACTGTAGTCAGGCGCTGAGAGTTCATAGCCCTGCCCCACTTCCCAGTTTGCAGTCTCTCACTTCCTGTGCATGCTTAAAGATGTGAGCACTCAGCCTTCTGCCCTTCTGCAGTGATGGACTCTTCTCCTTGTAGAATCATAAGCTAATGCATTTTTCCTTCTATAAGTTGCCTTGGTAATGACGTTTTATCCCAGCAACAGAAAAGTGACTAAGACAGTAACAGAGATACTCAACCTTGCAGTGTTTGCCTCTTTCCTTTGCACTAATACACAGCACCTTATTTCTTGTGGTCAGACTCCAAGGGCAGATGGATGTGATGTTGAAACCAGAAAGATGAGGAATGACCAGATACAAAGTATAGTTTATGTAAGATTAATGATGACCATAAAGCAACAACTGAGAGTAGATACACAGAGATATAAAGGAATCAAAGGGCTGGTGAGATGGCTCAGTGGGTTAAGGTGCTTGTGCCAATCCTGATGACATGAATTCTATCTCAGGATCCCACATTGTAGAGAGAACTGACTTCCACAAGTTGTCCACTGACCTACACATACTCTCTCTCTCTCACACACACACACAATGTATTTTTTTTAAAGGAATTGTATGTGGTGCTTTGAAGGATAAGTGTCCCTCATACACTCAAATATTTGAATGATTGGTTAGTTGGTGCCGCTGTTGAGAGAGGGTCGTGGCATCCCCAGGAGGGATTCCCTTGATGGGGGTGAGCGCTGAGAGGTCATAGGAAGGATTCCCTTGATGGGGGTGGGCTCTGAGAGGTCATAGGAGGGATTCCCTTGGTGGGGTGGGCTCTGCGAGGTCATAGGAGGGATTCCCTTGGTGGGGTGGGCGCTGGGAGGTCAGAGCCCCGCCCCACTTCTAGTTTCACTCATTCTCTGCTTCCTAGGAGTGGTTGCAGATGTGAGCCATCAGCTTTCTGTTATGGGCCCCATGCCACCTCCACCATGCTGCACTCTGCCTCTGGAGCTGTCAGCCCCAGGAAATTCTTCCTTCTATAAGTTGCCTTGATCACAGTGTTTTATCAGAGCAGCAGAAAAGTGACAAACGCCGTAAGGTCACCATTCAATCCCCAGAGAACTCAACAAGAAGAGGAGAAGAGCAAAGAGTCATAAAATAATCAGAAAACAGGGAACTAATGAGTTACCAGTCTTTAGCTACCAATAATTACCTTGGCTATAAATAGATTACATTCGGTGTCAAAAGACAGAGTGACTGAACCAGACCCAACTATACACTGACTACAAGAGACTCACTTCAACTTAGGGACTAATATAAATTGAGAAGAAAGGATGGAAAAAGATATTCCAGAGACAAATGAAAATTAAGATCGATCAAAGGCAATTGTGGGGACTGATCTTATCAGTTGTCTAGACTTAGAGTTACCTAGGAGACTAACTTTTGGTATGTCTGTGAGGATGTTTCCAAAGAGGTTTAGCTGGGAGAGAAGGCCACGTCTGTTAGGTGGCTGATGATATGTATGCACATTAAAAATATAAAAGCAAGCAGAAATCTTTCTATTTTTTCTCCTGTGAACAGGGCACTCACCTGGGCTGGCCTTATATTTCTCAATTCATTTCCGTTCTACAGCACAAAGTTGTTTTCTTCACTTAAAAATACGACTGACATCCGATTTGAATTTTAACTGCAAGGTGAAGAACAGACAGACCTGTAGCCCAGGTAGAGGAACAGAGAAACAGGACCCAGCCCAGAGAAAGCTCTCTGGAAACCTGAGGAGAGTGCTTTGTGGGCCTGGGACAGGGAGGAGAAACTGAATCCCGAGGCCCACTTCCCTTTGGCAGCCGGGCTGGCTGGGAACACTGGCTGAGGCGCAGCCAAGGGTGAGAAACTATAGGGAGGTAGAGAAGGAGAGAGTGGGTCCATGTGGTGGGTGGTGGCAGCCTGGTCCCATGCCCCTGTGACAGGGCAGGTGGGGAATGGACACACTGATCTTGCCTACTGCTCAGCAGCAGGGCTCAGTCCACTGTGGGCTTTCCTAGTGGGACATGAGATCAGCTCACAGCAGTGAAATGGAGTCTGCCAGGGAGGATTGGGTTCACTGAGCTTCATCCAACCTCATAAATAGAAGCCTGTTGCCCCACAACAAGGGTGAATCCTTGAGCTGTTTTGGATATGAACTGTTCCCCCACTCCCGAATGTTCATGTATTGAATGTTTGGGCCCCGGTGCAAGCAGTATTCAGAAGTACAGCGGGGTGGCGGCGGGCAGTGCCTGGATCCTGAGGCTCTGCCTTTGTGATTGGATCAATCCATTGAGGCACTCAGATTCTGAGAGAGATGGCTCAGAGGATAAAACACTTGCCATGACAAGGGTAAGGATCTGAGTACATCCCTAGAACTCATGTAAATGCTGGGCATGTAAGCACACCTCCTGTGAGATGGGAGGCAGAGACAGGAGAACCCCCTGAAGTTCACGAGGGAGCTGGCCTGCTGTTCCCAGATGCAACACAGTGAGAGACCCTGGCTCAAAGAGGAAGGGGACTGACTCCAGGGGTCATCCTCTGCTCTCCTCACATATGTCATGGCATGTGTGCATCTATACTCTAAACACACACAAGCATGCACACACACAGACACGTAAACACGCGTGCAAGCATGCATATACACCACTAGGAAGTGACGGAGCTGCGGAAAGTGGGGCCTAGTGTGAGGAAGTGGGTCATGAGCTGTGGGTCTTTGAGGGGAGTGTCTGGTCTTGGTTCCTTCCTGTTTGTCTGCATCCTAGTCACCAAGATGGGAGCGCCCTCCTTTGCCACACACTCCAGCCACCATGATGTTCTGCTTCATCTCAGGTCGAGCCTCGGGCTGAAGTGTCTGAGACCAAGAGTCAAAACACGTAGTTCCTCATGTAAGTTTTGTCCTCGGACTTTTTGTTCTAGTCATGAAAGTACCTAGCATAATCCCACAAAAGGGAGCAGTTGTCCGTCCCACCAACAGGTAGTGCCTCCTGCTTGGTGGAAGGATAGGCTCTGGCAAACACTCAGGCTCCTCAGAGAAGGAGCTGCGGAGGAACTGACCATTAGACATGTGCCAAAGCAGAGACCCTGCATTTCCCTGCAGTTGTCCTGTTCTCAAATACAGCAGAATGGATAGCCTCAGGCGTTTTCTCCATGTGTTGAAGAACTCCTGGGGGCTGGAGAGAGGGCTCAGTGGCGAAGAGCACTGGCTGCTCTTGCAGAGGACCTGGGTTCAGTTCCCAGCACCTATAAAATGCCTGAAAACCATCTGTAACTCCAGTTCTAGGGGATCCAGCACCCTTTTCTGGCCTCTGCAGACATTGCATGCATGGGTGCACTTACATACATGCAGACAAAACACTCATACACATAAAAATTAGAAAAATGCACTTGGGTGAATTTTCTCAGGTGGGTATCCCCCTTTGAAGTCAGTTTGGGGTAGAAAATGAAAACAAAACCAGAACAGTAGCGTTGTGATCGCCCACCTGTGTGGACTCCGTTTGACTCTGCTGGGGATAGGATTCTCAGTCACTGAGGGTCTCCTGGGGAGGGAGTTGCAAAAGCAGATCTGGCCTTGCATGTCCCTAGGTCTTTCAGTACAGATGTTCTCAAAGTCTCCACAACAAGCTCTTATTCAGGGTGCAGTAGCATCCTCGCACATGGAAATTGGTCATTTGTATGTGGCTGCATTTTTCTCCCTGATACCATGTCTGGCAATGCTTATTGGGTTCTGTCACCAGTGGGGCACTGTTGGCTACTTGTGAAGTCCTCCAAGACACTTTTATACCCCTGCAGAATGCTGAAGGCACCCTCAAGGCACTGGGGAACCACTGGTGAAAGGCAAGAATGGGTTCGGCCTTTCAGTAGTGATGGTGGCAGGACATGGTGAGGCAGGTGGCATTAGAGCACCATCAAGTTCTCCTGAGACACCTAACAGCAGCTACCTGGGAAAGCTTATTTCAAGAATGAGAGGGAGTCAGGAACCAGGGGCTATAAGCCAGGGAGAAAGGAAAGCAAAGAGATCCGTGGGATGGTGACTCTAAGGACTACTAGCTATCTACCTACCCTCCCAACAAGCTTTCTGAAGTATGCCTCAGGCCTGTGCTCTGGGAGCCATCAAACCATGTTCTCCAATGGCCAACATGGCCCTGCCAGAGCTATCAAAGCCTACACAGAACAGGTGAGTTGGATTAGAAAGATTGATTGTTGCCATAGGAGCCATCAGGTACACACCCAAGGGATCCTGCAGTGACTTTGGTACTGTGCGCACACACGACACAAACCAAGTCATTTCCAAATGGAATCGAGACCGTCTAATCCCTGTAATTCCTTCATTCAGGGGAATACCCTCCAATAGTTGCATTCTTTTAAAAGATTTTTATTTATGTGTATGAGTGCTTTGCCTACATGTGTGTAAATGCACCTGTGTTATGTAATGCCTGTGGAGTCAGAAGATGGTGTCAGATCCCCCTGGAACTGGAGTAAGGATGGTTTTTAGCCACCATGTGGGCGCTGGGACTCGAACCCAGCTGCACTGCAAGAAGAGCCAGTGCTCTTAACCCCTGAGTCATCTCTCCAGCCCCCAGTAATTGTGCTCTCCATCATGCTTGGCAATGACAAGAATGGAGAGGAGATGTGAGGGCATGAAACAGGAGGGGGAGGAAAGGAACATGTGTGGAAACGGCCACCGTGGAGTGAGTCTGCGCCCTGCTTTCTCAGAACAGGTGAGTGACGTAAGAAAACAGCCATCAGTGTGCTGCTGGGGCAGAAACCCACAAGAAGGAAACCCAGGCTCAGAAAGGGAGTGGGAAGACCTTAGGCAGGAAAGGTTTCTTCAGGAAGATGATGCCCAGGGTTTGAGTACAGTAAAGAGGGGTCAAGATGGTAGACAGACCAGGGCTGGACACATGGTTCAGTGGTTAAGAGCACTGGCTGTTCTTGCAGAGGACACAGATTCAGTTCCCAGCACCCGCATGGCAGTTCACAACCATCTGTAACTGTAGTTCTAGGGGATCTGATATCTTTGTCTGATTCACTCAGGCACTGGGCCTGCACAAGGTGTACATACATGCAAACTCTCATGCATATTAATAAAAATAAATCGTGGAAGAAGGTGGATAGAGAGGAGCCCAGGAATGAGAGTGACTGGCACGTCTCAGTTGTAAGTAACCCTTCATGGAATTATCTGGGCAAGCCTTCCCTTGGTCCCTTACCCAGAGGGAGGTCATGCCGTCTTATTCTTTCAGTCCCCTGCCATTGTGATTTGTTGATATTTTTTTACTTAGAAAATAAAGTATAAGTTTTATTATGGCATTTTCATACATAATTTTTTCTGTAGATTTATTTAATTCATGTATGCATGTGTCTGTGACTACAGAGGTCAGAAGAAGGTACCAGGTCCTCTGGAGCTAGAGTTACATGCAGTTGTAAGCTGCCTTCTGTGGGTACTGGGAATTGAACTTAGATGCTCTGCAAGAATAGCCAGTGCTCTTAACCACCGAGTCATCTCTTAACATATAATCTGTTTTTACAGCCATATCTGGGAATCAAGATCCTGCTCATATCCATTGTTGATGCTAGCATACAAGGATAGTCAAATGAACCACACGTGTCCCCCTCCCAATCATCTTGCAGAAAATCACAGGTTTATGTTGATAAAATTCCTTCTAGGGAGTGTTCACCCCCTCTTCCCTTGGTCCCAGTGTCACAAGAAGGCACAATTCCACCAAAGTGCACTCTGGAAAACCAATGAGTTTATTGAGTTACTTACAGAGCAATGGATGAGGATTTACCTAAATGACCCACCTAAAACAGCACAGAATGGTGAGAAAGACCCTCTCTAGTCTTCCCCAGCAGATCTACACTGACCCCTTTGCCAAATCACATGAAATTAGAGCCTAATTGCCAATCATCAGTTGGGAAATGTGGTAGATCCTGTACCCCCACGTTCCAAGTGGGAGGGGGGAGGTGGGGAGAAGACAGAGAGGGGAGGGAGGGGGAGGTGTGAACAGTCAACAAGCCTAGCTGTGATGATCTTAGGCAAGCTGGTGCAGCTGAGCTCAGGAAGATGGTGTCTGTCTGTCAGAGGATGGTCCTATACAACAGGTTATCACCTTGGTACTGAAATTATGGCCTCTGGGGGCTGGAGAGATGGCTCAGCTGTGAAGAGCACTAGATGTGCTTGACCCGGGCTAACATGGCGGCTAACAGCCATCCATAACTCCACTTCCAGGAGATCCAACACCTTCTCCTGTTTGCAGGCATTGCATGACATAGGTGCACCTACATACATGCGGGCAATACACACATACATATAAAATAAAAATAAATAATAAACAGGCACCAAGAAACATTCCATATGTTGGCTAGAGAGCTAAACCTCACCTGCAGGTGTCTACTGTCCGACATTTCAGGTATGGCTGCCACCCAAGCTGCCCCCGACCCTGAGGCTGGCAGTGGCTGTGTACCCGTAAAACTTTAGTTACAGAGATGGGGAGGCTTAGCCTACTATTTTCCTGATAAACGTTGCATTTTAGAAACTTGTTTAGCACAACTCAGTGAAAATTTAATTTGCTCATAAGAATGCTCAGCTGAGGGCCAGTGGAGGTGTTGGTGTGACGTATGGAGCAAGTGGCGTGTCCATGGTGAGGTATGGAGCAATGACATGTCCATTCTTGGGTGCCTGGTCTGGCCAGGCTTGTCATCAGAGTTGGCCTGTGCGCTGATGAAGAAGGTCCCAGTATCCTTTCTGGAGTAGAGAGGCAGGGGGCAGCCACTCTGGGTTTTTCTTTTGGGATAATCTGCTCCAGGTTGCAAACAGGAAAATCAAAGCTGACGTTTCTAGAAAACATCAGTGTAATCCTTTTCCATCTCCTGCCTGCCAGCTTCTCCTTTGCAGTTTCCAGCAGCCATCGGTTTTCTTTATTCAGTGTCTGTGAGAGACATTGGAAGGAGAGTAGGAAAATACCATTTGTTGTCTTCAAATAGCTCGCTCCTCCCAGTAGATCTGAAGGAGAGATGTATGATTTTTCCCTAACTCCGGGTTCCTTTGGTTTTGAGCAGCATTAGAAGTGGCTTTGAATATTTAATCAGAGCAGTTGGCACAGAGTTAACACCCAGTGGGTGCTAAATAAATGATTATCGATTGTTTTAAAAGTGGGGAAAGTGAATAATGTGGACAAATGGGCCGAGATTGTTTGTGTTTCTGGAGCGGATTTTCCCTGTTTACCACTTCCCAGACCTCAAATTATCACGATTTCCAAACACTGTAAAAGAAATAGGAAAGAACTTTTCTGTCCACAACAGAGAAAATGTACATAAAACCATTAACTCCTCTGGTTGTGTGCTACAGATATACAGCAAAGGATGGGATCACCGTTCTATGGGTCAGAGTTAAAAAGCCCAGGGTTCTGTGATGGGTTGCAACATCCTCAACCCTGCTTTTTAAAGCACCTCATCAGGCAGAAGTCAGTAACAGTCAATGTGGATGTGGATCTCACACAAACAGATGTTTATTCATCCCAGATGATGGCAAAAATAAAAGATTGTACACAAACCTAGCTTGGTACCAGAGAGTTCACAGGAGATATCCAGCAGCCTGACTGAGAGGTTACTTGTATGGGAGCATCCACAGGCAGCAGCATCTCTGGGTAACACACTCTGGGGGGAGTGACGACCCGTGAAAGCTTCAACCTGGAGCTCCTTGCACAGCCCGGGCAGCTCCACCAGTCTCTCCTCCTCGCCCAGTACTCGCTTGCTGCTTACACAACAATAGGAAGGGCCTTCGAGTCTTGGACTTTTCTGGGCTTTTTGAGTCTTGTAAATTTCTCAGCTTCCTCAGAGCCATGAGCCGTTTCCCCTTTCTAGGAAGGAATGTCTCAGAGGAAACAGCTGTATAATACTTCTTTTCCAACATCTACTGAAGAAATGTCTTAGGTTCTTTTCCGGTGGCCGTGATAAAATATGCTGACAAGAGCAACCTGAGGGAGCAAGAGTTCATTCAGGCCCACAGTTCAAGGTGCTGTCCATCAGGGGTGGGGGCAAACTGCAGGAGCTTGAAGTTGCCAGTCACATCCCATCCACAATCAGGAAGCATCGAGTGGTGGAGGCTGGCTGCTGCTCAGCTCTGCTTCTCCACTTACACAGTCCAGGATCCCAGCCAGGGAATGATGTACCCACAGTGGGCGGGGCCTCCCAAATCAACACTCTCAAGATAGTTCCCCACGGGCATATCCAGCGTCAGTCTCCCAGGCCATTCTAGAGGCTGTCAAGTGGACAATGAATACAAGACATCACAGGACTTACACCAAGTGACTGAAGATCCCCCCTTTTCCAGCGTATCAAAGCTAGCCCTCACTGTAGCTCAAAATGTAGCCTAGAATTACCAAGTAAATTCACTGTGGTGGTTTGAATGAGAATGCCCCCCACAGGCTCCAAGTATTTGGACATTTTGTTCCCAGTTGGTGGCACTGTTTGGGGAGGTCTTAGGCAGTGTGGCCTTGCTGGAGGAAGTGCTTCACTGGGGGTGAACTTTGAGAGTTCTTCAGCCCTCCCAGATCTCCAGCCTCTCTCTGCTTCCCGTGCCTGCTAAAAGATGTGAGCCTCTGCCCTCTGCTCTGGCACCTCCCTGGAGGAAGTGCTTCACTGGGGGTGAACTTTGAGAGTTCTTCAGCCCTGCCAGATCTCCAGTCTCTCTCTGCTTCCCGTGCCTGCTAAAAGATGTGAGCCTCTGCCCTCTGCTCTGGCACCTCCTTCCCCCTGCCTCCCGCCATGACAAACTCTAATCCCTCTGGGACCTACAACTGTAAGGTCAGAGAAACTCTTCTTCCTAAAAGTTCCTTTGGTCATAGTGTTTTATCACAGCAACAGAAAAGTAACTGATACACTCACATTGCCTTCTCGAGTTAAAAAACCAAGAGTTGCTGGGTGTGGTGGTACTTACCTTTAATCCCAGCACTTAAGAGGCAGAGGCAAGTAGCTCTTGGTGAGACCGAGGCAAGTAGCCTGGTTTACGGATCATGTTTCAGGCCTTGTGGAGTGACCAGGAGACCCTCCCTAAAAAACTAAAGGCCAAGGTTCTATAATGAACCATAACATTCCCAAACCTTCTGTTTTGCTCTAGTATCCCATCAGGCAGGAACTAACAGGACAGGATGTGGATCGCATGAGCCCTGTGTGGATCTCATATGTCTGTTTTTATTAAAGGATGATTGGATGCCCTGGCAGTAAGTCTTGGGTCAGGAGAAAGAGGAAACCTTCAGTCCCTTACCTGATGAGTGAGGCCACTATAGATAAAAATGTTGATTCCTCCCCGCAAAGGAAACTAAATTATGAATTCAGAAATTCATAGTCATCTGTTTTTATTGTTACCTAATGCTTTCTAGCTCTGCGCAGGCCCTGCAGAAAATCAACTCTAAAACTGCATAATTAGGACATCTTTCACAGTCGTAAATGCTGATCCCACTGGAGAACAGATTAAGAATTCACAAGCATAAATTTCTGGCATCAGGTACCCACAGTTCCTTTTCTTTTTGAATAATTCATTATTTAAATACTTCGATGCATGTTCTAAGCAGCTCTGCAAATCATATCCAGGACAAGGGGAGTGAGAGCCTGAATTTCCATACATCTCAACTACAAACATATTCCAGGCTCACTGCTGAAGCTTTGTGTCACAGGATGGCAATCTCCAGTGATGTCACAGTTTCACCCAGGGGCCAATTTAGGGAATTCAGTAGGATCTTCTACCAGACATTAGCCAGTCAGAAGTCTGGCTTTCATAGTTGACTGAGCTATTCACTTTCAGAAAAAGAAGAACAGGGGCTGGAGAGATGGCTCAGTGGGTAAAAAGCTTGTCACACAAGTGTGACAACCTGAACTCTGATCCTCAGAACCCATGTAAAGCTAGGGTGGTAGCACACATCTATAATCCCAGGGACTGGAGAGATGACTCAGCGGTTAAGAGCACTGGTTGCTCTTGCAGAGGACCTGGGTTCAGTTCCCAGCACCCACATGGTGGCTGACATCATCCATAGCTCCAGTTCCTGGGGACCCCATGCCTTCTTTTAGCTTCTGTGGGATTCACACACATATGGTACACTTACATTCATGCAGGCAAAACACTCATACAAATAAAATAAAAATAGATAAATAAATTTATGATCTCAGTGGCTCTGTCGCCAGATGGGAGGCAGAGTAGGAACCTCCTCAGAAGGGCAAGACTCAACTAGCCTGGTCTATGCAGCGAGGTGTAAGAAACTGTCTCCAACATGTGACGGTAAGAACGGGCACCTGAGATTGTCTCTGACCTCCATATGTGTTGTGTGGTAAACATTTGACTCTACTCAAGTACACATCGTATACACACACGTATGTACTTCATACATACATATATGCAAATGTGACTACATACACATAGGTACAACACATCATACACACACATGTACATACATCATACATACACACAGATATGACCATACATTCTCTCAGACACGTATAGAACACATACACACACACACAAAAGAAGAGCAAAAGTTCTAAGAAATTCTTTCTTTTCTTTAAAATATTAAAAAAATTTTTTTAGTTTTAATTATGTGTCTATGTATGTATCTGTGTGTGGGTATGGGTATGTGCATGTAGGTACCTGAGGAGACCAGAAGAGGGTGTTGGATCCCCTGGAGATAGAGGTACAGACAGTTATGGGCCACCTGACACAGCATTGGGAACTGAACTTGGTCCCCTGTAAGAGGAGCAAGTGTTCTTCACCACTGACCCATCTGTCCCATCCCCAAGAAGTTTCCAACAGTGAGTAGTAAATACAGTTTCAGTCCTTGCTTCTGCATTCCCGCTTACTAATGCCTTAGGTCAAGATGCACAAGGCAAAGTGAAGAGAGAGGTCTCATGCTTGACCTCTGTCCACAGAATGCCTACCCTCCACCTTATCTGCAAACCCATCACCCTTCCAGGCCCCATACCTCTGTGTGGTTCCCAAGGTCCCTGTGCTCAGGGTAGTGTCAAGGGCTTTGTTGAGCCGTGGACTCTTGTGGAAGTGGGATGTCCCTTTCATCTTTGCATCTCTAGTGATGGGTATAGAAATATACTGTGTCCATTTAGTACATTAGTGGCTCTTTCAGGGGTGAACCCAAACTGCATTGGTTAGAGGCAGCTGAAACCCAAGCCAAATAACTTTACCTCCTGGAGATTACAAAGATACCAGAGTCTCTCACTGAAGCTATGGGCAGAGGGAGCCAGGGTCCTGCAACCATCTGAATGTCCATCTCTGACTGCTGCCTCTCTATGAGTGCTGCGTGGGTATTAGCACTGCCCAAAGCTTTTACATCACTAGCCACCAATGACTCTGAGGTTTAGGCCTTGGCTGTCCAGGAAAGACTTGACTTAGCCTCCTCTTGGTCAGGCCCTCCTCTCAGGCCTCTTCCTGGAGCCTAGGGTTAAAGGCTCCTGCTGGCCGTGTCCTCACATGACTTTTGCCCCTGTGCTCCTCTGTGAGGGGCTAGCAGGGATCTCTAGTTCTCCTGTCATAAGACCACTACTCCTGTCAGGAGCATCCCCCCCTACCCATGAACTAATTTAGCTCTAGTCATCTCTCTGGAACATAAGCTGAAGGGTTAGGACTTCGTCACAAGAATTTGGGGGGCATACCAACATTCAGACCACAATGAGGGAGGACAGAGGCCGATTTGAGTCAGGCTCATTCAACAAGGTCAGTGACAGCATGCCAACTCCCATAGGTCCTATGGGCAGGCTTGGGGAGGAGGCGGGGTGAGGGTCCCCACAAGAGGGCTTCGTGAAAATCCAAGGGTATCCATGTCCTTGAGCAGCGTGTGTTGCCGTGGTGGTAAAGCACTGTCCGACACTGATTCTCCTGACTGTAGATGTGACCGACTTTCCAGGATGAGAATTTGTCAATTTCTTCTTCTACTTACTTGTATGGGAATTAAAAATTGCATCTGAACGTTGTAAAATATGTCATTTATAAAGCGGTTTCATGCACTAAGACCTACCACAGTGTTTATGAGTGTTTGGTCAGGGGTACGCTAGCTCTGTTTCTCAGGTGAGGACATGAGTTCTGAGCAGCAGGGTGGATGAAGACCCACAGCTAGAGACTGACTTTTTAAAGAGAGAGAGAGAGAGAGAGAGAGAGAGAGAGAGAGAGAGAGAGAGAGAGAGTGTGTGTGTAGAAGCCAGAACTCAACTTCTGGTGTTGTTCTTAAGTGTTATCTGCCTTGTTTTTTTGAGACAGGGTCTCTCACTAGCCTGGAACTTGTTAAGGAGGCTAGCCTGACTGATCAGCACTCCCCATTGATCTACCCATTTCTACCTCCCCGACTCTGGGATACCAAACTTGAGACACCATGCCTCGCTTTTCTCCTGTGGGCTCTGAGGATCTTTGCCCTGTGTAAGGACCACTTTATCATCTGAGCCGTCCGCCCAGTCCCCTGTTCCTGCCTCCCTTTAGCAGCTGGCATTCTTAAGTGTGAATGTGCCTGGCCATTCAGTTTTTAGTCTTTGCCCTTTGGGGTGATGACGGCAGCTGTCTCCGGAGTCTCCAGTGCTGGACTCTGCTCTAAGCCCTGTCTTGGACCAGTCTTCTTAGCAGCTGCTGAAGGAAGCAGGAATGTTGAGGAAAAACAGAAAGAGAATTAAGACTTGAGAAAGGAAGAGCTCCTAACTCCAGAGTCTGGTTGTCTTGCCAGCCAAGAGTCAGGAATTCCAGCACAATTAGCAGATATGTGGTAAGGTTGTCTGTAGAGAGACAATATTGCTTGCCTATCAAATAAGAATGCTAAAATAGCCCAAGAGTATCTGTCCAAGTATGGCCTTTGATTATCCTTTCCTACATACAAACTGCAGTTTTCTAGGACTCATATCTTTTTAATATTTAATATTTTGTTTTTATTTTATGTGTGTGAATGTATTGCCTGTATGTACGTAAGTACACCCACACTATGCAAAGCCTGAGAAGGTCAGAGGAGGGCATCAGATCCCCTGGAACTGAAATGATGGACAGTTGTTAGCTGCCATGTGGTGCTGGGAACTGACCTGGGTCCTCTGCAAGCAGCCAGTGCTCTTAACCACTGAGCATCTCTCCAGTCCCCAAATCTTGTTTTAAACTCCTCATGCGACTCTGTGACCCACGGTTTTATTTTATTTACCAAAATGAGAAAAGGGGTGGGTAACTTGAGATCCTTCAAAATTGTATGTGTGACGACTGCTAAGATATTTAGTCCAGACTCAAGAAGCCCACATCATACTTGGATATGTCTTTTTTCCTGAGTGTCCCTTTCTCTTAAACCCATATTTATGTCTATGCTAAAATCTCTCCTTAATAAACTTCAACTCACTCATAACAGTTCAACCTAAAATTCTCTTCTGTGAAGAAGTCAAAACTTCTAATTTTACTTGAGTATAAGTCTCTGAAAAGAACTTGAGGAGCTATGTCTCTGACTTATGCCTCAGTACCACTTACAATTGTTATCCTATTAAACAGATGGGGAAACTGAGCCAGGGGAAGTTTTATAGTTCATTTGAGGTTGTATGACCAGTGCTGTGAGGGTCACTGGGAACCAAGGTGTTCTGACTTCAAGTCTACACCGGGCGTGGTGTCACGCACCTTCAATCTCAGCCCTTGGGAGGCAGAGGCAGGCAGGTCTCTGTGAGACTGAGGCCAGCCTGGTCCACATAGTGACTTCCAGGCCAGTTGGGGCTATGAGGAGACCCTGTCAAAACAAACAAATAAAAAACAAGAACAAAGTAACTCAAAGTCTCTGCTTGAAGACATGATGTGTGCACTGTGGAGGTCATAGTCTTTCTGGGCGCTAGGAACAGTGGTCCAGGGTTAAATGGAAGGTGTTTGCCAATCTTCCCTCAGAAATGTAGTGGGGGGGACTCCTTTTTCCCAGGAGACACTGCCCCATATGGGCAGAGCCGCTGTCTCCTGTGGCATGTCTGTACACATCTGAACTGATCACTCAAGTCCGAGGCTGTCTGAACAGCCAGATGGCTGTTGACAAAGGGAGCTGAAGCTGAGGTGGAGGAGCTTGCATCCTCACTGCTGGTGAGGCCTGGGCCTAGGAGCAAACTCATCTCTCAACTGTCATCAGCGTTCTGTCTAGTTCTCCGACCCATCGTCCCTCTTTCCTGCCCTTTGACTTGCCATTTCTTCCTCTCTACAAAGAAAGGTGGGTCTTACAACCTCAAGGCTGCTATCCAATCTTCTTGGTTAAGAACCCAAGATGTCCTCGAGGCCACACAACTGTCTGCTGTGACTAGCCACTGCCAGTGCTCAGTGGAGCCTAGGTGACCTCAGGATCCCTGGTGCTACCTGGGCCAAGTGGTTTTCATAGCAGCCAGTGAGCCTCGCAAACCTGGTCCTGGAGCATCTGAGCAGATAGTTCTGGTGGCTTCTACATGGCTCTGGGTCCCTCAGGGTCTGTGATGCTTAGAAGAACACATTAAATTGTTCTGAGACCTGCAGGATCTGCTGGGCAGGAACAGACAGATTCCAGGAATTGGTTCAAAGGGGGACTTCAGGGAGGCCCAAACCAGGTATGCAGAGTCCTTATTTTTTGATTAATTTAAATTTCTTTATTACCCAAATTTCTTCCCACCAGTACCAGTAGGATAGTCTGGGTCATTAGCTGGGTCTTGGTGTCTTATTGACATCCTTGGGAGAATGTTGGGGAGAGCTGGACAGAGTGGGAACCACTTTGTGATCTTGGTCTGGTGTTTAATCACTTTCTTCACACTTAGATGAGAACATTGGCCAGAAGAACCTCAAGTCTTTCCCATCTCCTTCTGCTTCAACATTCCCATTGCCATCAGCATCCCACGGCCAAGTCCTAGTTACTAAGTGTGACTTACAGAGTCCCCCATGCACAGCAAAACAAGAAGGTGCAAGGTGCTGCTGGCACTGAAATCTTCGGGAGACTCACAGAGGCCTTCATGCTTTCAGCATGCAGCAGATAAGTTAGACTTCTCAGTGGCAAGCCAGGAAAAAGTCACCTGCAAGTGACGTTCTGTGTCTCACCATCTGCCTGGTCCTGGTGCAGACCCTTGACTTACAGCTTATCATTTTCGATGTCCAAAAACCAGGTGAACAGAAAGAGCACCAACACAGGGAATGGGGAGCACATGCTGGTCTGTATTCAGAGTGACCTGACATTCAGAATCTAGTAGTTGTTAGCATCAGGAGAATCTTCACTACACGAGGTGCACTTAGGTCCCACCATGGAGAGAACTATACACAACATGTACACAGGAAATGTGTAACTGTCCCTCCAGAGTGATGCCTGTGGTGACTCTCTCACTCCTGGTTCTTTTCTCAGGAGGGGCAAACAGGACATTCACAGTGTTCATTTTCATGTCCAAAAACCAGGTGAACAGAAAGAGCACCAACACAGGGAATGGGGAGCACATGCTGGTCTGTATTCAGAGTGACCTGACATTCAGAATCTAGTAGTTGTTAGCATCAGGAGAATCTTCACTACACGAGGTGCACTTAGGTCCCACCATGGAGAGAACTATACACAACATGTGCACAGGAAATGTGTAACTGTCCCTCCAGAGTGATGCCTGTGGTGACTCTCTCACTCCTGGTTCTTTTCTCAGGAGGGGCAAACAGGACATTCACAGTGTTCATCAGTGCTCATCCTGGGGAAACTGAGGCTCAGGGTGGTGAGTGGACTTCTGTGGCTGACCCAGGGCTCTGTCTGAGCCAGGGCCCTTGCAGACACTGTGCCTCTCCAGTGCCCACCCGAAGCCAGTGACTCACTTCTGTGAGTCTCTCTGTCCCCTGAATGCGCTCTTATCTTCTGCAGGCCTGAGGCCACTCTTTGTCCGGTAGGCAGTCTGTACTTGTTCCTTCCAGGCCTTGGCAAGCAAAAGCAGACATTCTAAAAAGCAGCAATTATCCCTCCTGGTTGCTTTGTGCTGAGCTCTGTAAATAATTTATTTGGATTTGAGGGTCTAGAGACTGAAAAACATATCGAACCTCTTGGTAACCAAGCGAATCCAGCATTGCGAACTTGAATGCAAGTGGGAAAGAAACACGTTTCTTTGAAATCAGAGAAGACAGCGAGACCAAAGAGCCCAGGCAGGAGGCTGGAGCTGGTTAGATCGCAGCAAGGCTTTCTCATGGCACATAAAGGTCCCTCTCGGGGTGTCCGCAGTCGCCTCCAGCACCCCGTAACTGGGCTTTTGGCACTACGGGCCGTGAGGCTGCAGACACTGGCCCGCGCTGGGGCCCTTCCCACCCCTCCTGCTGCACTCAGTACCTGGATGAAACAAAGAAAATTGTGTTTGCCAGGCTGGCTCGCTGAAGTCACAAGATTGCAAGTATCATGCAGCGCTCTGGAATGCCTGTGAAACCTCTCCAGGAGGCGAAGACTGTGCGCCCGACATTTCAGATAACTGCCTTTAGTACTGGGCTGAAAAACCATGTGATGGTTATGGATCTGGTGAAGAGTCACTGGTTTCCCTCCCAGAGGAGAGCCAAAGTTTGTGTCATCCATATGTGCCCAGGCCCGAAGACCGCCCAGCAGCCAGCCAGCAGATATGAGGTACAGCTGGGGCTGAGCAGGGCGGGAGTGCAGGGGCGCACTGAGCTTAGACACATGAAGGGAGGCGGTGGGGTGTACCCAGAGAATCACCAGAGTCTTCTCTAGTCTAGCAAATCCGTCATATCTATTTGTAGTATTGGAAAAGACTTTTAAATCCTTGAATCTATTTCAGTTTCTGCAGTAATTTGGTGGGTGTAGCATATTGTATGAATCTAATTGGTCGAATACAAATACCTACTCCAGAGACTCCTGCCTGAGAGTCTTTGGTATCCACACCTGAAAATTGCCGTGCATTCTGTGATTTCACTTATTGTTAGCTCTGTGAGTTTTCAGTTATCTCTCTCTGGGAAGATATGTCTATTTGTTTGCCTATGTGTTCTGAGAAAGAATACACACAACTTGTCGTGATCTAGTTAAAGATAGCATGATTCCAGCAGGGTCTTTCTATGCAAGTGAGAGAAAGCTCTGCTTTATGAGCACAGACAACTTTTGGGGGGAAATAAAAGGAGAGTCTTGTAGGCTGAAATTGTCAAACTGAGATAAATGCATTACTCTGAGAGATGTCTGTATCTGCACCTGGTACCAGCCACAAGCAGTTATCTTTTCAGAGGGTAAACACACATGAAATCGGATCAAGCTCTTCATTGTTCACAGAATAAATTATGAATGGCGCTGTAATCGACCCCTGGATAACTCACTTTCTTGTCTCCTTTGATGACTGTAACATGCAAATTGCTAATGCTTTATGCAGAGGTAGCCTTTTGATTATTGATGCTGTTATGAGGGGAGAGCACCCCAATGCTCAGATACTTCAGATCTATTGTTCTCTACACTGGCAGAAGGAAAGCCAGCCTAGTGCAGAAGGAACAGGTTTTGCAACGTTCAAGGCTGACTTCTTCCAGTTCTGGGCCTGTGAGAGTAAATTTCCATGTTCACAACAGAAATGTAAAGGCCACAGGAATAATGGTGTTAATTAAATTCAGTAATCGTTGTTCATTACTTCATTGTCCAATCAACCAGAGCAAAAGGTGTGCAATTAGAATGTAATTGAAAGAAACCAGAGATGTCATTACTCACAAGTAACTCGTCGGATGGGGACAGAATTTCATCATTCTATGATTTTCATTGCAGTTATTTTCCAGTCCTCTGGAGAGGGAAAAACTTGTTGAGTGACATCATCCTGCATTTTATAGTCGTGTTCACGGATCTGTTTAAACCCTATGCAGCAAACACCCTCTCTGGCTTTCCCGTTTCTTCGTGCATTCCTTCATGATTACAGTTACACTGGAAAATAATGTGGAAAAGGTGTTTTTCAGGCTGTTGTAAAAAACCAAATATTGATGGTCTCAGCTGCCTGTTTTTGTGGCTTAAACCTCCACTTCCATTATAACCAGTCTGGGTTAAGTGAATTCCAGCTCAGCTACCAGTCTGGCCAGCTGGGTGGCTCTTGCTGCATTTGTATGATAAGATGTGGTCTGGACAGGGCCTGCTTTCTGGGCTCAAGGGCAGGCCAAATTTGAAAAGGGTCCAAATCTCCTGTCCTGAACTTTAAGCTTTCCATAAATTCAGAGCTTGAATATACAGATGGAAATCAAGCAGGTATATGTGGGATCCCCACAAGCCAGGCATCTTCTCTGGTCTAACAACCTCCTCCCATCTGTGTGCTGCCAAAGAGTGCAGGCAGGCCCTGCAATCTACTCCATGTATGATCTTGGTCTGATTTCATATGTGTTTACTGTCTGAAAAGATAACTGCATGAGGCTGGTACTGGTTTCAGAATACAGATATCTTCAGGGGGTCTGTGTTTATCTCAGGTTGACGTTTTCAGTCTCCAAAGTTCTGTAGTAAGCACTCCAGCATTTAAAATAGTCAAGAGTCATCGAGCTATTCTAACTGCTCCCCCTAGGGCACGTGGGTTCTTTTTAGGTAGAAGCTGGAGAAAGCAGGCCCAGTGCTCAATTTCCCCATCTGGGCACACCAGGGAGCCCAGTTAGCAGCTTCTGAGTCCTGCCACTGGAAGTACCCTAGTGACTTCTCCCCTTCCATCAACTCAGAAGTCTCCTGTCAGCCTGCCCGGGCTTTAATGAAGTATCTGATGGGATGAAAATGGGGCAAGGTCACTGGAAACTCCCAATACACAGAGGTGCTAGATTAAAGAAACTGGTTGATTTTCTACTAAAAGTGAGTTTGGGATATTTTTTCTGTGAAAACCTTATTGATATTCAGCTTCTCCTGGGAGGACCTGCAAATTTGCTGAGCTGATGGGAAAGTCTACAGACCGGGAGTTTTCTGAAACTATGGCCTTAGTCCTGAGCTGTGTTCATGCTTTGAGGAAACCACCTTTCACTTAGGACAGCCGTGGTAGGTGGGATTCCAGCCCAGGAATGGTCCAGCCACACCTAATCCCTTCCTTAAACTGCCTTTAGTAAGAATGATAAACAAAACTTGTTATGCTGGGAGGTAGCCAGAGTAGGAAACAGGTGAACGTGACCGTGCCGAAGATCCTGGTGTCTCATTCCTGCAAAGCCTGGAACTCTCTTGACTCAAAAAGTGCCCCAAACTAACAGGAACATGATGCATTAAGGGAACTTCTCTGAGTATGTACTTGGGAAATTTCAAATAAGGCAGCCATACCTAAACTGTGGAAGGGCCTGCCTTAGAACCATGCTTGCTGTTCCCATTGTGACATGTGCTCCTGAGATTTCCTGTGAAGAAACATCTCATGGCTTCATCAACCTTAGGAAGGGAAGCCACAGAGTTTCACGACGGACTTACATCTCCCAGAGTGAATGTGGGTTAGCATCTCTGTTCTGTGCTGTCTGGAGAATGATCTATGATAGCCAGAGTTTCAGTGTCGAATGGCTGAGTTTATTAACACAGCAAACAAAGTAAAAGAGTAAATAGCAAATGATGGGTGGATGAATGGCAAAACAGCCTCTAACTGGGCACTGAAACCACCCAGCACAAATTGGCTGGGGAAACCCCTTTAAGGCAGTCAGTTGGAGTTCCCTACAGCGAGAGTTCCAGGCAGAGCCGAGTGAGGCTTCCAGGGAAAAGGAGAAATAACAGCAGACAGGTAGCATCATGAAATCAGTATATCCAACAGTAGCCAACTGGGTAAGCCCCATGAAGCCAGCCAGCTGGAGTTCTCTGTGCAGAGAGACTCCTTGGGTGAGGATTCCAAGTAAGAGAATCAATGGCAGCAGGTAGAGATGACATCATCTAATCACCTTCCCGTGGAATAACCTCCCATGACTCACCTTCCCATGGATGACTCTCCCATGGATGCTCCTCCCGTGGATGCTCCTCCCATGGATCACTCTCCCATGGCTCACCTTCCCATGGAAGAACTTCTGGCCTCTCTTTGCCACTGCAGACACTTTTATATCCTGGGACAAATGATAGTAGCATCGGTTGGAAGTGACATTAGCTGTTCTCAAGGGCACAGTGTTTTTACTCTTGGATTGTTTCTCATTCCCTGTCACAGAGCTGGGGGAAAGCGTAACCCATCCCCAGACAAGCTTGGAGGACATTTTGAGACTAACATGCTTGGGTCTGAAACAGGGCAATCCTACTTACAGAGTCAACTTGTCAGTGAGCTCAAACAGCATGTGACATTTTACCAATATAATGTATATATTAAAGGGTTGTTGAGACCTTTCAGGTGATAGATGCAGGGTGAGGCTTACAAGTTAAGACCTGCCCCTCTGTCTTCTGATAGGTAACCATTTCTAATATGTTCTTCATGAAATGAGCCAGGGAAGCTGTCCTAGTTTGCATCATGTGGCTGTGATAAACTCTATGACCAAAACCAGCTTTGGGGAGCAGAGGGTTTATTTGACTTACATTTCCTGATCCCAGTCCATCATTAAAGGAAGTCTCAGGGCAGGAGCTCAAGAGGCAGCCGCAGGAGGGAAACTGCTGGAAACCACTGTTCAGCAGTGTTGAGCCTCTTCCATCATTGCATCTCTGCTTTCTAGTTATCGCTATTGATGATGATGATGATGATGATGATGATGATGATGATGATGATTTAGCCAACGGTGCTTGGTTCTGGCTACATATAAGGATCATGGTGAACCTTATACCTCTACCAGTGGCCCAGCTAAGGCCACTGTGACTCAGTGGGTCCAGAGTAGTGTCACAGCATCAGTAATAATAACAAGCCCACTTCTGTCCGTATCTGGTCTGTGACCCCTTCTTCTCGAGCACAGGGAACGTACTCTAACAGGAGATTAAGGCTGTTGCCTGCTTGTCTCATCATCCTCTCTGCTCTCTCTGCTTGCACTAGTTGATTATCCTCCTGATTATGGTCATGTTTCCTTGCTTGTTTACATGTTGGGCTGTTTTTCAATGAATTTTACATATTGTGACTTTTGCGTGGCTGGATATCTGATTTTGTGGTGCTGCTGTGAGGACCATCGATGGGCTCTGGCAGGAGGTTAAGCTGCTTGTGGATGGCTTGGTCCTGTTAGGGTTTATTTGTGAGGCTGGTGGAGGTCTAAGGAGGACTCTGATGGAGGTCAGTGTTTCTCAGCTAAGTGTGATTATGCACCTCAGTAATGTCTGGAGACAGTTTTGGTGGGAAGATGCCGCTGATTCTAGTGGACAGAGGCCAGGGACGCTATTCATTTCTGTGTCTTTGTGATTATGTCTGTATTTGCATGTTTGTGTGCACATGTGTGTCTTGGAGGTCAGAAGTCAACCTTGGATGTCTGTCCATAGGATGCTGTTCACCTGCCATTTATTTATTTATTTATTTATTTATTTGGTCTTTTTGAGACAGGGTCTCCCTGTAGCCCCAGCTGGCCTGGAACTTGCTATGTAGATTAGGCTGGCCTCAATCTCACAGAGATCCACTGGCCTCTGCCTCCCCAGTGGGTGTATGCCACCACACCCCACTCTCACCATGCTTTTTTGAGACAGATTATCTCACTTTCGCCAGGAACTCTGGATTTGGCTGGGCTGGTCAGCCAGCAAGCTGCAGGAATCCTCCTGCCTCTACCTCAGAAGCCTCAGGATTCTAGGAGCGTGCCACCACTCCCAGCTTTTTAATGTAGGTACAAGGACATGCTTGCACAGCAAGCACTTTACTGACGAAGCTGTCTCCCCTGCCCTGACACTCCTAATTTCTTAGAAAGGGAAAGCTTTTATTTAAGACAAAAATCTCCAGCCTAAAATGACCATAGTGTTGGGCTGAGCCCCTCTCTGAAGTTTCTTTTCCCGTGTTGTCAGGTAGTTCTTTGTTAGGCAGATTCAGGTCAGTATTTGGTCCAACCCTTGAGGGGTCCCTTGCCGTTTGCAGGCACGTTCTTTTCCTACAGTTCCCTGTTCTTTTTGAATTCTGTGTACCTTAGCCACTCTGAGTCCTGTCTATGTGTCCCATGTTCGGTGAGGCCCCAGGCTCTGCTGAGTTTCCCTTCCTAGGTCACATTTGGAAGTCACTTCAGACGGGGACAATCGTGGGATTCTTCATTTCCTATCTCTGTCTCTTTGGGGGTCACAAGCTGGCATTGCTGGTCGTCCAGTCCGGGGCTCACAGCTGGCATTACTGGCCGTCCAGTCCGGGGATCACAGCTGGCATTGCTGGCTGTCTGGCAGAAAACTCTTGTTTTATAGCTTTTGCCTGGCCACTCTACTGTGGCCAGAAGTAGACCTGTGCTGAGATGTTTTTGATCTTCCTCCGGGACTGAAAAACCCTGTTGTGGGCTGTGTGTGTGTGTGTGTATGTGTGCATGCTTTGTGTGGGGTACACACACATGTATGTATGTATATGAATATGCATGTAGAAGCCAACTCTGGCGTCATTCCTCAAAAATGTGTTTTTGAATCAGGGTTTCTCCCTTGCCTAGAGCTCACCAAGTAGACAAGGCTGGTTGGCTAGTGAGCCCCAGGCATCCACTTGTCTGGAGCTCCAGGGTGCTGGGATCACAAGCACATGCTACCACACCTGTCCTTTCAAAATGTGAATTCTGGAGATCGAACTCAGGTTCTCATGCTTGCCTTGCAAACGCTTCACCAACTAAACTGTCTCCTCAGCCCCTCTCCTCTGGGTCTTGACAAAAGCTTTCAAGTGATTGGGCTGCATCTTGAGGTCTGATGAAACAAAAACTTTCAGATTTTAAGAGCTCAGGCTTCATGGTCTCTTGATTCAGGGAATAAGAGGTCACAGAGACCAAACAAGAGGAATGGCCTGTCTTCTCACAGTTACCAAAAGGTCCAAGGCAATGTTCCCCGTTTTCTAGCCAAGCTGAGAAGCTTGAGCCAGATCAAAGTGTTGCTTTCTTCCTGAAGTTCTGGCCTCACAGCCATGTTTTTGCCAGAGTACACTGGCGACTCCTGCTGGAATTCAGGCTGAGGAAAGACAGTGGGTCGCAGTGAGGCCCAGATTGGTAATTTAACTTCCTTTTCACCTCTAGGATCTGCTTCCTCCTCCTCTGCTGGCTATGGTTGGTCCAGAAATCTATGGGCTGTGGAACTATTTTTGTGTGTGGTGCTAGGAATCAAACCCAGAACCACTGAACTACACTCCTAATCCCCAAATCTATGCTATAAACACTAATTTGTGATTTTGATGGATGTCTGTCTGAAACTATGATCTGAAGCTGTAGACCCATCCTTTGCCACCACAGAACACAGGAGAAAGTGACAAAGACACCAGTGTAAAGTGTGTGTGCAGTGGGGGAGGGAAGGTGCTTCAGAGAGTCGAATGGCCAGGCTGAGACCACTGCATGTGAGGTTCTTGGCGGACACTGGATGGAACAAAGGAGACTGGTGTGGCTGATCCCTGAATCACCCTATTCATCCACCTCACAGCTGTGTGGGGCACACTAGTCCATTTTTTCCAAAGAGAAAATTCTGTGTTGCTGAGAGAGTTGATGCAAGCTGCACAGGGACACATGGCTAGTGTGTCCCAGAGGAAGATGACAGCCTTGTGCTGTGCTACTCTGAGCTCTCTGTTTCTCTTTTGCTGCCAAGGAAGAGAGAAGGCAGTGACCAACCTCCTGAAAGCGCCTGCTGGAGAGGAAGCCCAGAGTCACTAGAGATAGGGAAAGCTGACCTTAGATTGGGCCAGCTAGGTGCCCGCAGAGCAGTCCACTCCCTTCCTCCCGCTGCAAGGCACCCTTCCTTGCCATCTTCTTCCTGCCTGGAACTCCCAGCCCTCAGTTTTTGCTGCTTCAGGTTCTAGTACTCATGCAGTGAGCAGAAGAAGTCAAGAGGAGACACTCAGGCTGGTTTGCTTTAAAATACCTTTCAACTAGCAAAAGCCTTCAGTTTTAACCAAACTTTATTTTAATTATTTTTCAAATTTCAATTTTTATTTTTATTTGTGTGTGTGCATATGCATGTGTGTACTGTGCTCATGGAGCCCAGGAGAGGGTGTCAGATCTCCAGGAACTGGAGTTATAGGCAGTTATGAGCCACCTGCTATGGGTGCTGGGAACAGAACCTAGGTCCTCTGCAAGAGCTTAACCACTCTTAACTGCTGAGCCATCTCTCCAGCCCCTATTTTCAAGAAGATAATATCCCAAAGTTGTAATGCATGTGATCCCTGTAAAGAAAGTGAAATTATGTCGTGTGCTGATTCCACTGTAAGCATTTCATCCAGAATTCTAGCAATTTCCATGGATTTAGTTGCAGAGATCAGTAAACTATTTCTGTAAAAAACTGATAGTAAATATTATAGTTTTGTGGCAGGCTAGATTTGATTTGTGAATTGAGATTACTGACCTTTACGAGCTCTGTAAAATGATCCTCATAACTTTGGGGTTTTTTATAACATTCTACATAAAAATATAAATACTGAAGCTTCTGTGATGATTCAGCAGGTAAAAGGCCCTTGTCACCAAGCCTCACAACCCAGGCTTGATCTCTGGAGCCCACATGGTGGAAGGAGAGAACAAATTTCTATAAGTTGTCTTCTGACCTCCAAACGTGCTGAAGCATACGCATACCGACATACACAGTCGATATAAGAAACATTTAAAATAGATGCTCATCACTCACATGTACATGTCCTCTGGTGGTGTGGTGTGGTAGCACAGGCCTACAGCTGCAATTATGGAAAAATTATGAAAGTGCAATGTGGAGGCTCACAGCTTAATTTCCATGTGGACTACTAAATGCCCAGGTATGTAATGATAGCAATTTTGGTTTAGAAGGCATTCTTCTTCACATGCTGCTGTTGCTCTTTGAAACTCTGACAGGAGAGCTTTGCCTTCTAATGTGTATGCTTACACGAAACAAACTAAGCACAATAGTGCAGGACTCTCACAGCACAGTGTGAAATTATGTCAGCATCTTTGCCTGAATAATTTTATATATAATTTTCTTTTATGACAATAAAACAAAGTAGGTACCCAGAATTCTCTGTGTGCCAGGAGCTGCACTAGGTCTGCACTAGACCTGGGAACACGGGTCTCAAAGGCTGGCTCCTACACCTGCTCTGCACCTGCTCGTCCTCTAGTAGGGCAGCCTATGAAGGTGTACACAGAGCTGTGGACACAGAGGACCCAGCAAGGCTGTGTGGAGATGGAAACACTGGGCATGCTCCTGTCTGGGAGACTGGGAGGCTGCCAGGCTTAGTGGCAAGAGTGAGGCATGGGCCACGACTGGGGAAGAGGAAGACGTTTCTGGCAAAAGACCCAGCAATTTCCAGATGGTTATGTGGGGCAGGAGAACCTAAATAGAGCCCAGAAGTATCTCTCGGCTGAGGAGACAGGAGTCACAGATGGAATTTGAGGGTGCAATTCCCTAGCGGAGGATGGCAGTCCAGAAAGAGCTCCAGAAAATTGCCTCAGGTTGCTTTGACTCTGACTGAAAATTGGCCAAGAAAGAGCAGTTCCTAGGACCTATGAGATGAACTGTTCTCAGCCCTCGCCCAGAGCCATGGCCCACTCAGGTCTCCACTATCTAGAACATAGGGACCTCATTGAATTCAGAGGTGAATTCAGGCAATCTAGTGGTACCTCTAAGAGGTCATACCTTCAAAGTGTGGCTAAAGTGTCCTCAAAGAAAAGGCTGCTTTAGACCTACCCCACTACAATTTAAAAGCAGTGTAAAGAAATCAAGCTATTCCTCGAGTAGAATAAAGCTAGCAAAAAAAAAAAAAAAACTATTCAACATTCTTTACAAGACTACACCAAAATCCAACAGCTGATAATGTAAAATCCACAATGTCTATACCCAGTCAAAAATTACTAGACATACAAAGATTCCAAAAGTCTGACTCATAAGCAGAGCAAATACCAGTTAATAGAAATATACATTGATGGGATTAACTTTTACAAAAGCTATTGTGAGTGTTATGAAAGAATTGTTTTCCCTTTACATTCAAGGATTTAAAGGGACCTGTCACCGGGATGAAGAAGTGCATGAATGATACGTGGAAAGAGCCATGTAGAGCTCTTGAAGAAAAGAGAAGTTACTCGAACTGGAAACTTTACTGATTGTGATTAAGTGCAGACTGGACGTTACAGGAGGAAAAACTGTTGAGCTTTCCAAACTCAGCACTAGAGAAAAAGTAGAGGGACCAAGAGGAAGAGTGAGAGATTGAACACAGGAGTCCGAGAACAGAGCCTTAGTGACCTGCAAGACAGTGTTACAGGGTCTAGTATGTGTAATGTTAGAGTCTCAGAAGGAGAGGAGATAGGGAAGGAAGACAGCGGCTTAAAAATTTACAGTTAGGGCCTGGAGAGATGGCTCAGCAGTCACGAGCACTTGTTGCTCTTGCACAGGACCCAAGTTCAGTTCCTAACACCCAGATGAGTCAACTCACAACCATCAGTCTGCCCTCTTCTGGCCTCTTTGGGCACGTGTGCACATGAGGTGCATAGACATACAATCAGGCACACACACATACACATAAAGTTAAATAAGTCTTAAAAACTGCAGTTAATACATATCAAGCATGTATAGCCCCTGAATGACAGTATATAGGGTGACCTGTCAGAGTGCCCCAGTCCAGAATAAGTGATTTTTTTTTTCTTGTTCTGACAGAAATAGCCAGCTTCCTTCCTTAAGGCTGGGATTACATCAACATGATGCGACATCAAAAATGGCTTCAGCTTAGATTGGCTCTTAGGGGAAGAAACACCCTGGCACATGACTTCTGTACTTGGTTTGCATTCCTGTCTGGCACATGGTCACCTGTCTAGCAGTGTAAAACAATGCCCATTTGCTTAACAGTTATGCAGATCAAAAGTCCGGGGGAGGGTTAGATGGCTTCTCTGTATGGAGAAAGCCTCTCTAGGCTGAAGGTACCCGCTGAGGCTTGCCTCTCACTAAATGCTTATGGTCCTTTTCCAAGGTCACCGGTAATTGGAAAACTTCAGTTTCCTATCATTGTAGGACTGAAGTCTCCATTTCCTTGTGAGTGACAGCCAGGAACCATTCTCAGCTACTGGAGGCCATCTACAGATACTCTGGCCACAAACACCACCAGTTTGTTTCCCCTTCTGGAACAGCAGGACAATCTCTGCTGTCTTGAATCTCTCTGACTTCTTTCAACGTTTGACCTGGTCAGGTCAGGCCTGCTTGATATAATCTCCCTTAGACTGATTCAGTGACAACTGATTAGCAGTCTCATCTCATTGGCCAAACCCTTTTCAATGTAGCATAGTTCAATCAAGGTAGCTGGCCGTATTCAAAACTTCCGCTTACACTCAGGGGATGGTAAATATATAAAAGGCATCCCCTCTAAGGGCAGGAATCTTGGCAGCCAGTGGAGTTATCAGCTTGGGGAAGTTTCGGGGTTGAGGGGATGTAGATTAGAATCTCTACATGAGAGGGGAGAAAGGGTGTTGATGAGTTGCTTCATGGAGCCATGCACTTCTGGAACCAGGTCAACCTTCACTAGACACTTCTGGAATACAGAATGAATGAATGAATGAATGAATGAGTGAGTGAACAAAAGTTCATTCAATGCGTGTTGGATGCAAACCTGAAGTCAGGGACCGTGACTGTGACTGTGCATGTCAGATACCTTCCCCTGATTCAATACTTCCACCTGCTCCTTTACAGATTCCTCTTTTCAGTGATCATCGGACAGACAGAAGGACAATGGATAGGTGAATGTCAGCTCTGGTTTTCTTTAAGTGCATCTACGGAATAGAAGTTGCCTGCCTTATCACTCTTTCCAGTCCTTAACTTTGAAATAGTGAACTAGTTTCATTTCCTCTTCCTGAGTCTAACTTATATCTCTTCTCTATCCAAAAAGGACTTGGAGATGTTAGCAAAACTGAGTGTCTTTGGCCAAATCCAGGCTTTAGAATAGTACTGTTTGGGAGGGACAAAAAGGCAAACTAGGAGGATGTTTTCTCAAAGCAGGCACCCAACTGTTCGCCACTTTGTGTCAAAGGCAAGAAGCCATTTCCGGGCACAGTAGCCTAGAGCCAAGACCAGACGCCTCAGGGACCCATCTGCACAAGCGCCTGGATGCTTTTGTTTCAGCTCTCTATTACAGAGACTTCATAAAACCATGAGTTTATCTGCAAATACGCACAGCTCCTGACTGACAGGTTCTGGGTCTACTGGCTCCCTAGCACTGTCTCTCTGTTCCCTACCTGGGAGACAGAGTCCTAGAGCAGTGGCCTATTGCGTGGTGATGGACCAGGTCAGGAATGCAGAGCGACTGTCACTTGGTTGACAGGCATGCAGAGAGGGCTCCAGGAGTGCAGGGGGAGACTTCCTGTTCACATCCTCTGTTTGCTGGAAGTTTTGCTGGCTTTGCATGTGCATAGCACTGTGCGAGAGATACGGGAAGATCAACATGAGGCTCTCCTAAAGACTTTCACAGTAACGGTCACCTAAATCTGGTTCTGTATTTTGTTAAGACTGTTGGAAAATGAAAATATGAGGCTCTTTGGAACAGAGAATTGTGACCAAAGGTCTTAAAATATCTTCCTCGCCTTTTTCAGTATTCTTCTTTTCCTTTGATTTTCCATGATGTTTTGAATATTCTACTGAATGGTCTCTGTAAAGAAAAGTTACAACTTCAAATTATTGTGGATTTTACTGTTCATTTTTATATTGCACAATGCTGGCTTTAACACTGGTTGAGTTAAAACATTAAACTCCTCAGTGGGATCAACACAATACAAGTAGGTTTCAGCTCATCTTTGAGCCAGTCTACTTCATTCGGACGAGAATGGACATGGTACCAAAAATCCACTCAGCTGTCTTCTTCCTTGAATACGGTGACGTGTTACCAATGCTTACTGCCTTTGGCTTGCTGAGGAGGAAGCAAGGCCTGCAGAGGCTTGGGTTTTCCTAGCTTTCGTTCCTTCTCCACTATTTCAACATGGGAGGCTGGTCTACCTGGGGAAGTGACAGAAGTCTGTTAGTTACACTTTCTTTCCCTGTGACAAAGTATTTGGCAGGACCATTTAAAAGGAGGAAAGATTTTTTTTAGTACAAAGTTCCACAGTATGCTGGTTAGTGTTTATTGTCAACTCTGCTGGATTTGGATCCCATAGGAGACACAGTTCTGGACTTGTCTGAGTGACTCGGAGAGGTTTGACCGAGATGGGAATATCCACTCCGAATAGCAGCAGCAGCAGACCATAGGCCGTGACCAGGACTGGAAGCAAAGGGGAAACAGAAAGCCAGCTGATGACAACCTTCCCTTTTCTCTGCTTCCTGGTCCGAACCACGGACCAAGCCACCGTGCCTTCCCCAGCATGATGGACTATGTTCCTCTGAACTGGGAGTCAGAATAGACCGTTCCTCCATTCTTCCATGAGTAGCCTCTTGTCAGGTAATTGGCCACAGCAACAAGAAAAGTAACGAATACAAAAGGTGTTCAAATAAGTCCTTGACTCCATTGATTCTGGGCCTGTGCTGAGACAGGACATCATTGGGTCCTCAGTATGTGGCAGAGGTCACTCGTTTTGTGGAGGACAGGAAGCAGAAGGAGCAATGTAGGAGAGACAAGATACAGCCCCCAAGAGCACACCTCCTGTGACCCACTTCCTCCAACTGGCTCCACCTCCTAACATTTATAGAGTCTCCCAAAATGGTTCCCCCAGCTGGGGATCAAGTCTTTGATACCTGAATGTTTGGGAGAGATTTCATCTCTTACCACACCAGTGAGCAAGACCCCGTGGGGCAGCTTAGTGACTTGTGGGCACCTTTATCTCTGTGTGTTGGCAGTCTAATGCACTGGAGTTCAGATGGAACCCATGTTCACTGTGAGTCTCCCCAACACCAATGTGTCACAGGCTCCCCAGACTCTGAATCTGAGGGACACCTTATGGCCAAGGGCCAGAAAGGAAATCAGGGGGCATACATTACACATGCCTCCTCTGCCCACACAACAGCTCCTCAGTCCCATCACACTCCATTTATGAAGTGTGAATTCAAAGATAAAACTATTAAACATTTCAATATGGTAATATAAAAAAGAGACCTACAAAAGGAAAAAAAAATGGATCAATCAGACTTCATCAAAATTAAATATGTGTGCATCAAAGGGCCCTGTCAACAAAGTGAACAGGCATCCCACTCATAACACAGATAATCCTTGAGAAGGAAGTCAAATCAGAAGGCAAATATCACTGGACTCCACTTGCACCCAAGACACATGGAATAGTCAAGTTCACAGAGACATAATGTAGAATAGAGTCCACCAGAGCCTAGCAGAGGACATGGGAAATTATCAACTAATGGACACAATTTCTTTTCAGGAGGATAACATTCTGGAGACCGAGAGTGGTAATGGTACAGTCACACTGTGAAGATGCTTCATAGTGCCTTTGAAACTAGTTGCACTGGGAGCAGGGAAAACGGCTTAGTTGGAAAGTGCTTGCTGTGTAAGCATGGGAACCTGAGTTTACATCTGCATCAACCACCTAAAACTTGGACTGGACTGTGCATATCTGTAACACCAGTGCTGGGTGGAGGCAGGCAGAGATGGGCAGATCCCTGAAGCTCTTTAGTTAGCTATATTCCATAATTGATGAGCTCCATATTCAGGAGGAGATCCTATTTTCAAAACATAAGGTAGCGCATGACTGAGGAAGACACTCAAAGTTTCCTTCTGGCCTCCACATGCATATACACACATGTACAGATGCCCACACATGAACAGGTACATATACCATGCACAGTGGTTGCGATGGTGTATTTTACACTATGTATATTTTATACCACAAGATTCCGTTTAAATGGCAACATTAAGCCAAATGTATGGACTGTGTACAGATGCTTGTGTCCCATCCCCACAAAATTGGCCTTGAACTCATTCATATTTAAGACATGAACTTGGGGCTGCAGAGACGGCTCAGTGGTCAAGAGCACCGACTGTTCTTGCAGAGGGCCTGGGTGTGAGTCCCAGCACCCTCGTGGCAGCTAACAATGGTCTGTGACTTTAGTTCCAGGGGATCCAAAGCTCTCTTCTGGCCTCTACAGACACAAGGCACACACATGGTGTACTTACATACATGCAGACAAAATACTCACACATATTTAAAGATTTAAAAATCCTTTAAAATTCCAGTTAAGGTCTAGAGAGACGGCTCAGTGGTTAGGAGCACTGGTTATTCTTGCAGAAGACCCAGGTTCAAATCTTAGCACCCACACATGGCAGCTAACAGCTGTCTGTAATTCTAGTTCCAAGGAATCCGAAGTTCTCTTCTTATCTCCGAGGGCATTGCATGACATGGGTACACCTACCTACATGCAAGCAATACATCATACACATAAAATAAAAAAAAAATGTTTAAAAAAGAACCATGAGCTCTAATATATAGGCTAATTTTCAGTTGTAGGTTCTCTCAGTTGGTGGTAAGATACCTGAGGGCAACCTACTGACTGGGTCTTCTTTCCTATTGGATGTGTTGGTTAAATTAAACTCTAAGCTAAGTCATAAATAGTTTATTCATGATAGTTTTTAAAAGTTCAGCCTTATTAAAATAAAATTTGCATATATTAATATTCATACATTATAAAAGGGCACAGTTCATTTTGTTTTGGCAGATGCAGACAGTCGTATAACCAGTACCAAATCATGATCTGAGACATTGCCACTGACCTGAAGTTTCCCCCTGCCCTGTACTCTCTGAGCCCTCCCCTAACCCAGTGCCTGGCAACCTCCAATCTGCTCTCTGGTGCTAATACGCTGCCTGCTTAGAGATGACCCACAGCAGAGATCTTGCAGTCTACAGTTTTCTGTGCCATGACAGTGTTAATTTTGTGTATGTGCAGTATGCAATATGTCCATGTTTGTGTGAGCACATGTGCGTGTAGCAGGGGAAAGCGGAACGGGTCTGCATGAATATAGACCAGAGATTGACATCACACATTGCTCAGTAAATCTACATCATAATTTCTGTTATATTTCTGTATGTATCCTGGTTGCTCTCTGTTGCTGTGAAAAACGCCATTAGTAAAAGCAATTTGGGAGGGAGAGGGTTTATTTGGTTTATAGGTTGCAGTCTGTCATTGAGGGAAGCCACGGCAGGAACGGAACCAGATCTGGACCGAGAGAGGAACGCTGCTTACTGGCTTGCTTCCTCTGGCTTGTTCAGCTACCTTTTTTATGTAGTGCAAACTCACCTGTCTAGGGATGGCCACACCCACCACAGTGGGCCAGGTTCTCCAGAGCAATTTAAGAGACTGCCGCACTGACATGGTCACAGGCCAGTCTGATATGGGGAATTCTTTATTTGAGGTTCTGTCTTCCCAGGGGACTCTAGTTTGTGTCAGATTGACAAAAATCAAGCAGCACAGAATGCGTGTGTGTGGGAGCGTCACATGCAGTATATGCACCTACATGAGCCACAGCACGCCTGTGGAGACAAGAATGATCTGCAGGAGTCAGTCCTCATGTGGGCTCTGGGGATCAAACTTCGGCTGTCAGGCTTGGTGGCAAACACCTTTAGCTGCTGAGCTATCTTACCACCCTTTATTTTTTGAGACAAAGTCTCTCACTGAATTTGGAGTACTTGATCCCACTAGACCAGCTCATTAGCAAGCCCCAAGAGCCTCCTATCTCCACCTCCCAGCACGGGATTACAAGAGTATGCTATGGCACCCAGCTTTTCATGTGAGTGCAGAGGCTCTGAACTCAGATCCTCATCTTTCCTGGCAGGCGCTTTACCTACTGAGCCATCTTCCCAGCCCTTGGTATGTTAATTTTCTCATCACCATGACCAAGTACCTGGTAGAAATAATCCAAAGGAATAAAGATTTATTAAGCTCAGATTTCAGGGGTCCCAGTCTGTCATGGAAGGACATGGCAGTGCAAAGAAATTTGTGTCATGACAACCAGGTGGCAGAATGGAGCCCTGATAGGAAGCCCACACATCCCAGGTGACCAGCTTCTGCTGGCAGACCTAACTTCTACAGACCACCACTTCCTGATAGTTTATTCACATCGTGAATCCAAGAATTAAAGCATTCATTAAGACATAGCCCTTATGATCTAATCAACTCTTGAAAGGCCCTCACAGATATCAACAGACGCAGAGGAGTGTTTGCAAATCTCCCAGGAACCTCTCCACCGACAGTCAATTAATCATCACCCCAGGTTTCCACATCATCATCATCATCATACTGAAACTGAACATTTTCTCTTGAGTCAGCAGGAAGCTGAAGGTCTGGTCTCCAATATAGGCAGATTTGGAGTTTTAGCCTGACCAAGTTTAATTCTGTAACTGTCCGTGGACTCTTGCTTTCTCTACCATCAGCTACTTCAGAGTGTGAACCATTGCCCCGTGGGACCTCCTTGACAGTTGCAGTAAGGTTCCATGTGGAAGATGGTCAGAATGGTGCTTGGCTCACAGTAAGCACTCACAAACACTTGGCTGTTGGCCACACTGTTGCCGATGCTTTGTGAACAACAGCTCTAAGAATAACACTTCTTTGTTGTTAAGATGGAATTATAGTAGACCCTTTCTTCTAGAGTTGCCATGGAAATCACACTTAGTGTGGTACTTGGCTGTCGGGAAGCCCTCCAAAGTGTAGCTGTTATAATTTCCTTATGACAAAGCCATCAAAGACCAAATTATACTACCTTCTAATAAGAAGTCATCACTACCTTTAATTCTAAAAAAACGTGAAAGTCAAGTATATTAAAAGGAGTCTTTTGAATTTTTTTATGTTTTTGATATTTTATTATTTTTCTTTTATGAGTATTAGTGTATTGCCTGCATGTATGCAAGTTCACCTGGGTCATGCAATGCCCATGGAGGGCAGAGAGGGTGTTGGATTCCCTGGAACTGGAGTTACAGACAGATGTAAGTCACCACATGGGTGCTGGGAATTAAACCTGGTCCTCTGCAAGAGCAGCCCGTGCTCTTAACCGCTGAGCCATCTCTCCAGCCTCAAAAGGGATCTTTTATTTAAAAAAGGGTAACAGCAATAAAAAAATCACCCATTGCAGCTTCTAGTATAAAATGTAGAATGTTCAAGCCAGGGGAGCAATTCTGTGCTACAGGTCAGCCAAGGGCCAGGAATTGCCTGTGTCTTGCTAGATGATTTTGGTTTTGTCTTTGTCGCTTTGAAAGAAGAAAAGCTGTTAACAGTAGTGCTGCAAATTATAGGTCTGAGTGTGCTACCGAATCCTCAGAACTTTCTGAGGTGTTCCAAAGTCAGAGGGACTTTTCGGAACTTGATTCTCAAGGAGCCCGCACACTGCGGGACTGTTGCTGGGGAAAGTAAAGGGGATGATAAACAGTTACTGGGGAAAAGTGGTCACAAGGTGCATGGGATGGAAGCATCTCCTTCTGCTAAAGTAATGGGAAATGTGGAGAATAATAGTGAACGTAATAGAACACACTGGAAGGGATACTTAAGGAATCAGGGAACACCTCCCTCTGATATACAAAATAGTTGAGATAAATTTGACTTTGTAACTGGGCAATTAGCACGTCTGTGTTTTGGAATGAGTCTCCCCACCATGCCTGATACTTTCGCAGAAATTTCCAGTTGAGTTCGCCATTGGCTGCTGTCATTCCTACCTGCGAACAGAGGGGGCTGAGGCCACCCTGATGGGAAGGCGAAGAATGTGATGTTCTCTGCAGACCACTTCTCATTAGGCAGCCCATGGAGAAGCTGTTGTCCTCCACATGCCTTGCAAGAGGAGGGATGATGGAGATGATCCATCTTCAAATCAGAACCCCAGCAGCTACGACTCTTGCAAAAGAGAGTGAAGGAAGAACAAGGAGACTGAACCAGGCTCTCCTGTGCCTCCTTCAGACCCTAGCAAGGGAACAAGGCCCCCTTTGCAATCAGATAAGGGGTATTATCTTGGCAATAAAAGGCAATTGAGAATCTAAATGAAAAATCTAATGCCTTTCATGCTGATTTATTTTAGATTAGAAAAAGTTAAACCAGATGTAAACACGAAGAGATGGAGCATGAAGCGGGAGTCATGGTAGAAGGAGAAAGCTCGAATTGGAGCTATTATAGGTGCAGGGTTGCATTAACCAGAAAACACACTGTCTGACATTAATTACTGTTGCAGAAGAGAGTTCAGAAGATTGAAAACAAATATGTACCCATGGCAAAGATCAATCATGCAGCAGACTGGCAACAGAGATGTGTGCTGTTCCAAAAGAAAATAACTTAAACAGCAGATCCAGCCGCCCCACATGCTGCCTGCCCCCTAGTGGGACCTTCTGTATTCTCTGGGAAAGGCATTCCAGTGCTGGAAAGAGACAACTTTCCATTTTGGGGGTAGGGAGGACTCCAACAACATCTGTCATTACCCTAAACAGAAGAGCCAGTCAAAAACATACCCTTGATCTTTGGTTCCTTGTAATACAAGTAGCCTTAGGACCTCTATTTGCTTCTCTGCGAACCATGCTGTGATGGCTAATTGTCTATGTGTGTGTTTCCAGAAAGGTTTAACTGAGCTGGGAAGATCCACCCTAAATGTGGGTGCTGGGGTGTTAGAATGAATAGCAGGTGAGCTGAACACTGGCACTGCCCCTTCTTCTTCCGGATTGCAGATGTGATCAGCCACCTCCTGCCCCATGACTCTCCCACCACGATGGGCTGTGTCCCCTTGAACCATGAGCCAAAATAAGCCTTTTCTCCCCTGAGTTTCTTTTTGTCTGGAATTTGACACAACAATAAGTGCAGTGCTTAGTGCACATACACAAGCTTGGAGAGGCAGGGCTGGAGTGGCGCGGGCAGCAGGGTTGTATATACACTTGAAACTCCTGATTGTCTTCTCCCCTCTCTTCTTTCCCGGGGTGTATGACGTTTCCATCCATGATTTGCTGGCTCAGTGCTTTGCAAAGCTCAATATTGTCTCTGGCTCTGTTAGACAAATACATTCACACGTGTGGGGGGGGCTTGCTTACACTGCATTCTAGCTGCGGAAGTGCAAATCTTCAAGTTTGAATGTAATATGAGAGCATTTAAATCAAGCTTAGTAGATCTGTGACCTTAAGCAAATGACTTCACCTCCATGGACCAAGAGTCCCTGTCTAGAACATGCAAGGATGGACTGTAGTATGGGGTTGTCATGGGAACTGGATGGGGGCAGATGGAGAACCCCAGCCCAGAGCCTGCAGATGATAACAATTACAATACTGATCTGTAATCCTCACCCCATCTTCAGGGGCCGCATGTAACTCAATGGCGATCCTTTGAATTTTCAGAAGATCAATCTGAGTACCTTCTCCAGGAGGAGCTAAGGCAGTGCCTTGTAATTAAGCTCACTGGTGCCTTTGCAGTAAAATCCATGAATTTATACACCAAGTAGAATAAATTGATATTACAAACAGATTCCAGTTAGTTTAGGTAGTTTTGTTGTTAATTTTAATCATTTCCAATCCAGAGAGAAAAACTCTGGGATTTCAGAACTCCTTGTGTTTTAAGATTGCAGATTATGAATCCATAGAACATAAGCATGAATTTGAAGGGAAGTTCAGGAAGTTATAGAAGAGCAGGGTCAGGCGTATGTGTGTTCCTAGAGCCCAGATATTGTGACAGGATGTGGAAGGACGGAGTGGGGAGGCTGCTCTGTAAGTCTCACATCCACAGAAGACTCGTCTTCACTGCACCTGCAGTGGTCAGTCAGACATCAGCTCAGGAGATCACAGCTTCTGGCTGCCGGCGGGACCGGCAGACCAGTCTGTTGCTGTGTCCTTGAAGACTCTGGCCTTGACTTCAGAACCTCTGCACAGTGGTGCCGGCAGGAGGAGCCATCCTCAGTGAGCTGTGGGCTGTGCACGGAAGGCAGGAAGGTTGGCATGGGAGATAGGCACTGTTGCCTTGTCTGTGCCTTAGTCTTAGTACAAAAATAAATGCAAAACAAAAAACAAAACAAAATAACAAAAACAGCTCTGTGTCCTGCCCACTTCTCATAGGGTTTATAGATTCAAAATGAGATGATATACATAAAAGATCTTTGCAGACTGGAACATTTCATACTGTGAACTTTCAGGGTCTATCTCTCTATCATCTATCTATCTATCTATCTATCTATCTATCTATCTATCATCTATTATTTTTATTTTATGTCTATGAGTATAGTGCCTGTAAGTGCACCAGATCAGAAGAGGGCATCATAGCCCCTGGAACTGGAGTAACGATTGTTAACCATCATGTGGGTGCTGGGAATTTGATCCAGGTCCTCTGGAAGAGCAGCCAGTGCTCTTAACTACTGAACCATCTCGCCAGCCCTTCTCAGGATCTTTTTAAAACACTTGATTCTAAGCACAATTTGCTATTCCCATGGAGCCGTGCTAAGTGATGGGGTTCCAATCTGAGTTCCTTGACCTGCTAGCTGTGTATGTGTGCCCCGGAGAAGTTACTTCTCTGACCCTCAGTCCCCTATCTGTAAATGGAAGTAACGATATGGCATCGGTCTCACATAGCCACTGGAAGGTCCATGAGGTGACTGCATAGTGGCAACGGTGGCTTCTCATGTGATCTCAATGGGAATGGAGCCCTGGGCTACCAGCAGCTGTGAAATGTGTCCCTGTCATGTGTCTCTGGTAGACTACGGTTCCTTTACTAAATGGCTTCCCATGCTTCTGGGACAAGAGACAGCCGGTATGGAGACAGCCCTCGATCAGTCAGAACACAGCTTGGCTGGTCAGGGCTCCCTCTTCGGGGGACTCTGAGAACTATTCAATGCTTTGGATGCTGCTTGTTCAGTGGTGCCACATGGTCCAAGGCTTGGCAGGCCAGAGGTCAGTGGCCATCCTACACTGCCAGCCTTGAAGTCACAGGACTCTGCTCACCACCCTTTCCTCTCCTGTCCTGTTTCCTTCCCAACCCTCCCTCTCTCCCCTCCCACCGACCTCTCTTCCACGCACTCTCTTCCACGCACTCTCTTTCACCTTCTCTCTCCTTCCTTTCTTTTTCCTTTCATCCCTTCCCTCCTCTTCTGCAAACATTCACCATGTTTCTCGTTATGGGTCACCGTTCAGGACATTAGGTGTGACACTTACGTAGGCTCCACCCCCGTGGCACTCCCAGGCTTGAAAAGCAGCAGACCTGTTTGGGCGAAAGGTGGGGGGCAGGTGCCCAAAGAGAAGGTCAGAGGATGGATTGGCACACACTGCAGTCCCAGGAAGCCGTCTCAGCTGAGCAAACACTCTATCTTGGGAGATCAGTTTAGGGGCCATCTCCAGTGGAAAGCAAAAAATTGCCTAGAATCTGAGAAATCAACGGAATTGTTCACTTCGGGATACTTTTCGGGATACTTCGGGATAAATTCTCAGGAGCTAATTATTTAAATTGAGTGGCAGTCATAGCGGACAGTCTTCCGGTGGTGCTTCCTGTTGCATGAATGGAGAATCATAAGCCTTTGCCCATGACCTCTCAAGCCCCTCACTCACCCACTCACTCACTGAGTCATTTAGTCACTTGTTTGGAATTGCAGTTTTATAGCTTCTTTTGGCTCTCAGTAGTTAGTTCGTATCCACATTAACTGTAGATTTTGGATGTGGTTACAGGGACATAGGTTACTGAAGTACACAGCTTGTTTGGCGAATCCTCATCCTCATGACGTTTTCTTGACAAATGAACACGGACACAATATGATATGGAACATTCCTTATTCCTCTGGCCCAAACAGCTTTGTTGAGCCTGCGCACATCTGGAGTACCCATCTCCTTCATGGCCAATTTCCAGATTTCCTTGAGTGCCCGAGGGGCCCATTTCTTGAAGCCCACTCCATGGATGTGCTTGTGAATGTTGATGGTGAATTACTGGGTCACAACCTCATTGATGGCAGAACAGTCCTTCTGGCCTCCCTTCTTTAAGGGAGCCGTTCTACTGGAAAGGAAGGACACAAGGGGTTTTCTGGTATGTATTTGTAAGGATGTGCTATAGATCCGGGGCGTTGTGGATTTTACAATACAGTTGTGAACAAAGAGCTGACTCTTGGGGAGATCACACCCCAGAGTGAGGGAATGGAGCATGAATTGATAACTACATTGTACATCATAAACAGTACAAAGAGAGTTGAGGAATGTTGCTTGGTACACGAGGCTCAGATCTTGCCTCTATGCAGGACTAAGTTGAAATATCCAAGCATAAGGTGCCAGCCCTCCCTGTTCAAAGCACCCAGGCTTCCATCCTTCAGGAAGTCATATTTAGATTAAAATGGTGTTTAGGGTCGCCTGGAACATCCTGTGGTTTGTACACAAGCAGGCTGTAGCCCGGATCATGTACATTGTCATAACAGTATCAACAGCCCCTGTTCTCACTGTGCCTGCGTGCTATGATCTACAAAGCCATTTTCTACTGTTGGATAATTCAGATTCTTCTGACAGTTTAATATTGTGAACTAGTTTGCTAAGGAAAAGCTCATGAGTGGGAACGGCCTTTACTAGATTTTTCATCTGTTGAATAAAAATCCAAAAGTTGGCAGTAGAGGAGGCACAGAGCTAGATTTGCTTTATGGAACGGTCGTCACAGGTGATGGAGTGGAGAGAAGAGGCTGCTGGGATGTGAGAGAGGCGACTGTGGAAGTCTTCATCATGACCATGGGAGCAGTGGAGACAGGCTGATGGGATGCTTACAAAAGGCAGCCAATAGGAGCAGCTGGTAGATGCCATCCAGTTGAGTTGGCAGCTATTGGCTACTGTAGAGCAGAGTGAGAGCAACTCCAGGCTGCCAGCCAGTGGCTCAGTGCAGATTGACAAGCTGAGGGGACATGCGAGAGTGGATGGTTCCCTCAGGAGGGTTTGTGGCTGGTAGGAGAGCAGGGAAGAGGTGATCTGAGGTATGTGAGGGGAGTCACTGTTCATCCAGAGTTGGAGGCAGATGGGAGTGTTAGGAAGGTGCAGCTGAGCACCCTAACGGGGCCAGGTCCCCTCAGAGACAGCGAGTGGATTCTGAGAGGCTGTGTGCCATGCTCCTGGAACAAAAGGCTCTGTTTTTTGTTTTGGTCTTTTTGAGACAGAATCTTCCTGTAGCCACAGCTGGCCTGGAACTTGCTATGTAGGTCAGGTTGGCCTCCATTTCACAGAGATCCACCTGCCTCTGCTTCTGCCTCTGCATGCTGGGATTAAAGGTATAAGCCACCAATCCTGGTTAAGAGGCTCTGATTTTATTCACATTCATCTCCTTCCTTTGTCTTTCTCCCTAGCCAATACTTATTGAGAGCTATTACATGTCCAGCTCTATGTTTTGAGATAGGAAGCTGTTGGCAAGCAGATTATGTGTTTTATTTTCATAGGAACTATATGGAGAAATAAACAGTTGTAGATTCATGTGACTCACTGTATTTACAAACCAAGGTATGTGTTCTGAAGGAAAAGAATACTCTATAAGGGTGTTAAGCCATGACCTAGACCTGGGTTCAAAAATAATGTCAGGAGACACCTACAAGGGTAGGTCACATGAGCCGAGATCCACAAGAAGACCTGGAAAGCATGATAAACAAAACAGTAATACCTGCAAAGGCCCTGTGGTGAGTATTAGTGTGTACAGTTGGGGGATGGAGAAGTTCACACAGTACAGTCTAGTGGTCCACTGAGATTATAGGGCAGGCACACAGGATCCTTTTGAGACTGTTCTCAGGGCACTGGAAAGAGTTGCTCTTCTGCATGAAGAGATGACATTGAGCAATTTGCAGAAAGCAGGGCCAAAGCCAAGTCTTTCCAGAATGTCATGGGTAGACTGCGCTCTGGGGTCAGCTGATGAAAGCAGTTCCCATATCACCTATCATTGGAAATCCCTCCATCCATAGTGCCTGGGGCTGCTTTGGACAAATGGGGCATTTGCTGAGGACTCTGGGGACCCAGTCACTTAGCAGCTTATCTGCCGGGGACTTCTGGGGTCCAGAGACAGGGAAGCCATTCTTAATCCAAACTGGTGCACTTGCACATTAGTTAGTTCATAGTGTCCTGGGGCTCTTGATCGAATGCAGATCATAGTAAATAAGTATGGAAGAGCCCTGTGATGTCATATCCCAGCCACAAAACTTGCTAGACTTGATCATTGTGTTCAGAAGTATTCACTGTAGTCTCCCTCAAAGAGCATCACAAGACAACATCCTGTAAGAGAAGCAGCTCCAACCCTCCACTAGGCAGCGTTCCTGTATCCTCCTCTTCTCCGCATCAGACCCATCTGGCTGGTTGGATTGAACCTGCTGTTGAACTTAGCATTTAAATGGTTTTCCAACCCCAAGTCCACTATCATGGTGTTTTTGTCCCTTCCTGAAACATTTCACACGGTATTCTATACTTTCTAAACCTTAGAAAAGGACAGGTAGACTTATAATGGACATGTAAGTATGACCAGATACAGCGAGCTAATCAAATAACCTTTAGTGATCATAGTGATGTGATGGTGGTGATGGTGATGGTGATGGTGATGGTGATGATTATGATGATGTTGATGATGATGGTGATGACAGTGGTGGCACGGATGCTGCTGCTGATGGTGGTGATGATGATGATGATGGTGATGATGATGATGATAGTAACATGATGGTGATTATGGTGATGATTATGATGGTGGTGGTAATGACAATGGTTGTTATGATGATGGTGATCATGGTGGTGATGGTGGTGGTGATGATGATGATTATGGTAATGATGATGATGGTGGTGATGGTGGTGATAATGAAAACAATGATGATGATGTTGATGGTAATGATGATGGTGATCATGGTGATGGTGGTGGTGATGATAATGATAGTAATGATGATGGTGATGATGATGGTGTGGATGATGGTACCAATGATAATAATGGTGATAATGATTATCATGATGGGGATGATAACAGTGATGTTGATGATGGTGATATGCTGCTGGTAATGATGATTGGAATATGCTGGCTGAAAGCTACAAGTATTTGTGTCAAACTTCCTTTGTTCTGAGCCCTGATTCCCTCTTCTCCCAGCTGGGTGACCTTGGCCTCTTCCTGTCTTGTGTCTTCAGCTGTCAGCATGGGGTAATACCAGAATATCTTTCTTACAGTGCTGAGGTTCAGTGGGATGATGTGGGTAAAGCATGGCACTTAGTATGTGTGACATCTCAGAGTACCAGCACTTCTTAGGATCAGCAGTCGTGTTGGTGACAGGCAGAGACGGAACGGTGCTGGAGCAGGAACGCCATGGTGATATTTACTGGATTCTCTGGATCTCAGCTCAGTTCCATCCATAGCCCCATCCATGTCCCACACACCCCTTTTCTGTCCCCATGGTGTCCAGGCAAATCGGACTTCTGCTTGGAAAACAAGAATCTTTGGTTACAGCTTCCCAGGCTGCAGCTCCACGTGTGTGGGACCCAAATGCTGAGGATGAGAAGGGCCCAAATGAGGTCTGGGCACAAGACGCTGAGACTGGGCCCGACTGAGAACTGAACTGAGATTCAGAACGGAAGCCAGGCTTGAGCTCTACCAGTGTGCAGCCTTTCAACTCGTGACCAGGTACAGCAGGACTGTCAGGAGATGAGGAGTGACAGGGAGCCATGCAGCGAGATGTTCTGGAGCACGTCTGTCCTGAGGCTACAGCATGTGACCAATGATACCTAGGTGTGGTCCATATACTCATAATTGTAACATGTAAAACCTGAGATCTGTGTGTCTGTGGGCACAGGTTTGTATGTGCTTATCTACACGTACCCATGTGTGCATGTGTAGAGGGAGGTCTGAGGTCGGTGTTGGGTGTCCACCAGATCACTTTATATCTAAGGTTTTGAGACAGAGTCTTTCATGGAACCTGGGCTCACTGATTCTTCTAGACTGACCAGCAAGCTTCGGGATCCTCTTGTCTCTGCCTCCCCAGCACTGGGATTCTAGGCTGCACCACAGTGCCTGACTTTTGTATGGGTGCTGGGGTCTAAATTCGTGTCCTCATACTTACACAGCTCTTTCCTCCCAGACCCATTAGGAGATTTTTAAGTTTTGCAGTTTTTTAGTAACTCAGTGTATGGATCTTAAGTATGAACTTTGTAGATGGCAGCGGCCTGTCACAGTGTCACATAAAGTCAGACACACCTGGTTTCTGATTATAATCAGAATCAGGGCCCAAAGTGTCACTCACAGCAACTGCCTTCAGCAAACCTTGCAGGAGTTCAACCCTTCACCTCCTGGCTGAGGAAATGAGTGTGATAACATACTTGCAGGCAACAGAACCCCTTTGTGGACAGTAATCTCATTTTCATTGGGTCTTAAAAGCTAATTCTTGAAATTTAATTGCTCACAGTTAATCGATTTACCAATATCTATTGAGTTTTCAATTTTTGCAAAATACCCGCCCAGCACTGTGATGGGAGGGGAAGAAACCTCAGGTCTTTTGACCCACTGCCAGCATCCAGGAGGAGTCAGTGCTGACTGATTTCAGCCCCTCTCCCTCCTCCCTCCCTCTTGAATGGTTTGAAGTCATCATAAATCCATGTTTTATTCACTGGCATTGAGAACTCAGGAGATGACAGAGATGTGTTTATAACATTTTCTGGTTCTTTCTCAGGGGAAAGGAGAGATTCTAGGATGTTTCTATTTTAAAAAATAATATGCACTGTGTGTGTATGTGTGTGCGTCTATGTGGGTGTCTGTGTGTATATCCATGTTTCTGTGTGTGAATACAGCCCTGTGTGTGCCACAGCGCACATGTGAAGGTCAGAGACACCTCTGGCACCAGTCCTCACCTTCCAGCTTTTTAAGACAAATTCACCTGTGTATGCGCTGGGCTGGGAGCACCTGGGGAGTGTCCTGTCTCTGCCTTCCATCTTGCCTCGGAAGCACTGGGATTACAGGTGCTCATACTACTGCGCCTGGCTTTATGTGTGTTCTGGGAATCTGAACTCACGTTGTAAGGTTTGCCTGATAAGCGCTTGACCCACTGAGCCATCTCCCAAGCCCTAATATACAATATTGAATATTACATATCAGGCAAGGAGAAACATAGAACTGGGAAAGTTTCTGTTTATTTTCCAGATCCACAGTCGGCTTTTCTCATCCCCCAGCGATGACTCTGCCTGGGAAAGAAATGAAAGCCTTTCAAACGCAGGTAAAGAACTGGGCTCCTCAGACGCTCCTTCCTCTCTTCCTTTCTCTCTCCCCTCTTCTCTTCCCTTTAATTAGTAATGAAATGAACTTTGGAACCTAGATTCCATTTAAGCATGATGTGCTAGCTAAGGGCTCAGAGAGGATTCAGAGCTGATTTGAATTTCTATGCTTCAGGTTTGGGGGCCAGCAGTCTCTGTAGAGCTCCGTAGAAAGGATGTTGTTGCCTGGGGTAGTGCCTCAGGAGCCCTCGGTGACCACAGGTAGCTGAACGTGTCGGCTCAGGCCAGCTGCAGCGAGAATCCAGCTGGAAGGAACAATGGGGCAAATATACAATATTCTTGGAATGTAGTGGATGCTGTTTAAATATAGGCGTGATAGCTGTGTGCCCATAAATCATTTTTTATGAAGCTTAAATTCTTAGTCACTACACTATAAAAGCAGGAGGTGAGACGGTTACAGTTCATAACGTTTATGAAGTTTGTTAACATAAATTATGTGAAAACAGCTCACCCCCACCTCCTTCCTGGTGGAAATCTCATGGATTTAGGTCAAATGTTCTGATGGTCCTGAGTAATAAGACTCCAGAGTTAATATGCTATTCAGTTCATGGACTCAAGCAAAAAAAAAAAAAATTCTAAAAGAATGTTTTAATGTGATAAATTGTATTTTTGAATCCTCATTTTAATTTTAATTCATAAGAATGGTACATGAATTTATAAGATTAAAAAGTATATGTATATGTATATTTGTATAAATAGGTGTGCATAATGTAAGTGTGTAATATATGTGTGGACACATATCTATGGCTTCTCTTTCCATCATCTGCCACCACCTGCCTACATTAAAGTTACAAGGGACTTAAAGAAGTTTATGGAAATCGAACTCAGGCTGTCGGTCTTACCCTAACCCTCTGTGTCATCTCGCTGCCCTGAGTTACCCCTGGGCACAGGTGGGTGGTAGGGAAAAATCACAGAGGAGCAAAGCTAGGGTGAGCGCAGGAGGAGACAGAGGAACCGAGACGAGCCCGGCAGCGCCCACACACAGAGGTAAGAAGAGGCGGTCAGGCCTCTCCATTTGCTTTCTGAGCTGAGACGTCTCCCGGCTGTCATTCAGATTTCTTCTTAGGGGCTGTCCTTCCAGTTCCTCATTTCTTAGTTTGCCGAGGTGGTGGGGGCTTAGGATTTCCCAGTGTCTTTGGGAGATGGGGTGCTCTGAGGTCTAGCAATGTGGGCAGAAGCCCTGTTGGAAGACTGATTGGGGTGCTAGGTCCTACAATAACAAGGTCCTGGTCTTTTGGCAGGAAAGTTGAAGTGTTGCTTGGGATTTTCATTTGTACTGTTTGGCTATTAATTGTCTCAGTCATTCGAAATTCCAACCTGCGAGGGCGGGAAGCTAGTGCCTTATGGTTAAATTGACCTCTTGGCAAAGCCTTGGAAATCTCTTGGCTTGGATACAATTTCAGTTTCCTATGATTAATAGGCTATGAACACGAAAGGAGGAAGAATGTAGGAAAGATGAGTGTTCCTACCCAAATTCACATCTGCTTTTAAAATCAGAGAAAGGTGGAAAACCCCTTTCAATGTTCTGGAAGATTCCCTCAATCATCTCTTTGTGACCTGTCTGTAGGTGAGGTAGAGATATCAGGAAGGGGATGGTGGGGAGCAGGTGCCTAGGCAGCTCACATCTGGAGAAACAGGTATGCAGAAATGTAGGTAAAGGCAATCCATGAAGGTCACCTGGAATTCCAATTACTGATTCAGATGGCTTAGGGAGGAAGAGGGGGTGGTGGGAAACTTTCTCCATCCTGATCAATTAAGCCCGACCTTTACATCCGACAGTTTTTAAAGGGTGGGTCTGTGATTGATGAGAGGGATCAAGTCATTCTATTTCACTTAAACAAGGAGGATAATGGTTTCTTTATCCCAACTTTCAGAAGAGCAGAGTCTCACATATCCTTAATGATGGTTTTAATTTCATTAGTGTGAGTGGAACAGTTTGTTTCCACAACTGAACATAAGCCCTTGGTCCTGCTTTGAGGAATGTTGTTCCATTTTCCTATAAATGGAGCACCAGCTTGTGGCTCTTTTCCAGAACATGCCATTTGTGAAAGCAGCTTCTCCCTGAGAAGGAACGGGAGGGCCAGGAGCTTGCCTAAAACCTGGTTCTGATGAGGTCCTTGCCACAGTGGGAAGATTGTTTATTTTAAACAGAAGCTGTTTTGCTCAGTCTTTCTTACCTTCTCTCTTAAAAAATTATTTATTATTTTTATTTGATGTGTATGAGTGTATTGCCTGCATGTATGAAAATGTACCCATGTTGTGCTATATCTGTGGAGGTCATAAGAAGGGGTGTAAGATCCCCTAGAACTGGAGTTAGGATGGTTGTTAGCTGCCATGTGGGTGCTGGGAACAGAACCTGGGCCCTCTGCAAGAGCAGCCAATGCTCTTAACCCCTAAGCCATCTCTCCACTCCCATCCTTCTCTCTTCTTATGGATTCCTTCCTGGCCATGGGGAGACTTCATCTACTGAACAATTTATAAGAGCATCTTCAATCAATAACTTGTATTTGGGGGACAGCACGTGCATGTGCATCGCACACAGCACAGGCATGGAGGTCAGAGGACCTGGGAGGTGCTTCTCTCCTTCTATGATATGGGTTCTAGGGGTTGAACTCGGTCCTCAGGCTTGGGGACAAGTGTCTTTACTCACTGAGCCATCTCTCTGGCCCCAGTGCAGCCTCTCTGGGCAAACCTTTTATGAATACTCAGAGGACAAAAGAGAAGGATGGCGCAAAGCTCTCTCCCTTGGGCTCTCATTTGTCCTAGAGTGTTCGCCAGTCAGATCACAACGCGAGCATGACACCATCACCATCTGTGTGCCCAGGGGCCTCTGCCTCACATCCACTCTCCAGTGTCTGGTCGAACCTATCCTTTCCCTGACTTCTGCTTCTGGGCCACTTTGCTTGTTTAGTGACCCTTTATTGGCCTGGCCTACTGTCCTTCTTGGAGCCAAGACTTGGGCCCACGACAGGGACTCTGCTTTCCTGCTCTTTTATCCGATGCATAAAAGTTGTTCAATAGACTGAATGGCATGATATGTGTGAAGTGGCTGCTTAGAGCCCTTTCTGTGTCAGAGCACCTCAAAGGCTGCTCCCAAGTCACTCCTAGCAGCAGGGCAGGGACCTGATTATGTGACGGAGGGTCAGAGCCTGGCAGGAAAAGCATCCTTCTGGGTTTCTTCAAGACCCTTCCATGTGATCTTTAGGAAGTGCCTAACTGCTCCAGTCTGCCTTCACTTGCTGAGACAAAACACTCTGACCAGTTCTAATGTGGGGAGGAAAGGGTTTATTTGGCTCACATCTCCCAAGTCACAGCTCATCACTGAGGGAGCCCAAGAAAGGAACTCAGGGCAGGAACTTGGAGGCAGGAGCTGGAGTACCGACCATGGAGAAGCACTGCTTACTGGCTAGGTCCCCTGGCGCATGCTCAGCCTGCTTTCTTATACAACACAGAACAACCTGTCCAGGGATGGCACCACCCACAGTGGGCTGGGCCCTCCCACATCACTCATCAATCAAGAAAATGCCTCACAGAAATGGCCACAGGCCAGTCCAATCTAGTTCCCCAGTTGAGGCTCCCTCAGCCCAGGTCTGTCAAGTTGACACTAAAGCTCTCCAGCACACTGATGAGTAGCCCCCTTTGCCAACAGGGGCTTTTCTCCGTGGTTGCTTTGGGCCTTCTGGGGCCTTCCCGGCAGCGTCTGTCCTCTGTACCGTGGACCGGAGATGACGCTGCTCTTCTGATCACTGTAGAAGACACTGCTTCATCCCACCAAAGACCTAAGGAGACATCCTGAGTTTATTTTACCTGCTGAGGGAGGCCAGCACTGGTCCTCATTAAGGGTGCACGTAGCCCTCACACGCCTGCTGCCACACCTTCCTGCCATGATGGACGGGATCCCTTCTTAAACTGCAAGTCAAACCAGAACAAACCCTTTTTCTTTAAGCTATTGGTATTTTTTCATAGTAATGAGAAAAGAAATGAATACGTAAAATTTTCTGCATTTTTAGGAAACAAAGAGGTTATGTTTGCTAATCCAAGAGACTGCCATTGCTTTGCCTAGAAGTGTCATGCAGAGAACTGTTCAGGGAAGGGTGGCTGTGCTCGACAGCTTCAGTTGTCAACTTGACCGCTTGGGATTGTCCCCATTGGATGGCCCTGTGATGTGTTTTCTTGGTTGTTGAGTGATGTGGGAGGGCCCAGCCCACTGTGGGTGGTGCCATCCCTTGGCAGGTAGTCCTGTGCTGTACACAAAAGCAGGCTGAAGGGCTGGAGAGATGGCTCAGGGGTTAAGAGCACTGGCTGCTCTTGTATAGGACCTGGATTCAATTCCCAGCATTCATATGGTGGCTAACAATTGTCTGTAACTCCCATTCCAGGGGATCCGACACCCTCTTCTGACCTCTGTGGGCATTTCATGACTTGAGTGCACTTATAGACGTGCAGACAATACACTCACACACATGAAATAAAAATAAACAAAAATAATATTTTTTTTTAAAAGAAAGCAGGCTGAGCACAAGCCAGGGGTGCAACCCAGCGAGCAGCACTCCTCCATGGTCTCTGCTTCTGAGCTTGTGCCTGAGCTCCTTCCTTGATGAACTCTAAGCTGAAGGTGGAATACACCTTTTCTCCCAAATGTTCATTTTGGTCAGTCCTTTTTGTATTTTTGATCTTTTTGAGACAGGGTCTCCTATGGCCCCAGCTGGCCTGGAACTCACTATGTAGACCAGGCTGGCCTTGAGCTCAGAGATCTGCCTGCCTCTACCTCTTGAGTGCTGGGAGTAAAGGCGTGCACCACAATGCCCAGCTTGGTCGGTGTTTTTATCACAGCCGTGGAAAGCATACGAGGACAGCTGTCTCAGCTTGTCAGTTGTAGGGAAAGTTTCCTGCTCTGCAGGGTGGGAGAGCCTAACACCACCGCTCACACTGGAAAGGGAAAAAGAACACAATTAGTTCCCAGAAGTTCTGTGTCCTTCCCAGACTCCATATCACCAGGGTACAGCTGTGTGCAGGAGGCACATCTCCCCATTCATGTGGTCCCTGTGGTGGCAGAAGCTGCTTGTTTGGGTGAAATATTATAAATAAGACATGGAGAGAATGGACTCAGTCATGGGTTACAGTGATATATTTTGGTTGCATTTGCCTAGTTCGTCATGTTGAGGAAAAGTTTTGTTTTGCTTTGTTTTTTAAAGAAAAAGTATGCACTTATTTATTTATGCAGCATGAGCTTAAGGAAACACATGGGATCAAACGCATTTTTGAAGCCTATTGTGGTTTTTAACATAAGTTCACACCAGTGGCCACTTTCTAGAACAAAAAGAATGTTTATCTGGGGGTTGAACTGGGACAGAACCAGAGGGGCCGAGGATGTCTAGTGCAGTGTAAAGTGAGGCTCAGATGAACCTCAACCCTCCGAGCTCACTGCCTGTTTGACATCTGGGTAATGATGTGACATTCTGGCTGCAACATCAAGAATGATTGATGTTTCTTTAGAGTAAATGACCTCTCTGTCAGCTTCCCCCTCTCTCGGTTAGGGGCAGGTCCCTCTCTCTGTACAGGTGAACACTGTCACTGGCTGGAAAAATGAAACAAGCAGGGAGACTGACTGAGAGCAAGCCTTTCATCATGACGGGAGGTTACAGTTAGGATCAAACATCCTTTCTAGCGACCTGTTCAAACTAGATTGTATGTTTGATCGGGAGACAGGGAAGATCTGGCTCTCCAAGCCAAGATGGAGTGGTTCTTAGAACAAGCCTCGGTCCCATGCCACATGTCTACATTGTTCACACAAGGAGACTTTGATTATCAAACCTTCTGGAACAGTCTCTCCTCAGGCTGGTGTTGGACACCTCACCTCTGATCTCTGTACAGAAAAGAAAGCTCTGGTGTAGTAGTTTCAGATTCTGCTGTGAAGTTTTTGTTTTCTGCAATGTATCTTGACCATTTGGGGTAAGCACAGATTACAGATGACCGAGTTTCTCTAAAGTTATCTGTTATCTTTAAATGGAAATCTAAGGATACTGTGCACTTCCCCCTGTGTGGATGGAGAGGTGGTAGAGATGTGTCTTGGTTTTGAACTGGAAGATGGGCTAGAGCAGTCCTCCTGCATAAGACAGCTTTTAACATCTTCTTCCTATCCCAGTATTCAATAGCTTTGCTTTAATGGCCTTCAGCTTATAGTTTCACCTAGAAGCCTTCTTACTCATGCTGGCATGAGTTCAGCTCCCCACTCAACTCTGAACATGGCTTTCCCTAATGCACTGTATGTGCTGAAGTTTTATTTATCCTTTTTATGGGCTTTGGGAGGCACTCTATGAGGGTGATGAAAGACCGAGATGGGTTTCCTGGTGGGAGGAGGAGAGGGAGGGTGATTAGCCAAGGGCTGGTCCTTGAGAACAGTGCTGGAGCAGAGTGCTTCCCTCCCCTGGAGTCATGCGTGAGCTAAGGATTGGGCTATGGGCCCTGAACACTGGTTAGAGTTTGTGTCAAGGGTTAATGTCCTTACTCTTAGAGATGTAATTGAGAGCCGGTGTCCTGCAGGAAAATCCCGGCTCTTTCACTTGCTCCTCTGGGAACTTAACTGATGTTCAAGACTCATGGTAGCTTTTCTGTGCTTTCCCTGATGATCAATGAGTCATCCTAATTGCTGGTTTTGAAATTAGCATTGCTTGCTGTCAGTCTCCTGACCTGCCAAGACCACATAGATGCCTATAGGCTGTTCATATGCCATTGTTTTCTTCTCTGAAGCGTTTAGTTTGTGTTGTCCTTTGAGGACGCTCAGGGGTTAGAGGAGAGGCAGGAGGACACTTGAGGAGGGACACAGAGGGGAAGGACAACCTGATGGACCAACTGTGGGCTACCTTCAGGCGGGCCGTCTCAGAGTCGATCAGCTCACTCCTTCGCAGTGATGTACATGGTCAGCCCTGTGTGTTCAGTCCATACTCAGGTCTTCCTTTTTTTTTTTTTTTTTTTCTATCCCTGTAGTCTTGTCTCAGCAGAGGCTCTATGTCCTACACCATACCTCCCAGGAACCCTGCAAAAGTCAACCCTGTCCCTGACCTTGGCTACCTTGGTCAGTCACCCCACAGGATGGATCAGACCCGTGTTCTGATCTATACTTCAAAGAACACCAGGTGACATAGCCTCCCAGGAAGGGTTTTAAAACATGAGGGCGGTGGAAAGGTGGGTCCCGAAGATGGCAGCAGACGTCAGAGGTACCGTGGGCTCTGTGTGACCTTGGAGATACCATTATGTCAGATGATTGGGGTGGACAGCTGTTATAAATAACAGCTGCTCAGTTCTCTCTTGACCCAAGCATGCACCAGACCAATCTAGCCCCAAGCCTTGGTAGCCACAGAGCACTGAGCATATCTATGGCTCTCAAGGCTGAGCGTGACAGTGTTGGTGATAGTTGGCTCATGTTTGTGATCAGCAAGCTGACAGCTGGGGGGAGGAGCTGTCTCTGCTCTATCCAGTTGGTCTGAGAACGCTCCAGGATGAAGACCAGGCCTGAGAGCAGAGTCAGAAATGCACAGATTATGTCCAGATTATGCCAAGGCCAAGAGAGTCAAATGGCAGAGCTCTTGAGATGGAAACCCCGCTTCTTGATGGAAACAACTGACAGTTCATTGAAAAGGAGGGGCCCTCCAGAGTGGGAGAATGGAGAAGCAGACACCCCAACTGCTAGCCATCTGCCATATACTTCCTACAGTAGGGGACCAAGTCCATCCTCCAGCTTAGTGGGAATTACAAGGCTCTGTTTTATACAAGTCATGAAGAAGCCATGATATAGAATTGCTGTTGCTTGTCTGGAAGATGGAGGTCCTGTTTTCTACCTAACATCTCTGTGTGGGGTCTGCTAATGCTCCCCATACCTGTGTCTATATGCAGAGGGCCCAGGATGCAGGTGCCTACTGGCTTGGGGGTCTAAAGCCTGGGAGTCATGAGCATCATGCTGGATACTACAGCTCCAATGCCCAGCTCAGTGTTAGGACCCAGTGAGTAGATATGAGCTGGAGAAGGCATGGCTGCTTATGGGGTCACGTAAGAAAATGCCTTGAGTCAGAGAGACCTCTGTCTGAAGCTTTTATTCATTGTTCATGATCTTGGCACCTCTGATTGGGGAATGTGCAGGCATGTTACTTTAAGGCCATTCTTGAAATTTTCTAGTCTTGTCTCTTCCAACATGTTTCAATTTATATGTGTTAGGGTCCTGAGACTGTTTCCAAGGGCCGCAATATTTCAGTTCTATCAAGGCATCTGCAGCCACACAAATGAAGACGCTATCTGTCCTTCCCGACACCAGCCTCGTCTGCACCTGCCCCTCTGCGTAGCTCAGTCCTCAGCTTGCCAAGGAAGTTGTACCTCGTGGCTCTTTCATGACTATTTCCTCCTTCCTGGGCTGCTACTTCTGTCCCCACACTGGGTGTCTGTGATGCCTGTCCCCAATTTCATCCCCTCACTGTTCAAATCCCTGCCCTTAGAGAAGCTCAGTGGTCATAGAGACTGGGAAGGTGGAAGGTTGGTCAGTCAGGATGGTGGCTGCCCTTACTCAGTCCTTATTAAGGGCTGAGAGCTGTGCTGGGCACTGAGGGTATCATGCTGAGCATAGTCAGGGGACACTGCTATCCAAAATCGGCATTCTAGTCGGCATTCTAGTGGTTCCCAAGGGACAGACATCAGGTGTTACAATGGGGACACAAGAATCAAAACAAAAGGAAACCTGTTTCAGGTCAGGAATATTGGATAAAGTTTGTGATACAGGGAATGAGTTGGGCTGGGAGATGTTCTGCACAAAAGACATGCAAAAGTCCTGAGGAAGAGAAGGACCTCGAGCATCCACAGAACTGTCTAGAAACTCTGCTGAGGAAGTGGGGAGTGTTAGAGTTCTGAGAAGGTCAGGCAGGGCAAGAGGATTGGGGCAGCAGGACAGGCATTCTGTTTTGTTCTTGTGAAGCACAGGCTTGAAGACGGAAGCTGCACTTACTTGTGCATGCTGATTGGGCCTGGATATTGTGAGGCCTGACTCCAGTATCAATCTGTGTAATAAGGAGATTGCAAATTCTCAAGGACAAAACTGCCAGACTCTTCTGGAGGGATGGAGGGTGTCACCAGCTCTGAGAACGAACCTCCCACTTCCTTGCTGTATTAGTCACTATTCTGTTGCTGTGATAGAAACACTGAGCAAGGGAATTTATAGAAGGAAGAGTTTTATAAACTATAGACTTAACTTACAGTTCCAAAGGTGCAAGAGTCCATCAAGGCGGGGGGCATGGCGGCAGAGGTGGCTAGACTAGGCACAGAAGCTGAGTGCTCACATCTTCAAGCAGGTACAGGAAGCAGAGGGTGACTGGAGATCCCACAAGGCTTGAGAACTCTCCGAGCCCGCCCCCAGTGATGTGCTTCCTTCAGCATGGCCACACCTTCTAAGACCTCCCAAAACTGTGGGGACAAAATGTCCAAATACTTGGAGCCTGTGGGGGACATTCTCATTCAAACCACCTCACTTGGCTTCTGGTGGACCCCTTGGTGGGGAAATTCCCTGGGCAGAAGTATGTGAAAGCTCCTCAGCAGCCGTGCATAGGAGGGTGTGCTGCCCAGGGTAGGTATCCCAAGAGCCGCGTGCACTTAGGCAGGCATTGGGAATGAAGCCCAAAGGCCTGGCCCATCTCGCATCAGTGGTGGGCTGGTGGCAGAGTCACAGATAGTGCCATATAGACCCCGTCCCTTGTCACTCTTTCCAGAGACAAGGTTTGCTGATGCTCACCTTCAGCCCAGAGCAAAGGAAACAATCACTCACTGCCTGAAGACTCAGTATGCCACCGCACGAGGCTCTGAGCCTCCATTGGTCCCTCACTGTAGGCTCCATCTACATGCCTCTTCTTGCCGGGGTTCCACCCTCTCCAGCTCCAGGGGCTCCCTGCTCCATACCAGGGCTTGGGCCAGGCTATCTCATCCAAGAAGCAATCACCTCTCCTTCGTCCCTTGTCCCCTCCCGCCCGCAGCTCCTTCACAGGGTAAGCACGCCACGCTACCAGTGTGGCACTCTTCACCAGCACTCAGAGCGTGGTAGAGGTCCGTTGAGTTTTGCTGCATTGTCTCGCGTAGGAGGACAGAGTGGCAGGCTGGTAAACGTCTCTGCTTTTGCTTTCTTGTTATTAATATTGATCAGTCAGAGCCCCTGCAACCTGGGGACATCATGAGGAATGAGGTTCCCCTGGCATAGGACTTTGAATACAGTGCACACGTAGACAACAGCTGGTTTATTATCTGTATTTCAAGAGGAGGGAGACATGAATAGCACACAGTTCCTAATTCAGGGTAGAACTCAGGGATGTTTGCAAGCTAAAAGAGAAGTTGGGGCTGGGTGATGACAGCTTGGAGGGAAACACTTGCTGTGAAAGAGTGAGGGTCCAGGTTCACTCCCTAGAACCTACATAAAGCCGGAGTTGGTAGCATATGTCTGTAATCTTAGCCTTCCTGTAGTGCGATGGGAGGCAGAGATAGAATTCCTAGAAGCTTGTGGGATAGCCTGGGGTACCCAGTGGCAAACAAGAGACTAAGTGGAAGAGATCAAAGTGGAAGGAGAGGACTGACATCTAAGGTTGTCCTCTGACCTCTCCACATGCGCAGTGACACGTGCCTGCTGCACCTGTATGCACTAATAGGCACACACACAGAGGCCAGTTAAAACAGAAAATGGCGGGAGATGGTGGATGCTAAAGCAAGGTTGTCTGTAGCACATCTCACAGATGACCCTTGAGGACTGGAGACCCCCTCCACCCCAGCATGTTGAACTCTCTTAACAGCCAGCATCTATCAAGGCCTGCTCTGCCTGGCTCCGGCCCTGAACAGTGCTTTATGGGGCTGTTGGCTCAGTCTCTACTGAATACTAAGTATATTTATGGACCTCCCTAATGGACAAGGATGCTATATTCGCACAGCATATGGAGCATCAGCCGTCATGGTCACGAGACCATTTTCCCACAAGTCTCTTGCCTCTTTTACTTGCTGATATGTTTAACTAAAATTGTAAATGTGAGGAATTTAAAATTACTTTGAAAACTTTCCCCCTTTCAAGTCATTGCATAAAGAATAGATCCTTTCAGATGTCTGCATCTGTCGGACAGCTGGAAGCTCCGTCTCCAGCTCTTGCTTCTAACACCTGCCATTCGTTCCTGTAAAGGCATTTCTTGGTAATTGAGATGTGTTGTGTGTGAGGCAGGGGCCTCACTCAAGTGTGCAGAAGGGACGGTCCCCAGCCAGCTGCTTCCCTTTCATTAGCATGTGTCCATCATGTCCACTCCCGAGACATCCTTGCCAGAGGAATCTGCCTGTGTCATCCTGTTAGCTGGGATAGCTAGGCTTCGTGTTCCCTCATCAAAAAGATGAAGTTAGTTCTGAAGAAGCCGCTGTCATAAAAGTTTTCACCCTTCACAATTAAAGCAGGAAGAGGTCAATGATGGGAGATTAATGCCACAGCAATTGGCCTTCATCATTCATGAGCAGTTAGGGCCCTAAATGCCACATTTGAAGGCTGCTCTGCCTTGCGGTCCTGAGGAGGATATAATTGTATAGAGCACTGGCTTGTGTTTGGAATTTTAATGTGTCCATTAGCAGTGTCACAAGGAGCCTTTTAAGACCCCAGATACTCTTGTGGTATCTGTGTGTGTATGTGTGTGGGTGTGTGTTCTTATGTGCAGGTGCACATACATGCACATATGTCAGGTGTCGTTCTCAGAAACCGTCCACTTTGTTTTGTGAGATGCAGTCTTTCTCTGGCCTGAAGCTTGCCAAGTAGGTCAGGCTGGCCATCTAATCCCAGGGATCCTCCTGTCTCTGCTTCCCCAGCACTAGGATTATCAGAGCGGCTAGCATTGTTTTTCAAAAAAAGGTGTGTGTGTGTGTGTGTGTGTGTGTGTGTGTGTGTGTGTGACATGTGTGCAAAAGCTCGTGGAAGTCAGAAGAAGACATCAGATTCCCTGGAATTGGAATTAAAGGCAATTGTGAGGCAACCATGTTAGTGCTGGGAACCAAATTCAGGTCTTCTACAAGAGCCGTAAATGCTCTTGACTACTCCAGTCCCACAGCATTTTCTGAGACTCAAACTCAGATTTTCATAATTGTATGATAAACATTTGCCGCCTGAACCATCTCCCCAGCCTGAGACCCCAGACACTTCCAGACCATCCAGAGGCGTCTTGGAGTCAGGTTGAGCTACAGGGCAGAGGAAATTGCTCCCTGGACATCAGGGGTGGGAATAAAAAGAGTCATGGTGTGTGGGAGAAGCAGAGCGGTTACAGTTCAGAGCCCAGCCCCATGTGATGATATAGGTCATCGCGTGACTCCTGCCTGTGGGCAAAGTGCAGTGTGAGTGGAAGTCAGGTAGACAGGTGAGCTGGCCCTTCAGGAAGCTCCAGAAACTCGATGAAGAACAGGAAGATGCACTGGTGAGATGCCCAAGACAGCAAGGGAGTCGCTGTCAGAACTGTCCACTCACAAAGCCGCTCCAGGTGACTTGTTGAACTTCTCTGACTTCTGAGAGGCAGAGCCAATAGGAAGCATCTTCCAGCTGGAAGCTGAACCCCAGGAAGGTTGGCACCCTCCCCTGGGGCTTGCTTAAGTCCACAGTATCAGTTAGAAGGCACACAGAAACCTCACCAGGAGTCCTGAACTTTCCCACAAAGAACCCATGAGATAATGATGTAGATGGCATTCTGTTTCCTAACTCTACCCCCCATCCGTTCATCCCATCCACGCACCCATCTGTCCCCATCCACCCACCCATCCCCTCACCCATACACTACCCTTCCCATCCAGTGTCCAGTGGATGGCACCTTTGAGAAAACCCTTGTAAAACCCAAGTAGATAAGGCACATGCGTTTTGAATTTCTTACAGTAAATGGACATTTGGAAGTCAAGAATCTAAAAGCCAAAGGGACCTTCCTAGAGAGGTCCTTGTCATATTTAACCAAGAAGAAAACACGAGCCACAGTGCAGATGAATGGAGGCCAGGACTGGAGCCCAGAGCTTTCACAGCCAGATGGAGTTTTAAGGAGTCACACAGAGCAATTCAACTTCATGGTAGGAACAGATTTACACTCTTTAGACTGGGTATCATTCCATGACATACATCCTGAAATTGACCAAGAAAAGGAACAGATATTATGGTCAGAAAACGCTGGCTCAGCATGTTGAGAAACAAAGCAGGTACATTCACTCTGGCGGGAAAATGGGTGGTTCCCAGCATCTGGGATCTCAGTTTCCTCTGAGTCAAAATGCAAGAGAAATGATGCCACAGACCCCGTCTGTTAGCCTCCCACTCTCTACCCTTGACTGCTAAGAGGTCAGAGTGAACGAGGAGTTGATCTTTCCAAATCTGCATCTTTGCCTTAAAACAAACAAAACCAAATGACTCCAGAGTAGATCCTGGCCTGGAGGCATGGGCCCTACAGTGGCAAGAAGGCTGCTCCCTTCTAGGGCTGCCGTTTGGTCCTTGCCCTCAGTAAGTGCATGCATTGCATTGCTGTTCCATCCGTATAGACCAGAGTAAGGTTTTCCTAGTCATCCCCTGGGCATGCTACAGTGGGACCATGCCTTAGAAATAAAGACCAGCCCTTATCTCTATTACCCTATGAAAAATTCTCTTCTTTATAGCCCAACCAGCCCTCTGAGCCTTCATTAAATTTAGCAGCATGGCCTTTATCACAGTACCCAGATAGCTGCCAGGTGGGACCACGCTTGCAGACAGAAGAATTTAGAAGTTTTGACAGCCCCAAGGACGGCTGCATTTCACTTAAAAAAGAGAGTACATATTCCTGGTGAAGCACTTTTAAAGTCGACCCTGTTTCTTTAATTGCTAGCATCAGCCTACTCGGGAAGCCTGCAGCGATTGTACCAATATAGCTCAGGTTATTGATCCTGGTGATGCAGCCTTCCGCTCTAGGCACTCTGCAGCACTTTCAACAGATCAGCACAATAGTTCAGAGATCAATCAGCATTTCTCCCTACCGATCCATTTCAATTGTAATATCAAAGATACTGTAATCCCTTCTGAAGCTAGAAGATCATATGTGAAATCTGGGGGAGACTTGTCACCACAGTAAGAAGCCTATGGGAGGCAAGGGACGAGGTTCAGGGTTCCTGGGACTGACCCCAAGCATCGAGTACCCTGAGCTTGATGGAAGTTGATAACTGGCCAGCTAGATGGTAGGCTCCCTTCCTTCCTCGCCAGGAAACCCGAAAGTCCAGGAGGCAAATGCAACAATTTTTAATCAGGTATAAAGGAACAAGCTGGCTGCAGGATTCAGCCCCTCTAAGGGATGGACAAGGTTGTTGAGGCCAGGGTCACCTCCCTAGGAGCAATGCTACCCGAATGGATAGAGGTCCTGAACCTTCCCATATGCTAGGAAAGGACCCAGTATTTCCTAGAAGCTATCTACTCACAAAGGCATTCACCATAGGAATTACAGGTTGCAATAAAAATTCTATTGAACAATGAATGTAAAAGAAAAACTGGATTTTAAAAATATATTTTTTATTTATTATTTTTATTTTATATGTGTGAGTATATTGCCTGCATGTGTGTAAGTGAACCCATATTGTGCAATGCTTCAGGAGGTCAGAAGAGGGTGTCGTATCCCCTGGAACTGGAGTTATGGATGGTTGTCAGCCATCATATGGGTACTGGGACTTGAACCTGGGTCCTCTGTAAGAGCATCAGTGCTCTTAACTCCTGAGCCATTTCTCTAGCTCTGTGATAGGGTTTTGATCTAAACAATAATTCCTATGTTGCCATCTACCCACTTCAGTGTTGAGGCTTTTTGAGGTATCTCTTAGAAGATGTGTACGTGAAGCCAGTCAATTGGATTTCTCTTCAGCATTTTAGAATCAGCTAGATATGAGAAGAGACCTATCTTCTCACTCTTCTCCTGGAACAAGTTCTCTAAGGGTGTTCAGTCAGATACTCCTTAAGCAGGATGCTGAATACTAGTTATATATTTTTAATGTTCTTGGTCAAACCCGAGAGGTAACGGTGGGTTCTGAAGTGAGCTAACCTTTACCGAGTCCCAGGTGGGCTAATGGGCACACTTATGCAGGCTCTGTGAGCCAGTGTGGTCTTTGCATGACATTTTTAAGACAGTTATCATGTGGACACATTGGGAAATGCCACCGAGGCTCCACAGCTCCTGCCACATCTGCTGAACTGCTGGAAAAAAATGACATGATGTCTGCTTAAGTAGAAACTCTGAGCTTCCAGGGATGAAACATGTGGGGAGCTCTGGGGCCCTAACCAGGAATCCCTTAGAACCCCTCATTTACATGCATGGGCATCTTTCAGTCGAGCATTAGAGTAACTCATGGACGGCAAGGGCAGAGAGCATCTTTGCCAGTCTCTGGCTGCCCGGAACCTATCACCGTTTCCCACAGGTATGCCTGGCTTTTCATAGGGCTTCTTTGACCCAAGACACACAGCCTTACTGGGAGCACATCTGGATGCCCGTTCCCTCTCATGAAAGCTGAAGGAGTCTTTAGGCTGATAATTCTGGCAGATCTTTCTTCTTGTTTGATACAAGTCCGCAAAGTGACCCCTGTGTACTCTTTCCTGGGACTTTGCCTCTGGCATGATTGGTGTAAGAAGAGACTAAACCACAGAAGGCCGTTTGGCTACACCTTGCCATCCTGCCTGTCTGCTTGGCTGTGAAACCGTGTCTAACTGTGCTGTGTGGTCCCCGGGAGCCCACTTAGCTCCTGCCAAGTGCCAAATCTGCTCTCAGTCTTCTTAGCAATTCTATGAGCTCCACAAATCCCACTGGTATAGGTTAGCCAGAGGCAGCTTCTGATGAGGCCTCTAAATGGAAAACAAGACAAAAAAGAGACCAGATTGTATTATCTTGTAATCATCACCCAGGGCTGGCACTTGCCAAGCACGCTGTGCAATTTCAGAATATGCCTTTGAGTTGATTGGTCAAGTTTTCCCTCTGTTTGTATTGTAGGATAGACTGAGGAGGTAATGATTCCTTCAGAACCCATCTAATAACTATCCAATATGTTCTTGAGTTTGTTCTGGGGACTGGGATTACAGCCTTGAATCATCGAAGCCTGTGCCGCACGAAGCTGTCATTCTACCTGTGGACAGTTAAGTGTAGCTATAAATTTTCAGGAGTAGAGAGTTCTACAAATAAAACTGTGTGCTTGAGTGGACTGGAGTGGGGTACCTACCTCACTGAGAAGGCCTCTCAAATAGAGGGATTTCAAGAGGCCTCAATGACAAAGGAAGTAGACATATGGGGGACGGGTCCAGGGACCAGATCCATGGAGAGGGCTCAAGGACAGCTTGGAGGCCAGTCTAGAATCGGCAAACAATGGCACTGTAGGTATGACATCTTGGGGTTTGGGGGCCTGTGATCATCAGGAGCCAGGGAGGGTTTGAACAGAAAAAGGTTTGAAGCCTGTAGTGACATTCAGCTTCAAGCTCAATTAGCTGACCTCTGAGCTGCTGACCTCTGAGCTGCTGGGCAGGTGGCTTGGCCCGGAGTGCTTGGGCTGTGCTCTTCCTCCAGCTGCTGCGTGTCCCTCAGAGAGAAAAGTTGTACAGAAGATTTCAGAATCAAATTATGTTCGTGAATACTTCATGTGAAGCTTTCCAGTGTTGGTACATTAATTTGTGACAGTAAGGAGTGTGTAGATGTGAAAATATGTGCTTGCACATGTATATGAAATAATTTGGTGTCAAGTAGGCCCTTGAAGGGTTGTTGAGGTTTCTTTGAATGGTAGGTGTGTGTTCACCTCTGACTACAGCACGTTGGTACCAGAAGAGCCAGGGCCCTTGGCTGTAACTGGAGCTTTGTGGCCAATGTCAATGAAATCTCTTCCTGGTGTTGTTTCAGGCTTCTAGGAGGTGGTGACCGCAATGTGGTGAGCAAAGGCAGTAGGGGCTGGAGCGGGCGGATGGAGGACAGGAGGCTGCTTGCCCTCGGCCCTGCTGACTTTGGGATCCCACGATGTGCTGACCTGGACCCTGTACATTAGCTGCACTGATGGCCTCTGCTAGAACCTTCCTCCAGTTATGAAAACCAAGATGTTCTCTAGACACTGGCACACAGACCGTGGAGGGAGTGTGCCACTCCTGCCACACAGAACATGCTGTTCCTGGTTCCTGGTGAGGAGGGAAGAGCTGGCCAGTGAGCAGGGGTTCTAAAGATCAGAAAGCCGGGTTTGGGTCACATTTCTGATAAGACATGTATCAGCCGCACTGCAGAGCCGAGTGGGTTAGGGTTCATTTTGATCACTTCTGTTCATGTGCAGTGACTTGGGATGACTCGGGGTGTTAATGCCTCAGGACCGGGAGGAGATTCGGGACAGACTGAAGGTTAAAGGGCGGAGAACCAGCAGAAAAGCGAACCAGATATGTTCCCTGCTCCCGCTCTTGTACTTTACACAAATGATGGGGGCAAGATCTGGGTGGAAACTGAGGAGGGACCCCCCAGCCAGCCCACTGGAGGGGTGGGCCAGGCGCGTGTGAGCTAACTTGGAGTTAAAGGTTCTGGGGTAAATGAGTAAGGGGTGGAGATGCAGCAGGTGCCAGAGAGGTAAAAGGAAGCCTTCCCTCAGTATTGATGGAGAAATAATTGCTAAGCGTTTATAGCTATGTGTTGATGAGTTCAAACCAGGTCAAGGGCATCGTCTCTGAAGTTTCCATATTTACACATATTAGTCACATGGGGGATTTGTTTGATTGATTGTTTTAAGACAGTCTCACTATGCAGCCGAGGCTTTGCCTGGAGCTCATTATACAGCTCAGACTGGCCTTCCTGCCTCAGCCTCCCAGGTACAGTGACGGGCCTGAGCCGTCATGCTCAGTGGTGGAATTTTTACTAATATCAAGAATTTGTGGAACAGCTTCAGGGGAAAAAAGGTCTGTAAGATTGGCTGATTAAAATGATCGAATTAGGGTGTCTATTCATGACAGAGGCCACTAAAAATAAATATACCATATGTGATCATTATTACAATAAACAATCAACTTTTATTAGTTTCTTTCACATACAAGCACAGATGGAGACAATGCATAGAGAGGAATCCTGGCAACAGCCCGCATTCACTCGGCAAATATTGATCAAGCACACACTGTGTGCTGGTCACACAGAGCCAGTGATAACAGGAAAATAAATCCATGTAGAGTTTGACACGAAGAGCCACAAGGTCCAATTAAAGACAGACAACTATGATTTTTGTCAAAGAGGTGCCATACAAATCAGTAAGAAAACTATTAAGAACTAGGTCTGTCCACATAGAAAGTAAGAGGAACGAGAGAAATCTTTTATCCCATTAAAATGTGAATTAATTAATAACTAATATATTGAAACAGAGCATCTGGGAAGATGGCTCAGGTGGTAAAGTTCTTGCTGCACAAGGACTTCAGTCTGGATCCCCAGCACCCATGTAAACAAGCTGGGTGTGGGGGTACGTAGCTCTAATCCCAGTCCTTGGGAGGGGGAGGAGGATCCCTGGAGCCTGCTCTCCTGCCACTGTCACTGAATCAGTGAGCTCGGGTTTACAGAGAAACTCAGGTACAGGACAACAGAGGAAGAAACATGGCATAAACCTCTGGTCTGCACATGCACGTGCACACGCACACATATGTACATAAACTGACTTCTGCCACTGGTCATGTAAACTGGTAAATGTGCATGGAAAGGAAGAATTCAGGAGGAGAGCGGTGTGACGATGTCCACTGCTGCTTTCCGTATTCTTTGAAGAACCTGAAGCAACCTACAAATATCAGAGTCATGACAGCATTACACACATTTGGGTAGTGTCTTCAGTCAGCTAGTGTGCTTCATTGTCACTGCAATTATGAAGTTGCAAAAAATTCCACAATGCCATTTCAAATTAGATAGCAATGACCAGCTGTTTGTGTGAAATAAAGCATGCCAAGGTGCCTCCCTTCAAAGCTGCTGAGATCCTTAGGAAGAGAGGTCACGTCTCCCAGCTACTGAAATTTGGGAGGGATTCTTTTTCTTCTGTAAGTATAAAACCCAGGAAAGTGTAAGCAAATGGTTAACTGTGCATCATTCTAGCCTTTCCTTCGTCCCAACCATTAAAAAGATCCTAAATTTACTGACTCTTCCTTCTCCTCCTCTGCTCTCCAATGAGGGCATTCTTTATTCTCTGACTTCTGAGATAGAGAAAAGCAGTGTGGATTGAGGGGGAGGGGATGGGCTGATGTTTCAAGAGCTACAAATAAAGTTATTGAATCGATTTGAAATGCCTGTCATTTTCAATGAACTACATTCTTTTTTTAAACCAGGATGGTGATGTCATGACTCTCAGGGGCAACCACTGGGAAATGTAAAAACAATGATTTGGGTCAATCAAGAGGGTATGGAATCAGTAGAAGAGAGGAGCAAGCCCAGGGGTTGACTCCCAGTGTTGGTCACAGAAGAATAGCAAAAAGTGAACATGGTGGGGAGACATGGTCCTGAGCCACTTAGACTACCCAGAATTCAGTTCTGCATTGTTTGTAGTTCTGCACATGACAACTAGACAACTAAACAAACCAAGCTTTCCTCAGCTGAAGAACCATTGGCACATGATGCCTGCTGAGGAAGGAAAGTCATTTTGCTGCTGGGGAAGAGGGGACAGCTGGTAGGTTGCCCATGCTTGCAGGGATGGTCCCACACCCGTGTGCATGCAGCACTAATTAGACATGAAGGTGGGAGGGAGGCGTCAGGGCCCGGGATGGGAAAATATGGGTTGGATATAATCAAGATACATTGTATATATGTACAAATAGAGAATAAATATCCCCAAAAAACAAATAAAATAATTAGGCCTTAGAAGATGATATGGAAAATATCTTCATAATCATGGGGTAGGGAGATATAGAACACCAACCCAAATGGAAAAGTTGCAGAGTTCAATTATTTTAAGACTAAAATGGAGAGCTCCTGCCCACCAAAATATACCATGTAAGAAAAAAATGAGACTGATGAGATGGCTCAGCTGTGGACAAAGGTGCCTGCCCCCAAGCCTGGTGGCCTGAGTTCCATTCCCAGGACTCGTGGATAGAAGAGAACCAGCTCCTGTGAGTTGCCCTCTAACAGCCGCAGGTGAGCTGTGGTATGCTTGCCTTTCCCCACATAAGAAAAGTAATAAAAATGTTTAAAAGACAATACTCATGAGCCTCAGGGTTCCAGAAGATAATTGATGGTATATAAATTTGAATGGTATATGAAATATTGTTATATATAATTACATGTTGCTACATATAATATGTATAATAGAGGTACATATAATTCAATTTATATCCAGTATTCATAATACGAAAGGAATTTCTGAAAATCAGTAAGAGAAAAATGCAGATTTTACTTATTTATTGGGTTTTGGGTTTTGTTTTTTGTTTGTTTGTTTGTTTGTTTTTAGCTAAGGTCTTGCACTGTAGTCAAGGCTGGCCTAGAACACACTAAGTAAGTTCATCCAAAAATCATGCCGATCCTCCCATCTCAGCCTCTCCAGTGCTGGGATTATAGGTGTGAGTCACCATGGCCTGCTGTGATGCAGATTTTTAAAAGGCCAAAGATTAGGCAGGTTCTTCACCAGGAAAGACAACCTGTAGCCAAGAAGTAGATTAAAAAGTCCTCAAGTTATCAATCATCAGAAATCCCCCTGAAGAACACAGAACGGGCCGTATGTTGAGACAGCAGTGGAGCAGTTAGAATACACCCATTGCTTCAGGGAGCAGGAAAAGCACAGCTACTTTGGAAACCTGTAGAGTGGTCAGGACCAGAACTGAACACAGGATGGTCTATCATCAGGTGATTGGACCCCTTCATGGCATCTGAGCAGGAGGAGGGCTCCTGTGCTGGAAGACAGTGCTATTCAGAACAGGCATTCTGGGAAACCACCCCAAAGTCCACCAAGAGGAAACAAATGAGAATGTTCAGGGATGATCAGGGACCAGTGAGCCTCGTGCTCACAAGGGCTGTAGAAAGCCAACGGACACTACACGCTTTCACTTGATTCTAGCTCAGAGGAGGCAAAGTGACGCTGAGGTTCTGAGGAAAGTTGGTGGTTGTCTTGGCTGTGAGCCTGAAGTAGGCAGGCGAGGCAAGGCTCAGACTCTCAGTTTTAATCAGGGTGGTGACTCCCCAGATATGCTCCTTTTGTGAAAATTTCCCAGTTATACCCTTGTGACTTACTCCTTTGGATGTGTGAGTCCTGCTCCAATAAAAAGGAGTGGAGTTTATTGACTTATGGGAGGAAATATTGTGGTACTTGGCTAGTAATGTTAAGAAAATACAGGATTTTATTTAAAATAAAGAAGGAGAGGTTTACCTTATATTCCTGGAAATGCAATAATAGAGAATTAAATAAAATAATAGAGGGTGTGGCTGGATGGGAGGAAGAGCTCCTTGAGAAAAGGGACGATTCAAATACAACGGTCATTTCTGGGAGGTGGAGGTGTGTCTCTTCAGTGAGAAACGTCAGTGTCCAATACCAGTGGTTTGGAGTTTCCACACTGATGTCAGGAGCAAAGCCAGATAAAAGTAGCATATCTCACTGATTCTAGGAGGTACCTTTGGCACACTTAAACATCTTTGCAATTGAGATGCGAAACACAGCACATTGCTCTTTACAATTAATGGTGGTGTCTTTCTTTCTTAGGTCCAAAAAAATAATGGTGCATCAATATAAGACTGTAAGATGGAAAGGCACCTTCAGATTGATGACATATGGTAATAGAATTACTTCTAGCTGTAAGATTCCCTTCTAAGCATCACAGCAAGGGAGGCTTATTCCCTTAGGAAAGCACTTTCTGTCCTTATGGAAGACTGTTCTACAACAGGGTCAGAAGGGGCCTCATCCATTACGGGCACTCAATAAATATTAAGCATCAAACCATGGCCTGCAGCCAGCTGGGAATAAAAATTGGCGGACGTTAACATTTATTGCTCATGGATTTGGTGAGTGATGATCTCTCTCTCTCTCTCTCTCCCCCTACCCCCCTTTCTCTCTTTGTATAATCTACACTCAAAGTGGCAAACCCAAAGTAGGACAGAGAACAGAGAGAGAAAGAGAGAGAGAGAGAGAGAGAGAGAGAGAGAGAGAGAGAGAGAGAGAAACCATAGCAGATTTTATTTTTGCTGTAGAGATGAATTGTGTGATGGGAAGCAGATCAACCTGTCAAATCTTATCTGAGAGAGGGGACCCAGAGACAAGAACACAGCCTTTGATAGCAGAGCTTCTTGCCCTAGCAAAGACCTTGGAAGTTGTTCCAGAAAATGAGACAGAATACTGGAGAATGCTTATCCTATTAACAATTAGTTCAAGAACTCTCTTTTTCTGTGGTGTGTGTATGTCTGTGTGTATCCAAATCCAAAGACTAAATATTCAACTATGGTATATACACCTGCTACAAAGGCTGGCTCTGGGCTGGAGCAGTCGAAGGGTCTGTATCATGATGGTTCACCTTGGCATTCGGGAGAGTCTAAGGCAGTGATTGCAAAGCCTCAGCATCCTACATAGGTGGTGTCTTGCCATGGGATGCCCATTTTTGCCAATCTGTAAATGCAGCCTTTTTCCCACTCGTATCCTGGGGAAAGGATTGGAGATCAAGTGCTTGTCTTACGATACACTAGGGCTGAAGATCAACCTTCATCACAATTTATTTTACTTGAGATTGGAAATTATTTGAGGATGTCAAAGCAAAAGCAGGTTGAGGAAGTCTCCAGTATTTAATTTGGCATGTTGTATGTTTGGATTATGAGAAAGAGGAGGCTGTTTCTCCAGGGGGAAACTGGGAGAGTTTGGCTCTCTGAGATCCAGTGGTATCCTGTAGATTTAGTACTTACGCAAACAGGGAGTTTTAGTTTCTTATTAACATTGTTTTTAAGTTAGATTGCATAGGTCTGGCTATAAAGAAGAGGTGTGGGAGGGGCAAGAAAAGAAGATTAGTCTGAAGGTCCTTTGTTGCCGGAGCATGGAAGGTCAAAGGGTCCAGGAAGAAAGACTTGGTATTATTTGTCTTTCTGCCTGAGATTCAGTTAGAGGGAGCCAGGCAAAGAGCAAGGATCAAAAGGTTTTGCTCTTCAAGTGGCCTAAATCACCACAAGCTCAGCTTTAATCATGAACAGTCATTAATTAGAGAAATGGATTGTGAAGATGAGAAGGATGAGCTGTGTGTGCCCCAAAGCCCTGTCTCTGACCTCCAGTGTAAAGCTGGACAGAGTCACCGTGTCGCCCACCTAGAAAGTGCTGGAAGCTGCCAGGCCCTCATGCCCTGTGGCCCCCTTTGTGCCTTTGCCCACTTGGTGGCATTTTCCCTCCTTGTGAAATGGTCCAGAGACTTAGCTCACTGACCCCTCCTATAGGAGCAGATGCTCGCTGGATGGCTGCCCGTCTCTCTGGGGCATGTAGAGGTTGGGTGAGGTCATGTTTGAATGACTAATGGATGTATTTCTCCCTACCTCCTGCCTCTGTGTTCATCAAGATCGTCAGATACACCCTGAAAACTGTTCTCCTGGGCTGATGAGACCCCACTTAGCTGCTGCTGGATGGAAGAAGGCCGTGGCAGACAGCAGCAGATGGTACATCATTAGATTCCAAAGATAGTGGTTTAAATGTGAGGTAAACAGATTTGGAATCTTGCCTATGTTATCCCCAGGACAGACGGAACACTCGGAATTAGAACGGGAGCCCTCTTAGGCAGGTCTTGTAGACCCTAAGTACTAGCAATGGACAGTACATCATGCTGGCCAAGTGTCCAGCAGAAATGATGCCCATTTGCACCCTAATACCAATCATCCCAACATCTAGTCATCTTAGAGGATATTCTCTTGATCAATAGGGCCAGCCATTCAGAAGACCCCTACCATGGATAGCAATGGATTGTTTGCTGATAAAGATAGACCTGTTGGGAAGGTCCTTGTATCTGTACAAACTGGAGTCAGATAGAAATTGCCTGAGGACCCCATGAGCTATGGTAGTGAGGCACCATGGGATATGGTGAGAGCCCAATCTTGTTCCATTTGGAATTTTCTTTGCACCCTATTCACACAATGCCACTCCCCCTCTTTTAAGGCAAGCATTAGAGTGATCCTGGCACAGATTTATCCTTTCCAGTGGAGTACAGATCACAGCTCTGACTAGGCTCTGGTTCTCTGTCATACTCTATACATCACAGGGACTTGAAATACTCGGTGGATAATGGAAAGGAACTGAAGGGAGTAAAATACAGAGATTTGATAGCAGAATGAAACAACTGGAAATAAAGGGTAACTGAACCTCAGATTGTCTATTTTTATAATCATGATCCAAAGGCATCATAGAGGAAAATATTATTCATCAGTATACTACGACCTGGACCTAAGGCACCATGTCAGTGATCTTAACAGATATCCCATTTAAGAGAGGAGACAGACGTTCTGGTTATGGCTCCCAGGCCCTCCCATCTGTGGCAACATCTGGATTTGTAGAAGAGTTGTCCAGTGTGTTGAGCCCCTTGTTGCTGCACTGTTGACTGCTCCTCCCACCGATTCTGGACTCGGCCATGTAGTTTGCTTTAGTCAGAGGCATATTAGCAAATGAGCAGGGCTCTAGGAAGTGGAGATCCTCCCTTCTAGTATCTGAGAAACTTTGTGCCACCTTGGGACTAAGCTTGGGCTCACTGTCTGGTGAATGAGAGCTCGTGGAGGGAGACCCAGTGCTCCATCAGGCACCTGGACCCGTCAGGAAGGCCATTCTGGATCATGCAGCCCCAGCCAAACCAAGGGCAGAAGCAGTCTAGCATCTGCCTCCATGGGCTCAGCTTCCTTTGTGGACGGCCAGGCTGCCCAGCCACCCACATCTCTCAAGTGAGCAGTGAGGACAGGTCACCACAGCCAGCCCCGCTTCAAAGACATCGCATGTTCCATTTAGGTACAAAGCAGTGTGAGCATGGCTTGTGTGAGACCAGACCCTCCCCCTCCACACACACACCAGAGGGAGAGTTCCCCAGTACCCTTAAGTGATTACTTGGAGCTCACCTACTGTGACTTTGATTTGTTCCCATGGAGAAGTCGCTGGTTGCCACTTTAAAGCCAGCCCTGGCAAGAGCTCATTTATTCATATTAATTTAAGGTGGGGGCAAGATATGTGCAAAATTTGACTTTTAAGTTGCTTCATATAGTCTTTTTTTTCAGATTTCAGTTTTTAATTGCCAACTTTTGGGATAGTGGGTTAAAATGGTCACCTGTAGTTTAGGTCCTTGGGCATCCTTGAGTTTATGGCAAAGGGTGAAGATCTTATAAACAGATATCAAGTGCATAGTCCTTCATTTGAAGGTGTGAAGGGACGAGCTCTTTGAATAATCACAGCAAAGGTCTGTGAAATCGCATTTGGCATGCCTCATAGCTCCCAGCCCCGGACTCCAAGGCTGGCTCTACTTGTGTATGTAACACCCACTGCTGCTGCAAGGCAAGGTTTTCTGCTCTACACGACTTGGTGAACATCTCTTAACGTGTTGTAAGTGGAAAGGTGTTACTTGACCGCTAATTATTAAAGAGCAGTTACGCAGCAAATTCTGTCTTTAGAAATAAATGAATATTGGCGGCCCTTCACAGAAGAGCTTCTGGAGATGCTGCTGGAGATATGTGATATTCTTTGTCACAGACATTGAGGCTTGCTCGGGTGGATGGACTATGAGAGAATACTTAAACGCTAAACTAATTCAAAACACCACAGCCAGCCTGAGAGGGCTTCGAGGCTAACATTTTGCGTCTCTGCATAAAAACATACCCATTTCTCTTTCATATGCCTTCTCTAAGAATTCTGAGTTTCTTTGAATGATGACAAAACGGGTGATGGAGGTGACATGTGGGCAGGGAAACTTACATGGAGCCCCCACAGGCTCCAAGTATTTGGACATTTTGTCCAGAGTTGATGGTGCTGTTTTGGGAGGTCTTAGGATGTGTGGCCTTGATGGAGGAAGCATGTCACTGGGAGTGGGCTTTGAGGGCTCTTAAGCCTTGTTGGATTTGCAATCACTCTCTGCCTCCTGTGCCTGCTTGAAGGCACCATCCACCTCTTTCCACCACGCCTCCCCACAGTGATGGACTCTGATTCCTCTGGAACCGTAAGTTCAACTAAGCGCTTCCTTTTATAAGTTCCTTTGGTCATCGTGTTTTATCACAGCAACAGAAAAGTCACTAATACACCCCCTCTCTCGGGGCTATTCAAAATTGAACACAATGCAGTCAGAAAAGGTGGGCAGTGATGAGCTGGGAGGGTCTAAAGAAACTGGAGTCCTCACACAGCACAGGTGGGAATGTAAGCTGGAAAATAAACTTGCAGTTTCTCAAAAGGGTGACACAGTTACTATGTGACCCAGCAGTTCTACTCAAAAGAAGTGAACGCATATGTCCAGATAAAACTTGTGCACGCACGCACAGTAGTGCTGTTCACAGTGGCTTAAGAGTAGGAAATGTCCCAATGTGTCTGTCAGCTGATTAATGGACCAATAAATGTGATCCATCTGTGCAACGGAATATTACCTGGCAATAAAAAGGAGTGCAGTGCTGGGCTGAGCCCTGACTTGGGTGGAGCTAGGCGAAAGAAGAGAAACTTTTTATGACCCCATTTGTGGGACATGTCTAACACGAGGGGATCCGAGCAGAGTAAGATCTCTCATTCCTGTGGACGAAGGGATGATGAAGAGAAACCCGAGTCCTTGCTATCAGAGCTGGGGTTTCTTTGTGGAGTTGTGAAAACATCAGAAAACAGCATAGGCAGAGGTGGGGGCTGGACCATCCTGTGGAAAATCTGAAAAACCAACACGTGGTTTTGGTGGGTGAATTGGAATCTATGTGAATTTTATGTCCATCAAATTTGCTATGCTCAAACATTCCATAAGTAATAATAAAACACAGGAAAATGGAGCATAGAGGCTCCCTGTGCACATCAGGGAGTGCAGGCTCAGAGAGCTCCCCGTGCTCCAGCTTTGGGAGTGCACGCCGCCCTTCCAGGTCAGGTGCTGCCTGTCTATTTCATTTGTTAACTCTGGGTAGTGCAGATTTGATTATAGCTATAGATTGAAATAATGTCTAGAGCAGGCAATTAATTCCTGTTCTAAAGAGTTCAAAATGAGGACGCTGAGGCAGACAAAGATTATAACTCTTGCCCATAGTCACATAATCTGCACATAACAAAGAAAAATTGTTGAGCCAGTAGTTTTCTGAGTTTTTCATTAGGATTTCTATATAATTTTTTGTTTTGTTTATTAAGACAGGGTCTCTCTGTAATCCCACCTGGCCTGGAACTTACTATTTAGACCAGGCTGGTCTTAATCTCATAGAGATCTGCCTGCCTCTGCCTCCCGAGTGCTGGGATTAAAGATGGATTTCTACAAACTTAAAAAAAAGCACTGCATGTGTTTCTGTGTGTGGATGTCTGTTCCGTGCGCTCATATATGTGGGGTGTGTGGATGTCTGTTCCGTGTGCTCAGGTGTGGGGTGGGTACTCTTGGGGAGTTCAGAGGAAGACAATGAGCTTTCTGCTCTCCACTATTTGCCTTATTCCCTGGAGGCTGACTGAGTCTCTCACTGAAGCTGGACCTAGGCTGGGATCCAGCATGTCCCAGTAATCCTCCTGTCTCCAATCCAACACATAGTTCTGGGATTTCAAGCATGTGGAGCCACACTTGGCTTTTGATGTGGGTTCTGGAGATTTGAACTCAGGTCTTCATGCTACAAGTGCTCTTACGTACTGATCATCTCCCCAGAGTTTGTGTTCATATGATCTAGATCTGTCCACATTGCTGAATCAGAAAACAAAACCTAAAACAATTAAGATACTAATTTCTTAGTTTACTTAAATTAATAAATGCGTTATATTTATAAAAATAGACTGATATAAACTATGTTGACACAAAACATGTATGAAATTCTCAAAGAATCAAAAAAACTCTTTAAAGATTAAAACTGAGATACTAAAAGTGGTATGAATGTTAAAAACACAAGCATTTAAAAATATTTTGGTCTTTGAGAATTTCTGACGTAATGCACTCTGATCGTATTGACCCCTCCTCTCTTCTAGTTCCTCTTCGCTGTCCCCCCACCTCCCGCTCCCCACACTCTTGTGCCCACCATATTTATTTATTTGTTTATTTTATGTGTACGAGCATTTTGCCTGCATGAATGTTAGGTGCACCCACGCATGCAATGCCTGCGGAGGCCAGAAGAGTTCTGGATGACTGTGAGCTGCTGTGCTGGTGCTGGGAACCGAACCCAGTCCTTCAGTCAGTGCTATGAATGGCCGAGCTGCTCCCCAGGCCCCTCTTTGGTCTTTAAAAATAACTCAAATCCGAATTGTGATGCTCATACACCTGTGGGTGCGGAGCCGTTTGCCAGAGCATGGCTGACCAACTGGACACATTTGGTGAGAGGACATGGAGAAATCAAGCTGATAGTGACCAGGAGGCCTCTTCCCTGCTGGCTGCTGCGGGCAGGAGGCAGGGTTAGTCATCAACAGTCTTACCTAGCTGTGAACGCTGGGAATTAGATGAAGAAAAGCAGATGTTGCAGAGGGATGTTGTTGGAGAAGGGAACACGTGTGCCTTTTCAGGCAGTGGTGGATACTGCACCAAAACTTGACAAGTTTTCTCTATACACTAAAACAAGTTCATTTATTATTCTTATTTTTTATGTGAATGAATGTATTGCGTACATGTATGTAAGTGCAACCATGTTGTGCAATGCCACGGGGTCAGAAGAGGGTGTTGGATTCTCTGGAACTGGAGTTACAGACAGTTGTGAGTTGCCATGTGGGTGCTGGGAACTGAACTGGATCATCTGCTCCTAACTGCTGAGCCATCTCTTCAGGCCCATTATGCACTTTTTTTGTGTGTGTGTGTGGTAAATGAACATGATAAAATTCATCATTTTAAAAAGATTTAAAAATTATTTTTTATTTATGTGTATGCATGTCTGCCTATGTGTGGTTATATGTATGTGTGTATAGATGTACACAGAAGCCAGAACAGGGAATCAGGTCCCGTGGAGCTGGAGTTACAGGTGGTGTGAGCAGCAAATGCTCCTGACCACTGAATCATCTCTGCAGTCCCATTAACTATTTTTAAACAGTTAAATGTGCAAGTCGGTGACATTGACTATTCACAGTGTTGCACAGCCCACACCACAACATGCACCCTGTGCTCTGGCCGTCTTGTGGAACTGAAACTTTCTGCATTAAACTCCCTGTCCTCACCCTCTCCGGGTCCTGGAGCCGTCGTTCGACTATCTCTGGACCTCCAGCACACGGAACCCTACAGGATTTGTCATTTAGTGACTGGCTTATTTGACTTCCCAGGATGTTATTGATGTTAGTTGCAGTGTTGAATATGAAACCATGCTGGTGAATCTTTGTTACCTCGAGACAGAGTGGATCTCATACTGAATGGGTATTTATCCAAGTATGGTTTCGTATTGCCCCGTGTTGGTGATTTGGAACACCACAAATCTTCAAGATGTTGACACATTTTATTTTACAAAACAAAGCCAAATTCACTAATATCAGCAACCTCATTGGGAAAGCCCCTAGTTATTGAAAATCTGCCATGCTCAAGGTGGTGTACACAAGCTTTCAGAATTCTAAGTTGACTTGAAAGTTCAAATCTGACTGCTGACAGCTAAGATTATCAGCTGTTCTCTTTAAAATGACAGGCGCGCTTTGTTTTGGGAAGAAAATGTGTCTGAGAAATCCTCATTTGTCTGTCAGCCATTCTTTCAAATCCAAACAGTGTTCCAGTGATTCCTGGAAACAGCGGTGGGTTAGGTTTCTACCCACAGCCGTCAACATCGGGGCAGGTGTTTTTCATCGAGAGGATCAATACGCTAGAGCTAATGCACAGCATCAATACCCAGGAGAGTGAAAGGGTGGGACTCAAGGGTGCCTATGCAGTAATAACGTTAGGGAGTTTCTTCCTCGGGAGTACTGCAGAGTCACACGGGCATGTTCTGTTTCACTTTATCTTGTGACGAGGCGAAGCCACGATGGCCGCTGTGCGGTTTGGTGCCTCAGTCTTACTTAGTTCATGTTCAAGGGCAGCTGCTTTTCTCCCTGTTAGTAATACATGCCTCAGTAAGTATGTCTCGGTAGTACTGTAGAAACAGTCACATGTGCGGAATGGAAGGATTATGGACGCTGAGGTTTCAGCACATCCCCCGTGTGTGTGTTGGAGGTCTAATGTCAAAAGTAACGGCGCCAGGAGGCGGGGTCTTCACGGATGGACCCGCATTGCAGCCCCGGGGTGGTTAATTGGTGCAGGAGTGGGTTGCAAAAGCTAGTCTGCTCTCTTTCCTTGTGCTCTTGGCCTGGGCGGCCTGTTCTCCCACCGCGGGAAGATGGAGCGTGGGAACCCTCGCCGGGTGCAGAAACCCAGGGCAGAAATCGCCCAGTGCAGAAGGCGGCCTTCTCATCTTGTGCTTCTCGGTTTTCAGTACTGTGAGAAGGAAATTTCTTGTGTGCTTGTGTATGTGTGTGTGTGTGTAAGTGTTCATGCCTGTGTAAATATTCATGCCTCTGTGTATGTGTGTGTGTGTGCACGCATGTGGAGACCAGAGATTGATGTCAGTGCATTCCCCAATTGCTTATTTTTTGAGGAAGAATCCTCACTGAATCTGGAACTTAATGATTCAGCTAGGCTGGCTGGCCAGAAAGCTGCAGGGCTCCTCCTGACAATGCTGGGATTACAAACACACACTGTTATGCCCAGCTTTTAAATGTGTTTCTGGAGATCCAACTCAGGTCCTCATGCTTGTGTGGTATTTTACAGACTGAATCATTTCCCAAGCCTCAATTCCTTCCTTCCTTCCCTCCCTCCCTCCCTCCCTCCCTTCCTTCCTTCCTTCCTTCCTTCCTTCCTTCCTTCCTTCCTTCCTTCCTTCCTTCCTGCCTGCCTATGATGGCAATATGAGATAGACTAAGACAGAACTCTGTCGCAGAGAACTTGGGTTGCTGCTGTAACAAACACCTGACACTGTGGAAGTGGACTTGTATCTGGATAATGGATAGAGGTGCAGGAATTTGGAGGAACAGTCTCGAAAAAGTCTAGGTTACACTGAATACTGTGTTGAGGGTGATTCTGGTGAGGGAGCCAAAGAAGAGAAGAAAAGTTGGGAGACTGGAAGGCCTGAGATTGCTGGAGAGGATGTGAAGTTTTGGAAACATGGACAGAAAAGGCAATCCAGATGAGGGCTAAGATGGAAATGAAGAACAGGGAACAAAGAACCAGCAGAACCATTAGGAAGGAAGCATTTAAGAGTGAGGAGCGGGGATACCTGTGGAAGGACTCGGATCACGACGGAAGGAGCTGTACCGTGGCTTTACACTACATACAGTAAGACACACAAGGGAAAAAGTGACTTAAGTGAAACTTATAATAAAATATGAAGCAGTACAGAAAACCTTGGAAAATTTGAAGGCTGACCACAGGAGTGACAAGGTAAGACCAGAGGGGTAGCTCAGTTAGTAGAGTGCTTGTCTAACATGAACAAAGCCCTGGGTTCAACCCCCAGGACATGTAAAACAGACATGGTTCTGCACACGGGAAATCCCAACACTCTGAAGGTAGAAGCCGCAGGATCAGAAGTTCAAGGTCATCCTTAGCTACATAGCAAGTGGGAGGCCAGCCTGGGCTACATGAAACCTGGTCTCAAGACAAATAGGAGCTAGAGAAAGAACTCAGGGCTTAGGATCATTTGCTGCTCTTACAGAGGACCTGGGTTCAGTTCCCAGCACCCATGTCAGGTGGCTCACAACCACCTGTAACTCCAGCTCTAGGGGGTCTGACCTCTTCTGTCCTCCCCAGGCACGGCACATACATGCAGGCAAAACACTCATACACATAAAATAAAGCAAAACATAAGCTGGGGGGGGCAATTGAAGTCACCTGTCATGCACACACATGTTCATGCACACATACAAGCACAAATATACACAACAAGAACCCAGAAAAGAAAAGAAAACTTAATGTGAAAAGGTAGGCTCAGAACAACCAAGGATGGGACTGTGTTACCGCTTATTAAAGGGCTTAGCAGACACAGAGGAGAGCATGACAGTGGCCTCCAAAGGCTTAGTAGAGAATCGCTACCACCTTCTGGAACTCAGGGGAGCAGAGTGGTTCTAAGAGACCTGGGGTATTGTCCAGTGTTGCCTCTCTGGGGTCTCTTCTCTCTCTGCATCCCAGTGCAGTCTTCCATCACTGCCCCAACCATGCTGAAGCAGACTTGGGCATGGCTCAACATATTCCCCCAGAAAATACAAGCCCTAAGTCTTGGTGGTGTGCACGAGCAGGTATGTGGACATAGTATCAGTCACATACACTGCAAGCAATCAACAACTCATGTAACCCAACCAGTGGATATCAGCCTGACAGCTGGTGAGGGGACCCCGTGCTGACCGTTGTTGCTGTGATAAGAAGCTATGATTGTTTCCCCCACAAGCATTTTAAGACAAGATTCATTTTTCGTACTGATAATAACCTACAGGGTGATATTATTCATTTTTCTAATATCATGTCATTATGTCCTAAAGGACATAATCATTTTCTTTAATCACTGCTTCAATACAACTCCACACAGGTACTCTGCTACCTTGCCAGCTGCGTCATGCACTGCAGATGGGCTCTTGTGAATGCCCGAGTTCCCAGGGTACAGTGGGACAGTGCTTGCCAGCTGAACGGAAGCCGCATTGCTCATGAAGGGCTGGGTGGTCAGCCAGGCCTTCCCTGTGATTGCAACGTCTCTAGTTTGGTCACAGTGGACATCTTCTTCTTTAGCTTGTAGGTACGGTTTCTAGACTTACTGACACATTTCAGTTGTCTTTTCCTTTCTTTGTGCTGCAACTGAATTCATCCATTCATTCTGTTGTTTTTTGTTTGTTTGTTTGTTTGTTTGATTTTTGCAATTTAGTTCATTACAGGGTCTTGTCTGTATTCCCTTGCAGTTGTGTTTCACCAGAAGCCACCTTTTCAGGCTTCTGGTTGCTCCTCTGCTCATGGGCTTATGGGTTTCCTAATCTTACATTCAGACTCCTTGAGTCTAGATGGGTTACAGAAACAATGGCACTCCCGGCGGGAGGCCCAACAGGCTCCTTTCTAAGTACAGGTATCCTGGAGGTACCTGCAGGAGATTTGGGACCAGTCCTTCTTGGCTGCAAAGACTGACGAGTAAGCGTTCCAGGGATGAAGACAAGGGATCACCCATCTCTCATGTCCTTCCTGAGCCACTACGTGGGCTCTTCCCATTCACGGTCCAGCGGAGATCCAAGGGATCTGGCAGTTCCCAGGGTCTCCCAAAGCCAGTCCTAGAGGAAGCAGTCTCATTTTGTAGCCCTCAGGGCTTTAACCCACAGCTTCCCATGCCCTGGATTTGAGCCTCTCAAGGAGGGCCTGGAACTTGCATGCATCGTGCTTGGGAGAGGAGAGGCGAGTCCGGGAGAGGCGAGCTCGGGAGAGGAGGGCGCCGGGTCTTCTGGCTCCCCGCAGCCTTGGCTTTTCCATGCTTGTGTGCGCTGCTCTTTGTTGGGTGTTAACTTTATCAACCTGATTGGATTGAGAAGTGCTTAGGAAGTAGCAAAGTACACCTATGGATTTGTCTTTGAGGGTGTTTCTAGAGAGGTTAACCAAGTGTGGAAGACCTGCCTTGAATGTGGGTGTTATCATCCCATAGTCTGCAGTTGGTGCAATACAAGGGGGATAGGAGAAAGCTATCAGGAATTTTCCCTCCGTGCTCCCTGGTCACCATGATGTGAGCTGCTCTTTTCCACCCCTCTTCCCATCACAATGGACAAATCCCGCTGAAACCATGAGCCAAATACACCTTCTCTGCTCTTAAATGTATGCCAGGAGTTCTGTCACAGCAGTGAGAAAGCCTACACAGAGGAGGTGTCCAGTCACATAAATGACTTTGGGTCCAAATTCTAGCTATCCTTCAAGAAAAGTGAAGCTGTTTTTATAGTCAAGTTTTAGAAAAGATTTAGTGATTTATCCTTTATGTATATGTGCATCTCATGCCTGTCTGGTGCCCCCAAAGTCGTAAGAGAGCCTCAGATTCACATTGATTCACAGATGGTTGTGAGCCATGATACTCACAGGTGATACTGGAACTGAACCCAAGTCCTCTGTAAAAGCACCAAGTACTCTTAACTGATCCATCTTCCCAGACCCTTAATTTGTTTTTTCTATATTCACTGCAAGATTAAAAATGGCTGTTCAAGTGCTGGGAATGCCTAGCACGTAGAGAGGCCAGGGTTCAATCCCCAGGACCCTGTGAACCTATGCAGTGGCCCACACTGGCAGTTCTGGCAGCGGGCAGGTGGGAGCAGGAGGGTCAGAAGTTCAAGGTCACTTTTGACTACAGAGCAACTTTGAGGCTAGTCTGGAACACAGAAAAACACCATTAAATATTAAATGAGTGAAGACACAGAGCCATCTTCAGCGAAAATTGAACTCTTGTGCCCTGTGCAATCCGTCATCTCAATGTGTCATTTCAACTCGGGCACTCTGGCTGTTTTCGGATTCTCTTGGCGGGACACCAGTGTTCAGGAGATGACACTGAGGTAAAATACCCACCTCTTATGCAGGAGCCAGTGACCAAATCCCAAGATGCATTAATGGAAAAATATGCATGCTGCTTGCGACCTGTTATGAAAATGAGCCTGATCTACTTAATTAAACTGTCAGCTCTCATTAATGCTACAGCTACGGAGAGCCCAGCTTGGTGGAGTTTTCGGGGCCGTTCAAGTAAAGTAAGATCTGTACCTGTTCTAGGACCTCAGCTCCTCAGACCCTTCAGATGCTCAGAGAATCATCGAGGGGAAGAACGAGCTCCCACATGAACCTCACAGAGGGGAAGAACCCTGATGTGTGCATCCTGGGTGTTCTCTAACCTTTCTTCTCTTCAGGAGCAGACTGCAGATCGGCCTTCTTATGAGTTCTCACTCTCCATTCATTCACAGTGTTTCCCTTCAACTAAAGATCAAAAAAGGAAAGCAGGAAGTAAGATAGGCAAACACCACCAGCAAAGGAATTAGCTAACTTACCAGAATGCCTTTCCATTTTTATTTTTTTATTTTATGTGTGTGAGTGGTTTGCCTGTGTGTATGTAAGCGCACTACATGTGTGCAGTGCTTGTGGGGGTCAGAGGAGGCATCAGATCCACTGACACTAGAATTATAGATGGTTGTTACCCGCCATGTGGTTGCCGGGAATCCAATTCTTGCTCTCTGCAAGAGCCATCAGTGCTCTTACCTGCTGGGCCATCTCTTCATACGCTACCCTGCCCCATGGTCTCTTGGCCGTTTCACTGAGGTGTTGAGGGTTAGATGGGCTAAGCTCAGGTCACCACCAGAGGGCTGGTGTGAGAGGCTGTGTGTCCTCTAAATCTGTGCTCCTGCATAGAGCCCAACACAGGTCCTACCACCGTGAATGGAAATAAAGTCATGGTGATTGGTCTGAGTGTGGGGAGTGGCCAGTGTCTCTCTCCAGCTAACTAGGGGTCACTCTGTGCCAACCCTGCTGGCCAGCCTGGGTTCATCATCCCCAGCCTTGCTGCAACGGCAAAGGTCAAGGTGCCTCTGAACTTACCTGCTGCTGCACACGGCCCTTTTTGCTACCCTCACATCTGAAGGTTTGTGTTGACCGAGCCTCACCAAGATGGTGATCTTGGGGTTTTCTCTCCCTTGCTGGTTTCTGTACTCCCACCGCCCTGTGTAGGTAGCAAGAAGGCTGTGTGACCTCAGAGGGCGCAGGGCAGGGCAGTGCAAGGTCACTGCATGTTGGGTGTTGGCTTTCTGGCTCATACCTGCACCGTCATTTTCACAGCTGCTTGGACTTAGGGGAAGAACTTACTGGCAGAGGACCAGTGCCCAGCTGTAGTCAGAGTCCAGGAGAATGTGATGAGGATGACAGCATAACACCTCTATTCAGAGACATGGCTCTTCAGAAGAGCTGGTTCAAACTGAGCAGAGGCTTAAGAGGCGCCTCTTCCGAGAGTGAGAGCCTGGATCTCCCTGGACAGCCAGCTGTGTGCTCGAGAGTGGAGAGTGGTTTTGAGAGGATGTTCACAGAGTCACGTGGAAGAGATGGCTGCTTGAGTATCCTGGCTTTGCCTCCTGTAAAGGTGCATGCCACGTTTCACCCCATGGAACATGTGGTATTGAGACAGTTACAGAAGAGTGAGAGGTCAGGGCAGAGTGAGCAGCCTGGCCACACATACCACAGATGCCACGCTGCCTGAGGGTCTGCCCTCTGCCGTCTTATCTTTCTAGTTCTGAATCCAAACATGAGGCAGTGCAGGGGGAACCACCAAACATGGAGTTTCAGCCAACCCCTGAGTTCTGCGTGTGACTACAAAATCACCTATTCCATCAAAGCTGAAAAGGCCATGAGGGTAGATGCCAGGACAATGCACAGGGCCCCGAGATGACCAGAAACTGGAGAAAGCGGCTGCCTAAATCAAGTGCCAAGCAAAGTGCTTAGGGAAGATCCAGGTAAGGGCAGGCCATCCCATCCTGTCCCCAGGGTACCAAGTCAAGGAGACAATTTGTATTTAAATATGTGTCTCAGGATATACACACACACACATACAAGTAGGTACACATACGCCACACACATAGGTACACATGTTTACACACATGCCCCTACAAGCATATGCACACATTTGTACACGTGTGTATAAACATGCATATTCACTTTCACTTCCATGCCCACAAGTGTGCGAGCACACACACACATAATCACAAATGTATACACATACCCCTATGTACAAATGCACAGATTTATGTACATGTATACACATATGACTGAGGAAACACACATATGCACATACACAAGGAAGCACACATAAAACCTGCCCAAGGATATGCAGATACACAGCCATGTATATATTATACATAAGTCTACATGCATGCCAGTTCACACACATGCACACACATGTTCCCACATGCATATGCACATATTTATATACACAAACGTATGCCTGAGGAAACACACATGCATAGTGCATGTGACTATACACGCATACACATATCTCCCTCAGCATAGGTACAGTTATATACATGTATGTACGTATACCTGAGGAAACACAGAGGTACATACACAAGGAAGCACACAGAGTGCCTGCCTGAGGAAGCACACATATGTCCATATATGCACACACACCAGTGTACATGCATATCTGGGGCACACATGCCATGCATGTATACACACAGGCATGAAGGCACACATGAACATACGCATTTACACACGCAGCATACACATGCTTGGTAAACACACATGAGCATGTACACACAAATACCTGCATAAACACGTACACATAAACACTCTGTCTCAGGACACACAGACACATGCATAGTTTCATAGTGTACCTGAGCCTGTCGAGCATCTTGTACATTCTCTGGTTTGAGCAGAAGGAGGCCAGATGTAGCTTTTGTCCATTTTAACTTCAGAGCCTGATGGACTTAACAGGATGGTCCTGGGGTGGGGTGACTCATTGTCACCATGTCCTGAATCTGGTGCATAGCTGGGCTCAGACTCACTCTATGGCATGTTGCCACATGTACACTGGGAGCTCCTTACACTTCTGTTTTTGTTCCATCAGTAACTGCTTCTGCACATAGCAGCCTGGGGCAGGGAGCCGTGAGCCTGGTCCTCAAAGGAGAGAAGGATCTTGACATATGCCCTAGCATCTCCCTGGAGCAGTGGAGACCTGAGCAGCTGGCGAAGCCTGTGCTTCCCACATGGCCCTGCCAGCTGGATGCTACAGGCCATCTTGGTCACTAGGAAAGTTATCACCTGCACTCACACACTCATGTGCATGCACATGCACAGCTCCACACGGGAGATGGCTCACATCACTGCGCCTTGACTGAATCTAAATAATTCACCTGCCGTGGCCAGTAGTAAAATCCTTTATGGGAAAGACTGATATTTATGTCTTAGAACTTTAAAAGTCTGATGGATTAAACTCTCCCTTCCCTCTCCTGATATCTCACAGGGATCACACAGGTGTGTCCCATGAATGACAGCAAGCAGGCAGGGCTCCTGCATAGGAAACTAAGCCACACACTTTCTTGCTACATGCCATTGTTTCTTCTTCCCTTTCATGAAATAGTGTTTGTTGCACTATATATATGAGAGGGAGAAAAGTACTTTAATTAATATTAACAACTGGAAGGGGATTAATGTCCAAATCCCCCAGACAAATTACTAGTTTGTCTAATCCTCTTAATTGTGTGTGCAGCTATTGGTGAAGCACACAGAAGTCTGCAAGGCTTAGGGGCCAGCAGATGGGGGTGTTCCACGCCTGCATCTCCAAGGAGTCCCTGGAGCACCCCTGTCTCTTGCCTATCCCCAGGATGTTCTGCCTTTCTATCTGTTCAACACTTTTTCCAGCTTGACAGAGCACCAGTGAGCCTAGTGTGGTGTGTATCTCCGAGGCACATACAGAGGTCTCTTCCTGCACATAGAAAGAGCCCAGACAGAGCCCAGAGTGGGAAATGACAAGTTGGCTTAAGCTGAAGCCCAGTAGAACCTACCCAGTACAAGAGTTTCTGGGCTGGGAGATGGCTCCTTTGATAAATTTCTTGCTGTGCAAGCACAAAGACCTGAGTTCAATGCCAGAGCCCACATGAAAACCCAGGGGAGGCGGCCACACCCTAAGTACCAGCTCTGGGGGAATGGAGGCAGGTGACTCTCTCGAGCTGCCACTAACCAGTTTAGCTCCAGATTTAGTGAGAGACTTTGTCTCAAGGAGGTGGCTAGCTACCCGAGGGCACCTGAGGTGGTCTTCTGGCCTTTACATGCATACTCACATACAAGCACATCACACACACATGTGCACCCACATGCACACCCTCCACACTACTAGCACAGGAATACAAAGAGAAATGTTTCAAGTTTCTAGGCATTGTGAACAAAATACCAATTAGAAGTTGGACATATGACGTCACCTTGGGAGACAGAACCAAGATGGTGGAAATACGAGGAACCAGCGACTCAGTGGGAAAGGAGAGAAAGGAGCGGTGGAGGGAAAGAGAGAAGGGAATGGAAAAGATGGAGGGGAGTAGGGAGGGGAGGAGGGAGGGGAGGAGGGAGGGGAGGGGAGGAGGGAGAGGAGGAGGGAGGAGAGGATGAAGAGAAGGGAAAGAGAGAAGGGAAAGGAAAAGATGGAGGGGAGGAGGGAGGGAAGGAGGGAGGGGATGAGGGAGGAGATGAAGAGAAGGGAAGGAAGAAGGGAGGGAGGTGAGGAGGGAGGAAGGAAGGAGGGGAGGAAGGAAGGGAGGAGGGAGGGGACGACGAGAAGGGAAGGAGGGAGAGAAGGAAGGAGGGAGGAACAAAAGAGGAGAGGATGGAGGGAAGGAGGGAGGGACGGACCGTAGGTTTGACTTCCCCAGTTTCTCCTGGTCTGTTCCTCTTCCCATCAGCATGCCAGGGTCAGGAATGCTCTACAGTAAGCTCAGTAATTTCACTCCATTTTGATGGCCTGCCTCACCACTATGAGGTGAGAAGTGCTCCCCTCAAAGCCCAGCTACCATTGCCAAGCCCTAGTAAACTGTGTGCTGAGAGAGTATTGGAGGTCGCTGCACTCAGGGCCAGCCCAAGGGGACCAACGGAGTCCAGCCCGAGGGGTTGGGGGCGAGTAGATGCAGAGTAAAGCCGCAGACTCTGGGAGATGGATGGGAAGCAGGCCAAGTGTGTGGTACTACCAACTCTTTTATTGAATATGTGCACAAGCTCTTATAAGTCCTTATGACCATATGGGGTGGGGTCCCAAATACAGCCAATAGTAAGTTTGTCCCCAGGTAGGCAGGTTCTTTCCAGGCGCTGGTCTCACAACTAACCAGAGCAGAACGCCACACCCACAGGAGCCATTCCTCTATTCCTCCTAGCAGGTGGCCTGGCTAGGCCCACCTTGCATTGTGACCAACAAGAGAGTGGCTTAATTACAGGGCTAGGAGATGAGGACACAGAGAATGTGTAAGATTGATTAACAGAGTGCAGATGTGGGGTGTGACACCAGACTTCTGTGATGGACATTTAAACCGTAATGTGTTAGGTGCCAGGGCTGGAAGACAGGTGGATTTGTTCTAAATATCTACTTTCAGTGAATTAGATGTTCAAAGACATTAATTCCCTGTGGCCGGGCTGTTGGATGGTCACACACAAGCATACATGCACACACACGTACACGCACGCACATGCACACACACATGCACACATATGCACACATGCACACACACACATATACACACATGTGTCAGGAAGATGTGTGCCCTTTCTGTTCTTCCAGGAAAAGCACAGAAGATGTACCTATGGGCCCATTTGCTGCTCCCTGTGCAGGACCAAAGGCTACCTCTGCTTGAACTGTCATTTGAGACTAGAGCTCAAGGGGCCGGGTGACAGGAGCTTAGTGTCTTGTGTACCGGACATCATGCTGGCTCTGACTGCTGCCTGTCGACCAGGACCACAAATATGTGCTAAGGGATCTGCAGGGGGCCAGGACTGCTTACAAAAGGGGGTTCCCTTTATACCGGCTGTGTTAGTTACTTTACATGCTGCTGGGATAAACACTTAACAAAGCAACTTAAATATAGACGGATGGTTCTTTTTGACTCACAGTTTGAGGAGTCAGCCCATCGTTGATGGGGAGTTGTGGTAACAGGAGCCTGAGGCAGCTGGTCACATTGCATCCATCATCAGGAAGCAGAGAGAGATGAATGCTGGTGCTCAACTCTCTGTCTTGTTTTCGGGCAGTTCAGAACCCCAGCCCCTGGATTGATTCCACTGGAATTTAGGAGAGTCTTCTTACCACAAGTAGCCCAGACTTCTAGAAACTTCACAGACATGCCCAGATGTTTGTTGTCTAGATGATTATGGATTCTGTAGAGTTGACAATATAAAGCATTATACCATTAGCTTTCATTTCTGCTGATATTCTTACAAGAGTGGCAGACCAGGGAGATGCTGTGGAAATGGGGTATCTGGACACCTGGCTCATGAAGCATCTGACTAGGCTCCTCAGATACTTGGGATGAGGAGTACAGAGACATGGCTGTGTGTGTTCTCAGCTGAAAGAATAAGTGGGGTTCTGTTCCGGATCAGCTTGGTAGGGGATTCACATCCCAGCATACTTCATCCTATTTCAATATCAGTAACAGTGACATGGATGGCACCATTCAGAATTCATCAGACCCTTCTGAGAATTATCAGAGAAAAGGTAATGATGAGGTACCCTAAGAGCTACTTCTACAATGCAACCTCTATACCTAAGGTTCAGGGAATATCACAGAACATCACGGAAGAGGGGCAGGAAAAACCGAAGAGCCAGAGGGACAAGAAGTCTGCTGCTACTTTGAGTATTCTTGACATGACAGGGAAGCCGCACCAGTGAGGTCTCCACAGTGTGGTCATCTAATGAGTTTCCATAATGACACCACCAGTTGACACGCCACGGTGGGTGGGGGAAATGTCAGTTTAAGATGAGGCGCGCCAGGAAATCTAGGAATGCTGAAGGAGGGAGAATCCGTTTTCACTAGGTGTCCAGACAAAGGCGGAAAGCTGAAAAGGTGAACACTCACAGGGACAGGGAACACCCTTCTATCTCATCAGGAAGCAACATTTTGCACACACTCCTGCTCTCTCTTACAGCAATCTACATGCACTTGTCTCTCTAACATCGCCAGCCTGCCCCAGCTGGCATCACCTCTTGTCTCCCAGATGGTCCCCCAGGCCCCCACTCTTGTTTTGTTAATCTATTCTCATTCCAGTGTTGAGATGTCTTTTAAAAATGCAAATCTGATCAAGTTGGGCTGCTCAGTGGTCCCATTTCCTCATCCTTAGAATAAGCCTAGAATGACTGGCCTGTGCCTCGGGGCTCTTCCCAGCCTTGTCTCCAGTCCTGTAGCCTCTGGTCTGCTCTCTGCCCACCATGCAGTTACACTCTCATCTCTAGGCTCACCCACACCCTCTCCCCTCTGCCTACAACATTCACCCATTCCTTTTCCCTGCTGAGTGGTACTTAAATACATGGCTGTATCACTATTGGAATGACCAGTTATGAATATTCTCATGCAATTCTTTTTCTTTTTAAAATGAGACTTTCATACATGAGTATTGTATTTGCCTTGTTCCCCCCCAGTCCCACCCCAGTCCCTCCCCAGTTCCCCCGAGTCCCTCCCCAGTCCCTCCCCAGTCCCACCAGTCCCTCCCCAGTCCTCCCCAGTCCCCCCAGTCCTCCCCAGTCCCCTCCAGTCCCTCCCCAGTCCCTCCCCAGTCCCTCTCCAGTCCCTCCCCAGTCCCTCTCCAGTCCCTCTCCAGTCCCCCCGAGTCCCTCCCCAGTCCCCCCCAGTCCTCCCCAGTCTCCTCCAGTCCCTCCCCAGTCCCTCCCCAGTCCCCCCCAGTCCCTCCCCAGTCCCTCTCCAGTCCCCCCGAGTCCCTCCCCAGTCCCTCTCCAGTCTCTCCCCAGTCCCCCCCAGTCCTCCCCAGTCCCTCCCCAGTCCCTCCGCACTCCCTCCCCAGTCCCTCCCCAGTCCCCCACAGTCCCTCCCCAGTCCCTCTCCAGTCCCTCCCCAGTCCCTCCCCAGTCCTCCCCAGTCCCTCCCCAGTCCTCCCCAGTCCCCTCCAGTCCCTCCCCAGTCCCTCCCCAGTCCCCCCAGGCCCTCCCCAGTCCCCCCCCGTCCCTCCCCAGTCCCTCCCCGGTCCCTCCCCAGGTCCCCATATCCCTCTTAATTTCCTGTCCTCTTCTTTGATTATTGTTACATATATATACATACATAAATATGATATAGATATACACCTATCTATTGCTATATATCATGCACTGAGTCTATTTATTGATGTTCATATGTACCTGTGTAGGGCTGCCTACTTGGGACTAGATAACGTCTCAGTCCCTAGAGAAAACAGATTCTTCCTCCTTCAGCATTCCTACATTGCCTGGCGCTCCTCATCTTAAACTGACGTCCCCTGCCCCACACACCTTGGCGTGTCAACTGGTGGTGTCATTATGCAGACTCATTAGACAACCACACTGTGGAGACCTCACTGGTGCGGCTTCCCTGTCGTAACAGCAGGCGTCTTGTCCCTCTGGCTCTTCGGTTCTTCCTGCCCCTCTTCTGTGATGTTCTGTGAGTTCCCCGAACCTCATGTGTAGAGGTTGCACTGCAGAAGTAGCTCTTGGGGCACCTCATCCTCATCATTCCCTTTTCACTATATTTGGCCAGTTGTTTTATACACCTCTTCATGTTGGCATGTATTTGTGTGTGGGGGCGGTGGTAGGTGGTTGGGCTGTAAGTCCTTAGACATGGAAGTACAAGGTTGTGGATAAACATGTTTGATCTTATAAGAAACTAGTAGACTCTTCTAAAGTGACCTGTGTCTCTGTACGGCCCCAATATTGGTGCACGGATGTTTAGGTCTCTCCATATTTTCATCAACGCTTGATACTGTCAATAATTCGTAAATTCACTTTGGGTTGTTTTAGTCTGTGACCAGTGGTAGCTCAATGTGGTCTAAAGATGCTGGAAATTTCTTCACCACTTGTAAACAGACCTTTGTGAAGGGTCTGTTTAGATCCTTGGCTCATTTCTTTTTTAAATTAAAATATTTTTTAAGATTTATTTTTATTTTAGGTATGTTTTGCCCTCATATGTGCTTATATACCATATGTGTGCAGTACCCATGAGGACCAGACAAGGGCATCGTATCTCCTGTAACTGGAGTTATAAAGACTTTTAAGCCATCATGTGGGTGCTGGGACCCAAACCTGGATCTTCAACAAGAGTAATAAGTGCTTTTAGCTGCTGAGTCATCTCTCTCCAACCCCAATGCTCATTTCTTAAAATTCAGTTACTTGTCATATCATTGACTTATAAGAACTCTTTATATAGAGTGAATGACATTCTTTGGCTAGATCTATGCCAGGCATGTATCGCCTGGTTTGGGGTCTGCTTTGCATGTTCTTAGTGTTATCTTTCAAAGCCCAGAACCTGTTCATTTTGATGAAGTCCAATTAACTTTTTCTTTTGAAATTAGTATTTTGACATTCTGACAAAAGATATCTCTGCCTCCCCCAAGACTTAAAGAGTTCCTCCTATGTTTTATTTTGTAATTTTATAGTTGGAAGCTATTATATTGAAGTCTATAATCTAGTTCAAGTTAATTTTTATACATGGTATGTGGTAAGGGTTTAGAGTTCAACCCCCCCCCCCAACCCAACAGGTACAGTCCAGTGAATATGAAGATTCAGAGGCACCAAGATTAGGAACCATGATGAGATGTGTATTTGGAGGTGATGGGTGTTGTTTTAGCCTGGGCTCCCCCAAATCCTCTCCCACAACCAACAAGCACTCCTTCACCTTTGCATGGGGTTTAGCGGGTGACTGTATAGCTTCATTTGAAGAGTGAGTCTTACATTAAATTATGGTAGAATTGTGCCAGTCCCAAAGGCACAAGATGGAGCCCCAGGAAGACTGATGACCAGTTATTCCACATCCTCCTGCCCCCGATTGTCCTCCTCTGTGCCACCCTGCTCTGCCTCTGGTCCCACCTCTGCAGTCTGCCTTTTCAGCAGTTTAAACAATTGAAATGAGGCAACCCACAAGCTAAATAATTTAGAGTCTCTCTTTCTGATGCTGTCACTTTCAGGGGAGATAAAAGGTGGGACTGTCAGGAGGGGTGGCGGCCATCCAAAGGCTGCACAAGCACACTCCAGATCTCTGGGGAAGAGCCCGATCTATCAAGCCGGGTGGAGCAGAGGTCACTCCAGGAATTGTCAGTTAAGGCTTTTGCCCTTCACTTTCTGCAGTGTGGCCTGACAGCTTAACGATCTACTTGGGTTTCCAGTCTGCATGCAGCCTAGCTAATCACCGTGAGTGCACATGGACACCCACTGAGGACCAAGTTCCATCTTCAAGAACAAGGCCAGAGAGCAGAGCCCTGGGTGTTCTTGATGAGGCTCCAGGTGGCAGGCTCCATTGGTGACACCAGCTCCTGCATGTCAGTTGGCACATGTGAACTTTAGGTGAAAAGCTTCTTAAAGGACATACACTAGTTAGCCTTGCACAGCTGTACTCAAAATGCGCAAGAGAGCAATTTAAAACGAAGAGGGGTTTACTTTGGGTCATGGTTCCAGAGACTGTCCTTCATAGGTTCTTGGTCCTGTGTGCCTAGGTGGAATGTCAGGGTGGGAGGAGCCTCTTTGCCTCTTTGCATAAAGAAGCAAAGAGAGAGACAAGAGACAGAACAGAGAGATACAGAGACAGACAGATACAAAGAGAGACAGAACAGAGAGAGAACGACACAGAGGCAGAGTCATAAAGAGACACAGAGAGAGAAAGAGAGACAGAGACAGAGAGACAGAGAGTTGGTGACAACACACCCCAAGGACTTGCCCTTTGTGACCTACTCTCACCAGCTGTGTCCCAGGTCCCAGAGTTTTCAGAATTTCCAAACCACCACCACCAGCTGGGAGCAGACTAGGCCTCTGACTCCAGCTCTGGTGTGAGCTCAAGGAGAAAACTCCAGTCCCTCTGGTACCCGTTCCTGTGCTGTACTTTGGGGATGGGACACAATTCTAGCATTATTTAACATGAAACACGTTTTCTTTTTGTGTTGTATGATGTTTGTACACTTACACATGTGTGCACTTGTGTGTGGAGGTCAGAGGTTGATGTCAGATCTCTTTCTTAGTCATTTCTACCTTATATTTCTGACAGTCTCTCCCTGAACCTGGAGCTCACTGATTTGGGAAGAGTGACTGGCCAGTGAGTCCCTGTCTCCATCTCCCTAGCTCTGGGGTTACAAGCGTGCACCACTATGCCTGCTTTTTTAAAAAATGTGGGTTACGGGAATCCGAACCCAGGCCCTCACACCTGTGTAGCAAGCACTTTACATATGGTGCCATCTCCCCAGCCGTGAAACCCGCCTTTCAAATAAAACATTATGAGCCTGTGAGGGAAATTCCCCGTTCAAAGCACTGCACACATGGAACATCATCTCTTCTCTGTGTACTCAGAGCATCTCCACCAAGTTGCCCAGGACTTTCCCCAAGCATGGTGACTGACCTTCTCCAATCTCCTGGAAACCCTGCCGAATCTTCCTTCAAACAACCACTTCATACCATTCCAGGGGCTGCTTCCGTAGCAGGACTGCCCCACCCGGGCCTAGGACCCGGGCCTCCTCCTGAGCCAGTGTCCTGCCCCACAGCCATCAAAGCACCCTTCTTGTTGTGAACCTGATCACTCCGCTCCTCCTCCACTGTCATCTCTCCAGGTCCTTTGCAGATTCATGAAGGAAATGGACATCTGTTCCTTCCTGTAAGACTCTTGCCCACCTCTGGAACCCTCTTTTTCCATCTCCTCTGTTAAGGACCCTCTGGTCACATGGATCTCGAACAGAGAAACTCTCCCCAGAACCTTCGTTCTTGTGGACCTGCTGTCTGCTGTGCTCTCGGGCTGAGTCTTCCAGGGCTCCATTCAGAGGAGACCTCTGCAGACACACAGCCATTCCCTGGCGTGCTCTACCCTCGTCCTGCACATCGCACTGATCCACCAGAACTCACTGCTCTGAGTCTCTGTGCTCCCCATGTCTCATCTCACATGTAGCACTAGAGGCACTGGCTGCCTCACAGCCTGGGTCACCCCAGGTATGTGGCATCTGGGAAGAGATCAGAGCAGGTGATGTGTCAGAAATGTTTGCTGAGGGCTGTGGAGATGGTTCAGTTGGCTAAGTGCTTGATACGCAAGCATGAGAACCTGAGTTTGACATGTAGAATTCATGTAAGAAATCGGGGCATGATAGCGTGTGTTCATAATCAGTCCCAGCACTGGGCAGCTGGAGACAGGCAGATCTCTGGAATCTGCGCACTGGCCAGCCTAGCCGAGTCAGAAGTCTCCAGACCAATGAGAGACCCTGTCTCAAAAACATGGTAGATGACACCCGAGGAAAGACAGTTGAAGTCGTCCTTTGGCTTCTGCACACACACACACATGCTCGTGCTCATGCATACCCCTATATGTGCAGCTTCCTATACATGAACACACACACACACATACACACACAGGAATGCTTGTCTATGGCTGTAAATGAGCCACTTAATCCAAGAGGACACCTACTCCCAACCTCATCTTCCCAATCCAAGCTTCATCTCCGTAGGCGACTGCTGACGACATTTGTATATTTCCTTCCAGTAATTTTTCATGGTATGGGTGCATGCGTGTGTGTGTGTGTGTGTGTGTGTGTGTGTGTGTGTGTATAACTGGAAACACACATGGATTCTCTTTCTTCTTCCCCCCTCAGCAGTGAGCTCTCACCACACTGCCTTGGAGTTCTGTCCTATCCACCTCGGAGCGGCTTTACAGAACTTCATGCCAGCAGCGTGTGGAGACCTGCTTCCCTCAGGCTGGACTCAGCCGGGTCTTCGGGAGTTGGGTGATGTGTCTCTGGCTGTGGATGTGTGGGGGTTGGGGGTTTTGTTGTTGTCGGGAGTTCTAGAACTGTGCCAGTAATGTTATCCCGAGGAGATGGCACCTTCTGGGTTTCCTTGTCTTCCTTTGTCATATTCCTTCTCAGCAAAGCCCTCCCTGTCATCTGTCCTCCTGACGGTGCAGAATTCCGACGGACGATCTCTTTCCTAGTGTGCTAGTCCTGGGCCACAGATAGGGGAGTTGTCCCACCTCCTGCCAAGTACAATGTTTGAAAACATAACACCATCAGAAGACTTGAAGATTATAAGTCCTCAGAATACACAAGTTTGGAAGGGAACAAATTTTAAAAAGCTCACCCTGTAGCCAGGCCTGGTGGCAGAGACCTGAACTGCTAGCTACTTTGAAAGCTGAAGCAGGAGAATCATAAGTTCAAGGCCATCTTGGGATTTGGAGTGAGTACAAGGCAAGTCTGGACAGTTTAGTGAGACCTTGTCCCAAATTTAAAAGAGAAAGGGCTGTAGAATTTGTCCAGAATGTGCAGATCCAGGGGCTCAATTCCTAGTACCATAAAAGAACACACAGACAAATAAATAAAATCGTGCTCCTGAGAAAAGTGTCTTGGTCCAGACAGGTCCCAGCTGCCTCCCTGCGGTCCCCGGTGCCTCTGTCAGCTGAGCCCCTCTCCTCTCTTCCCTGGAAACCCTTTGCACTTCTTTCAGCCCCTCATTTTATGCCATGGGCTAAGGAGGGGCGTAGTGCACAGGGGCTTTGGGGTTGCACCCCACAGGTGCACTGTTTCTGCCTGCCCATTTTTCCAGATTTATGAAATGGTTGAGGCCTACACAATCCTCTCACCCCTCGAACCTGCCTGGTTGGCCCCTGCTCCCCTGGGTCAGATTCTGAGGTATAAGTGGAGAAGCAGAAAGTCCCCTGAGAAGCAATCCTGAGGTGGGTGGGATCATTAAAAGTCATGGCTCCCCATCCCCATGGCTGTGGCCCTGCCTCTTATGCAGGGGACTGAGAAGCCCCTTGGTCTCTGACCCTCCACCTCTGACTCCTCTGTCTGAACTTCTAAGGACCTAATTAAAAAACTGTTCTATAAACATATTCTGAGTAGCTGGACGAAGTGAGACCTTCAGGAAGGGAAGGAATGCAAATGGCCATTTCAAAGGTACCAGGCAACAATGGCTGACCTGAACTCTCACCTGTTACTCTTTGAACAGCATGAGGTCCCGTACATCTCACAGCTGCACAAAACCTCCAGGTTCCTCACAAAGCAGCATTGTGTTGATTCAGAATGTGGTGTGGCTAGGGGGTTTGGCCTGACCTTTCCCAGCTCACACTTGGAGCCTTGGAGCCCCCCCCCCACTCTTTAGCTTAGTGGAGGCTACAGAGCCATAGAGTGAGCTTCAAGGAACTCCAGTGTGTGGAAGCTTGGGGCTTACATCTTAGGACAGCATCCTCACATCTCTTTCTGCCTTGACTGATTTGCCATGTTCCTGTGTGTGTATGTGTGTGTGTGTGTGTGTGTGTGTGTGTGTGCGAGAGAGAGAGAGAGAGAGAGAAAGAATATGCAGTTAACTATGGGGGGGGCAGTGGAAGCCGGAGGTAGGTGTTAGAATGTCTTCCCCTAGCACTGTCTACGTTGCTTTTTGAGATAGTCTCTCTCACTGAACCTGAACCCCATTTCAAGTGTGTCTTCCCTCCACCCCAAGTCCCCATCCTCCGATCTCTGTCTCTTAGTGTTGGGGTTACAGACACACAGCTGTGCTCATCTACATGGGAGCTGGGGATCTGAACTTGTGTCCAAGTGCTGGCATAGCAAGCCCTTTACCCACAGAGATGTCTCTCGGCCCATTGCCTTGGCTTTTACCATCTCTTAGATAGGCATTTGTGATGGCTGTTCCTATACTGTAAATACACTGACTCACTGGAATAAGGACGACTGGGTATTTCAAATGCAGAGAAGGCCTTTCACGTTATGGAACTAGGGCATGAAACAACTTAAACTAAATTAGCTGGGCAGCCCCTTCCTTTCCACAGTCCATCATTATGAAAGACCCTCACTGTCCTGTGAGTTCAGAGCCTTCGTCTCCTTTGGAACCACAGAAATTGTGGTGGGATCAGGAAGTATCAGCTTCCTCTTGTCGCCCTCAAAGATCACAGTGTCCCTGGACTTGGGCTATACATGGTCTGTGCCTCAAGAAGACATATTTGGCCACTCAACCTCAAGAAGTTCATATTTTGTGTAGTTGGAAAAAATATACGTTTTGCCTTGGTTTTGATGACAGTTAAGTTGTTGTCTACGTAGTAATCAATGACTCCCTTGCTGGCAGAAATGCCTTAAACTTTAGCAAATATCAGAATCACAGGGGTGTCTGGCATGTGGAGGAGTTAGGGGAGGGGTCACTTGCAAATTTACATTTCTATCTAGCTCCTGAGGCACTCTGTTGCTGCCAAGACTGTGTGGGACCAGTAGCCTCTTAGGAAGCAACCATTAGTTATGGCCCAAGGTTCTAGCACTTTGGCCTGGCCTGGCAAGCATTCTGTTCTGGCCTTCCTTTGTCTCTCTTGCCTGATCTGCGTTTCATGAATCCTTTTCTTTATTCCAACAAAATGCTTTCTGTTCTTTCGCTTGACCTCTATCTGCCGAACCTCCTTTTCCGTCCTCGAGCTCTGCCTCTCTTCCCCTACCTGCCATCCCCCCCTTTCTAATTTTGTTCCAAGGCCAAGTCCTACCCTCAAGGATTCTAGCATCACCCTGGTCCCTGCCCCTGTCGTTCTTGCCCTGAACAACTAGCAGCCTGTCGCTTGTGCTGTTGGAAGATCAACGCACTGGCTGTCTTGCGGGACAATTATTTTCCCTCTGGGACAGGACACTGAGTTTTCATCCAGTTTCAGAGAACGTGGTGCCGGGAAATTGGGTGCTTGGTCTGTTTTTCTTGAACAAGTGTTCCTGGTGGTACTTCTGTTCTAGAAGGGTTGACAAAACTGAGGATAGAGACCAAGGCCGCCTTAGTGAGCTAGGGTGCGTGGCCAACCATGGCGGGCGACTCTGACAGTCCCAGGCTCCGTCAGAGCACGACTCCTTCCCGAAGATAAGAGAAGATGCCTACCACGCTGGACTTCCATCTGAGCAGAAAAATGCAGAGAATTATTTGAAGAACAGAGCTGATAACTCTTATCCTCATAAATATGAAACAGAATGAAATTTAAGAGTATAAATTCAGAGCTTTTAAATCTGAAATATTAAGTTGGATAAGAATCTTTTAGAGAACCTAGACTCCGTTTCCAATATAAAATCCAAAGTAAAAGAAAGAAACTTTTGAGGATGAGAGACTTTGGAGCTCTGCATTAGAATTCATAATCATTTTTTTTTCTCTTGGAATTTTTAGAGATAAAAGAAAATCACCTTGAGATTTAGTGGACAGCTCTTGAGTTTTTCTCAAGCTACAAAATTTGCATGGGTGTTAGCATAGGCACACACATACACAAGAGTTTCCGGAGCTTTCATTTAGCAAGCTGGTCTAGAATTCTTACCTGTAAGTAATGGTTACTGCTGGAGGTAGTCTTATTCCTTGGGGGCACAAATCAGGGAGGGTTCTGCTGGCTCTTAGTGACAGCAGTTACTAAACCAAATGCTCAGAGCAGCCTCACAGCTGAGAATGATCTAGTCCCAAATGTCAATAATGCCAGTCAAGGCCGAGCCTGCTGCAGAAAGATGCTGAGCCATTTAGGGGGATAGTCTCTTGATCTGTGATTTTGCGATCCTGCCCACCTCTTCCTAAGGGTGATAAGTGGTTGACACTTTACTGTTGTGAGTAGCCCCTTTGTCTTGTTTTTATTTTATTTTTTCTGGAAGCATCCTTATGATGACTGGAACTAGTTTGGGGCATTTCTTCTGTCTTCGATTCCATCATCTTTATGGCATTTAGAAAACAGGAAGTACAATCATAAGAGAATATAGAGATCCAAGTAGACAGCTGGGCAGCCCCTTCCTTTCCACAGTCCATCATTATGGAAGACCCTCACTGTCCTGTGAGTTCAGAGCCTTTGTCTCCTTTGGAACCACAGAAATTGTGGTGGGATCAGGAAGTATCAGCTTCCTCTTGTCGCCCTCAAAGATCACAGTGTCCCTGGACTTGGGCTATACACGGTCTGTGCCTCAAGAAGACATATTTGGCCACTCAACCTCAAGAAGTCAATTAAAACAGCCCAATTAATAGTGAAAAGCAGACAAAAGAGATCTGTTCAATGTGGCCACATTGGGAAGAGATACAATGCGAACATGTAATTGCTCAAGCTCAGCTTTGGGGTCCTGAAATGACACTGAAGTTTGGAGAGCCAGGGATATGCACATCTAAACAGTCCTGGTCAAGGTGGTCCTACCCACCACTGACTTTTTTCTAAGGTGGTCTAACCAGTGGTAAATATTCTTCCTGTCTATCTGGCCCAGGCTTTAGGCTTTCTCTACTCAGAGCATGAGATTCCTGGAGGAATTCTAGTTTCTTGGGGTTCATTGTTTCAGTAGTCTGATAGCTAAAGTAAGGGATATCTCTTGAGAATGTATATCTTTATCCCTGCCAGGCTGGTTACAACAGCACCTTTCCATAGTGCAAGCTGGTGTGTGCAGCAAGCTGCAAATGTGCACACCCCTGTGTCTTGTGTTATGAGCCTTTGTGTACACTTCTTAAGGGTCCTAAGGTTTCAGGTAGACTGTGTAAAAGCCTTTTGGGAACTGAAAGAGATGGCCCAGAGAGTGGAGTGAAGAAGGCACGTCACACAGTTCAAATCAAAACTGTGAGCTGTTGAAGGGGAGTAGGAGCAAGGAATTCAGCCCTGTTTGCTCGGGGTGCCCTCAGCACATCCCTCAGATATGTAGCACTGGTCATGGTTCTTAGCTGTAGACCAGAGTCCCCGGTTGTGAGTTCAGGAGATTATTCAGTGTCATCACAGTTTCTACCTTTAAGTGCTGATTTTTACCCAGAAGCCACAGGAGCAGCCTGAAGACTTAGTTCACCCGAGTTCCAGTGTCACTGCAGAATTCCCTGGTAAAGGAGCTGCCGCGGGTGCTAAGATGCAGTGTTCCCACAGGGTCGGGAAGCTGTGGCCTCCCCTCATGCCCTCCAGGCTGCCAACTTCAGAATCACATCTCCTTTCTGCAAGCAGTGCGCAGTCCCTGTGCAGCAGCGAGGCGGTCCTCATGGTCCCTGTGCAGCAGCGAGGCGGTCCTCATGGTCCCTGTGCAGCAGCGAGGCGGTCCTCATGGTCCCTGTGCAGCAGCGAGGTGATCCCCATGTCTCTACAGCTCGTTCTGAGGCGCTCTGCAGGAGGTATCTGGTTTTAGTGCCTCCAGCGTAGCCAGCTGGCTGCCCGCTGGCACCAAAGTAGGCTGGAGACCTTTTGTTTTGTTTTGTTTTTGGATAGCCTACTTTAAGTGTATTGTGCAGAGAATTTCCAAGAATGAGAGTGTTTGGTGTACTTTACGTGGCCACTCATGACACCTGTTGACCGCACCCATGTTTGACACTAGTTAATGTGAGTTACTGTTCAGCTTGGACCCTGACTATCAGTGTTATCCTGTGAGAAGGCAAGGGCAGAAGTTTGACCCTAAGAAGGGAGAAATCAAAAGGCCTGGCTCACCTGAGAATGAGTCCAGTAGAGGGTTCAGGGACTGTCAGGGATACAAAGTGTGACCAACAGCATGATGGCAGGATCAGCTGAAGAGAATCCATACCACTGGGAATCCACCAGGCAGCCATGTCCTGACTTTCCCAATCAGAGGATGCGTTTCTAGGAAAACAACTAGAGGATCTAACTGCCCGCTGCCTCCCAGAGAACATTTGCTGTCAAATGAACTCCATGACCTTTCCTTCCAATCCTTTTGGTTCTTCAGAACCAAAGGCCCAGCATGAATATTCCTATTAGACCCACTCTAGAGGAAAGCTGGCCTAGTAGAGGTCTTGGCAAAGCGAGCAGCAGGAGACACAGTGGTTTCCACCCTGCACTGCAGTGAGTCTACACCGGCTGAGACAAGCTGTGTCTGCACGCTCTGGTTAGATACCTAGAGTTTTGCCTTGTAAAGGTAAATTAGTGCCTCATGTAACAAATGTAAATGTCAATCATACATGGAAAAGCTGGGCCAAGAACACGAGAGAACATTGACAATGTCACTAAATGCTTGTTGGAGGACAGAGGGAGCGATGCAAAGAATACAGGGGCAGGTTTACAACCGTCCAGAAAACACAGGCGAATGCACAGACAGCCACAGGCTCTCACACAGCATCCTTCCACACATATATAATGCATACTTGTACACAAATACATGTGTACATGAACATTCAAAGACATCCCTTGGCCAAATATTTGCTAGCACACATGGTACATATGCACACATGCTCACACATGTACATGGTACACACACACATACGATACATATGCACACAATGTACATGGCCCATATGCACTCAACATGATGCAAACATGCACACAGTGCATGGCACACACATATGATGCAAATGTGCACATGCACATACACATGATACACAAATGCCCGTGGTACATGTGATACACGTGCACACACTTATGGTGCACATACATGCACATATGGTGAAGCACCCTCTGTGAATGCATGCACACTTTTTGTTTGTGTAATAGAGGAACATGGCATGCTTCTTGTCTTAGTTGTGGTCCCCTACTCCATCATGCAGAGAAATCCAAATTAACTTTTAGAAAAAGGGATCTATTAGATCCAAATCTCACAGGATCCAAGAAAGAGTCCAGTATCCAAGTCAGATGAGAACCAGCTAGGATATCTTGGGACCATGGCAGGGAGGGTCCCTGCCTCCTTTTCCTTGGGTGTTTGCCTGCCTAGCTATCTCACATGGTAGCTTTGACACTGACCATGAAGTAGACTCATTCCCAGGTATCTGCCCCTGTGAACTCCTCCACAGCCCCTTCTCACAGGAGGGGCAAGTTCATGGAACATCAGATCCTCCACTTGCATAGTGGGCCAAGGTCAGTCGCAAGGAACATCGTGAGACCATGGGCCAGGCATCCCATAGCTTTGAATGATCCATCTAACTGCTGCTTCCCCACCTAGACAATGAACATGATAATCCCTGCATTGTGTGTGTGGGGGTGGGCTGAGGGTAAAGAGCTCCCACGACAACTCTTCACCAACACCTACTTATAGGTGAGATATGTTGCATTATAGTGTAATAACACAGTGGCACCCATTTTTAGAGATTGCTCTTGAATAGTCCTTACTTTCATTGGTTTCTTTTCTTTTTGTTTTTTTTTTTCTACAACTGGGAATAATACGTATACTAAACTTTGTATGGGTTTCAAAGGGTCTTTGATACGAGCAGAGTTCAGTGGAATTTTTTCAGTGTAAAAATTGCATCAAGAAATATAGATTTGCAAAAACCTTCCAGAGTGAAATCTCCCTGAAACACCTGTCTGAGAGGGGTTGATAAGTCTGACCCAGTGGCCACTGCTTCCACTGAGAAAAGGATATGGAGTGTGCTGTTCCTACTCAGGTGAGTGACTCTAATCACCTCTGCATCAGGGCAGAGCCTGGTGCTTCTTAAGCGGAGCGTGTTATCTATGCAGCGCAAAGCACAGATCATAAGTGCACAATGCTGTGAATGTTACCTCCGTGACCACAACCCTGACTAAGAAAGACACCGTGAGCAGCATCTCAAGAGCTCCTCTGTGTCTGTAGGCCCTTTCCCCTGGAATCTGTGTGTCGGACCTCTAATATGGCTTCTCCTTCCTGCTGAAATGTTTTCATTCTGTGTTACTGGAATTGGGGAGATTTGGTTTTCTTCACACAGCCTCATGCCTGGGAGATGCTTAAAATGTTGCTATTCATTTCTCCTGGCTGCAGTGAAGTCCCTGACAAAAACAAAAGAATGAAGGAAGATCATTTTGGCTCACAGTTTGTGGGAGCAGTCCCATCTTGGGTGGGAAGAGTCAGGGTGCCCAGAGCTTGAGGCTGTTGGTCACACTGAATCCACAGTCAGGAAGCGGAGAGAGATGAACGCTGGGGCTCAGCTCACTTTCTCCTTTATATTCAGTCCAGGACCCCAGTTCATGGAATGGTGCTGCCCCCAAAAAGAATGAGTCTTTCTTTCCACATCAATTAACCTTATCTGGAAACTTTGTCATAGACATGCTCAGAGACTTGTGTTCTAGATAATTCTAGATCCTGTGAAGTTGATAATTAAGGTTAGCTATGAGATTCATCTAGGCTCCTGGATAAGTAGAATTTCTATGTGTGAATGTATGATTTATTTATCTGTTCTACTGTTCTACTGTTCTAGACATCTTAATGAACAGATCTGCTGTGGACATTCTCGTGCATGTTGCAGGTGAACTTTCTGTGGAGTAGTAACTAGGAGTGAATTGCTGGCTAGATGAAGTGGTTTGATCAAAAAGCCCATGCACTGTTGAGAGGCTCTACACCGTCAGCCATTTGGTTTCAGCCGTCCTGGTTTGCAGTGTTTTTGTCCGGTGGCTTTAATATCCTTTCCCTGATGCTTAATGAAGATCAACACATTCCCTTTTATAGCCACTAAGATTTTCTCTTTTGGGAAAAGTATGTTCAACTTCATTTAAAAAATAGATTGTTTGAGCTAGACTTTGTGGTGCATGGCTATAATCCATCAGAAAGTAGAGACAGGATGATCAGAAGTTCAAAGCCAGCCTGGGTTATACAAGGCACTGTTTTCAGAAAGATGTTTTTTCTTACTGGCTTGCAGTCTTTCTCTATATACTTGGATTACAAATTCTTTCTTGGATATGTGTGTTATAAAGACCTTTCCCGTAGTCAGAATGGTATTTTTACATTCTCAATGGTGATTTTAATCATTTCTAATTTATTAACACTTTTGCAGGCAAAATACAAAGAAAAAATAAGCCAGAATAAACAAAGAGAGAGAAGTAAAGAGGGAGGAAGAGAAGGAATAAAGTTCTTACTACTTATCAATAACATGCTGCACTGTAGAAGGCATCTTTATTTTACCATTGACTTGACTCCAGAGGAAGGCCTGCAGCATTTTGCTGTTCAGAATGAGCTTTGCTGTGGAAACTATCGTTGCATTCTCTGAGAAATTCCTAACTAATGTGACTATTTTCTGTATGTGATACTTCTGCTTATTCTAGGTCATGACATTTCAGTCTTTTAAGCTTTCTTCTGAAACCTTTGATTATTTGCATCTTTTACATTTGGAGGGTCCTGGTTATTTATAACTGGATTTTACGCATGGTGACAGGTACAGACTCAGATCCACTTTTCCCTTGGATGCCCATTTGCCCTTGTCCTTGCAGGGAAAGGCTGCTCTTTCTCCACTGTGCCATAGTGCTGACTTTGCCACAGGGCGCTGCTGGTTTCCTGGCTCTCCGCTGACTTCGCTTGGCTCTGCTCCCCACCCCATCAGCCTCACACTCTCATGTAAGACGTAGCTTGAGTTGGTACTTCGTTATTCTTCAAGACTGCCTAGAATTTCCATGCTAGATTTAGAATCAGTTTCTCAAAAATGTCATTCTGGAATCTCGCTGGTACTGATAATCTTTTGATGGGTTTATGAATTGATTTGTCAAGAGTTAACATCTTTGCGACAAAGGGTCTTCTGACCCATGAACATAGTACTTACCATCATGGGCATCTCTTCTCTATTTCAATAATTAGAAAAAGAACAACCAGAGTTCTTTCGTAGTGTCTGTTGGATTTACTTCACGTTCTCTTATTTTTAATGCTACGATAAATGATATAATTTTTGCTTTACGTTTGCTTATCAATAATAAATAGAAATACATTTCAATTTTGTATCCTGCTGCCTTATACCCAGAGATCCTGCTGGATTTATTCGTAGATTTTCCTTGCAATGTCTAAATACAGAAACGTGTTATTGCTATGTGATGAGAACTTTATTTTCTCTCGGCCTCCCTTTCTTTCGGTTGATTTTTCCTTCATGTTTTACTAGATTGGGCCTCTAGCAGCATGCTGAGTGAAGGGGGTGCAGAAGGCATATTTATCTCATTCTTGAGCCTCAGAGGGAAAGCATGAGTAGTTTTCCATCCAGAATGAAGTTTGCTGTGAAAACCATCCTTGCGTTCCCTGCAAGAAACCCCACTCCGTGCATCACTTTTTAAATACATTACCTCTTTTGACTGACTAATGTTTTGTTTCATTTTTTAATCATGTTTATGATTTAATCATGCATGTGTATATTTGTGTATGGGGGGTTATGTACATATGTATGTGCAGGTTCTCATGGAGATCAGAAGAGGGCATTGGATCCCCTGTTGCTGGAGTTACAGGTGGTTGTGACCTGCTGTGGGTGCTGGGACTTGAACTTGGGTCCTCTGCAGAATCAGTTCTCCCTCTGAACCACTGTTTTGGAGCAAAAAACATGATACATGTTTACTACTCGGAGGTGACTTAATAATAAACTGCTCAAACAACAGAAAGGTTGGATTTCCCCAACACAGCTGGACTGGGCTCATTTTCTTCTCTTCTCTTATCTGCATGAGGTGGAATTTGCACAAATTTTTCAAAATACTAACAATTTATTAGAGTTAAAAACACAAAATTTAGAAATAGTTCTTGTACTCAGGAGACACTTTTTGGGCATCTGGTGCCCTAGGACCAGCAAGATCCTGTAGAGCTCACCAGGTGGAGCTATGGTTTCTGGGTAGGGCAGGTTGCTCTCTCTCTCCCACTAGAGGTAGGATGTTTGCATAGCAGCTGAGAGAGGCTCAGGCAAAATGCATAGTAGGTACACAACTAAGGCCCAGTATGCTCAGGCCTCTAAAATGAGTGGGTTATTTCTGCAGCTACAGAAATACTGAAGATGCCAGATGGGGACGCCCCTCAGAATACAGTTTGAGGTTCTCTGTCTTCCCTAGCAGGGACTTCCTTCCAGATGCCTCAGCTCCGAGTGCTGGCTTTGACGAGGAGGTACCCAGGTCCTGCCTATATCACTAGTACCATGTGGTTTGTGTTTGATGGCTAGAGACCCTTAGTTGTGGGTTTGTTTTGCCTAGAGTTACAGGTTCTGGAGACATTAGCCATTTTTAGGAAGCTGTCCCAGAGCTGCATAGGCCAACCCTATGGGGTCCTCTGAGGTCCTTCTTCTCGGCTCTTTCTGGCTATTCCCTAAGGGCTGTCCTAGCATCTCTCTTGTCTTTTGAATCTGGGAAGAGAAACGGATGCCTTATTTATGACATTTGAGTGTGATGTTAATGAGGAGAGGTGAACACTCCGATATTCATTATTCATGTACTGCCTCCTGCCTCAGCTTCCTCCCAGGCCTGGGACACCCCAGAGGCTTCCTGGAGACAGAACAGGTGACTGCCAGTCTAGGCACCTGGAGTCTCTGCTGCAGGATCAGTCTGGCTGCCCAGGTTCCAGACTGCACCATCCTAGGTCAGCTTAGAGCCAATCTTCCCTGGCCCTGGTGAGTGTTGTCTGCCCCTTGGTGGGTGAAACCACATGATTCTGACCTTTGAAAAACCATCTCTGCTTTAAAATGCAGTCTCGATGAAGGTGCTTGCAGGGCAGGCTGAGTGCCCTGAGCTCTGGCTGCCTTCTCCAATCGCCTCCCATTTCTGCTTGTGACTTCTCCAGGAGAAACGAGATCCAAACCCAACATTCATTTCCCTGGCAATCCCCTGCCAGTAAGTGCATGTGTTTTAATGGAAATGGCTAAAACCAGGGGCCAAGGACTGGTTTGCACAGAGGGAAGGAACAGAATTGCAGAGGGCAGTCCTGAGAAAATGCATTTCTGGAAAAGATTCTATTAGGACTCAAATGGTTTCACGTATTTTTTCTTCTGCTTTTAAATGAGATCACATTAGTTTGAAAGACTCAGAGAGAGTAAGGGTGTGGATACAGTACACAGCACAACGCTGTGGAATGAAGTGTGCGGCATGCTGACATTGCTCCGTAGAGAGCCTAACATGGATCCCACTGCAGCACTTGCCTCTCCCAGAGACCTTGCTTGCTTTATTTCTCCTCTGCAAAATACCTTCGGTGAAACTGTAAGACACAGCACCCTTGAGTGTGATTTGCAACCCTTTCTGGAATTTCCATGAGTTAAATCTCGTGACTATCAGTGCGCCATTCCCCAGTTTTCAAAAATTCACTGAGAACCCTAGATAGTCTCTAAATTTTCCTAATTAAGTTTTAAAGTCACTCCTTTTATTGCTTAAAAAAAGAGTCATTGAGCACTACATCAGAGTATCATGAAATAAAACTGCGCTAACTGGGTGATAATATATTAACTTCTCGGGGTCCGTTTAAATATGCAGAAGAAGCCAGCTCCCTGGGAAGTTAAAGGAAAGAGAGACAGTGCCCAAAGTTCAAGGGTGCAGCATTACAGAAATGCACGTCCTCTCAGCTGACTGGCAGCACCCTTAATGAAGTGCCTGCCCTGAGGAGCTCCAGAGGCTGTGGGTGTAAAGTACGCCAGGCAGCTGCATAGAAAAGAAGAGAGATAACAGCATCAACTGGGTCTGCTGTAAAGCGGGAGAACTTGATTAGCGGAGTGCAGCCAGGAGGGGAACACAGCCCTCCTGGAGAGTTCCTGGCTTTATTTAATTTTTAAAGAGATATTTCTTTTAGGTGCATACTGTTGCCTCTGGTTCCAAGGATTACAGTGAATCATTGACTAAAGCCACCGTGTAAAGTGCTGGGTCCCCAATAAAAAGAACTATCACATTTCCTTTCTCCTCCCTTTTCTATTTTAGTTTGTTTTGTAAAGCTTGACAGCGATACGTATTTGATTTTTTTCCCTCCCTGTAGTGCCGAGGCTGGGACTCAAGGCCTTGCACACACTAAACAAGCACTCTCGTACTGAGCTGCATCCTCGGGACTGGACTTCTCCATGGTGTAGAAATGCCTCAGGAGTTTTAGGGTTCTTTCTAAATCAGTTTGCCCATGCTGAAGGTTGGCCTTTGTGAGGATACTCATAAGAACCACTTCCACTGTCATCCTGGTTGGCAAAGCTTGTGTAACATTCAGCAGCAGCTTATTGATCACAGATACCCAACAGGTTGTTCTAAAAGATAAGGTTCCACCCCTCTGTGAACCCATCTGTCTCTGCCTCCCCAGCACTCAGATTATAAATAAGTGCCATGATGCCTGACTTTCTGTGAGTGATGGGGCTTGAACACAGGTCTTCACTGTCATACATGCAAACACCTCGGTGACTGTCCTGCTGTCAGACTTCCTCTGCTCCATTTCTGCAAAGCCCCGATTGAGTGAAATGTCATCACACTGCTTCGACTCCATACACCCAAGGGGGCCCCTGACTCCCGACACAGCTCTGCCGCTCCATCTTCCTCTCTGTCCACCTGTTTATCCTGGCCTCTTTCTTGTTCAACTTCCTTGTTTACCTCAGGCCTTCTCCTCTGATTCCTGGGCAGATGGACTTACTTCCTGTTGAGAAATCACCCCCGGAGAATGGCTGAGCCCTCATTTTCCCTTAGCTTCCAAATGTGCCTGTCTACAGCTGTTTCTTTTTCTTCTTTCCTTTGTATGTAGAATTTTAAGAATCTGACCCCCTAATGTACACACCCTCCATATGTGGGCAGAACCTATGATGCCATTGTGTTAACAAGATGACTCATGGGTCAAGTGGAGTTTAATTAGAAGGGAGCCCCTCTGACGGGCCTGGCAGGAGAGCCCGGGGGTGGATCAGAGATCCTCACTGTGGGGATTCTTTGTGATGCCAGTAAAGATAGAGGGACCACATATTGAAGACTTGAGGGTGCTCCTAGGAGCTGGCAGCAACTCTGACACGCAGTTAGAAAACAGAGACCTCCATTTCTACACCCACAAAGGATTAAATATACCCAATACTGTGAATGAGCCTCTACGAGGATCTGAGGCTCCAGCTGACAGCACCACTCCAACCTTGCAAAACCTTGAAGCTAGGCCATGGCTTCTCCCCTAGAGAACCAGGAAATCATCCTTCAGTAAAGGCTTATAGTTAGATGGTGGTTGTCTGTGGCATAGCAGCAGAGAACAGTGTAGCCTAGGAACATGTCTTCTCTTGCTAGGGAGATTGACAGCTAACAGACTGATGATGTGTGAGTTTTAAAACATATACATTAAATCTTGGTCTAGAGTTTACTTTTACACTTATTCTGGATTCAATACAAAGGGTCTTGATTTTAATATTTAATCTGGGCCTCAGGGAGGGTGGGCTGAGCAAAAGGCCCTATGCAGACATGTTGATCAGGAGAGAAGAGGAGGTTGCTATGGTTTCAATCAGCCACCATCTCCAGGCTGCCAAAGGCAGCGCCTTTCCTTCCTGTCAGAGGCAGGTGCAGGACTGAGGGTGAAGCAGACATAAAGGTAAGGGTTGGTCATAGTGTGTGCCTGCATCTGGAACCTGTCTGGATGAGTCTCTGTCCTGCCGTGGTGCCTTACCCGCCCACCATCTCTTTCCTTGAGGGGGAGGAATCCATGCAGCTTGGAAGGGTATCAGGAATATGGGCTCTGATGTCCAGCTCTGTCACTGGGGAGATGCTACAGTATGATGATGTGTGTCATGCATGTGGCTAGCATGTATCTAGATTCTCCTCACTTCTTACACTGGTTTTCTATTAACATGTTCTGTGGCCTTGAGAATGTCACTTTGGGGACCACACTTTCTTTGTAAGCAAAGAAGGATGTATTCTTCCAACATTAATGGTGTAGCAATAGTGACCCAGGTGTTGGGTGGGGTCTTGGGCTGGAAATCACGTTCTCTCTGCACATTCCTGGCTTCTGAGGGGCAGTCCTTAGGCTCCTTGAAGGGCTTTGAGTTTGAATGTTGACATGCAGGAGGCTGATCTCCTGGACAGCTTTGTCCTTGCTGCTGCTTCACGGTGCTTCCTTATCGGGTGACCTGAAGATCCAGGTCGAAGTGATCTGCTCAAAGGTGGGTTGTTACCCCACCCAAGTCTGGTAAGCAGTCACCCATAAAGGTGGCTACCAAGCTTACCCATACCAAAAGGTCAGCCTGTCCACCCTTTGGTATAGAGTTTTCCAAGTGTCTTCGGAGCCTGCAGTTCCCCAGGGATTCACAATTGAGAGACCCAGCAGGGCTCATACAGCTTATTGAACAGAGTGCTGTCTGGGAGATGGGTTTCAAACACAGCAAGCTTGAGATATATGTAATATCTGGAGACATTCTGGATTGACCCATCTTGGGGCAGAGACAGAGACTACCGCAGTCCAGTGGGTGGAGGCCAGGGACACTGTTAAACTCAGCATCTCGGCTGCACAGAGAATGAATGCTCTGGTCCCAACTGCCCATAGGCTGGATTTGGGAGGCCTGTCACAAGCTACTCTGGTAGTAGAATGCAGAGGCTGTGCCTGGCTAGTCCCTGGGGAGTGTAAGTTAGAGAACCAGTGATGTTTCCCTTTGGAGGCATCAAAGTTTGATGTTTCTCTTCAGTGGCATTAGCTTCTGCAGCCGACCTCTCTGGTCTAAGGACCAAGTGAACAGAGCCTGGATACAGGATGCCCAGGCTATACCCAGGCTAGGCTCCATCTGTGTGGGGCTCACAGATCACTCAGCAGCAGCTGGGCAGGCTATTCACTCATCACAGACGCTGATGTGGACTGGGCGCCACGCCACATGCTGGTCAACATGTTTTCAAGTAGATAATCTCGTGTAATCCTCATGGTAGCATCTAAGGAGGCGACTGTGATTGTGTTGGAGAGAGGGAAATGACTTCCTTCTGCCATTCTGAGTTCTCTGGCTGGGCTACAAATTGAATTGGCAGCAGACAGATGAAAAGAGAAAACCTATTTTAATTACGTACATATGCATGGGAGTCCCACAAACCAGGAGACTGGAAGCTGGGTCAGATGACTGAAACTTGAAGGCATGGTGGGCCTTGGGTTTCTGGGTGGTGGTGGGGACACGTTGTTTGGGGCAAAGAGAAAGGAGGGTGCATGGAGGCGCATCTTTTTCTGCAGATGAAGTCTCTCGCATACTGTGCGTCCTGTGATCATGACTGTCCAGAGCATCCTCATTGATGCCCAGACTTTGAATACTGCAGAGAATGAAATATTTTTTAGATATGTAAATTTATTTTACAAAAGGAGAGCTCTTCAAAGCTTCGCCTGAGAGTGCAATTACTCCGAATAACCAGCCTGAGATTCACGGACGTCTCTCTTGGGGTGCTATGTTTTAGTCTCTCAAAGCCATGTTTTGAGGAGGTGCCTCTTGAACCCCAGTGTCTGTTTCTCTATCACGGATAGAAACATGGGTTTAGGCAGTCAGACTTCTCCCTACAGGCCACGTCTGACCCTGCACTTGGCCATTTAGACTCCCACGTAAGCCCTGGGAAAGCCACGGCACAGCTCTGGTTGCACAGCCAGGATCTGTTCCACCTGCCTTTGCTGCGGAAGCTGGGGCCTTGGGCCTTTCTGTCCCGTGTCAGGCGGATGGAGTGCTGGTGCGTCTGTAACAGCAGGCAGCCTCGGGTGGCCACCATGGTTGTGATGTTTGCCGCTTCCTGTGCTACAAACTCCACTATGACCACCATCTGGAGACCAACACCAGGCCCTTGAACTCAGGGCTCGGAAGCCACACACTCGCCTTTTACTGCTATGCGAGCTGGCCACAGAGAGACCCGGCAAAGTGAGACCCTTGTCCCTGGGCACCTCAGTTCCCCCGGATGAGCACTGATGGGTGGGGTGATGGACATCAGTGGGTCATGAAAAGAAAGGCATTCCTTAGAGCATGGATGCCAGGCTGGGAATCTCTCACAGGCTTTGCTGGTGTGTCCATCTTTGGGCAGGTCTCTGGCCTTTCAGTTTTGCTTGCACTCTGCCTATGGGAGGGATGGGTTGGCCAGGCCGATCCCTGAGGATCTGGGAGCCTGCCAGATGCCAATGTGTGCTGTTGGATAGAGCAGGGATGTTTGGCTTTCTCCTCGGGTTCCTCTGGCCTGTGTCCACAAAGTCCCATGGCCAGTGCTGGTCAGCAGCTGCTGGACCTATGGCTTCCTCTGGGTTCTCTGTCCTCTTGAGCAGAGCAGACACTTCCAGCACTTCTCCTGGAGGGTGGCCTGGCTGTCTCCAGCTCCCAGGCATGAACCCTTGGCACAAAGGTTATGGCACGCTACCACACTGCCTGTTTGTTAATTACTAGAACTTCCTGTTCACAGCGTCTACCTCCCTGATTCAGCCCCCAGTGGTGGAGTGCCTTCTCAGTCAACTGCAAAGTCCATGCCTCTGCTCCCTCTCCCTGAACTCCGACCTGGAGGAATAGACTACCTGGCGTGGGGAAGTGGAGCTGCCCGTCCGGGGCTCTCACACATCAGAGGCTGCCATTCCCAGCCCACTCTTCCCACCTTTGGCTCTGTTTGGAGTGTGGACTCTGTTCCTCTGAGAGCCCCTTGTTTAATCCAGGCGGTGACATTGGTGGGTCACACCCAAGCCTCACCGTACTGCCGACATTCTGCAGCTCCCATGGCAGAAGCGTCCCTTTGTCTCTGCCATCAGAGCCTCCGAAACTCCACAGCCACGCAACCAGATTCTGGGAGCAAATTTTTATGAATTCTGCCAAAACTTGTGCAGCAGTGATACAATGTAATTGTCTACATTTTCACACCCACACCCAACTCTGAGCTGCAGAAGCCCAGCCAGTTCTCTGGTAGGCAATTTCATCACCATGGAGTCACTGCGTCCTAAGGTACATGAATCTCGGTACAGGCTTGAGTGAAATGTGTGGTGAATTTTCATCAGAACACTAAGGGCAGAGGCAGGCATGCTGCCATTAAGATTATTTGGGAGATAAGGGCCCTCACTTGGGAGCTGGCAGCAGCTGTGAATTACAGTCCCAGGCACATTTCACAGATTCTTCCAGAATATTCCCAATTATTTTTCCAGCTGCTCTGTTACTTTTGACTTGCACATATTGACTCTGTGACTCAGTATTATTGTTATTATCATTATTATTATTATTATTATTTTTGGTCCACCCTGCACTTGAAGTAGAAGTCTAGGAAATGATTCTGGTCCACTGTGAACACCTCTTTGCAGAAGTCCAGGGTAAAAACTCAGTGTCAGGAAGTGACAGATGTATCCTGCTTGGTCTGGAGTTCCCTGTGGGAGTTCAGTTTATCCCAGGTGTCTTGAGGTTATACTTACAGCTCTGTATGACCATAGATACTATTCTTGGGAATCAAACTTCCCATTTTGGGGGGACCTGTAAGCTGAGAGTGTTCTCTGCATGGTTAAATGTTTGGGAAAATATGAAAGAAGTTTAATCTTAGGTGGCATATGAAAATGATATGAAATTCACATCTTACTGTTGAGAAATAAAGTTGAAAGGAACACGCTATTTCATGTCACTCAGAGCCATGCCTGCCTACTTACATACTACCCATCAGGGTTATGTCTACTATTTACATGGTGACCACAGACCAAAACCATTATTTAGGTACTACTGCAGTCTCATCAAGTGCTATTAATCAAGCACTTCCCACGAGCTGTGCCGGTCTATTTACGTACTGGTCACATGCCACACCCTCCTATTTACATGGTGTCCCCTCCCATCCGCTCTCTTGCCACTTTGAAAACGTTGAATCATTGCAGCAGAGGCAGTGTGCAGCGAAGCCTATGGTGTTTGTTCTCTGGCTTTTGGAGAAGATATTTATTACTAACACCTAGGACAGAAGAACAGGTGTCCCCATGGGGGTGACCTTGCTCCCTTGACCGGCCCAGAAGTCTTTTAATTCACAGGTGATATTCGTGAGTGAGGTCCACCTGGCTTGGGACCTGTGACCTTCAGGAAGGATGGGGGAGTGAGGCTTGTTGTAGGGGAGAACAGAGTGACAGTGGCCTCCCGCCGTGTACTGAGCCAAGTGGTAGCTTATTAGTCCCCATTTGTCATTGTGCCGCAGACGTTCAGCACAGTGAAAAACAGTTTGCCAACGAAGTAAAGTGGAAAATTAATTTGAGTTTCCTCCCTGTTGCAAGTAAAATACTGAATTAAAAATGAAGGCTCTAACCACTGACGCGTTTCACCTTTGGCGGAATCTTCCTCTGTGAAAACTCAGGGGGAGCTTGCTTATTTTACTTGGAAAATAATTCTTTCTGGCTAGTGGGAGAGGTCCAGTGAGAAAGGAAATATTCTCTGTTCTATGTGATTTACTCAAAGAACACACTGAAAATGGTCCGGGGAAGAGGAGTGGTGATCGATCGTATGGACAAGCTATGTACTGTGAGGCACACATGCTCCACACTGCAAACGGGTGTCTTCAGATAGCTAACCTCCTCTGAGCTGGCAGGCATGGGGAAGAAAGAAAAGGACTTGACTTCAATTAAATCCTGGGCCCTAAACTCTGGGCCTGAGTATTCATGGCAAGTGTTCTACCCCTGAGCCACATCCCTAAGAAGGACCTGTAGTCTAAATGAGAAATTCTATATATTTCTCCAAGGTGTCTAACTTTACATTACTCATTATAAATAATGAGCTGTGGTGTGTTCCTGAGGGTCTGAGTCCCGTAGAATTCCCACCCAGTATTGTGAGCTTGACTAACGTTAGCAAGTCCTCAGAGAGGTTCCCAACTGACTGACTGAGAACAGTGGTTCTGGGTTAAGTCAGATAAAATGTCCTGATTTTGAGGGGTTCTCTCCAAAATTCACATACCAGAACCTCATTTCCTCAGTGTGGCAGTGTTGGGCTGTGGAGGCTGGATGAGGTCTTGTGGGTGTGGGGTAGGACCCTCAGGAAGAATCCTTGCCTCTGTTCCTGATGAGTCCCCACTCTCCCAGTGGCTAGACTTGTCCCCATGGCAGCCAATCACTATAAAGCAAGTTGACCTCCCGTATTCTTCCCCACATGAGTCTGCTCCCCTCACCCTCTGCTGGGAGGTGAAGCCACATGAGGCTCTCACCCAAACCATGACCTAGAATTCCCTGGCCTCAAACCATGAGCCCAAATCGCCCCTTTTTCTTTATAAGTCTTCCCTGTCATGGGTATTCTGTGCTAGCAGCAGAAAGAAACTCTAGATAGCATCCTCTGAAGACCAGAAAAATCTCTTTGTTGGTTAGTTTGGGCTTTTTCTGTGTTTGGGGGGGGGGCTATGCATGTGTGTAAGTATGTGTATGGGTGCACTCGCGTGTGTGCAGAGGCCAGAGGTTGACATCAGTCTTCCTCAATTCCTTCCCCACCTCACCTTTGGAGAAGAGCATCTCACTGAACCTGGAGCTTGCCATTTAAGCTAGAGTGGCCAGTGAGCCCCCTGAACCCACATGTCTCCATCCTCAAGTCCTGGGGTTGCCGATCGTGGATGGTTTTTATGTGGGTGCTGGGAATCTGAACTCAGGTTTCCTTGATTACACAGCAGGCATTTTTTTCCACTGAGCCATCTCCCAGACCCACGGTTTGGTTTTGCTACAGTAGTAGCAGTTATTAGAGATGCCTCCCAGCCCTGGGGCAGGAGCGGAGAGAGGAAGAGCGTCTGAGGTGTTCCCAGTAGCCCTGCAGCCACATTAAAGTGTGTAACTTTTCCCAGCCTTCAGACCTGTGCTCAACAGTGACTCTTTCAGTAGGAGGAATGACGTAAGCACTGGACCTGCAGCTGGCTGGGAAGTGATGGACAGGGAAGAGTGAGTGCCACAGGAAGGACTCTAAGTGTCCCTGCTGGACTACTGAAAGATTCTGGGAGAGGGGAACCATTGTGGACTCACTGCTGAGCCCACCACGCACAGTGGGTAGTTTCAAACCCACAGTCACATAGATGGCCTTGGGTGATTGTACAGTGGGCTACAAAAGACATGAATGTAGGAAACAGATCTGTGGAGAAGAGGTGGGAAGTGAGTGATTAGAATGCATTTATACCTGTATGAAAATGTCAAGTAACAAATTTGATTTCTAGAAACAAAGTGAGCCACATGGGGCCCCGGTGTTGGGGAAAACCCTCCTGCGAATTTCATGCCTTGAGAGGAGGCTTATGCTAACAGAGCCTCAAGAGATGGGAAAAGCATCCTTGGTGCTTACCTTCAAAAGTCAAGAGAACACACAGTCAGGGGTGAAATTGCCAACTGCCTAACAAGAGGGCATGGCACTGGCTTGGGGAGAAGGTGTCCATCACAGCTGCTGTAAAGCCTTGTCCTTGAACCAAACTGCCACCCTCGTCATGGATCAGCTGTGTATCCTTTAAGAGTCCATCATGACAGGGCCTGTGAGCTGTGGGCATTCCCTCCTAGAAGCAGGGGACAAGCGGGACCATTGGACCCTCCCCTGAGCACCCAGCTACTCTTCCCAGTCATTTTTATGAAATTCTGCCCAGTACACAGGGCCTCGGGGTCTTGGGAGGGGTTACAGTGCATAGGCTGGGGAAACCGAGAGGAAGGGGCTCCATCTACGTGCTGGTGGGGAAGCCCCATCCCTGCAGAGCACAGACTTTCAGTGTGGATGCTTTAGAGTCACCCGTGTTCTTCTCAGTGACCCCTCACCATGCTCTGTAAAGCCCAATACACTCTTTGTTTCCCCAGAGTGAGCTGAGGTGCTGTTGGATGTTGGTTTGTCCTTAGGAGGATGGGGCTGACCGGTGTTCGCATCCCTTAGAAGGAAGGAATTTTCTCAGCATCCAGTATGCCTGAGAATATTGGTCACCTCAGTCAGCAGGGGCTATTTTTAGGAAAACTTGCTATAAAAATTACTAAGTATTCTAGCTCAAAGGGGCAAACTTCAATGATATGGAAAAGCCACCAGTTCTGAGTTCATTTTCTCAGTCATGAGATCAGTGCCCTTCAAATCTCTCGTGGCATGTCACCTTGTGTTCCCCAGGCAGCCTGGTGTGGTCACACGTATTCCTCCATCACCGCCTGGGTTGTGCTGAGCTGGATCCTAGGGGTCTGAGGTACTTGAACAGCCCCTTCCTTCTCGTCGTCCACCTGTGTGGGAAGAGGAAGAGAGAATAGGCAAGCACCAGTTAGCAGGCGTATGGCGCACGATGGCCACCCAGGACGCCGAGGGTCCCACTTAGATGGCGTATGAGATGCTTTCTCCAGTGTGACCAAGTGCTTGACAGTGTGACTGAGGAAGGGCTCATTGACTTGCAGTTAGCTGGAATACTGTTCCTCATGGCGAGAAGGCATAGTGGCAGGCAGACCCACGTGACATGTGGCCGAGCCCTCTCAGACCTTGGTAAAACAGGAGTCAGAGAAAAGGGGATGCCAGCCTTCATCCATCCTTTCTCCTTTGGATTCGGTCGAGGACCCCAGTCCAGGGGGTGGTTCCATGCTCTCAGGGTGGCTCTTCCCTCTTCAGGCCTCTCTGGAAACATTCTCTTCTAGCTGATTCTAAATCTGGTGACATTAACCATGGTGACTAATTATCAGAGAAGGTCCAGGACTCAGGAAAGGCCAGCTGAGGTGCTCGGAGGGTCCCAGAGGACCAGAACTGGCTGGGTAGAGGGAGGAGGGAAAGAGCTGAACACGCTGAAGGAACGTGTGTGAGCCAAGGGGCAGTGGCTCTTTGTGGTGGAGTCTCAGGGGATGTGTCTGTCCAGGTGGGCAGAGATCAGATCACAAGAGGTCTTGTATGACACATTTGGGGGTTTGCATTTCATCTTGAAGGCAATAAGCAGTCACAGAAGAATTTTTAAGTAAGGAGAAGGGGGCTGATAAGGGTCGTGTTTCTGTCTCTGGCACTGAGGCTGGAGGGTGGTCTGCTTTCTCCAGTAATGAAGCCGGTAAGGCAATACGAGTGTGAGGTGATGATACACCTATCTGGGGTATTTGTAGTTGAGACAAAGGAAGATGGACCTGAACCAAAACCACAGGAAGGCAAGGATAAGATGACTGGGCTGGGAGAAGAGGCGGACTCGTGACGAGAGCATGAGGCAAAGAGGGACGGGAGAGGCCTGAGGGCTGCAGAGAGGACTACCGGCAGGACTCAGTCAGTCTTTGGCTGAGAGGGGAGGGTTTCCAGAGGGGAGAAGGGTTCAGGTTCCTTTGTGTCTTGAGTCAGAGTCTTGAGGTGTGTATGTGTGTGGTGTGTGTGTGTGTGTGTGTATTCCCCAATTCCCCAGACTGGCCTTGAACTCATGATTCTTCTACTTCAGCCTCCTGAGTGCTGGAATTACAGGCACGTGCCACTCTACCTGACCATGTCTTTTGCTTCATTTTCTTGTGGTGCCGGGGATTGAGCCCAGGACCTTGTGTGTCCTAGGCAAGATATCACCACTAAGCTCAGCCCCAGCCTGTCCTGCTTCCGACTCAGTACCAGGAGGAGTGAACTTGCTCCCCCTCCCACCTGGCAATAACAGCAGCCCCTGCCTGATGTAGACAACTTGGAAACTGGAAAAACAGTGGAGAGAGAGAGAGCAGAGAGAGACTGCTTATTCACCTCAGACAGCAGTGAAAAATGATTCATCGCAGCTGAAAGTGATTCCAGAACAGTGAGCACCCAAAGCAAATTCCAGCAGTGTCCAGCAGTGTGGCTCTGTTGGTAAGTGTTAACAACAGGCAAAACTATGCCTTATATTGCTGGGTTACCTTATAAGATCATACGATGAGCAGGTATCCAGGGCATGCTTTGCCTGAAGAGGGCTGCAGCTGCGGAGAGTCAGGAGACACTAGCATTATGGCAGCTTTTATTTCTCAGTCTGGGTGGGGAATTGCACAGTCCACTATGCATTGTACCCCCTCCTGCATGATGCTGATTGGTTGATTGATTTGCTCTAACCCAGATTGCATGCTAGGTAAGCAGTTGCCACTAAGTTAAACCCCAGTCCTCTTTTTTGCTTTTTATTTTAAGACAGGGTCTCATTAAGTTGCCCAAGGTGACCTTGAACTCATACTGTGCCCCAGACAGTCTTGACCGTCCTCCTGCCCAGTCTCCCCAGTAGCTGGATTATAGGCCTACACTATCAGGTTCAGCTACTTTTTCGTAAATCATCAAAAATTCACCTCTTCTCTCCACAGAGCCTTCAGGGGCACCCTCCCCCAAAGCAATAGCACGGCTGGTGTTCTCCTTGGGTTATTTGGGGTCACAGTGGGGTGCGTAGAAAAGTTCATGGAGTTTGACTATCCAGACTTCTGCAAGAACCTTTGCTCCTTCTTTTCAGGATCTAAGATCCTGATTGTCTGACTTGCCATGAGGGATTCCGAATCCCTAATCCAACCCTCTAGAAGGAACCGGAAGACCCCCTCACCCCAAAGGGTTATTTATCCTCTCCTGGAACCTAGTTCAGCAGCTGGCAGTAGGCTGCCAGTGCGTTGTGCTCTGCTGGAGTTCCACAGACTGGTTCATAAATTGAATTTCATTTTCAAACCCAGGACGAAATGAAGAAATAATTTCACATTCTATACATTTATTGAAATTATATCAAAATAAGCAATGAAGGAAAATTTCTCTTGGTAATATAATTTCAAGGATCATTTCATGAATTTGCAGCTAGAAAAGCATCCACAAATGTCTAGGTTTGATAACCATCGGGAAGAGCCATCTGGGCTCCATTTTGAACCTGAAGGGAGTAGATGGCCTCACTCCATCTACTTTGCTGAGTCCCAGCTCAGTGTTACCCATCTCTTTTTAACAGTTTATTACAGTTTTTCAGTGTGTGTGTGTGTGTGTTGTGTTTGCCATGGCATATATGTGGAGATCAGAGGACAACTTCTGGGAGCTGGCACTATCTTTCTACCATGTGGGTCCAAGGGATTGAACTCAGGTTGTCAGGTTTGGTGGTAAGCATCTCTACTCACTGCGCCATTTTGGCAGCTCCCCTCCCCCATTAGCCTTTTTTTAAACAGCATATGAGACGATGTCCAACATGTCCACCTTTCCTAGTGTCCCCCTTCCCTTCCCTTCCCTTCCCTTCCCTCCCTCCCTCCCTCCCTCCCTTTCTCCCTCCCTCCCTCCCTTCCTTTCTCCCTCCTCCCCTCCCTTCCTCCCTCTCTTTTGTTTCTGTTCTGCTTTGCTTTTGCTTTTCCTGGACAGGGTGTCACTTTGTAGCCCAGCTGGCCTCAAACCCTTGCCCACCCTCTTCCCCAGGATCCTGAATGCTGCGATTACAGGTGTGTGCCAACCATGTCCATCTTCCCAGTTCCTTTTCTATTCTGGAGCTCCTGCTTCAATGTCCCTACACTGTGATTTATTTGCCGCTCTCCCATCCCCTACAGCCCAATTCATTTATCCTGTAAACATGCAAGGTTAACCCAAAGTCAGGCTGTGAATTAGTGAGAAATGAGGTGCTGGCCAGTCAGGTGGGAACAGCTCCCTCTCTGACCTAGCCTTCCTTGTTTAATTACCTGGTTCTTTGGTGAAATTCCCCAGATAACACACAGATGGCACATCTGGGGAGCAGTTGCTCCTCTGGGGTGTGTCACAATCAGATTGTCTTCCTTGAATAAAGGACACACTTAGGGGAGGTTTTGGAGCATTCTGAAAATTCTCAAGGAAGGTAAGTCCTGTGAGAATAAAACAGAACCATCTGTGGTGCCCAGGTTATCTGAGGCCCCTGATTACCTTCCATCTTCCTGTCCCCCCACCTCCCACGACTGACTTGATTGTCCCACACATTCTGTGGAATATCTCACCCAGGTATCATCAGAGGGAGAAGTCATTTGAAATCAAAGTCTCTTTGGCTTTCATACACGTTTTCTGAGACAAAGGAAAGCTGAAGTTATTTTTAGCTTAAAAGTACTGTGCTGTCTCTGCAGCACTACTAGACAAAATTGGTAGCAGGGATGGGCTGGAAGAGGGATCCATCATCGTGATGACAAAATTAACAAAAATGATAGATGGCTAACTTTCCCAGCGACCACTGTACATCCTGCACAGTGCTTAATGGATTTCCATTATGTTTAATGGGATATTGCGATGTGCGTGATGTGTATGCAAATGTGTGTAGCTTGGTACATTTTCACACATGTGCACACCCTGAAGCAGCCACTGAGATCAGGAGTGGATATGTATAATCCTTTCCTCATCCATCCCTACTTTACCAAGGCGGCCCTATTCTGATTTCTATTATTCTAGGTTACTTTTGCCCCTTGAATTTGATGCAAACAGAATCATGTAACATGTACTCTGCTGTCTGGATTCTCTTGCCTTATATAATGTCAAAGGGTCAGTTTTGTCATAGTTTTCACAGAAGCCTCGTATCCCATTGCATGAATCTCCATATCTAATCTCTCTCTCTCTCTCTCTCTCTCTCTCATCATGTAGCTATCTATTATCAGTCAATCTATCTATCTATCTATCATCTTGTCTCCCTCTTTATCCTCTATATTGATCTATTCTACATGGGTCAATGTCTGGTTTATTCCCACTCTCTGGCTGTGATGAACAAACACCCTCGTGCGTGTCTTCTGTGGCTGTTAACCCACTTCTCTTGGATGGATGCCTGGAATCAGGAATAGCCACATCCTAGGGTCGGCACGGTGAGGTGTACTCTGTGGATAAGGTCTGAGTGTTTTTGAAAGTGGCTGTTTTGCTTTACCTCCTCATCGCCTCTAAACTTGGGCATCATCCCACACCTTCACCAGAGTCCCTCTGCTCCAGCTACCCCGATGGCTAGCAGGGCTCAGCCTCTGTTTGAATGCTCACCAGACACCTCTCAGAGTCCTTCAGCCAGGCCTCGGAACTGCTCTTCCCATCTTTGCTTATGTGCTTGTGGTTCAGCTGTGCAAGGCATGAGGTGTGTGTTATAGATATTCTTCTTATGGCTTCACTTTCCTTTTCCCAATAGTGTCCTTTGATGAATACGTCCTTGATTTTTACTGAAGTCCAATTTATCTTTTAAAACCAGAGCTTTGTTTTATACTCTTTTAAAGAAATCTTTACCTGACCCAAAGTCATGACAGTCTTCTCCCTTGTTTTCTCCTAGAAGCACTAGAGACTGACCTTTCTTCATTTGGTCTATCACATCTTTGGAATTGATTGGTGTTGATGACGTGAGCAGGGCAAAGGTTTCTTCCCCTCTTCCGCGCAGGCATCCAGTTGACCCAGAACCATTGATGTAAAATACCTCACTCCCTGCATTGCAGCAGTCTGCTGAGTGTTTCGTGAACTTTCTGTTATGTGCATTCACAATAACCTTAAAATATAGATACTGGAGCTGGCAAGATAACTTGGCAGGTAAAGGAGCTTGCTGCTATGCCTGAGGACCTGAGTTCAATCCTTGAGAGACATATGGTGGAAAAAGAGAACAGACTTTCACAAGTTTTTCTCTGACCTCCAGATGTCTGTCATGGCATGAGCCTGCCCCCCACATACATACATACACACAAATACATAAGTAATTTTAATTAAAATGTGGGTACTGAATTTATTCCCACCAGACATTTGAGAAAATAGGCTCAGAGAGATCAGCTAGTGTACCCCGACTGTAGCAGGAGTCTCAGGGCCATCTCCTTCATCCTCTGTCTCTGCTGAGACATACCACTGGTGTGCTTCGTGCTGAGCTGTGAGCAGTGTGCTGGGTGGGAAGGAACAGGCTGATGGGCCACATCCCACACTCAGAACAGTGGATGGCTTTGTATCTCCCGGGAGTGCCCTTACCAGCCAGGATCCCCTGCCATGGTTCACTCTGGCCTCAGATCAAACCCAACCTGATTCTCTTTCTTCACTGGTTTTGAAAGAAGAGATCACTACTATGTGCCCTGAAGAAGAACCATCGCGGAGTTTAACAGTTTAGTGAGGTGTAGCTGAGCTCCAACCCTTTAGAGAGAACTCTGGGATGACGGTTACTCCCCAGCCCTCCTCTGCTGCCCAGAGGATGATCTTCTCTGATCCTGTGCATTTCTGCTGTGACCTGCTTCCTTGGTGTGGTGGAAGGAGATTCTGTACCGTTATGGAAGGAAGTCAGAGACGATCCCTCTGTAACGTCACACTCTGTACGCTGAGGTGCTTGTAGATAACAAAGGCAAACTCTCCGTGCATCCAGCAGATATTTCTTACTTGCTCTGCAATTCCAGGTACTAGTGGAACTGCAGTGATAAAGACCTGGAGGTTCTTGCTGTCAAGGAACTTACAGGCTAAGGAAGATCTCCCAGAGAAGCTTTTTCAAGCAAGTGAACACAAGTCTGCCAATTAAAGCAAGTTTTTAAAATATTTTATTACTTTTATTTTATTTTATGCATATGAGTGTATTGCCTGCATGTGTGTAAGTGCACCCATGTTGTGCCAGAAGAGGGCATCAGATCCCCTGGAACAAAAGTTAAAGACGTTTGTTAGCTGCCATGTAGGGGCTGGGAATCGGACCTGAGTCCTCTGCAAAGCAGCCAGTGCTCTTAACCACTGAGTCATCTCTCCAGTCCCGTCAACCACAAGTTTTAAGAACGCACTTCCCTTACCCAACCCTCTGCACCACTGCAGACACGGACCTCGTGGTTCATCTCCGCTTCATGGCTAGGTCGTCTTCAGTCCATTAACTACTGCTAGTAAATTAATTCTGATCTATCTCCAAAGACTAGAGAGCAGAAGAACAGATGGAAGTCTCTTGGAAAGGGAGCAGATCTTTCCTACTCTAGCAAACAGACTCAGGCATTGCTGTCCTTGTTTCTCCTTAATACACTAGCAAACAGCCATCCTCACTGTTCTGCAGATCTTTTCAAGCGCGTGTGCAGCGAGAATGCATGGCTCTCTTTATTAACAAGGAAAGCAGCTTCTTACTGCTCCAATGTGTTCCTTAGTTTTCATTGTCACCGTCGCATAGCCTAGACTCGCCTGGGAAGAGCGTCTCAAGGAGGCACTGTGTAGACCAGGTTGGCCTGCGGGCAAGTCTGTGGGGGACTCTGTTGATTGTCTTAATTGATGTGGGAACACTTAGCCTGAAAGTGGACCGCACCATTGCCTGGTTTGAGGCCCTGGCCTGGGTAAAAGTAGAGAGAGCTAGCCCATCGTTAAACTGCATGTATTCATTTTCCTCGGCTCCTGACTGTAGATGTGACTAACTGGCCCTGACTTCCCACGGTAATGGACTATAATCTGGCACTGTGAGCTGAATAAATCCTTTTCTCCACTAAGTTGCTTTCTGTCGGGGTATTTTATCACAGAAGCAGAAAGGAAACTAGCCCAGCTGCAGACTCCTAGTTTCTGTCCCCATTGGACCCTGAGTTTTGAGACATTGTATAAAATGATGTCACATCTAGCCTGTGGCTTCAGACATGAACTTGGGAAATGGCACTGTGAGAATATTATGCTCCTTAGGTTTGCTGAGTCAAGAGTAGATTTTATTTAACAAGGTCGTTTTCCTTAATTTTAAATTTTCTCTGCCTTGTAATTGGGTTTTGCTCATGTCCTTCCCCATATAATACTTTCTTCCATGAATTCGGTCTTACATGCCCTTTGGGGCAGCCTACTGTCAAATGGAAGACGATGCTCCCTGGAGGAAAACCAGATGAATAGGGCCTTGTACATCCCTTAAGGAATCTCCAATTCAGTATGGAGGAACTTAAATACCACCAGCCACCCTGCCAAGAAGATGGACTCGGTCCACATGGAGGTAGGATAGTTACTAAGCGTTTGTAATTCTTCAGGCACTCTACACACCCACTGGAAATGTTCTCTCAGACCTCAGGGTGACCCTTCAAAGTAGATTTATTTATTTCTCTTTTGGAGAATTGAGGCTTGGAGAGGAGCATGGCATACCCTTGGTTTTACAGATAGTCTGTGAAGAACAAAGGCTTAAACCTAAAACCACCTTCTCCATCCTTGCCCCTATGCCCCAAGAAGGAAAAAAACAGAGGAGAGGAACATGATTCTGGTTTAAATAATGGCAGTGGCATTGCAACTCTTTTGTTTTGTTTTAGTTGATTGGGTTTTGGTTTCTTTGAGAAAGGTCTTACTTTCTAACCCTGTCTGGTCTGGAGCTCACTATATAGACCAGGCTGACTTCAGACTCACAGAGTTCTGCCTGCCTCTGCCTCAAGTGCTAGGATTAAAGGTGTACAACACTATGCCCAGCCCTTGGAAGGTCTTTAAGTAAACCTTTTAAACATTTAAGACAATTGTAGGCTCACATGCAATTTAAAGATACAAAAAGTTCTCATGTACCCTTTACTGTGTTCCCCCTCAGTGGTAGCATTTTTAAATGAGATAGTACAGTATCACAACATGCATGTTGCCATGGATATGACCAGGGCAGAATATACCCATCAGAGCAAGGACCTTTTCTATTGAGCCTAACCCCAGGCAAACTATCAGTTCTTCCTGGTAGGGATTATAGGTAGATGAGGTCAGGAGCCCACAGCCTCTGGCATTGGTCTTTTCAAGCAGCATCATTCTTTGGGGAGTCATTGGGGTTACAGCATGGTTAGCTATTCCTGTTTATTGCTGAGTAGGCTCCGTAACTGGATTCATCACAGTTTAAGTCACCGGGGGGCCTCTGGGTTGCTTCAAGCTTTTGTCTATTACAGATTAAGCTGCTATAAACATTCAGTCCTGGGTTTCTGTAGAACTCATGTCTCCTGTCTATGTCTCTGGGGGAAGTGCCCAGGAATTGTGGGCACTGGATCCTGACAGCTGTGTACGTAGCTTCTCAAGAAGCAGCAAACCCTGTTCCAGAGCACCTGTGCAATTTTAATTTCTCACCAAGTGTGTATCATCAATTTTCTTTCCCTGCGTCTCTGCCAATTGGTGTAATTTTGGTTATAGCCATTCTGATTGATTGCATTTCCCTATTGGCCAATGATACTCGGCAGCGTTCATATGCTTATTACTACTTCTAGCTTCTTTGGGGAAATGTATTTTTTTCTCTTTAAAGAAAAGATTGATTTATTTTTATTTTATGTGTATAAGTGTTTAATCTGCATGTATGTATGTGTACTGTGTGCATGCAGTACCAATGAGGTCCAGAAGAGGACAGAGGATCCCTTGAAACTGGAGTTGCAGACAGTTGTGATGCAGCATGTGGTGTTGAGAACCCAGGTCTTCTGTTAGAGCAGTAAATTCTCTTCACTGATAAGCCATCTCTCCAGCTCCAGTCAAATAGGCCCTTATGTTCTCTGTCCATTTCTAACTTTTTCCTACTGTTACCTTTTGTGATAGCTATATAATTTTCAAAAATGTCTATCACGCTGTAGCCTTTATTCTCTGAACAAGGCCTTTCAGAGAGCACAAATTTCCAACTTTAAGTCTAGTTCATTCATTTTTCCTTTTATGGATCATCTTGTACAAAACCTAAGAATCCTTTGCCTAGCCTTGGATTTCAAAGATTTCTTCTTGCATTTAAAAAGCCATTTGTGATTTCATATATTGCATAATTCCCTGATCTTTTTTTCTGCACAGGGATAAATTTAGACCCTGGACCAGGTTTTTTGGCCTCTGCAGATACAGGTGCTTCCATCCATTGGAAAGGCCGTAGCTCCTCACTGAATCGCTTTCACTCCTTTAGGAATAACCCGCTGGCTCCGCCCATGTCAGGATCTCTGGGATTCTATTCCACTGAATCGTGAAATCAGTCCCTGGTGTTCCCCACCTCGCTCTTTCTTCACAAAATTATTTTGAATTCCTTGGAATTTTCATACCAATTTTAGAAGCATCTTGTCTATATCTACAGAAAATCTTGTTTTGATTTTGGTTAAATATTACATGAAAACTTTATCAAAATTAAGGGGACACTGACATCTTTTACTGTGTTGAATCTTTCAGTCATGATAGTGAGTATCTGTCCATTGATTAAAAAGTTTCTGTACTTAGAGTTGGTTAACTTCAATATACACATATCCTTTATATATTTTCTTAGATGTAGACTGAAGTATTAATATATTTGAGCACCTTTAAATGGTATTGAACATTTTATGTCCAAGAGTTTGTTGCCAGTATATACAAATAAATTTAGTTTTTTATATTTATTTTTATATTACAACTTTATTGAACTCACTCATTAGTTCGAGAAAATATTTTGTGAGTCCATGGGACAGTGAGTCCTTAGACAGCCACATCATCTGAAAACAGGGATCCTCCGCTCTCTCCAGCTCGCCTTTCCTACTCCCTGTCCCTCTCCTTTCTCCTCTTCCTTTTCCTCTCCCTCCCTCTCTCCCTCCCTCCCTCCCTCCCTCCCTCCCTCCCTCCCTCCTTTCTACCCTCTCTCTATTGGGGATCAAAGCCAGGGCTTGTGTGCAGGCTGGACAAACCTGAGTCACATCGCTAGCTCTTTTTATTTTTCAACCTGTATTGCTTTTATTTTCTTGTCCCATTGCACTGGCAACAAGTTCACAAATTTCCTTGAATAAGAACAGTAAGATTTTGTTTACTTGATTATTGACCTTAGAGGGAACATATTTAGTCTTTCAGTGCCAGGCATAATGTTACTTGTAGATTGTTTTGTATATTTCATATATTGGTCTGAGAATTGTGTTTTTACAAAGGAACATTCAGTTTTGTGAAATACCTTTTCTCCATTGATAAGATCATGGATTATTTTTAGCTTCAAATATAGTAGCTTATACTGAGTTTTGAATATTGACCTATGTAGCCTTGTGCTTCTGTAGTAAGCTTCACTTATTCATAATACACAGTACTTCTAATGCATTACTGAATTCTATTTGCTAATATGTTCTTAAGGGATTTCATGTCCTTGTCACCAGAGGGTTTGGCTTATTGTTTCCAGTTACTGATGTTTTATATGTCTATGTGGATTTTGGTATCAAGGCAACTGTATATTCATAGAATAAAAGGGGATGTGTTCTGTTGTTTTTGATTGAATTGTGTAGAACTGGTGTTCAGGTTCTTTCATTGTTTGATAGAATTCTTCAATGAGAGCTCCTGGTTCTGGGGATATTTAGAAAACGAGTTTTAAGTTATGAGTTATAAGGGTTTCTTGGATCACCACAAGGCTAGCCAAGTCATGTGTTTGATGGGGAATGAGGCCGCTTGTTTCTCAAAGGCCTCCTGCTTTGGTCTCAGCCTGTCAAGGTGTGTGTGTCGACTTGTTTGTAGTATTCTCTGACCGTCTTTTGGGCAGTGGTTGGGTCTGTAGGCAGGCTGCATGTTTCTTGGTACTGTTTTCTTTTAATTCTGTGTTTTTAGAACCTTTGAGTTTTATTGATATTTTAAAATACCAGATCTGTATCAGTCCAGATCTTAAAAATAGCAGCTCTGTTTAAAATCTATTTTCTCCATTTATTTTGTTTGCTGTCTCACTGATTTTTGTCTAGCCTTAATTATTCTCTTCCTTTTCCTTGCTTAGGGTTAATTTTGCTTCCTTTCTAGGTTCCTGAGGGAGCTGAGGTTACTGGTTTGAACCTCTCCTTCCTTTTTCTTACGTCTTTAATGCTCTAAGCTTTCCCCAGCCCTGCTTCTAGGTGTGCTCAGATCTTTAGTAGACATCTGTTTTCATTTCCGTGGCAACTTCCTGTCTGACACACTGGTAGTTTAGAAATGTGCTTCCAGTGTCTGGAGACCTCTCTGTCACTTTTCTATTACTAATTTTTATTAATTAGATTAGTTTACTTCCATTGTAGTGAAAAGTCACACTGGGGATGATTTTGGTTCTTTTCCATTTATTGTTTGTTTTGTCTCCCAGGAGGTATTCCACTATGGCAATTATTTCTTGAGCACTTGGAAATGAGTCAGTTAGACCCTCCCATCTGATTGCGCTGTTGAGTTATGTCCTGGCTGCTGTATCAGTCCTTAAGTGCTGGATGCTAAAGTCTTCAAATATAATATTGGACTTTTAAAAGTTAATTCTTATGCTATAATTTGACTTTGCATATTTTACAGGCCCGTTTTTTGAATATATACATTTATGATTAAACCTCGTTATATTGACATTTTGTGTTACATAATTGTGGGGGTCTGCGTATTGAGCAAGGCAAGCAACCCCGGATACCCTGAAGGGACGGCAGGTGTCTGGCCTGCTCTGCCTGATGTGATAACCTGGCCCCAGGAAATCACTGTAGATATGAATCTTCTTTTCCCCTACCCCAGACCAGAACCAGGTTTTTGGATTTCATTTCCTCATTCCTGAACTTCCACATCAGCCCTACAACCTTCCTGCCTTTACCCCAAAACTCCACCTTTAACTTTCCCGCCTTCTGTAACGGTCAGAAAGGCCTCCCTGTATAAACCCCTGCCTTGGTTTTGATAACTGAACTACCCACAGATGTAGTATCCCGGGAGCTCCTCCTCCCGCTGCACTCTGAGCCACCTGAGGCCCTGTTCGATCATCCTCCATTCTCTGGCATGGCTGGAGCACAACAGCTGTGCTGGAGATGGAGACCACCCACACATAATATTTTTCTTTTTATGTTTATTTTTAGGTTTGTGTTGTTGTTTGCTTTGAGACAAGATCTGGTGTATCTCTAACCTTATTTTGAATTTGCTGTGTAATCAAGGCTGGTGAACTTCCGATCCTCCTACCTCCACGTCCCAAGTGCTGGGATTACAGACATGAACCACCACACCCAGCTATATGATATTTTTCTATCTCCTGGAGAATTTTCTTTGCCCTGAAGTGTACTTTATCTGCTAAGAGTATAGTCACTCTTACTTTCCTTTGAGGAATATCAGCAAAATTTATCTGTTCCTAGCCTTTTACATTCAGCTCAGCTCTACTGTCCTACTTGAAATGAGTTTCTTGTAGGCAGTAAATGGTTGGGTCACACTTTGTAGTCGACCCTGCTGGATTCTGACTTTCAATTGTGCATGTCTAAATTGAATATAATGATTGATCTGTGAGGGTTTAAGTCAAATATCTCATTTTTGCCTTTCTCTTTCCTTTTCATTCCTGTTTCACTTTTAGGGTTTAGTTCAGTTATGTGCATGTGTATCCGTGTCTGTGTGGGGCTTTTGTGCACATGAGTGACATGCCCACAGAGGCCAGAAGAGGGTATCAGATGCCCTGGAGCTCGGGTGGTAGTTGTAAGCCTCCCTGAGTGGCTGGTGGGAGCTGAACTCAGGTTTTCTGGAAGAGCAGCAAGTGCTCTTACCTCCTGAGCCATCTCTTCAGACCTATTTTTTTAATTTTGTTTTATATTTTGGTGTGGTTGTAAGCCTCCCTGAGTGGCTGGTGGGAGCTGAACTCAGGTTTTCTAGAAGAGCAGCAAGTGCTCTTACCTCCTGAGCCATCTCTTCAGACCTATTTTTTTAATTTTGTTTTATATTTTGGTGTTTGTATTTTTGAAGACAGGGTCTCACTGTGAAGCTTTGGCTGTCCTGGAACTTGCTATGTAGATCAGGCTGGCCTCAAACTCAGACATCTGCCTGTCTCTCCTTCCAAATTGCTGGGATTAAAGGCATGAGTCACCACACTCATCCCCAGTCTTATTTTAAGATATCTTCAAGTGAGTTCCTTTAACATTTTAAAAATAATCCCATTATAACTTCAGTGCTTTTGACTGTCTTATATAACTTTATGAATGATGATTCTAGATGCCATTATACACAACATCCTAGAACAGTCTGATTTTATAAATTTACTGATGCCGTTGTTTTAACATTTTTGTAACATTCCTAACCTCTACTCCTCCTTATTTAGAATACAGTTTTAATTACTTTGTTTGCATGCATTTAGACCACATCATGTGGTGTTATTAATTTTTCTTTATCAAATGTAATTCACAGAAATAAAGAGCACAGAGGCTCTTGTGTCTGCTGACACATCAGCTCACTGCTCATCCTCCCTGTCCTTAGACTCACCCTTCCATTTTGCAGAATGACCTTCAGCTCTTCTGTGAAGGTCAGATTCTCTTAGTGTTTTATCCTCTTATAAGAATTTTTTAAAATTTTGCGTTTCTTTTATTTTTAAATTATGTGTATACGTGTCTGTGTGTGGGTCTGTACACAGAAGTGCCGTGTCTGAGGAGGAAAGAGCCATCTGATCCCCTGTAACAGGAGTGACAGCTGGTTGTGAACCACCCAGTATTGGTGCTGGGAACCAGACTCAGGTCCTCTGCAACAAACAGTAGTACCTACCTTAACCACTGCGCCCACTCTCCAGCCCCCTCTTATGAGCATATCTGGATTCTGTCTTCACTTTCATTGAGTTTGAAATTCTAGATTTGACAGGTTTCATTTTTACATTTAAAAAGTATTTATTTTTATTTTATGTGTTTTATGTGTATGAGTGTTTTGCCTGCATGTAAGTGCACCTGTGTCAATCAGTGTCCACAGAGGCCAGAAGAGAGTGTCAGATCCTCTGGAACTGGAGTTCCGGACAGTTGTTAGCTGCCATGTGGGTGCTGGGAACAGAACCTAGGTTCTCTGCGAAAGCGGCCGGTGCTCTCAGTTGCTGAGTGGTCGCTCTAATCCCACTTCCCCATTCTTTTCTTTTGAAAACTATTGTGTTCTCCTCTTCTTGCTGTAGGTTTTGATAAGATGTCTACTGGCATTAAAGTGCTGTCCCCACAGGCACAATATTTTTCTCCTATTGCCTCCAAGGTTTTGATCTTTGCCTTTACCTATTAGAAGTTTAGCAATGATGCTTTTGGTGTGGTTTTTAGTTTTCTTTTGGTTTATTATGATTTGACATCAGCAAGCTTTTTGCGTTGTAAGTTTATGTCTTCTGTCAAATTTCAGATGTTTCTAGCACGATTTAAGTACTTTCCCAGCCCCTCTTTTTCTCTTCTCCTCTGGACAGCATAGTCATTCACATTAGAGCTTTTGTTTGAATCTCACTGGTGTTCAGTTTTGTTTTTTTTTTTCCAGTTTATTTCCTTTCTGCTGTTCAGGTTTGTGCAGTCTTTTGTGTAGGTGAGTCTTTCCTCTGTCTCCTCCCTCCTGAACTTTGGACTCCATTACTGTATCGTTTGATTCTAAAGCTCATTTTTGGTGTTTTATATTTTCCATTTCCTTGATAAGGCTTTCTGTTTCTCTTATTTCTCTGCTAAGTCTTCTTCCAATTTACTTCAAGTATGCTTGGACTGATTGTGAAAGCATTTTTATCATGGTGACTTTAATATAATTTCCAGATAATTCCAACGTATTTGTGTCATCTCCGTGCTAGCATCTGTTGATTGTCCTTTTTTAAATTTTTTACCATGCAGCTTGAGAAATTCCTGGTTGTTAACACAGGTGATTTTTCTTTTCAGTTAAAATCTGGACGTTTCCATATTGCTGTGAAATACTGCTTCTCTTAAGCCTTTTTTTTTTTTTTTTTTTTTTTTGATTGATTTCTCTGACACTGTTTTGACTGGGGAGGAAGTGGGGTTCTACCTCCTGACTGCCAGATGGCAGTAGAAGTTCTGGCTTCCTGCTTGGGTTTTGTGTCCCTTCATTATTGCCAGGGAGTAGTCAGACTTCTTGTTTCTGCACCACACACCCCTGCTGACACCTTAGTGGGGCGCCTCGATACCACCAGCACATGTAAAAGTCCTACATCTCCATTTGGCCCCCTTGGGTTCCACCCAGAGGGGAGGGCAAGGCCACTCCTTACTGCCTAGTGAGGATGGAGGTCTGTGTCCCCAAGTGCTCTCCAATGGCACGAGGGGCCAGCCACGTTCCCAGCTGGAGTGAAAGTCCTTGCTCTTCTCTCTTGTAGTCTTGCCCTAGCCCCAGCTATTGGTGTCAGGAATGTGAAGTGAGGTACAGCTTCACTCTCTAGGGCAGTGGAGGAGCGATGAGTCTTTAAAAGCTTTCTGCCTAGCCAGCGCCAGTGTCTTTTATCATTAGGCTAGAGAGCAGGCTTTGGGAGCCTTTAAAAATAATCTTGACCCTTCTGCATTTTCAGGCTGTTTTCCTGCAGCTCCATGTCTGAGTTACAGGAGACAAAAGGAAACCTGGGGACTGGAGGACTGGAGCCTCGTGCACTCTGTGGGTCCCGGGGTCTCTAGCTTGTCTGCTTTCTCTTCTTCCAGAGTCCTCTTATGCTTGCGTTATATACAACATGCTACACAACATTAGTTTTATTTACTGGGGAAATAAAAAGACACAGGCTTCTCTGTCTCCCAGAGGCCAAAGCCATGCTGACCTGAAGTCATGAGAACCGTTTTGTTTTTCTAAAAATGTGCCCTTTAAGCCTCTGACTTTTCTTTTCCATTGTTTTCTTTGTTAAATACATCTTATTGATGTGTACTTTCAAACACAAAGGACGGGAAGCCAACACATGCAGTCTAGTGAATGTTCACAAAGTGAGAACAGACAGCTCAGGTATGAGATCTCCCCACGGACTCACGGGCTCAAACATTGGTCTCCTGAGGGGGCACTGATTCGGAAGGTGGGGTCTTTGCTGGAGGGGGTGGGTTGTTGACTGGAAGGGCAGCTTTGAGGGTTACATCCCAGGCTCCTTTTCTGTCCTGTCTGTGCTTCCTGATCCACCCATACGTGAGTGAGCGGCCTCACTCCTGTTGCCGTGCCTTGCCTCCATGGTGTACTGTACCCTCAGAGCATGAGCAGAATAAGCTTTCCCCTTAAAGTGTTTTCTTGTCAAGTATTTGGTGATGTTGTCAAGAAAGATAAACAGTGCACTTGTAACTGTTTATGGAAAATGGCATTTCATTTTCCAGCCAGATTTTAATGGCTCCTCAGATACTCCATCCCAGAGTGGTGAGCATCCCAGCCTCCTACCTTCCACCCTGAAGAGGAGGGAGAGGGGCGTCCCATGTAGAGGGCACAAAGCCAGGAAGCTGCTGTGAAGTGAGGTTTCATCAACCTAGTACATAACCTTAGGATGTTCAGAAAATGGATTTGCCAAGAGAAAAGGAGAGAGTGCGATATTCCAGTATTAGGAGTTTTATTTAAATGTTGTGTGCGTTTCTATCTTCAGGTTCCACAGCCAGCTCGGGATCTTAGGCAATGGGTAGTTAAGCCTGAAATAGCCACAGCATATGATTAGGATAAGTGAATAACTGTAAACACTTCTTTACCAGTAGCCCATTAAGTTAAGCTTTATGTGGTTATGTCCTGAAATTTTCCCTAACACGATACCATAGGAGGAACAGGAAGTAACTATGGTGATAGAGACCCACTGACCGGGAGGGGTAGGGTGATGGCACAGCAGCCTTGACTTCTTCCTCCTACATGGCACAGTACATAAAGAGAGATGTTTACTGTGGTATCTAGAAGGAATTGATTCCCCCAGTTTCTCTTGCCTTCCTTCCTCCCACCCCTGGTCCTGAGGATGTCCTCATTCACAGACGCCTGACTTCATACTAAAACTAGAAGCATTTGCCTATAGCCTGCACACATTCTCCTGTGCTTGTTATACTACCTCGAGTTATATCAGATTCTCATGCAATGCCAAGCTGCATAATTAGCTGTTACAGTGTATTATGTAGGGGAAATGATGAGAAAAATATGCCTGTACATGGTGGACACATGTTTTTCCAAATATTCCTGTTTTGAGGTTGTTCAGGTCGGAAGATGTGGAACTCCTAGGTAGAGAGGTCCAACTGAATTCAGCTTCACCCCCTGTCCCTGGAGTTCCCCAGGACAGAGACCTGGCTCTGGGGAGAGAATGAGAGGGAGCTGGGAACTCAGAACACAAGTTGCAGTATTAGGAGTTTCTGGCCCAGGAGAGCAGTGCAGTAGGTACAGTGTCCTAGCTAGGCAAGGTGCCCCTTACTTTCTTGGAAGGGTAGCATGCTAGTTCGGCATTTATCTCTCTTATTAACAATGGTGATGTTTAAAAAACGTTATGCCCACATCAGGGATGGGAAAAATCCATCCTAGAAACGAATTTTCAAGTCATTCACCCTGCGTCTGTGCTGATCAAGTTGGGAGGAATGATAAAAACCAGCAGATGTGCACAGGTCCCCATCCCTTTGCTGGTGCTCAGTGGGGATCATAGGCCAGGCAGGGTACCACAGAATAGGTTTCAGAGTGACTCCCCTGGCGTGAGTTGTATAGTTATTAACTCACTTAGGAAAAATCAATGGTGCTTTAGCATTGCCTGATGGCTTTGTAGGTTTCTTCTGCCTGATTCCATTATTCCTTATATTCATTTAAGATAATCTTTCTTAAAGCTCTACTGACAAAGCAGAGATGCTTGCTGTCAAACATTCTGTTGTCTCTTTTAACGGAAAAGAAAACAAAACTCTCACACTCACTTTCTGGCTCAAGACCAGATCCTGAGATTTGTTTCTGAAGCCCCTTGAAGTGGAGACCCCCAGTGTGGGGATATGGCTGGTGATCGCACTGCTGTGTATGTGGGGGGAGGGGCAAGAACCAGCGAGGCCGTGACTGGCCATGTGGTTGGTGGAAGCTGCCTCCCATCAAAGCATGGACTGGGCACAACACACAGCCACAGCCATTTCCAATCTGCGATGAAGAGCTGTGTCACAGGAGTTCCCCCAGCCCCTGAGGCCCAAGAATGTAGCTCAAACACTTCTCACTATCATCTACAAATTTGCTGAGAATATTTTTTAAAATTAGATTTCTTGAGGGGCTGGAGAGATGGCTCAGCGGTTAAGAGCACTCACTGGCTGCACTTGCAGAGGACCTGGGTTCAATTTCCAGCACCTGCATGGCGGCTAATAACCATCCATAACTCCAGTTCCAGTGGATCTGATGCCCCCTTCTGACATCCGCAGGCATTGCACAACACAGGTGCAGGAAATACACTCATACAAATAGAATAAAAATAATATATAAAAGATTAAAAAATAATAAAATAAAAATTAGATTTCTCAATGAATTCATGCTGAGTTTCTTTTTCAAAACCGGAAGATTTGACAACCCAAGCCTGTTCTTAAGTTTGCTGAATCGGCTGCACTGAGAGGCACCTCCGTGGAGCAGGGGCCTGTCCATTTTGCTACGTCCCAGCTGCCCGCCTTCTCTGTCTGTGCCACCCTCTGGCTGGCAGCTCGGAGGGTGGTGTCTGTAAGAGGACAGCCAGGAAGTTAGAAACCGCACGCTGAGTCCTTCAGGAAAGGTCAAGTTGGTATCAGCTTTCAGAATGTCCTTTCCACTTTTATTTGAGAAAGGATTTTCTTGAAAGTAATGGTCCTGCTAATGAAAATTGATTTTTCTTTTCAAAGGTTTATTTTCCAGTGAACAAACTCAGGAAACGGTAAGCAATGTGCTAATGGAAGATCTCAGGGGCATGTAGAAAACGAGCTGACCACTAGGGGGAACCTGTATCAGCCCTTGGCCTGGTCTCTAGCTTGTGTAGGGTCAGGGTGGTAGTGGAAAGGCTGACCCATCACGCCCCTGCTTAATGCCCCATGGTACCCAAGCCCACAGCTGCACAGCCCTCCTCACTTTGAATTATAGGAAAAAAATTCAGTTATCTACTTCTCCTTTCCAAATGTCAACGTTGAGCACCTAATAACACCCCACGTTCGCAAGTACTTAAACAAACACACCAGCCACAGTGCTAAGCACTTTATAAGGACTGATGCCTCCTCTGAGTAACCCTCAGAGGCAGGTACGTCCATCATCCCATTTTTAGATGAGAGGAGTTGGAGAGACGTTTGGCTGTCAGCAGCAGAGCAGCAGTCTGGATGGTTCTGGGCCTGCCACAGTGTGTCTGAGTGTGTCTCAGTGTGTCTGAGTGTGCCGCAGTGTGTCTGAGCCGTGCAGCCCAAGTGGCTCAGCTTCATCACACCCGCTTTGTGGGCTTCATATGACACACTGCAGCATGAACGAATGCATGTGCACATTTTATTGCTGTGTAGCTGCTAGCACAACTCACGTCTGTGGAATTCATGGGTGGTTCAAGGGCAATTAGAGACCAATTGGTTCTCTGATTTCTTTGGGGCATAACCACAAAATACTTTTGCCAGGTTTTTGTTTTTAATTTTTTTCATTTTCATAAACAAATAAAACACCAGTGGGCATATGTATATAGATCTTGAGATGTATGTGAAAGTACATCTTTAAGTGAGGTTGATTCATCACAGGGAATGTGCACTCTAGTTATTAATAGATGTGGCCGAATACTTCTCCCCAAATGCCCTGCTGTGTATGTCTGAGCCAATGATGTGGGAGATGTCACTTTCCCACATCTTAACTTGTGATTCCAGAGGGGTGCATGTGTATGTGTGTATGCATGTATGTGTGAGTGTGTACATGGTGGGTGCATGGGTATCTGTGTGCATGTGTGTGTGAGTGTGCACCTGTGTGGTATGAGTGTGAACAATGTGTGTATGGGCATGTGCAGACTTGTGTTCTTGTGCAGTGGGTGCACACACTGTATTTGTGTGTGCACATTTGTATTGGTGTGACTCTACACATGGTATATATGTATGTTCACACTTGTACTTGTGTGTGCACCCTTGAGTGTGTGCATACTTTGGGGGTGTGAGGTGTGTGTTAAGTCAAGGGAAAGACCTCATTTCAATTCCTTTTCAAGTCAAGGTAGAATTCACAAGTAAACATTAGCCAGTTGACGTGAACATAGAACATTTACAGCCTTGTGCAACCACTACTTTCGTCTGGTTCCAGAACATTCTTATTACCCCCAAAGAAAGCACTGTATCCATAAGCAGTCATTCCCTATTTCTCCATCTTCTCAGGGGATCTGCCTATTCTGAGCATTTCACGTGAAGAGAAGCTAAAGCCTGCCTTACTGTGTTTGACGTCAGTCTTTAGTTTTTCAGATTCACCCGCAGTGTAGTGTGCAGAACTTCATTCCTTTTTGTGCTTGAATAGTATTCCCTTGTGTGCAGGCAATTGGTCTTTCCATTCATTTACTCACAGGCGTTTGGGTTGGTTCCAACTGTGGGCTGTTTTGTGACTGTCTCAATACCTGGTTTCAGTTTTCTGGGGTCTGTGCCTTCATAGGATCAAATGGCACCTCTGTGTTGAACTCTTCAAGGGAACTGCCAAACTGCCATAGGAGCTGCATCCTGTTACATTCCATCAGCAATTTTTAGGGGTCCCCATTTCCCATGTCTCCCCCAAACTTACTATTTTATTTTTCAATAAACATATTAATAGGGATGGAGCGGAATCTCACTGTGGTTCTGTTTGCTTATGTGTTCTTTCAAGGTCTCACTCAGGTAGTTCAGGCTGGCCTTGAACTCATGACCCTTCTGCTCATATCTCCCCAGTGCTAGGATTATGTGCAGATACATCACTGCATCCAGCTCCACTGTGGTTTTGATTTATATTCACTAATAACCAGTAGTCTGAATAGTCTTCCATGTGCTGGACATGTGTAGGTCTTCAGTTGCATCCCATTTTATTGTTGAGTTGGAAGAATTTTTTTTTTTTTTTTAGTACTGCGGGTATGAAACCCTTATCTATGATTTACAATTTCTCTCCCACCCTATAGGCTATTGTTTGACTTTATTGATACACAGACGATTATGTAGGCATGCTTTTCCACTGTTTTATATATCTATAATTCTTAAGCGGCTTCAGCATCTTTCCAATACATACTATCAGGTGTTTATTTTATATGAAATCTGTGTTCCAGTAGCTTATTCACTTTTCCGAGGTGTTTTATCCTCATAGAATCATGGGAATTATTTTTATAGTCTGAAATTAGTATTTTACTCTAGTCTATTTCTCAGCTTCTAATTTTATGTGTAATAACATTTGTCATCTAAAAGGCAACTAATTATTTTATAGTCCAATTATTGTTTTATAACCTCTTGAAATTCCAATATTATCCAGTATTATTTGGATATTATCCAATACATTCTTCTGTGCTGAGATGTAGTGTGTAGTGGAGAATGAATTTAGCATGCTTAAGGCCCTGGGTTTGGTCAAGTAAACAAAATCTTCTATTATTTTATATTTTTTCATATCTTTATTTTTGCACTTTTAATCCATTTTAAATGGAGCATTGTATATAGCTTTACATATAGACCTGGCATTATCTTACTTTCAAATTCATCACTGGTGTTTGGTGCTAGTCCAATCTCTGGTTTAAAATACCTCTTTGTAAGTGAAATCCTTAAATCATACTCTTCTAGTTAGCTTCAGCTGTCAGCCTCACAGGTCTGAGTTATCTAGGGCATCTCAGTTGGGGGATGGCCTCCCTCAGACTGACCTGTGGGCATGTCTGTGGAGTGTTTTGATTGTTGGAGAGTCCAGCCCACCCCAGGCGGTGCCAGCCCTAGACAGACAGACCTGAGTCGTATAAGAAAGGTAGCCAAGCAGCAAGGGGGAGCAAGCTAGTAAGCATGATGTGTTTCTGCTTCCGATTTCCTACCTTGGCTTCCTTCAGTGATGGACTGTCACCTGCAGGATGAAATAAACCCTTTCCTCCCTGTGTTTCTTTGGGTCCATATTTTATCACAGCATCAGAGAAACAAGCTAGAAAATGCACATTCCTGAAACTTGCTGCCTCTTGGTTTCCTTGATCTATCCAATTCCCCCCAGGGCCAAGAGCACATCTTTGTGATTAAAACCACAGCAATCTCCCTCGCTCCCTGCATCTTCTCTCGTGTGTTTGCTCTTCTCACCTGTTCTCTTTACGTCAAGTCACAGATCAGATTGTCAATGTCTGGACTGAATATAGAATTTATTAATTAATCTTGGCAGAATGAACTTACAGTAATCCCCTTGGATACAGAAACATGAAAGATACCCCACATTTAATTTCATTTCCTCCAGTATCACTTTACCATATATTTAAGGACTTTTTTTTAGCTTATGTGTATGTGTGTATACCTGCATGATAGTGCTAGCCACACCCATGCAATGCTCAAGGAGTCAGGAAGATGGCATCAGAACTGCAGTTGTAAGTAGTTGTGAGCCGCTATGTGGATTCTGTGAACCAAATGTGCAGTAGCTCCTATGCACGGCCGAGCCATCCCCCAGCCCCTACTTTGCCTGTTGTGTAGATTGTGCATGCTTCATTCTGGAAGTGTTTCTGGATGTGTGGGGATTCTGTTGCCATTGTTCATTTGTTTTCTTCTGACATATTGCTGCTCTCCACCATAACGATTAATCACCGCATGTTGTATTGATTCTGGTTCAATGGCTTCTGCTTTGAAAAAATGCTAAAAAATTTATGTGTGCATGTGCCCACATGTGTGTGGGTGCCCACATGTGTACCTGTGCCCACAGAGCAGAAGATATCGGTTCTGCTGGAGCTGGAGCTCCAGGTGGTTGTGAGTCACTCAACCTGAGTGCTAAGAACCTAACTGGGTACTCTGAAAGAGCAGCTAGTGTCTTGACGCTGCACAGTCTCTCCGGCCCGTGGCCCCCACTTTGTTAGTCGCTGTGATAGCTCTGTCTTCTAAACTCTGCTGTGCAGGACCTCAGTCATAGGAACGCCCTCTCCTCCCTGCCCGCTGCTTGCCTCTTGTTTCCACAATTTTTTTAAACACAGGGTTTCATTATGTAGCCCTGGATGGCCTAGAACTTGCTATGTAGACCAGGTTGGCCTCAGACTCTCAGAGATTTGTCTGTTTCTGCCTCTCAAATGCTGGGACTAAAGGCATGTCCCTCTGCGCCCGATATGTCTCTCTTCCTACCTTACTGTGCCGGCAGGAACTGTGTTCTTGCGTCCAAGCCTGTTACTTGACCTTCGTGATCAGGCACACTGAGTCTCATTGTTTATAGAGTTCCAAACAAATCCATAAATCATTTAACACATTTAATAACTGCATGCTGGAAAAATTAATTTACAGGCTTTTTAGGATATGTGGCTTTTAGAAACAGAGTCCATTTTATAGAAATCACAAAAGCATTGTATTAAGCTTTATTTTCAAAATTTTCTCAGATTTTAATATTTGACCATTTCATTCCTACTCTAGCTTGGGATAAACTTACCTCTACCTTGTTTATCTAAAATGTGAATTGAAGGGTCTGTGAAGTGCATTTTATTCATGTTGTTTCTAATTTTAAATAGACTAGAATGCTTTGGGTGAAATTTTCTCCTATTGTAAAATATGACTGCAGAAGCTCCCATGAAAAATTTAAAATCCTGACCCCACCCCCTCGCCACACACACTGATAGCAATTTCAGCCTCTTTGCTACAGAACAAGACCCTGGCAGGAATGTTTTATTTTGTCCATGGCAGGTCTGCCTTTTCTGCTAAATGCACTAATCCAAACTACAATGGGTTGCTGAGTATTCGCAATGTGAAGAATACTTCCAAAGTGCCCTTACGAGCCAGAAGGGCACAAAGGTCCCTCCCTGCTGCTCTGCCCAGCTCTGGATCCCCGAGGGATCCCCTCCAGCATCGTTCTCCCTGGAGCACTGGAGGTTTAATCAACTTCAAACTAATTTAGGTCCAGGCTTGGCTTTCTGCAGAGAGTCTCTTGCCCATCAGCACGGACCAGTTCCTGGCACCGGCTCAGCTGGCAAGATGCCTCCCCATCATGTTAAATATTTCATAGTGCCTTGGCTTTGGGGTTTCCCCGCTTGGTTAGCTGTTAGCTTTGCTTTTAGTTACCTTTGGAGGAACTCCCACAGGTCTAGAACAAACAGAGGCCAAGGACAGGGGTCACAAGCAAGGACTTCCAGATATGGCTACTAAGGTTTGAATTTTCACTACTTCACTTAGGGCCTGGGGGATCTAGTACAGTTATTTAGGTCTCTGAGCCCCAGTTTCGGTTACTTTAAGAGCACAGGAACTGATGGCTGTGACCACAGGTGGCTAGTGGGAAATCTTTGTGTACATTTCCCAGGGATGCTATGACAAACACCACCACAACGAGGCTGATACAGCAGAGGTAGGTAGGCTCAGAGCTGCAGCTTGCCAGACACTCGAGATCAAGGTTGATAGCAAGGTTCCTTCCTTCCTGGGACTAGGAATCTGCCCCAGGCCTTCTCCCAGCTTCAGATGGCTCCCAGATGATCTCTGGTGCCCTTAGCTCATAGAATCATCACCCCATCTTTAGTATCATCTTTTTCTAAAAATTATTTTTTATTTATTTTCATTTTATGTGTATGAGTATACTGCCTGTATATATGTGAGTGCACATGTGTTGTGCAATGCCAGAGAAAGTCAGAAGAGGGCATCGGATCCTCTGGAACTGGAGTTATGGATGGTTGTTAGCCACCATATGGGTGCTGGGATTCAAACCTGGGTCATCTGCAAGAACTTAACCACCGAGCCATCTCTCTAACCACGATCATCTTCTTTTTTGAGTCTTCTGTAGCCCAGGCTGGCCTCAAACTCATTATCTAGCCAACGATGACCTTGAACTTCTGATCACCCTGCCTCTGTCTCCTGAGTGCTGGGGTCATAGGCATGAGTCTATGCATGGGTTATGTGGTGCTGGGGATCAAGCTAACGCTTCCTTCTTGCCGGGCAGGCACCCCACTGAGCCGCATGCCCAGTCCCTCCTGTCTGTGTCTTCACCTGGCATTCTTGCTGTATGTGTCTGCCTCCAGCTTTCCCCCAGGGCACTAGTCAGATTAGGTTGGGCCCCAGCCCCATGACCTCGTATTGACTTGATTACTTCTTCAAAAGTTCTCTGCCCCAGGTAAGACCTCAGTCTGGGTTGCTGGAGCTAGAATTTGAATGCAGGAATTTTGAGGGACACAGTTCAACCCATAAAAAAATTCACACTCAATGTAAATTCTTCCAGGAATGTGATAAAACCTGGGGATTCTGGTCCAGAAGAAAGGAGTCATAGCTCCTGTTTAACCATAGACAGGAAGAGTTTATGTGCATCAAGCCAAGCTGTTGGGAAACTTGAAAGTGATAGGGACCCTGAGGCTCTAAATCACGCAGGACAGCCCTTGGAGCTCAGCTCAGGCCCTGGGCTCACTGTGCGGCACAGGTAACACTTGAGGGGGTGCTGCACTCTCGTGACTGTGGTCAGGGACTCCTTCTGTTAAAAATATTCTGTTTGAAGAAGAGCCAGGTAATTGGCAAGGAGTTTGGGGGATCCAGGTTGCTAAGCAACAGCTTTCTTATTCCCTGGGAAGGCCCCCTTGTCCAAACATCCCTTCTTTGGTAAAGAATATCTTGGGACAGTGGATGACAGTTCACACCTTCTTTTCTTATGTGTACCATCAGGTACAGGAAGGCCTGATGGAGGGCAGCGTTGACTTTCCTCTGGCTTTGGCTGTTTTTATTAGTGGATTGTGTTAGAGCATCCGGGAAAGCTGACTTTGGTCCTCAGCATAAGTGGCTGCTGAGGCTCTGTGGGCTGCAGTGTAGGTGCGCTATCAAGCCGCCCTCTCCTTTACTTTTAAATTTCAAGTGCCAGTGATAAAAAAGCAATTACTTGTTATCTTCTGTTGGGAAAGAAGATAAGGACCAAACCCTCTTTCGGTCTTCCTTATTTTTACTTCTGTGTTTGTTTAATCTCAGGTATTTCTATGCTTCTGGGAGTAGACAGGGCAATGGTGGGTGCCTAATCCAGCCCTTGGAGGTCTCATGTTGAGGGGAGACTCTGTGATCAAGCACCCCAAGCCTCCAAGGCTGGCCAGGGTTTTTTAGAGCACTTTTGACCGGGAGACATTTTTATCCAAATTAGACAGGCCTGTTAGTGACTCAAGTGCTCTGCTCTGTAAACACACAGCTGTAGTTTTACTCCTCGGTTTGTGGCCTGGGTCTTAGGTTAAGAGAGGATGCGGGAGGCATTTGGCTTTTGTGAGGCCAGTGTTAATGCAGTGGGCTGTGTGCTGAGGGGCAGCAGTGGAGGGACTGTGCATTTGGAGGCATCAGGTCTGGCTTGAATTCCTCTCTTCCAGCTGCTCTGAGCCTGGGCTTCCTTTGGGCATTTTATCATTTATTTATTTATTGTGTATTTATTTTGAGACAATCTCATTGAGCTGGAGAGATGGCTCAGCGGTTAAAAGCACTGGCTGCTCTTACAGAGGACTTGGGTTTGGTTCCCAGCACCCTAACAACCATCCATAACTCCATTTCCAGGGGAATCTGATGCCCTCTTCTGACCTTCACAGGCATTGTACAACATACAGGCAATATACTCACACGCATAAAATAAAGATAATAAATAAATAAACAAGAACAGGCTAGCTTTGAACTTGCTGTGTAGCCAGAGATGGCCTTGAACTCCTGTTCATCCTCTACCTCTAAGTGCTGGGCCTGTGGTGTGCATCACCATACTGACCTCTTTAAAATGGAGTCCTACAGCACTATGACCAAGGGGCTAGACGATGGCACAGAACAGCTCCGTCACAGTGCTCAGGCACTTGGGACACAGGACAGCCTCAACCTTCCTGGAGGTCTTTGACCACGCCAAGACCAGCACTGAGAGCTCAGGGCATTGGACCAGTGGGCAGCCGTGTGCTATGTGACACCATGACTCCCTTCCCACCTTCTTGCCTCTTGTTTCCACGCCACCCAGAGACTCATGAAGAACTCACAGCTGGAGGAGGGACATCTGTAACCAAGAATGGAAAAGACTGTCCCAGATAGAGGAGGCCCAGGCCCCAGGCAGCGCCCTGCCACAGAGGCCCTCTGGGAAATGGGGAATATGCCCCTCGGGCATCATTTGTGCCTGTGGCCTTCCTGTGGCCTTCCTGTGGCCTTCCTGTGGCCCTATGGTCCTGCACAGAGCTGGAGAAAAGCATGGAGACAAATCAGGGTTCTGCTCTGTGGTCACATCCTAATGGATTCACAGTACCTGGCTCAGCTTGTTCCTAGAGAAGAGCAGCTGCTGGCAGCAAGCCAGGCATCATGGGCTGGAAGTTCAAGGGCAGCCCTGCTTACATGGGCATCGTACCTCATTGCTATTCATGCTGCGTTTCCTAATGAGAATGCTCAGGAAGGAGAGGCCTGGCTGACTGAGGCTGATGAAAATTCATCTTTGTCACTCATGAAGCAAATGCCTGTGATTTCCCCACACTTATTTCCAACCAGAAGATCCAAGGGGGAAAAAAAAAAGAAAAACCATGTGCTTTTTCAGTATATATGCTATATATGTAGGTGGATGGATGGGTAGATGCACAGATGAATGAATGAATACACGAATAGATAGACAGATGACTAGGTGATACCAGGCTCCCTGCTGCCATGGGTGTGAGCTGTGCACACTTTTCCCCAGTTCTTTTTCTATCTGGGAATTTCAAACAGAGCACATAATTTACAGAGGTCTATAAATTTACAGCACCATGCTTCACAGTTCTGCAGTAGAAATCTGTTGTGGACAGAGGGATACATTTAGAGCTCTGCTAAGAAAAACTTCCTGGACCCAAAATGACATTATGCAGCCCCCCCCCACCCCCCAAGTATGGTCTGACAGGCCCTGAGCAGGGAAAGCTGCACTCACCGAATTCCTCAAGGAGCCACGGGCAGGAGATGATCGGTGGAGGGAGGCGAGAGGCTAGCTGGGGTCGCTGCGAACACAGACCTGCACAGTGCCATCTTCCCAGCATGTAGCTCCAAGGCAAGCAGAGGCTGCCGGACACAGCCAGTTCTGCCAGTCTGCCTCCGTTTGTCTCTTTGCTGAGGGGTTGGGGAAGATGAATATATAAACAAAATGGAATTCATCTCCGGGTACTTGGCATTCTTAGTAGGAACATGAAGGTTGTGTCTTGGGAGAGAGAATTGGTCGTGCTTCCTGTGTGATGGCATGTGACACCAAAGCTGCTTCCAAGAAAGGGGGAGCCTTATCTCCCCCAAACCACAAGAGCCTCTGTTTAGCAGAACAACTGCCAGATAGCTCCTTAGGACTTAGACAAGTGGAGGGAAAAGTGGCCACTCAGAGCCATGAGGAAGGACAGGTGTTGACACCAAAGAAATTGAAATGACAAAATGTCCACAAATTCTCAAGTGACAAGAACGACCCATATTAAGAGCCTGAGCATGAGATGTAGGCGTTCTGAGACCCGTGGGGGAAGCACAGAGTTTGCATGCACAGGCCTGGGGTGGCACAGTAGGTGGGCGCCGCTGGGTCACAGGTCGACGGGTACCTGCTCCCCTCCTCAAGGAAGCTGGCCTAGAGGGATGTGGCTGGAAGGAGTATTCTATATATAACAGCCATCACTATGTCAATCAGAGCAGTGGTGACTGCCAGAGACCCTCCAACCAGACCTTTAGATGTTTCCGCATAGGAGGAGGAGTTAGGAGCGCTGAGCCTCACCTGAGACCTGGCTGCTCCTGCCTGCCCTCCCTCTCAGCTGTACGTAATTCTGCCCCCAGCTGCATGTGGTCATGGGAGGTTCTAGAGTAGATAAAGTGTGGAAGGCGGCCTGAAGAGACTACACCATCTCTGCAGCTATGGGATACTTGTCGTCCATGCTGGGGCGTGGCATTTTTCTGATATGGCTACTGTGAGGTCACCCAAGCTCCTGTAAGTAACCCTTCGCCCGTGCTCTGTAAATAAACCCAATAAACTGATGGGTTCACCAGGATGGACTTCGGTGCACTTGTTGCTGTGGTCTGTCCTTAGTGTCCTATGTGGGGTGAATAGACTTGCGTAGACATCTCCTCTGGAGAAGTTACTGCAACAGGAGGCAAGATGCCTTCCTCAGCCTCAAGCCGACCAGGGCTGGCAGTTCTGAGGGGCAGTGCAGGGTGAAGGAGCAGGACAAGACAGCAGGTTCACGACTCTCACAGCAGATTCTTCCTCTCTTGTATAAAGGTTCTGGTGCAAGCTTGTCCTAGTGCCCACAGTCTGGGTATCACAGGAAAGGCGCCATCTGAGCATTTTGGCCTGGGTCCCTCGCTGGAGACCCAGAGCTTGCCGTCCCATCCAGCTCTGCAAACATTTAATTAGCTCTTATCCCTGTTGGCAGCTGCCGCTCCTTAGCTTCTGCTATATGCCAGGCGCCTGTGCTAAGAACTTTCCAGGCAGTAATCAACTCCAGAAAGGGAGGCGGAGGCATTTGCTCCCTCGCAGGGGGAGGCAGGCACGGAGAGGGTCAGAGTGCGGAAGCTGGAGCCGGTGTGGCGCTCCACCATCGCACTCCCTCTTGGTAGCCTTCTCCACCAGGCCAGGACTCAGCGAGGAGGAGGTGGGGACCCCGTCTCAGGGGAGCTGCTGTGCACCCTGGGACACGGCTGCAGAGTCACTGCCGAACAACATGTCCAGAAGCACAGAGCAGCTGGGCTGTGTGTACTGTGTGGAGGTGGAAGTGCCTAGGAAAGTCTGAACCGGTCCTTGAATGCGAGGACAGGCCTCCCTGAGCTGAGAGGGACTTACTCCCACGGACTCAGGAAAGCTGTCAGCTTGACTTCAGTGTTCAGGGCTAAGACCTGTGTCACCTGGCTCGGAGGAGATGTAAGCCTATGAAGGTAAGTGTGACCCCCGGAAGTCCACTGTCTGGAGCCCTGATGGGATTAAGCAGGGCTTGATAGCACACCACACTCGCTTCATGCTCACTCACGGGAAGGGAAACTGAGTCCAGGACCCCACTTCCTAGGGGCTGGTCTGAGGTGACTCCTCTTTGAATGGGCCTAGGAAAGCCCCCATGTCCTAACCTCTAGAGAGGGGACAGGGCTGCTTTCATCAAGATTTCTAAATCCAAAGCAGTGGTGTTGAAGGGATAAAGATACGTTTGGAACTACAGCTACTGGGAGGGGCTGCCTCAGACTGCGCCCTCACGGACACGTTTACAAAGATGACCAGGGTTGAAGGCCATGCAAGAGCATGGAGCTGAACTCACCCACCACAGGAGATGGAGCCCCTGGGTCACAGTAAGGAATGAGAGGTTGGGATGGACAGAGATGGGAGGAGTCAGAAAGAGTCCAGACAGCCTGCAAGCACAGCTGGGAAGGGGCAGTCCACCCTTACCCCGGAACTATGTCATACAGGACCAGGTACTTTGGCACCCTAGGTGTGGGGCAGTCTGTGTTTGTACGTCACTCCCAGCTGCCTGTAAGTAGCAAAGATAGATTCTTGTCAACTTCTGGCAAATGTTTGGTAACTCCCTTTTACATCAGGCTGTTGGTGCTTTTATTATAGTGTGTAGGCATTCGTTAAATGTCCTGGATATCTGTCCTTTGTTAGAAGCATGGATTGCAGTATTTGACCACCTATGGCTAACCTTTTCCTTTAAAAAAAAAAAAAAGATTTTTATTTTGATGGGTTTGTTTGCTTGTAAGTGCACCGTATGTGTGCAGTGCCCATGGAGGCCAGAAGAGGGCATCAGATCACCTGGAACTGGAGTTATAGGCAGTTGTGAGCAACTTTGCAGGTGCTGGGAATAGAACCTGTGTCCTCTGCAAGAGCAGTGAGAACTCGTGGCTGCTGAACCATTTTTCTAGTTGGCCTTTTCGCTTTCTTACTATTTCCCCCTAAACCAAAGTTTTTGTTACGTTTTGACTGCACTAACATCAGATTACACTTCGTGTGTGTGTGTGTGTGTGTGTGTGTGTGTGTGTGTGTTTATTTTCCAGGCCCTGCATAAGACAGCTTCATCTGCTTCTGCTATGCTGTGCCCCAAAAGCTGTAGGTCTATGATTCCTCTCAAGTTACTGTCTGAAGTGTAAGAGAAAAGGGCTTGCGTGGACCTTTTCCCGGTGAAATGCCCTGTTCCTGGGAAGAAGGCCGCTTGGTCAGGAGGATTGGACTTGTTTAGGTATTGTTGGATTCTCTGTGAAAATCTCTTTAGAGTTTTGTGTCTGTGTTAGGGCTCCCGCCGATGTTCTAGACCAGATAATCTGTTGCCGAAGGTCATCCTGTGATCACAGGATGAGGCATTCTTGGCCTCTGTCCTACTGATACCATCTCTCTCCTCAGAGATGACAGCTGCAAATATCTCTAGACATTGGGGTCCAAATCACTCCCTGTCAAGATTGTTGATCTGTATTCTTGAGGAGTATTAGATCTGCCATTCCCTCCCTTTGTCCCTCCCTCCCTCCTTCCCTCCCTCCTCCTTCCCTCCCTCCTCCTTCCCTCTCTCCTCCCTCCCTCTCCTCTCTCCCTTCTCTCTCAAGTACTCTCTCTCTCCAGTTTTGCTATTGGACCTGTCCTGGCCTGCACTCTTTTTCTGGCTGGTGCTCCCTTCCTCCATCCCTTCCTCCTCTCCCCTCCCTCCCTCCCTCCCTCCATCCTCATGCTAAGCCTTCTCTTCTGCGTCTCTCCTGCTCTTTCTGCTCGTTTCTGGTGAAGCCATCTCACCTGGAGGTTTGGGGGCATCCTTGAAAAGGGAAGCTTTGGATAGTGAGTCAAATCTTTTAATAGATACGACTTTAAAAAATACTTTATTATTTTTATTTTATCTGTATGTGTGTACTACTTGAATGCATGTAAGTGTGTCCATGTCATAAAATGCCTGCGGAGGTCAGAAGAGGGCGTCAGATCCCCTGGAACTGGTGCTATGGACAGTTAGTAGCCACCATGTGAGCACAGGGACTTGAACCTGGGTCCTCTGCAAGAGCACTCACCGCAGAGTCATCTCTCCAGCCCCAGATATAAGACTTTTAAGATTTTATGTTTCAAATTGTATTTCCCCAGTAACGAGTCTTTTTCTAAGCTGAACTTACCGACTAGTTCAGTGTTGCCTAATCGTCCTTTTTGGCCTGTGAGCTGTTAGCCGCATGCCACCTTGTTATCCCTAATAGTGTTTTTAATATATTTTTCTTGGTAAACTTTATTGATTTTTTTTTTTTTGAGAATTGGTTTTTAGTGTGGGTTTTTGTGTCATTTAAAAAATATTTCCTTGATTTCTGCCATTATTTTGATGGTGTTTGGCTGTCCACGTCCATGTTTGTACCTGGAGCTTACTCACCCTCACTGGTTTGGTAAATATCTTACAACCTGTTTATAAATTCTCTTGTCAAAAAACATTTTGGTTGTTTCCTTGTTTTTGAGACAGGGTCTCACTATGCAGCCCTGGCTGGAATGGAGCTCACTATGTAGACCAGGCAGGCTTCAAACTGAAAGATCTTCCTGTCTTTGTCTCCCAAGTGTTGCAATTAAAGGTGTACATCACCATGTCTGGCCATTTGTTTTAAAACAATGAATAGTCATATCCAGTTCAAATGTGTGGGCATTTTAAGAATATGCACACCACATCTCATTCACGATTCTTTATCTCGTATGTTTGAAATCTGAGCTAATGGTCTGTGGTAAGAAGCAGGGATCTTATTTGGTTTTAAGAATAATAATTCGTAGTTTTTACTGTGGTTTACTCTGTTGTCAATCTACTAGTTTTCCACAGTTCTATATGTCTGAGACTGCCTCTTGTAGTTATTTTTTCTACCAGTTTGATTTTGTTTCTTCTATAGTAATATACTGGCTTTTTCCTCAACTTTAGAATAAAATTTAATATTTGGCAGGACAAATGCCTATTTCACACATGCCTTTTTGCTAATGGAAATCTTACTGGTATTTTGGACTAGCCAGATGTGACATGTTCAGAGAGAGAGAGAACTTTCATCCAATGACAGAGATACCCACAGGCCTCTAGAAATCAGTAGAAGGTCCTGTTAAGAGACTCTCCTGTTGAAACGTTCTGTTCAGAGAACCTGGAGCCAACTGCCTGGTGAGGTCATAATTGCTGGTCAGATTAGGGAATCAGGAGAAGGTCTGGAGGATTGTTCAGTTCCCGAAAGTGGTCCTCGGTGGAGCGTTGGTCCATGGGTGTTTCCACCATGGCTTTGCTGGCCTCTGTACAGAGCAGTTTGTGGCCACAGGACCTCACTGGATCTCTATCCTAGAAGGATCCTTCCGATCCGCCGCAGTCTAGCCAACAGTGCCGAGTCTCTGACCCGGCCTGAGCCGCTTCCAACGCACCTTTACCGACAATTTTATGCCTCTAAATCTCCCTGATGGGAACACGTGTTTCTGGGCTCCTTTGTTTAGGTATTTGTGGGTGCTAAATCTGTGTTTGCAGCATCTTCCCATAGACTTTCAGTGTCTTCATCAGAGGGGAAGGAAAGGCCAAGCCTAGAACATGCAGAGAGTGCAATTACTGAACATAATGCTTTGTCTACCTTGCTAAAGTTCAAGTTCATTAGTGAAACTTCTTCGTCTTTTCATTCTGGTTTCTGCTTTTTGATGAGCTGGTACTTATTTTGCAATCAAGAGTAAAAATGATGAATTATAATAATAGCTAGCTTCATTAACTTTTTTGAGACTGTTGGATTGCACATAAGCTCCAATAAGGTAGAGATTTTTCTGTGTGTTCCAGTCAGCACGACCTCCAAGCCCAGTTCGTGGTGGATGCTTTACAAATACCTGCTGTGGAAACAGAGATGAAATTCACTGATGTTTCTACAAGTGGCATGCTAGGGCCTTCTCTCTGTTTCATAGCTCCCAGAACAATCGAATAAAATAAACACCACAGTGCCTACTCTGCAGATAGGGAAACTGAGGGAGGCATAGAGAAGCAAGGTGACTTATCTAGGTTGAAAATTTCAGAATTGGTCCTTTAGATTCAAGCCCTTGTCTGTGGAATTCCTGAGGCCTCATGCCAGCTCCCTCGTTGACATTTAAATGTCTCCCAGGTAGACATTTAAAAAGGCCAATACGCTCCTGAAAAGATGTTAGTCATTAAGGAAATACAAATCAAAACCATAAGGGGCTATTAATTTACACTCCCAGGGATAACTAAAAAAAAAAAAAAAAGTATTATCGAGAAACAAACCATCCCATGTTGTGCCAAGGGGCGTGAGACAGTTTAGAAACTGGTTTGGCAATTCTTCAAAATTTAAACATGGAATGGCCATATACCCAGCAATTTCAACATGCATGGCTGCATGCAGAAACTTGTACACAAGTGTTTATAGTAACATTATTCACTACAAGCAAATTTGGATCCGCCTACATACCTATTACCCACTGAATATATGCTCAGTATATTGTATACACATAACAGAGTCTTGTTCAACTGTGAAAAGGGACAAAGTCTCAGTGAGCCAGACAACATAGGGAGACTATCACTAAAAGGTGGAGGAGTAAAATGAAAAGTCCCATATCCCATAATCCCATTCAACGGAGTGTCCAGGAATTAGTGAATGACAGGACCTGGGGTCCAGAGTCAGAGGGAGCACCTGTTAATGGGCACAGGGCTTCTTTGGGGGGAGGGGTGATAGTCACTGAACTGTACCCTTTAGAGAAGTAAGCTTTATGGTATATAAGTTATACCCACTAAGACTTATTGTAAATGATGCCGAATCATCTGGAGAAGAGAAGAGAATGCGTAGGTCAGTCAGTAGAAAGGACCGCGGTGGGAGAACCGGCCCACAAAGATCCTGCGCTTCTGCTGTAGGTTAACACCTGTGGCTGCGATAAAATGCTCTTATCAATGCTTTGGGGAGGGAAGGGTTTACGCAGCTTCTAGATCATAGTCCATTATTTCTGGGAAGTCAAGGCAGACCCTCCAGCAGCCACATCATGTCCTCAGCCGAGGGCAGAGAGAAAGAATGCACCCTGCTGCCTGCTTGTTCGTGCTCAGCCAGCTTTCTTCACCCCCACACAGTTCAGGGCCCTCTCTGGGGATGGTGCTGCCCACAGTAGGCTGGGTCTTCCCACCTCAATTAACAAGCAAGACCGTTCTCCACAGATATGCCCACAGGCCACCCTAATCTCAATAATCCCTCATTAAGACTCTTCCCAGGAGGTTGGATAGCTCAGTGGTTAAGAGCACTGGCTACTCTTACAGAGGACCTGGGTTCATTCAGTTCCTAGCATCCACATGGTGACTAACAACTGTCTGCAACTCCAGTTCCAGGGAATCAATGCCCTCTTCTGACCTCTGTGGGCACTGCACACATAGGTGCGTTTACACACATGCAGGCCAAGCACAAAATAAACACACAAAATAAAAATAAAATGTTAAAGACCCCTCCCAGGTGACTGTAGGTTATGTCAAGTTGACAGTTAAAAACCAGCCAGCCATATGTGACAGAAAGCATGAAATCCTGTGGGTCTGTGGAGGGCACAGATAGGAGAGAGAATCTATGTGTGATTAAGATGTATTGTATGAAATGCAGGAAATTTTAATAAAAATATATATTGTCAAAAAGAAGATTTAAACAAAAAATCATAACCAACCACTCTTTGGCTTGCCTGAGTTAGCCTAAGTCCAGTGCTCCCCAGCTAGGCCTCTGGTCCTTTCTTTGCATCAGGATAGGTGTGGATATGCAGATGTTTCAGTGGGCTTTGGATTCTTACAGCTTCCATGGTTCTTACCACCGTGTGAGGTTTGTCCTCAGCAGGATGGAAGAGGACACCCCTACCTGCAAAAAGAACTTGAGAACTCAGGGAAAAAACTCACCAGGGCGATGGCAACTTCTCAGTTTCACACAGATAAAAAGCAGCTAGGAAGTCATGTACAGGCCGCTCTGCTTGCTTGATTTCTGTCTGTCTTTCTTCTTTCTGGTGACTACTGATATTCTTTTAAAAAAAAATTTTAATTGAATCATTGTGTATTTCATATAGAACGTCTCAGTCATTCTTAATCATCTTTATGCCCTCTTCTCCAGCACCCTGTAGACTTCCAACTGAAATCCATACCTTCTTTCATCTGTGTCAAAGTCTATTGTGTCAAGTTAGTGTCTCCAAATGTTCCTCAGTGCAGGTTCATCCGCTGAGGTCTAGTCAGCCTATCCTGAGTCCCTCACTTTAGGAAGAGTAGCTCTTCCTCACCCAACAGTAATCAGCAAAGATTGGGGTCCACTGCTCATCTCCCCAGTTCCATGCTGGGTTTTTGTCTGCTTGACTCTGAATGGGTCTTGAGCATGCTGGAATCATTGCTGTAGGCTCACATGAGCAGGATCCCAGGAGCTTGTAGGACTCTATATCTATATGGTCACACACCACCTCACTGGCTCTTAAAATCTTTCCATCCCCCCTTTTGCAATGGTCCCTGAGCCCTAGGTGAGTGAACCTTAATACAGGCGTCCTGTCCAGGGACCCACACTCATGCCCCTCTACTTTCTAGGCAGGGATCAGGCTGATGGAGGTAGTGTGGGCAGGGCATCCCCAGTCTCTGGTTTTCCTTTGATGCTGGGCTCTAGGATCTGATCCATTGATGGCATGACCGCCCTCCCCCGACTCCCACCGCAGCTACCTGATGTGTTGTGTGCACTAATGGCTCTAATAATGAGAGATTTACCACTTAAGGCGTTCAGTTGCCACAGTAGCTTCATTTGTCCAGCCCGTAATCATCTCTGAGGGGCTCCAGCTTCAGGGACCAGGCTGGCTACCCTGGCAGATTGAGCCACACCAACCAGCATCAAGAAGCCACCTACCCCACAAACAGGTGTCACATTTCTCCACCTTGACATCTTACAGAAGTGTTTTTTCATCTTGCTTCTCTAAAGAACCCCAAGCCAGCAGGTTCTTCTGGTGTTGCTGGAGTGCAGTGGGGCCCAGGTCACCCCTGGTCCCTTCTGAAGAGGATTCAAAGATGTTTGGTTCCCCTTCCCATGTGATGGTCATCCACTAGCCTTGAACTAAAAGCTAATCATCGTTTTTCATCCTCCAGAAAGTTGGCTTGGCTGATGATTTGGGTAATTGGGATCCTGTTGCAGGCTGGATGTCACTTAGGCTGAAGCTGAGGAGAAGGCTGTTTTTGCCACTATTGCCACCAGGAGGATCCAAGTTTTCTGCCAACACTTGCCTGGATAACAATCACCTCTGAAATCAAATGACTGTGTGACTTTCAATATGGTATAATACTGATTCTTGTTCAGCAAGCATGATAGAGAAGAAAGCATGGCTAAGAAACCTGACGGAAATGAGGTCATTTTCTACTTAGTGAAAGGAGCAAGCTCCAGTGGAGGCTGCCACCCTGTCCCAGACACCCTTGCTCAAATGTCCCCAGGAATGTGAGAGAGCAGGGTGTCACTTTGCAGTCCCTTGCAGTCCCCACAGACCCATGCACTCCTTTCATGTGGCAGATGGGGACACTGAGCCCTGGAAAGGGGCAACCTGCTCGGGGATTCGGCCTCGCCAGGTTGGGTCTGGAACCCAGTGTCTTTGCTGCCTGGAGGAACTTTGCCCAGTTGGTCCTGCTGTGTCTGCACAAGGCCAGCAGAATGGAGGTGAGAGTCTCACCTTCTAATTTCTTCCACCATGTTCCCTACTGCCAAAGTCAGGGCTGTCTGCTTAGCTTCCTAGGGAGCAACAGGACTTTGGTTCCCACACCCAGGCCTGCCCTGCATGGGGCTGCCCACTAACTCTGTAGACTATCTCGTGAGAAGTGAATGTGTCCTGTTTCTCTCGTGTCCAAATCCACTTGAAAAAGCAGGGACCGCGCAGTACAGACCACCTGTGTCCATCTGCTTCCGTCCACCGCGATCCACCGTGATCTTGAAACAAGATCCTACTTCCCATCCCTACCTCCCTGAGCATGCAGTAGCCTATATTGAAAAATTACTTTTTAAAGATGTCTTTCAGATAACAGCTAAAATGATCTGTTTACCTCCCTCTTTGCCTTACCAATTCTTCAGAAAAGGACTTCAGGGATGGGAAGATGGCTCAGTTAGAGGACCTGAATTCAGTTCCTAGAATCCATGTAAAAAAGCCAGGTGTGGTTGAGCTTGTTGTAATCCCAGTGCTAGAGAAGAGGCAATCTCCCTTGAGTTTGCTGGCCAGCCAGCCTGGCCTACTTGGTGAGTTACAGGCTAGTGGCAGGCACTATCTCAAAAAATGAAGGTGGACAGTGCTTTAGGAAAGACACTTGAGGTTGTCCTCTGGCCTACACACACACACACATATACATATATACACACACATGCACACACACACAAAAGAACTACAGTCCATCCTACAAAAATACTGCATAAGAAGACCGAGATAGAACCACAGAATGAAAGGCCAAAGAGAACCTCCAAGAAAGAGTGGAAAGCCAGGACTCGGTTATCTATACATCCACAATCACACATTATTCATAGCAGCTGCACTGCGGAGGCACCACAGCATCAGCCGACAGACCAATGAATTAGAGTGTTGTCCTCCCAAACGACAGGATGCCATTCAGCCTCCAGAAGGAAAGGGAATGCCGACAACGTACGTAACCTCGAGGATGTGGCACTGAGTGAAGCACACCAGTCACAAATGCTGCCTGCTGTGGGTTTACTCGGGTACCATTAGCAGCATTGGGAAATTCATGAAGACACAGGGGAGGCTGTGTGCCCAGGCTGGAGGAGTGGCTGTGCAGAGTTGTTATTGAACCGGGACAGAGCTTCAATTCTACAAATGAAGAGAATCCTGGGAGCCAGAGGGGGTGATGGCCATGTAACAGTGACTGCTCTTAGTGCCACCGAATCACACACTTAAAGATGATTGAGATGGGAAACTTTCATCATGTGTGTTTTAACACAATTTTTTAAAATGTTACCTTTAAGAGGAAATGATCAAATCCATACTACACAGCAAACATCACAACTCCTCCCTGACTTAGGCCACAAGCTCTTCAGAGACAGGGACTCCTGAGTCCTGTTTGACTGCATTCCCCCAGCACATAGGACCTCAGGGACTATTTGCTGTGGGATATATTGGGTTTTATGCATGTAAGCAAGCCTGATGGCCGAATTTTAAACATCTTATTGTGTTGGGTCAGCATCACAACCTTTAAGGGTGGTGTCCTTACCAGTTCTCTCCAGAGAAGACTGGCATTCCTGACACATGGAAGCAGAGCCCTAAGGGCCAAGGATTGTGCCCACATACCATGGGACCAGCCTCTGACGTTTCCATTGTGAACTGCTCACAAAGATGTACCCACGCTATGGATGCTTTATCCTTGGCATAAAATCACTCTTGGTGGAAAATGGTGCGTTTCATTGACTGTCATGAGTTATGCAGCCAGTCACTTCTCCTCTTTGGGCCGAGGCTGTTGCAGCTCAGGCCTCAGTGGTGATTCACCTATACTGGGGCTCTCTCAGCCCAGGGTTGTGATTCAATGACTTCTCCAGTCCATTTTTTATGGAAGTTAAATCCTTGGGCTACTCTACTGTTGATCACAGTAGCCTTCCTCACCTGCAGTTTCACTTCTTGTGGATTGTTTCCTGCAGTTAGCCATAGTACCAAGTTATTAAATGGAAAATTACAGAAGTAAATACCTCGTGGTTTAATAGAAAGCACTTGTAGCACAAGCATGAGGATCCGAGTTTGATCCCCAGAACCCACATAAAAGAGCCAGGCATGGAGGCTGTAGAGATGGCTCCGTGGTTAAGAGCTCTTATTGAGCAAGTGTGAGGACTGGGCTTTGGACCCCGGCACCCATGTGACAAGCTGGGAGCACTGAGGGGCGTGGAGGTAGGATGGCTGCGGCTTGCCGGCTGCCAGTCTAGCCCCAAACTGGTGAGTTCCGGTTCAGCAAGAGACCCTGCCTCAAAGGAGTAATACAGCTATAAAAGAGGACGCCCTCCTCTGGCCTCCATGCATACACATAGGCAGGTGTACTCACATGTGTACAGAAACCACAGACACATACACATGCACAAAGAAGCTGGGCATGGTTGTGCATACTTGTAGTCCCAGCGTAGGGAGGCTGAGACAAGCAGACTCCTGGTCTTACTGCCTGGTCAGTCTAGCCTACTTGTTGAGCTCCAGGTCAATGAGAGAGCCTTGTGTCAAAAAACAAGGTGAGCGACACCTGAGGATCCAGCTGGAGGCATCCTGTAGCTCCCACTGTCCACACATCTATCCATGTGAGCACACAGAGATCGGTTATAGCATGCTGTTATAATTGTCCTATGTTATTATTTCTTACTGTGCCTGATTTTTAATTTGCACTACTTTATTACAGATATGTGAGTATAGGGAAGGATAATTGACCCCATCCACGATTCTAGGAATCTAGTTGTGCCTTGGACTACATCCCTTATTAGATAAGGAAGAACACCTGTATAAGCCACCTCCAACTGAGTCACATATACATTGCAAGATGGTATTCTTCACAATGTAGAGTCAAATATAGTTCATTGGAGGGTATGAAAACCAACTATCATAACTGACATAGTAAATCGAATGTTATATTGCTAAACTCTTTAGCTAGACTAATTTGCAAAAATCAGCAATAAGTATATTGAATCATTTAACATTGTGATGTTATCTGGGAACTTTAAAAAATTTGTTATTTAACTAAAAAATATGTGTGGGTACATGCATATGTGAATGCAGGTTCCTGTAGCATCCAGAGAGGGCATCAGGGCCCCTGGAGCTGGCGTACAGGCAGTTAGTTGTAAGCCCCCTGAAGTAGGTCTTCTGGAAGAACACCACATGCTCTCAGCTGCTAAGCTATCTCCCCAGCCCGCCTAAGGAACTGGTACTGACTAACAACTGATTCGCAAGGAACCCACATCATCACAGAAATTGAAATATAAGACAGTAGGGGCAGGTTGGGAAGAAATTGTTCCCTGACTCTAGGTGGTACATAAAGGAGTTTTGTCTCATATTCTCTATAGAAAGCCTTTACAAAATTCTCATGAAACTTGTTACACTTGTCAAAGGGGTCTCATATATGAACCACAAAGTAGTGGTGACAATAAGTAGCCCTGAGGTGGCTGTACACCACCAACTGGTTGCTGGGTAAACATTCCAATGACCTCATCAGCTGTACCACAGTGGAAGGTTGGGAGCCTGATCCATTCCGAGAGTAGTTACAGATGTAAACTCTGACAATGTTTCCTTTGGTTCAACAAAGCATATCCTTGTTTTTAAATGGTCTTTGAAATGGAGTAAGATGTCTTTGAAACATCAATGGGACATGATCAAACTGTCCATGGAAGGTATGCTCTGGGTTTCCTCACAAATATAAGACTATTGATGTTATGTTTCCCTGGTACACAGTGAGTGCCTTCAACTGACCAGACACCATACCAAGTGTCAGGAAAGGGGATGAGATCTCCTCCAAAACATGGGTCAGTGTGGAGTCAAGACTGAGGGATGACTTACTGAAGCTCGTGTCACTTGCAGGGCCCTGCTATGAGTTGACTTGTGTTCAGGCCTAATCCCTGATGCCTGTGAATGTGACCTGCTTGGGAAGTGAGTTCTTTGCAGATGTGGTCATGTTAAGAGGGAGGTCCTACTGGATTAGAATGGACCTTAGAGCCAGTGACTGATGTCTTTACAAAGAAAAAGGGATGTGGAAGCATGCGCCCACAGGAAACAGGGCTGTGGGAGATGGAGGCAGAGAGCCGGGCCAGATGGTCGCAGTCAAGGAAATGAAGGCATGGCAGCCACCTCCAGAGGCTGGGTGAGGCAGAGAAGGATGCTTCCCTTTAGCCTTCCAGGGAAGCACCGCCTTACCCTGCCGACCCCTTGGGACCGAGAGAGTTAATTCCTGTTGCTGTGAGCCTTGTGGTTTGTTAGGGAATATGTGGAAAACCAGCACAGACTTCATGGCTTGGAACGCGCCTCTGGGAATGAGTAAAAAATGCTAGGAGGAGGTGGGCTTGCACTGTGCCAAGGGTAAGTGTCAGGTGTTAGTCCAGAGGGAAGGCTAGAGTACCCAGTGCCTGTAATCAGGCTGTGGGAAAATCAAACTCAAGCTTCCTACATCCTGGATGTGAGGTAGCTTGCTCCCAGGGATCCTTGCCTGGTTCCCCGAGCCTCCAGGAGCCTATACATGTGCATTCCAATGTATTTCCTAGGCCTTGCTGTGAAAAGAAATGCTTTTCTTACCTAAGGAAGCACGGGGCCCCAGAGGTAACACTGGGGGTGTTAATGGGATTTGGACAAATTTACCGGGAGGTGTAGCCAGTGGTTTCACCAACCAGATTGAGACCTGAATAAGATCAAGCAGTGTGGAAAGAGGAGACCAATGCAAAGGAGCCTTTCCACAGACAGAACCAGCCTTGGCTTTGAGGAGGGGAGGGTGCTTGTACTGTGGGTAGGGGCGTGGACACTCGGCCAAGGAGATGGGTGAGAGGAGGATGCAGTCGGGGTTGGCTAGGCGCCTTTGAGGAGCAGCTGAGTACAGGGTGACTTAGAGTGACTGAACCAAAGGATGGTGCTCATGAAGGGGACCTGCGCCTTTCCATGGCTAGATTGGTCCATGTGGTTAAGAGCAAGTAGAGGTTGTCAGAGGACCATGAAAAAGAGAAGCCACAAAGGTAGGCAGAAGACCACGTTGCTCTAAAATCAAAGGTAGAACTTTCTAGAGGCACAAGGTTGGTCACCAAGGTTACATAAGAGATGATTAATGGAATCTAAATCTGAAAAATGATTCTCTCCAAGAAAGAGATGTCTCAGTGGTTAGGAACTCTTGCTGTTCTTCCAGAGGACCCAGGTTCAATTCCTACCACCCACATGGTGGCTAAAAACCAACCATAGCTCCAGTTCCAGGGGATCTGACACCTTCTTCTCACCTGTGCAGGGCATCGGACCCACTTGGTGCGCTTATACACACATGGTGCACTTACATGCCAGCAAGACAATCACAAACAAAAATAATAAAAACCTATAAGATAATGGAAGTTAAGTGGACAGTGGCAATTCAGAATAAGCCTTGACTCCTGTTAGATTAGAAATGGAGGTTTGTAAAACCCATTGGCAGTGTGTGAGCCTCTGCTCTTAACACAGTGGTCTAGATGTGGAAGGAGGCATGCTCAGCCCACAACCCTTGCTGTTCCTGCTTTCATGTGGCTTTGATGGATTGATTCATTAGTCAGTACACAATGGTGCTTGTCTGCTGTTTGTCGAGACAATTTGATCCCTGTTGAACATCGTGGGAGTTCATCATTCTGTTTCCACATCCTGTGTGACTTGTTCTCGCTATGCCTTGCCTTGTTCCACCCTCTCTCTTGTCTTGGGCCTCTGCTGTGCTGTACTTCTTCCCCTCCACCCCCGTCCACTTTTGTTTCAATAATCCCCCATGATAATCTTCAATTTGACTGGATTTAGAATCACCTAGATATACTTCTGGGTGTGTCTGTGAGGATGCTTCAGGAGAGTTTTAAGTGAGGAAGGAAGACCCACCCTAGATGTAGGGAGCACTATCTCATGGACTGGGGTCCTGGCCTGAGTGAAAGGAGTCAAAGAAGAAAGCGTTCTGAGCACCAGTGGCCACCGCTCTCTGCTTTCTATCAATGTCGCAGTGCGGCCAGCCATCTCACACTCCTTCCTTTTCAGACACAGCCTCTCCTCAGGGCACCCGGATGGACTGGAACCTCAAACTATGAACCAAAACAAATCCTCAAGTTGCTTTGTCAGGTGTTCTGTCACAGTAATGAGTAACTTCTACACCCCGTGTCCAGCAAAGCCATTTCTGGCGTCTAAACCTTCCCTAGTCCCCTCAGCAACAAGAGCTTTGTGGCATTTTGAGGCCTGAGACAGAAATCTATGACACTGTCTTGGAGTGTCTGGGAAGGCAGGACATCCCTCCCAAATCTGTTGCTCAGCCCAAAGGCCCTGCTTGCCCTTGAATGGCTCAGTTGGTTGGTATTGGCCCAACCTCTTGTGACTTCTTAGAGCTCAAAGAGTGAAAGAGTTGTGCGTGTGTGGCTCAGGCCGGCTGAGATATAAGTACAATTCTTCCAAAGGTCTCGGGAGATGTAGTCTCTTGGCACCCACTAATGACTTAGTGAGTGGAGGCACTTCTAATGTGGAGCAAAGCACTGAATACTGCACACCAGCCATGAGGATGGTGGGTCGTTGGGCTCGTTTCAGCTGGCTGTGTCACAAAAGTCAGCTGGCTGGCTTTGATGGTTTTACACTAGTAGAAGCCTCCTTGGATCTCTGTGCCTGCAGGTGAAGTGTAAGTTCTTGAAAGTCATGGGGTGGCTTTGAGTCAAAGCATCATGGTTCCCTTCTGGGCTCTCAGATTTACTTTCTGTAAGTCACGTACAAGTCTTAGATCAGCAGGCAGTTCTGGATCTGAGCTGCCTGAAAGAGGCTGAAAGGCCAACTAAATAAAGTGCATGTGGCTGATCTCCCCCTTCCCAGGGTCCTCCTTTGGTGGATCTGGGGATGGTGTCAGCTGGTGGTACCCCAGAACATGCATTTCTCATAAAGTTCCTCCAAGGTACTGGTGGGAGGGTACTCAGAGACCCTCCACTGTGGGACAGCACTGGGTAGAGGTCAGCTACCCTAGGTGGCTCCCAAGAACCAGGGCCCTGAGGCAGAGGTTGAAGGCATGAGAGGACGGGAGGCAGTTCTTCAGGAGATGACCAGAGACAACTGGTCTGCTTGGTAGAAAAGGCGGGCGTGAGGATGCTGTCCAAGGTAAAGCCTGGCCTTTGGTTTATGTTTTGTCTTGGCCTTTAATATGATAAGCTTGGTGACTGTGGTCCAGTGTGGAGAATCACTCTCCAGGAAGAAGGGGGCCATACACTACTGACAGACAGCACGTCCTTAACAGCAAAGGGAGAGAGTGGCAGCCCAGAACAGAGGAGCAGGGCAGGGCTCAGCAGCATCAACCCTGTATTCCGAGTTTAGAAATTTATAGAATTCTATAAACAGAATCAGCAAGGTTAAGTAAACGGGGCAAAGCCACACAACTGCGATCAGACCCTGTGCTGTTGGTCTCCAGACACAAAGCCCTCTGGAGTCTATAGCCTGCAGGTACCCAGGGCCGGTCACCAAACCAGCTCTTTTCAATCAAGGCCATTTCTCCAAGCGTCTACTTTACTATTTTGTAGATTCCCTCAGCCATTGTGTTAATGTTAGTCACTTGCCCCGCAGACTTCTGATTCATCTGCATGGTGTGGCATTGTATGTGCCTTCCCATATTGCTGCATGCACTCCACATGCATGTCTGCAGGTTTTCCCTTCAGTAGTCCCCGACTACTATGGTATGTGAAATATGACACCCCCATAGATGTCCTTGGCTTGATCCCTCAAACCTGTGACTATGTGGCCTCGTGTGTCAAAAGGGAAGATGTGGTTGAGGCAATAATCTTGAGATGAAGAGATGGCCTTGGACTACCGAGTTTCCCCAGTCTAATCCAAGAGCCCTACATTGAGGGAGGACAAGAGTGTGAGGTCCAGGAGAAGGGCCAGCAGGATCCAAGGTGGAGTGAGGTGGGTACAAGGTTGTCTTCAGAGGCAGGAAAAGTCAGGAGAGGAATCTTCCCTGTGTTGGTTGGTTTGTATTGTCAACCTGCCACAACCCAGAGTCCCCTGGGAAGAGAGCCTTACTGAGGAGTGTCTAGATCAAGGTGATCCGTGGGCATTGTCTTGTTAATTTTTGAATATGGACAGCATGCTTTCATGGCTGGAGTCCAGAAAGCTAGCTAGGCGCCCATAAAATGAACAGGCGGCCACCAGGATGCTGTGTCCTCTCTATGCCCTTGCCTCTGGACGTGATATGACTAACGTTTCAAGCTCCTGCCTTCACTTCCCCCACATGATGGGCTGTAACCTGGAATTGTGAGCCAAACAAGTCCTTTCCTCCTGTATGTTCTTTGTTAGAATATTTTTATCACAGCAACAGAAAGGAAACCAGAACGCTCCCCTGTTCCTTCAAAAAGCAATGTGGGCCTGCTGATACTTTTGTGTTGGCCCAGTGAGACCCACATTGGACTTGACCTCCACATTATAAGGCAGTGCTTTTGTCTGGTGGTCATCTGTTACCACAATCCTGGGAAACCCATGCTTACATGATCACTCACGTCTCCTGATCACAGTAGCCCTCCCGCCTCCCTGCTGGAGATCCGAGGCTCTTCTCCACCCAGCACTCGTGCATGATGATACATTCTGCGCATGACACTGAAACCTATTTAGTTGTGCCGCTGAAATGTCTTCAGTAGCCCCGTGAGGCAATGAGTCACCTTCGTTATCTCCATTTCATAGGGAAGAGCCAGGATATGCCACATAATGTGTTCAAAGTCACTTACATAGCCAGAGCCCCTGACCACTAGAGTCACCAGCATTAGTGACACTTTGACCTTGTGCTTTAACAATGGCTCTCACTGCCATTTATGGCATATTTATCTTGCACTCTACCAGGTGCTTTAATGTGGTTCTCCCAGGCCTCTGAGGGCAAGGCGTGTGTTTGTGTAGGATAAGGGGTTATGCTATTGTCTAGAGTTGTAGATGAAGACAGGATCCACAGCTGATCCACTGTGGGTCAGCTAGGACTGAACCAGAGCAGACACAGACCCATGTTCCCCGAAACTGTGCTGATTCTAAAGCTCTCACTCCTATACCACACAACATAACCAAAGCTAGGTGACCTCTGTTTTCATCAGCCTTGTTGTCAGATCATCATGAAGTGTCAACTCTGCATAGGAATCCATGACGCCCTTCAGGTCTGATGTTTGTGCTTCCTGAAAAGTAATCTGTGCACATCACCTTGGATGTCTCTGTCACTCAATAACAGCCATAGACAGAGCCACAGCTCAAGTGAGGGTTAGAGCTCCTGGAAACTCACTGTCACCAAAGGACAGGATGTTGCAGAGACAGGCTTTGAATGGGATAGAGGTAACACTTTTAATTCCCCCAGGCCAAAACCTGACCCCTTTATAAATCTGCCAAACTTGATAGTACTAAGTCATATGGTTTTCTAACATTGCTAAATAGAAAACTTTTTTGTAGTACTGGGAATAGAACCCCCACATTCTGTAATTAACAAACCCTTCTGATGTAGGATGCTGAATTTGGAGTGACATTTTTGAACCTTTATTTAAAATCATTACCAGCAGACGCAGTTGGGGAACCATCCATTGTAGTGTTTTCAAAAGTCACCTTCCCTAGACTATGGCCACGGAGGAGACAAAGTTTTGCCCCGGGCTTGAGGTCTCTAGCTGTGCTTACAGACTCCTCCCTCCAGTGAATTCTGTGTTTGACTCAGATTCCTGCAGGAACAGCCTGGCAAGGGCACTGTGGGATGCCTTGGGGTTGCTAGCTCCATGAGCCTGCAGCTAGCCTGAGCTCAGAATCCAGGCAGACTTTGAAATGCTCCTTGCTCACGACCAAAGAGTCTTTGTTCAACAGGACATCCACATGGAGCTCTGGCAGTCCTGCAGGGCGGGTTCTGCCGATAAGGAAATTTAAGCCAAGAGAAGTTTTGTCCATGTCTCCATCCTTAGGTGCACATGGACATGACCACAGCCTTAGCTGTCATGGAAAATGCTCATGGAGCCCCACTTACATGGGCTCCCCTATACAGCATCCCAAATTATCTTCACATCCTCTAAAGCAGTTCAAACATCGCAGTCCGGATCACTTCAGTTATCGTTGCTTTAAGAGATGGGCTGAAATCAGTCTTGAGTTTATGTTGGGAAATGTATAAATGTGATTTTCTTTTTCTCTGAGTGCAGTTTCAGGACACTGGAGACATGACAGGGCTATATCTGCTCAACCAATTACTGAATCTCAGGAACAGAACAGTTGTACAAAGGAAGGACTCTTGTAGCCTAATGAATAACAATTAACTCAGGAAGTGGAAGGGGGTGGAAGGAGGTTTGATCATGGCTTGGAATATACTGGATTCCACATTGGATGGTATATTATGTGAGATGGGAACTTCAAATTTATAGTAAACTTAGACGTTCGCTTTCCGTTTTATCCTTTGGTGTAGTAAATGCAGTAATGTTATCTCCTTTTGTCTAGGACTACTGGACAAGAACTACAATACAAATGATCAAACCGTACTCAGAAATCTCCAGTCTGATGTTATGGAGAGGAAATTGGACTTCACTCAGGTAACATCTATTAGTGACTTCTAGAATGGTTCCCCTAAGGTGTTCAGGTCTAAAACATGAGCATTGGCTTACTTGTGCTTTGTTTAGTCAAACGTTGGAAAACGTTAGTTTATCAGAGGAAAATCTAACCACCAGTGACTGAGAACTGGTTCAGGAAAGTATGGCTATATACATTTAATTATTCTTTTGTCATTCCCCCCACAATCTGTGAGTTTGCAGTATCATAGGAGAATCCAGTGGTCAGTCCCAAAACCAACCAGAAGGGGCAGGGGAGGGGAACGAGGCTATTTCGCCATGTAGCATTTTAAAGGTTGAGAAGAGGTACTTCAAACTCTAACAAGCTAATAGAGGTTGTTTTAACCGGGAGAAGCATCAGTGCTGTGAAGTAGAGAAGAAAATGAGAGGTCATTTTATATAACGAAGTGCTTTACACTAGAGAACAAAGAACTCTGCACTGGTTAATATTGCCAGTTTATATGCCAGGTTCTGTCTAATCGACTGATGCACTTAATCTTTCCATTGGCCCATGAGGGATGTTCTGCTGTTGAGCCGTTTTTGCAGAAGCCAAAGCAAAACTTCTATATACAGCCAAACGTCACATGTATGTAAATCTTGCAGCACCTAAGCTCCCTGGTTCTGGAGTTCCTGTTCCTCTTCACTCTACAGATGTGCCACAGAGGAAGGCTGGCTCAGGTTGACAGAGTGGAGAGTGGGGACTTTCTCATCTTCAATTCTTGTCCCAGTTGTCACCGGTTAGAACATGCTTTTTTTTTTTTTTTTGTATCACTTTAACTTTGCATTCTAAAGTTCTATAGCTCATTTCAGGGACCCCAGGTCTTCAACCCTCCCACCCCCCAAATAGAGAAAGGATGGTCTTCTGGGCCCTGAGATGAACTTGTTAGCATTCAAAACCCTTTCTGTGGGGACGTACCACGGTCACCGTTGCAGGATGTAAACATGCGGGAAGTACTTGGTTTGTGCCCCGGAAGTAGACCGAGAACCTGAGTAGAGGGAGTGGGAGGAGCTGAGGCACTGAGGGTGGAAATCTGGAGGACAGGCTAGGTAGGAGAGGGATGCGTCAGAGAGGACACTGTCAAGATGGAGTACTGCTTTTTAAAGGGAGATTCTGGGGCTGGAGATGCAGCGCCATGTTCGAGTGCTTGTGCGCCACACACCTAGTCCCGGGTCCCATTCCAGCTGGGAATGTTTTCCACGTCGAGCTGGAAAATTTCAGCGTTTCCTGTTGATGTCAACGTTTGGTCATTACTGATGATACAGATCTTTGGGCCATGTGGCTGGCCCTGTAAGGCCACACACACACGCACACACTCACACACGGTCATTCTCTGTGTCGACTCCAGGAAATCACACCTTCTCAGCATCTGCTCTGGAATTCTGATCTGACCCATAGTGTGGCTTTCAAATTTCCCTCCTAAGTGGGAGCTTCTGAAGCTTGTTCCATGTATGTTATAAGGCTGCTGAGAAATGATGAAACACACCTCAGATGCCCTTCCTGGGTAAGGGCCATAGATCTCAGCCTCTCTCCAGAGCCTGCGCAGGGCTGATAACTTTCCCTTTCAAAATGCATCAAGGCCTGAGGTGTGATGGGAAGGTGCTTCTTCTGCCAAGTGATTGTTTAAGAGGAGTGAGACATGGAACAGAGTTTGCTTCTAAAAAAATATAGTTTCCCAATACTAAAGTTAATGGCAATGGCGTGCAGAGACTTAGGAAACCAGGAGCTGGGAGATGGCACTGGCAGGAAGGCACCTGCTGGGCAAGCCCGAGGACCCGAGTTTGGATCCCCAGCACCCATGTAAAAGCCAGGCTTGGAAGTACATAACTGTGACCCCAGCACTGGGGGAGTGGAGACCAGAAGATCCCTAGAGTGGGCTGGCCAGACAGGTTAGCCAAATCTGTGGGATCCAGGTTCAGTACAGTAGGGAAGGATAGAGTAAGACACCTGACATGAACCTCTGGCCTCACACACATGCACACCCATGCATGGGTGCATGTGCGCATGTATAAACACGTACACATATAGAAATGTATACATACATGTACACACATGTACATACACAAGAAACAGGAAAATACAGAAATGGATACATCAGTAAATATTGATTATATATGCCTTATTTCCTGATATTTAACAGGATGTGACTGTAATGCATATCAACTTTCATGGCTTCCTTTAATCAAATGACAGCTCCCTATGTCATTTAAGAGCTTCATTATTTTTAATTTCTGCAATATAGAAGAAGGGATTATGCATAGCTCAGCTTACCTCCTCCCCTATTTAAACACATTAATTCTTGACGGTTTCCAGGAGGGACAGGGGACTTTTTATTCACTGGGAACAGAGCCTCAGTTTCACAAGACAATGATAACCATTCTAGAAGTGGTGGTGAGGGCCGCAAAGCGTTAGAGAATGCATTTGATGCGTGAAATGCCAGCTCCCAGTGCCGAAGGTGGAAAATTATATCTTACATGTATTTAACCACAGTAAAAGACTCTGGAGAAAGACTGGTTCTTGCCCAGGTTTTCACTGCTGTACTCCCCCTCCTGCTAGTCCTCTGATCTCTAGGACTGTGAAGGAAGACAGTGGCTTCACATGTGGCAGGAGCACAGTTCCAAGCTTCCTATTTGTTTTCAAGCTGTGTGTCCCTGCTGCTTCACAGCAGAGCCAAGGCAACCGTGAAAACTCATTTGCATCCGAGATTCAGGGCTGATAGTTTGACCTAGCAATGATGTTCTGGAACTATTCCACTGGGGTGAGCCAGTTCGGAGCGGGTAGAGGGAACGGTGGCAGAGTGGGTCTGCAAGGCAGGGATCTAAAGTGCCTGTCTGGAAAATGCAGTCTTAGGCTGCAGAACTGCAGAGGGAAAGCAGAGGACGGCTCCGTGAAGAAAAACTACAGATTTCAAAGGTACCGATCAGTTGCATGCTTTCCCTCTGGAGACGTAAGTTGCTCCAGGAGGAGAGTCGTCCCCACCTCAGTGGCTCAGGTTGCGATTGCTCTATCTGCTCATTATCTCCCTCCTACTCAGTTTATGAAATGATGCTGTTCTTAGTAATCTGTCTTAAGGCATAAATATGAAGTTAAAAACAGTCAATAAGAAACCTAAACCTATGAAAATGGTTATCAGCTCTACAAAACCATGTTGGAAACATTTAAAAGAAATCAATATCTTAAAGTGGCATCTATGAGGAAGAAATTACAAAAATGTGTTGGATGATGGAGGTCAGGAATTTATTGCCAAAGCCAGATTCAAATCCAGCTCCTCACCTGACCTTGAACAAGAACCACTTTCAAGACTCGGCTCTTTTCTTCTTCCTTTCAAATCAAATCTTACATCTGTTAACTTTATTTTAGATAAAAGAACTCTCTTCAAAGTCACATTGAGTTAATGTCTAAAAGGCAGAAGGAAAGTCGCCCTGAAATAGTCTGGTCTGGACAATCTGTAATGTAAAAGGTGGAGTTTTATAATTTGTCCCTGTCTGTGTGCTTGCCTGTGTGTATAGGTGCATTCATCCATGCATGTGCATGTTGAGTCAGAGGGTGATACCAAGGTGGCTTCCTCTTCTCTCTACTTTATTTCTTGAGACAGTCTGTCTTACTCTTCTAGACTGCTTGACCAGCAAACCTCAGAGATCCTCCTGTCTCTAACTCCTTGACACTGTAACTACAGGTACCAATTACCCTTGTTTGCAAGGGAACTAGGGATCCGAACTCAGGTCCTCACACCTGTGTAGCAAGCACTTTACCGACTGAACCCTCCCGTCTCCCTAGCCCTAGGTTGGATATTGTTTTTGATTATCTATAAATCCCAGTGAGAAAATGGGTTTTGATGAATAGAATTTCTCTTACTGCATGTATTGCTGCATATATTAAAGAGCAGAGTCTTCATTTCCTTTTTAATTTCTCTTATTTTATTTTTGAGACCTCTTGTCAGCACAGTCTAAACAACTGTCCTGTTCACTGGGGCACTGTCTCCAGGATGCTAACTCCAGGAGATCACAGGTGTTCCTAGCACCCAACATGCATCTGGCATGTAGTATAAATGGGTGTCCAATGAATGTGATCTGGATAATTCAGTACATAGTCTGGATATGACTGTCATGTTCTGAATAACAAAATTTGCACACATCCCCAAAAGCAGACAAACAAACAAAATTTCAATGAATAGGACAGGTAACGAACTATTTCCATTTATGTGAGTCAGATAAAAAACTTATACATCCCAGTGCAACACAGGGCGAGTCAAATGAGATAATAACTTTGCCCACCTGCATGGCCAAGATGATGTCAATTATCACTGACTTCTGCAGACTCATGGGGAAAGCTGTTCCCTGGAGTTACATACAGCATGCTTGTGGCTGTTAGTGGTACCTGGGAGACTGAGCCTCTCAACTTGCCTGAGGGGGATGGTCTTCTGTTAATTGATGTGGGAAGAGCACTCTTAATGGTGGGTGGCACCATTTCATGGGCTGGGTCCTGGGTTAAATGAGGAGGGGGCGGAGAGCAAGAGAGAGCACTGCCCCATGTCCTCATTGTCCCCTTTAGCCTGCGTCACCGGGATTCAGGCTCTCCTGCCTTGATTCTCCCTGAGTGATGAACTGCACCTCGGACTGTGAGCTAAAATAGACCTTTGCTTCCTTGTGTCGCGTTTGCCAGGATATTTTATCACAGCAGCGGAAGAGAAGCTAAGACAGTATTTGTGCTTGGAGAGGCCCCTTCACACCTTCACACCGCGGTCGCTGTTTGCTCTGCTTATTCCCTGTGGGGAAGAGAAGGCAGATCTTTCTTGGGCACTGTGCTGATCTGTCCCTCGGGAACAGTGTCATCCTGAGTGATTTCAGAACTTCGGAAAGAGACTCGCTGCTCACCATCACTCTCTCCTCTCCCTTTTGGGAGAGTCAAAATCACTGCCAGACTTGCCAGGCCCCAAGTAATGAAATGGCAGCTAACTTTATCCAGTCTCCCTGGGCTTCCAGCTCCTTCTGCAATGATACCCAGGGCCTGTGGCTCCAGGCCAGCCCTCAGCAAGTACATCCCTAAGCTCTTCCCTGAGGTGCCAGGCTGCTGTCACCAGCATCAGAGTCTTTTCTGTTGGATCTCCAAGCTGAGCTGACACCTATTTATTCCTGGCAACCCTTGTTGATTTCCAAGGCCCAAACTCTCATGGGATCCTGATCCCAAGAGTGGGGGTAACCTCTTGACGTTGGAGATTGTAGCCTATGGGGATGAAGGCTCCATCCCTGTCTTCTCCCTTTACTACAGCTGGGCAAATCAAGGCATCTCTGAGGTCTGTGGGCTCTGGGAGGTCACCTGAGTCAGTTCAGCTTCCTTCCTGCCATATCTATGTGTAAGGGACACCCAAGAACTTGTTACAAATACAGACTCTGTGCCTTATCCCTACAGGTCATGATAAACTTAAGCCTGGGGATGGAAGTGCTCAGATATCTGCACCCAAACTCCATGAGGTTTTCTGTGCAGGTCGCAACGGGGAAGCTGCACCATGGAACAGGGCTGGTACTAATACTGTAGTTTCCAAGATAGCTTTTTGTTTTTCCTCCAAAGACCAGTGTCAGAGGGGTCCCCGCTGTGTATGATTTCCCCATCACGGGGCGCACAGGAACAATTATTGTCAGAACTAAATTTAACTAGGACAGGAGGGGCTGTGTACCGACAAATAGGCTCCAGGTGCGCTGCCATGTTCTTGTATGCAAATCAGAGCTATGAAAAGTGTTGCAAGGAGAGGGAGCAGGGTGAAGGCTGTGGAGCCCGGGAGGGAGGCTGCTGGAATCACAGAACACTGGAAAGGCACCAAGTTGCACCTCCAGCCCTTTAGTTTCTACCAGATCTGTCTGGGGAGGAGGACAAGGCATCTGGGTTCTGCAAGCAGCAGGTTTGGGGTTGCAGTCTCACAGGTGCTAGAGAGGAAGCCCCAGTCACAGCGGGGCTCCCTGCAAGCCTGGAGCACCAGAGACCCCACGGGGATGACCTTGAAGCAAGGTGTGGCGGGAAGTGGGAGGTGGCAGTGGTGCGGAAAGAGAAGCTGGAACATGCTGGAGCTACTGGGCTTTCTAAAATGCTGATGGGAGTTTTAAATGAACTCTCCATTCCTTCACCCTGTCGTGATCTCTTCAAATTTCCAATGCTCACATATCTTAGAAAAGCAAATAATGGCACGTAAGCTGAGGGAGATGCCATGAATAGCTAACCATCCTCCCGTATCTGACAGAAAGGCTGTCAAGCCCTTTGGCTCTAAGATCACACACACTGAACCGTGTGAGGCCATGTGATGTGCAAAGTCTAAAGTCCATCTACGGGACACTCAGTCATCTAAGCAAATGAATATTAAACCTGTCAGGAAGCATATTTGCTTCCCATTCCTGTTCTCTTACCACATCATGACTTTCACTGTGTACAAGCCCAACCCCCAAGGAAGCATTCTCCTCTGACCTGGGAACCCTGTGCTTGTAATGTTCTAGGTGATTTTCATTTATGCTGAGTTTGTGATCTGCTGCCTTGAGTACTGATCACTCCATGGCTTCCAGAGTTGTAGTTTCTAGAGTCATCTCAGGGCCTGTCCATTTCTCTGCAAGGGTTCATTTTAAAATATTTTATTATTTTTACTTTATGTGTATGAGTGTTTTGCCTGCACCGTATGCATACAATGCCCCACAAAGGCCAGAAGAGGATGTCAGATCCCCTGGAATTGGACGTGTGGATGGTGGGAATCGAACCAGGGTCCTCTGGAAGAACAAGTGTTCTTAACCATTGAGCCATCTCTCCAGCCCCCAAGGGTTCATTTTAAATATTAAAAGTGGGCTTGTGTGAGCCTGTGCACTCAGTAGGTGCTGGGCTGGAGTCAGTATTCTGCAGCACTCTCCACAGGTGACAACTGTGGTGAAGACTGATGGCTGCTTCTTGTTTTCAATCTAGTTAGACACTTTATTACCAAGCACAGCACCTCATCTGCACGCAGCAGCAATTTACCACCTTTAGGATGTACAATCAGCTGCTTAGAAAACGTAATTTCTGGATCATTTAAAATAGTGGGCAAAAGCTCATCACAGCATGATGCTTAGCTGCAGCTTTCCTCCGGCACTGGTCCTGGCACTGCCGGTCCATCTTGGTTTGCCCTCCCTGCATCCTGATAAGTGTTGCAGCCAGCACTGATCTGGCCAATGGTCAGTACTTGGGCGTTTGATTGCACTTGTCCTCACTGAGTGTGGACTCCTGTGGTGGTGAGCAGCAGTGGAATCCCTGAATTAGCCTGAACCAGGGAAGGTTGAAGATTGTGAGACTGTGAAGACTTGCACATTTACCGTCACCGTCACAGGAGGGCTGCCTCCTGGCCTCTGCCCTCCCAGCCCTCTCTACATTCTGCCTTCCCTCCTTACTGAGACTATGAACTTGTACTGGGGAGAGTCTGGAAGAGCTATCCATATTTGAGGGTCTCCACTGATAGAGTATGCAGTTAAATAGACTAAGCTCCATGCTGGGGAGAGCCCACGGTTCCCTCCCCACTCAGGCTAATGTTTCTAGAGCATGACTTCCTCACAGACATATCTAAGCTTCCCACTCTTTGGACTGCTCAGGTTTGGTGTCAGCAGCTCATTAAGGCTTGGATGGGAGATCAGAGGGCTCTGAGTCCAGTTTCCCAGCATTCCCATGGCCTCCCTGCATTCTATGAGAGCTCACTGCCAGTGTTCCAGTAGACCTCTGGAATAACTAGGATTTGTTTTTTTTCCATTTTCAGGGGACTCTGGCATCACGAAACACAAAGATGATTTCATCTATTGTAATTTCCCAGCTGATTGATGAAAAGAAATCCAAGGAAAATGGGGCGATGTTCCCGATGCCACGAGACATCACGCCACCTCCACTGTGTTCCATGAAAGCAGCGCCAGCCAGGCGCAGTGGTGTCACCATCCCTGGGTCACTTGCTTTATCTCCAGAGAGACTGGGAGTTCTGACTCTACCAGATGAGCGAGAGCTGGAGACAGAACCATTGACCGCACAGGACAACCTAGATAGAGGCTCCTGCAAAGGGTTCTCATCCATCACCATCACTGCTCGTCGGGTGGGCCCTCCAGCCAGCACCTTGGTATGGGACACTGTTAGAGACCCACTGTGTCCCAAGTGCAGGACCAAGGATGCTCTGCACCAGGGGCCCCCAGCCCTGGCTGGTGCTGCCCCTCCATGTCAGGACAGTGGACACTTTGCCTGTTCAGCGCTCCCTAGCAATGGCTCTGTGGTGAGACTAAAGGTTCCTCAGGCCCACTCAAGACTGTGTGCAGGACAGGAGTGCTGGGTCGCCCACATGGGCGACAAAGAAGATGGTTTTTCTCCAGATACTCTACCGTCAGGAAAGAGCTCACTGATGTTCAGTTCCTGTGTCCACTTCCAAGTGTCTCAGCAATGTCCGAATGCCATCTACTACCTGGACAAATCTCTTTCTGTCCCTCTTGAGCAACCTGAAACTGACAGCCCCAAAACGCACAGATCAGTCCTGTCGCTCAACCTCCGGTGTAGTTCCCACAGGTCAACAGTAGATGGAGTAGACCGCATAGCTAACAGAGAGCCTATAACCGGATCCCAGAAGCCGGAGCTCTTGAGGGGAAAGCAGGACCGCCAGGGCCCACACTGGAGCTCAGAGTTACAGGAAAGGCGCTGGAAGGAAAGCCCAGCATTGGAGCCAGCACATTCGTGGAGCGGCACATGTCCTGGGACTGGCTCTCCTTTGGAAAATGTCAAATCCGCAGATGTGAGAAGTAACCAGGTCACAGTAAGAAGGGAGAAAGAGGGCCACACAGCTTGTCCCACCAGCTGTCCGGCCAACCAGCTGTCCATCCATATTCCTGGTTGGAGTTACAGGGCAGGTGAGTCCATATCCACTCACCTATGGGGGTGCCTGGGGTAAGCATCCAGTCAGGAGGCATGGGAGGGAGCGTCTTCTCCACAGCCTGTTCTGGTAGGTGTTTCATGTTGAGTGCTTTGATCTGCTCTGCCTGAAGAAGTCAGTAACTCTTAAGTAGGTGTTGATGACTGATTGGACAGATCTTCTCAGATGAGACCTTTGTGGAGAATGAGAGGCCTTCCTTCAGGTACTGTTCCCAGCATAGTGCCAGGCCACATGCAACTCACAGAGAGTTGTAGCTCCCAAAGCAGCTACTTTAGCCCACACCTATGTGACATCCCAAAGCAGGATGAGAAGAGTGAAAAGCTACCCATATCTGGATTTTATATTTTTACCACTGAGGATCAAATATCTGCACATTAGGGGATTCTCCAGAATTTTGTAGTTTTCATTTTTCAGTCACATAAAATGTGAGTTAACATCATAAATATATATGTTTTTTTCTTTTTGAAACAGGATCTCCCTGTAGCCCCAGCTGGTCTGGAACTTGCTATGTAGACCAGGCTGACTTGAATTCACCAAGGTCCACATGCCTCTGCCTCTTGAATGCTGGGATTAAAGGCATGTGCCACCACGCCTAGCGGTATCATACATATTTTTTAAAAACTAGACCTAACAGATGGAATTCTGGGAGACTGAGGCCAGCCTGGCCTGGTCTACATAGTAAGTTCCAGGCCAGCTGGGCTTACAGTGGAACCCTGCCTCAGACAATTCAAAATACATAAAAAAACTAGACCTGTGTTCTATAATGGAGCGTGTACGTGTGTGCTCCGTAACTGTAGCACATTTCTAAATGAGGAAGTTAGAACTTTCCTTGCCAAAGAGCAGCAAAAGGAATCATGTGTCCTGGGGCGTATCTTGGGGGGCAACTTGGCCAGGCTTTCTTACTGTCTCTGTTGTTTCCCAGGCCAGACAGAATTCCCCATGTGGGCTTCCCTGAGATCTTCTGGCTTTCAGGAGAGGAAGTCAGTCTGTTTGGGAGGAAAGCAGTCTAGATTTATTTTCTTTCTCTGTGTAAACTTTTGATTTTCAGTTGTACTTAGTGATTTGACTTAGTGATTTTCCACTTGGGAAATCTATTTAAGAATAACAGTAGTAAAATTGGGAATGCAGCATATGCATAATATTTTTATAGTACCATCTTTGTCCATTAAAGCTTTATTAATTAATAAAAATGACTGTAAAACATTTAAAACTATAATGCGTGTGGAAATGTTAAATGGTGTAATTAATTTTAACAAGTGTAGATATATTGAATACTCAGCTCTTTAAAACAATTTTGATATGGTGTTCAAATTGATTAAACCATTGAAATGCCCTACTCTGCAAACTCACTGTGTGCAGAAAGATGTAAAGAGATACCCCATGCTCCAAAGATAAACCCCACTTTAGTATTTAAAGCAATCGCTTAAGCCAATCACTTCATCTTCTGTACTGAAGATGATTCCAGAAATAGAAATAGACAACCTGTGTGGTTGTAACTTGATGCTGTATCTCCAGGTGAAAAGTAATCTTTTGGATTGATAGAAAATTTCACTAAAGGATTTTTAAGAAATAACCAGGCCCAGATCTCAAACACCCAACTTGGAGCAGGGGGCAAAGCAAAGGGGCTTCCCCCAAATTATTTTGGGTTAATGCAGAGCAGATTTTTGTCTGTCTCTACTAAGGGGTTTTCTTAGGTAGATAGTACTGGTTAATTCTGCCTCCGATGTGTCTGACCTCCCTCAGAACAACCAGATATCCCAAAGACTTAGATTAGAGCCTGGCTCTAAATCTCTAGAGCTCATTCTGTCACATAAGAAGGATCGGTCTACAGAAGCCAGGGGAGTCTGTCATTTTCTAGCTCAGTGAATATGGACAGCAGGACTAATGCTCTGGGATTGCTTCCTTCACTAGGTAACTAGAGAGGGGTCAGACTAACTGCTCTTGGGTGTCTCCAAGCTTAAATTTTATTCCTGCTCTATCTGCCCAAGATGTATCTTGGAAAGAAGTATCATTTGAGTTTGGACAGTTTCCACCAGAATATTATACAGCACAGAAAACAGCCAGGATGAAGGAAGTGAGCGCAGAGGAACTCAGATTCCAGCTTCAGATTCAAAAGAAGGCAGATACCCACGTGTCTTTGCAAAGCTGTGTTCTATCGGAAGTTAGGTCACCATTTGGGATACATGCCTCTGGTATGTACAAATGTTCATATACACACACATACACACACTCACACAAACAAACGGATTGGCATATACTCTTACTCAAAAACTAATTTTCAGTGGGCTGTGATTCTTATTGGGCAATGAGGGTTCTATCCATGCCAGAATTCTTGCCAGAAGTTCGTAAGCACAACCCAGTGACTCTAATTATCAGTCTATCCTGACACCCTGTGATTCCAGGTTACACGTGCTCAGTTGCCCTACTCACAGAACTTTTTAACCTTAATGCAAGAGCTCTCAGACCACAGAGATACTTATTAAGGCTCAGAGGACCCATGTATTTTCCTGTCTGAAGCTAGAGCTATATATCTGAGGCATTTTTTGGCCTCCTGTGGCTACACATGCCATTAACAGTCTTTGTCCTTCTTAGTGACTGTAGCTCGTTCTCTCTATCCAAAGCCCTCCCGAGGATTCCCTGCTGGCTTTACTGACATTCAGCTGCTTCATGGGTGCTGCCTGCGAGTCTACAGCATTGAGGAATCAGTTTTAGTTCTAGTCATTAGATATTAGGTCACTAGATAGAAAACTATAGAGTCGTGAATGAGCCTCCAATAAATGCAGGAAGATGCCCAAGATGGAGTGTTTCATGTAAAATAGGCAGCCCTGTCTCCTGGGACACAGCCTTCCAACAGACATGTGGGTACCTGTTGTCCTTTGGGAGTGAATCTACAGATCCCAGAGTTCTCTCTCTGTTCACCTCCTTGATCCTTCGTGTTTTGCCTCTACTATTAGTAAGCATCCCTCGGGCTCCATGGAGGCAGGCATTGTACACATCCCTATAGCCATGGTAAGGAAAACACCCACCACCATCATTGTGTTGTGACCAGCATGTTTTATGAGTAACCATGCTGTATGTTGTGAAAATCCTTCATGCTAGGCCCTGGCTCCTATCTGTCACTTTAAATCATTTAAACCATTCTGTGAGGAAAATATCACTTCTCTCTCTCTCTCTCTCTCTCTCTCTCTCTCTCTCTCTCTCTCTCTGTCTCTCTGTATGTGTGTATGTGTGTATGTGTGTGTGAGAGAGAACATTTTAGAGAGAGAGAGAGAGAAAGAGAAAACATTTTGTAGACAGGACAAGTAAGGCTTAAAGATTAAATGACTTGCCCTAATCCATGTGACCATTGCATGCCAGAGCTGTGTGTGTGGCTCCTAGTGTGTCCCTGCTGGTGACAACTCGGTAACGATCCAGTCCAGAGCAGTCAGGCTGTTGGCAGCTCCCAATGCTGGGCCCACCCCCATGGTCACCGTGGAAGGTGGCGTTTGAAGACTGCTCAGACACATACGCCAGGATTTTGTGGCCAGTAGGTACAAATAGATTTCGGATGAATTGTGCATCAATGCAATTAAAGCTTGTGGGCTCAGAAACTCTTCCCAGCCTGAAATCCGTGTCCCTGTGCTGCTCAGTGGGATATGCAACATCAGTCCGCCCAGTTCCGAACTCACTGGGTGTGGGCTTCGTGCACTATTGATGCTGATGCGATTCTTATTGCCAAGTTCATTTTCCTCTGTGGCCCCACTCTGATGTTCTTCCCTCCCTTCCTGAGACTGCATTGTAGATGGACCAAGAGCTGATATGAGACACTCGTGAAGAAGAGACTAAGGGATGTTCTGCCCAAGCCTCCTTGCCTGGGTCCCTGCTCAGTGGTGGGCTGTAGGCTCTAAGCTGGTGGATACACTCTGAGGGCATTAGTAAGAGAAGTCGCCGGTGGCCTCTGGAATCACTGGTGAGCACAGATGTGTGTGGCTGAAGGGGAAGTCCCTGCCAGGTCATTTCATGGGTGCCGAATCTGCCTATGTTGTCACAGCGTCATGTGAGGTGTTGGCAATGAGCCAGCATCATTCCATTTACACCTTCGTGTACACGTCAGAACTTCCTGACGGGGAGAAGTCTCCTGTACTCAGCCCTCTCATCCCCAGGGGACTCGTTTCTACAGGGCTTAGAAGACATTTAAAGAAACTTTATTTTACAAAATGTAACCCCCCCACCATGATCTAGAACTAGAGTAAATGAACATTTTGGGGGGCCTTTCCTTTTTTAAAAAATGTTTTTGTTATTATGTGTATGAGTGGATTGCCTGCATGTATGTAAGTGCACCCATGATGTGCAATACCAGCAGAGATCAGAAGAGGGCAGCGGATCCCCATTATAGACGGTTGTTAGCTGCCATGTTCTGCTGGAACTGAACCCAGGTCCTCTGCAAGTGCAGCCAGCGCTCTTCACTGAGCCGTCCCTCCAGCCCTGGGACCCTTTCCTTTTCTCCTCCCTGTCCCCTCTGCCTCTTGAACTCTCCTCCTAGCCCTCCCTTTCCTAACCTCTTCTCTCTCTCTCTCTCTCCCTCTCCCTCCCTCCCTCCCTCCCTCCCTCCCCTCTCCTCCTCTCTCTCCCTCTCCCTCTTCCTTTTTCTTCTTTCTGACCTTATTTCTGGGAAATGTGTTAGTCTTCACAGGCATAGGATTTCTACAGTAGCCTCAACTCTGCTGTTTGGTGGGAAAACTTCACAATGCATAGAACACATGTGACTGCTCCCCATACAACCTTATTTACAGAGGAAAAACGATATACCTGATCTGCCCTGTCCAGAATTTACTGAGTCCCAATCTGGCTCCCAGATCCTCCATGATGAACTTGACCATTTTCGTGTTATGTCTTAGGTTCACTGAGTGACTCTGAGGTGAGCTAGTGGCAGGCATTCTCTGTGGAAGGAGTGAACCTGGATGGGAAGGAGAGGAAGCCTGTCTGAGCAAGAGGGAGAAGGTACTCTGGGGTACAGGCAAGACAAAGGGCACTGGGACCTCGGGATCAGGGTTGACCCATAAGTGTTGCTCTGAGCTAGAGCCAGATGGATGGGGTTTTGTATCCTATGTGACCTTGAATGGGAGCGCTCTCTTGCTGGCTACTTGCTCTAGGGTAGACGGCTGAGGACTGGTTCCAGAGGACTCCCAGCAGCTGGGACACACACGGTGTTCTTCAGAAGGGAGACCTCAGTGTGCCATGTGGTGCACATCACAGCAGCCCTCCTGCCGGTCTATTCATTTTTCCACTGTGTCTCTGCGACTCTGAAATAAGTCAGGGCTCCCTGGGTTCCACTCTGGCAGGCATGGGGGTGGGTTACAGACACTCTTCCCATTCTCACTCCTATAGAAAGCGGTGGAATGTTTTCTTCCACCTTGACCCTTTGCTTATTCATCCACAAACACACTGGGCACTTGTTCAGGAATACAGATAGTGACTTGGAGCAGGGGACCGTGGTAGCGGAATTGTGACATGCTCAGACCCAGAGCTGTGTTAGAAGGTAAGCCAGGAGTGCTTACCAATGGTCCAGATGGATTGTCAGCTGCAGGGACTCGGGTACCTTCCCAGCTTTCCTGTGGCTGCGTCTACCTACAGAGCCTCTCGATGAACTGAGAACTTACACTCTAACCACACTTAGCTGATGGGGTGGGCATGTGGTGAGGACCTGATGCACAGTCTTAGGGGTTTCCTTGCCTTTCTTAATGCCAGAAGAATTGGAAAGCATGAGTTTTCCTTTGTTTTATTAACCACAACATGAGCCAGGTGTTTGAGCTCATAGATGCACAAGAGAACTGGGACCTGATCTCAAACAGGAGAGCCGGCATTGGCAAGCTGTGACTCGGACAAAACCCCACAGCTTCTCCTGCTCGTTTACACATCATTCCGCAGCTGCTTCTACACCCAGTGACAGGCCTAGTGGGTTGAACCCGCTCAAGGACACACCTTCTAGTGGTTTAGGCCACTTATTAGAGAGGTCTTCATCTTCTCATCTGTGGAGTGGGAGAGGTCGACCAGGTGCTTGCTTGAATTCCCCTGAGTCTATTCATTGATTCATTCATTGATTTGGGGAAGGAACAGGCTGAGGTTTGTTTTTGTGGTAGCTGTGAGACAAGCCAGATTTTCCATGTGATCCTACGAATCTGATGGAGAAATGTCCAAGCAAAAGAAGACATCCTCTCAGCCCCACCTCCTCATCCTTTGACTCTGGGACCTCCCTACCGCTTCTGGCCAAAGTCTGACTGGTTCTCTCTGATTCTTTCCCTGCCCCTCAGTGACTCATTTTGGTATTTAGCCACCTCTTTACTATGAGCAACAAAGCCTGTCACTGTGTGCCAGCACCACAGCCCCTAATGGTTGGGACACCTGTCCAATTCCTGCACTTTCTGCTACCTCCAGAGCAGAGTCACACCGGAACAGCTCATCCTCACTCACCTGACTTATGGTGTCAGCCCTGGTTGCAGGCTCTGGGTGGTCTCGGGCTCGATAGCACTGAAACAAAGCTCAGATGTGTGGGTTTCAGCCTTTCAATGCAACCTATTTGCTTTCAGGGGAGTCTGCTACCTTCTAGGCCACACACTCCTGAGAGACAAGATCTACATTATTCCCACCCAGCAGAGCAGATGCCCAGTGCTGGGTGCAGGCCAAGTACTCCGATGACCCAACAAAGCAACTAATGTGACATCAGAGTTATTTGAGTGCTCTGTGTCTCCATCCACCCACTACTTCTCCTTGCACATACACCTAACAACCTCTGTCCATGGAAGCACGGGGACCCATGTAAGATTCACTATCAGGAGGTAGGTTCTGAAGCTAAGTGAAACCTGAGGGTAGAATCCCCCGCTTGGTTTGAAAACTGCAGGGTGAGGCTCTCCAAACATTGTTTCCCTCCAGGAAGTCAATTAGAGTAATCAAGTAGTATCATGGAAAAAAGTGACCTTCGGATGGTCAAATGGATATCAAGGAAGAGAAAACATTTGAACACATTGCAAAATTATTTTGAAGGTTTTAAATGTTTTTATTTGCTGAATTATTGGTGAGTTTTAATGAGGTGGGACTATGTTTCCCACAATCATAAATATGCTTATCTGATCATTCCATCATTGGTAGGACTTAAATGTGCTGATTTCAGTTACCTGAGGGTCCCGAAACCAGAACTCTTTCCATGTTCTTTGCTTTCTAAGTAATCCCCTCCAGTATGAATGGACTGCCTTTGTAGTCTTAGGGAGAAATCCATTGCTACTGAGTCATTGGCTCAGGTTTGTCAAGGGTAAATGAAGAGAAATAGATCCAAGGACTGAAGATTGGTCAGATAATGGTCTGAGTTTTTAAATTAAGAAATGGAAGTGCAGTTCTCTAGACACGAATGACTAACAGTGATGTGAGGACCACCGTGGGCTTGGGATACAGGACCTATCGCATTTCAATCCACTCGGCCCATTCCTCACCACATCTGTCTCTAGGCAATTCTCATGCATCAAGATACTCATGTGAGTTCGTAGTGGGACTTGATATCATTTTGTAATTACCGTTTGTTTTTGGTATGCCTTGAGCTATCTGCAGGAAATCAATTTAGACACAGTCTTGGAAAAAGAAACAATTTGGTGGTATGAGGAATTCTGTAAGAAAAAATGTTCCAGGTACAGATGACCTACCTGTAAAATAGGAAATAGATGTGAGAAGTAAATGGTTTCCTTGAGTCCTTTGCCTTGGGGCAATGCTTTCTTCTTTCCCAGCAACCTTAAAGCAAAGCTGAGACCGCTTGGTAAAGTGTGATCGTCTCTGGTGTTGACAGCTAACTTGGAGAGTGAGGGTTGAACAGACCCATAAATTCACCTTAAACTCCATTTCCAGAGCAGCTTGTTGCTAAACATAGAAACACTTTTTATATTGCTGCCCCGTACTGTTTATTCCCCATTAGATCCTAGCATAGAGGGACTATAGTGGAATAAAGGCTGCAGTCCACAGCTGGGGGCCCTTTAATGACTACATGGTTCAAGGCTGTCCTTGGAGAGTGCGGAAAGGCATTCTTACCCAGGGACGACAGAACCTGAAACTGGGTGCTTTTCCATGGCACCCAACAGTGGTCCTACATTGGAATAAGTGTCTCCAGATGAGTGTGGCATTGGGGAAGAGCCATTTGAGGAGATGAGTTAATGTCTTCTGTGTGTCTTGGTTCTTAGCTGCATTGGGTCTGTTGCAGGCTCTTTAAGGTTGAGTCCTGGAGAGTAGGTGTGTACTGTGGGGAGTTCTGTTTTCAGTGGACACAACCCTGGTCATACCACTTATGATTGAAATCTGCCCCCTCAAGTGCCCACCTGACCCTTGCCCACTCTGATTCTTGGGATGTGTGCCCCATGGGAAAGCCCCAGTCACAATCAGAGGAGAGCCTATAGATTGGCCTCAGGAGATTGCCTATGGAATCAAAGCTACCAAAATTCAGGGGGTTTTGTTTGTTTGGCTTTTGTTGTGGTTTTGAGACAGTTTCCCTATAGCTCCAGATGGTCTGGAACTGCCTATGTGGACCTGGCTGGCCCAGATCTCACAAAGATCCACCTGCCTATGCCTCCTAGATGCTGGGAATAAAGGCATGCACTACTACCCGGCCCCTAAATTCAGTTCTTGCAACTATTTTCTCAGTGAGTTTGCAGCATGGATAGGCAAGGACTACTTCCTCCGATCTCCAGCACACCCAAGCTTACTGTTTGTTTAGTGTTTGAAACAGACTTGTTCTGTAACCCAGACTGGCCTGGCACCTGCTGCCATCCTCCTGCCTCTGCTTCCTGAGTCCTGGGATCACAAATCTTTGGCACTAAACCCAGCATCTGTGTTCTGCTCAGAAGCCTGCATTAAGCACGTGGTAATTCATGTTATTACATGATATTATCCATGTGGACTCCACAAGAACCTCCTCTGGTTCTCAGAGCTGTCCATCTTCTGAGCAATTCAGATTTTCTCAGTCAGAATTTTAGAGCGGCACCACTCTTGAAGTTTTAAGTTCTATGTTGCTGAAAATCCAGAGCCAGCTTGGAGAGCCGTCTCTTGCACATACGTAGAAACTATGACAATGTCTTTTTGCGCAAAACTCACTCCTGACTCTGTCTCATCTTTGCCTGTATGAATATATGAGTTGGTTGAGATAAAGAAAGTAGTAAATAGTTTTATTTTATCCATCCACTCCTCACTCCAAGGGCCAGGCTTGCGGATGAATACAGTGTCTTGGGCTTGGTCTGAAATGTTCTGGTGTTTGAAGAAGACAGATGCTTGTCCGTTTTTGCCCACAAGTGGGCCATGTTTGTTGTTTTTGATCACATAGGGCATGAAGATAGTGAACAGCTGACTGAATTTCTCTGGCATGCCCTCCTGGGTCAACATAAATGCACTTGTGCATGTAAGACCAAGTAAACCACTTCAGTGCAAAACTCAAAGCCCATGGAGTGAACTGGAGAGGTGGCTCAGTGGTTAAGGGCACTGACTGCTCTTGTAGAAGACCCATATTCAATTCCCAGCACCCACATGGTGGCTAGCAATCATCCCTAACTCCAGTTCCAGGGGAGCCAACAACCTCCTCTGACCTCCATGGTCATTGCTCAACATGGTGCACTTACATGCATGCAGATAATACATCATACACATAAAATAAAAATAATAAGTAAAAATATATTTTAAGAAAAGCCCACAGAGCTGTGAATAGTGAGTGGCTCAGTAGACACCAGCCACAGAGTCTGGAGGGATGATCCACCAATGTACTGAATGTCATGGCGTGATATATGTGGAGGTCACTGAATATCTGATGGAGGGACTTTATACTGACACGATTTGCTGTGTCTAAGTCTTCTGTGAACATCCAGCCTCAAAGCCTTCGTGGGTGATGACTGCAGTTTCTTCCAAGTTTGGCATTATCTGGAAAAATAATGCTTAGAAAAAGCTTGAGTCAGTTTCCTTTTCCTTTCTGTTTTTCCATTTGTTTTTAGATTTCTATCATTTTTGTCTTAATGAAAGAGTAAAACATGCATTGTAAAAATTAAAGTTTAAATAGAAGAGAAACATGAAAGTCAACCCTGACCTTTCTACCTATTAGGCCATCCCATAGGTTACGTGACTGACTTTACCCATTAGCAACCTTTTATTCTTTTCAAAAATATTATTTATTTTTATTTTACGTATATGAGTGTGTTGCTTACATGTACATAAGTGATCCATGTTGTGCAATGCCCGTGGAAATCAGAAGAGAGCATTGGATCCCCTGGAACTTGGAGTTAGGACAATTGTCAGCCACCATGTGGGTTCTGGGACTCAAACTCTGTAAGAACAGCCAGTGCTCTTAACTGCTGAATGGTCTCTCCAGTACCCGCCTCCTCCTTCTTTCTTAATATAATACTTCCTTTCCTTTCTTCTAATTAACAAAAATGAGATGGTTGGACATGGTGGAGCAGGCCTTTAATCCTAGCACTCGAGAGGCAGAGGCAGGCAGATCTCTGTGAGATCAAGACCAATCTGGTTTACATAGTGAGTTCAAGGTCAGCTGGGACTATAGGAAGATTTTTTTTTTCTCAAAAAAACCACCCCTCTCAAACAACAACAAAAGTGGGATGATGCACACATGGGTACTTAAGCCGTGAGCATTCCCTATGTAATGTTTACAGGCTACCAAGCCTTCCATTATCTGGTCACCTAAACTTTTAAAACAAATCTTAGTATTTGGAGTATTTTTACTTAAAAAAATGTATAACTATGTGTTAGTAAATGTTCTTAGAAAGAAATACAAGTGTTTAATGTAGTTTTCTTAGGCAGGATTCCTAGAATCTGGTCACAAGACAGGCCTGATTCTAAAGCCTGTGAGCATAGACTCCCACAGCCCCTTTTTGCTGCTCTGTCATCAGAGCAAACTTCCCTGAGCATCCCCAGGTCTCACACGTCACCATGACAGAGTTCTGAAAATGACATTTGTAATGCAAGTCAGTGTTTCACAGAGTGAGCTTTCTTGTGTGTGTGTGACGTTCCTCTGTTTTCATATATATGTATGTGTGTGTATATTATGTGTGTGTACATGAGTGCACGCACATGTGAGTGTGTGTGTATAATTCTTTATCCTTATTTTGTGCTTGTGGTAGTTTTAAAACTTCAGATATTGAAATCATTTCATTTTATTTTTATTTAGTTTTTGCTATTTTCAGACAACGTAGTTGGATGGTATTTGGATTCCCCTCCCTCTCTGAACCTTTCCCCACGGCCCTCTGCCTAGTTTAATGTGTTCTCATATGTGTGTGTGTATGTATGTATGTATGTATGTGTGTGTGTGTATTATAGCCTAGAGAGTCTGATTTGTGTTCCCAAATGTCCTTCAGGGACGGTCCATCTGCTGGGCCCACCAAGAGTCCCATCCCTGTAAGACACTGTCCACCTCCCCGCAACCAGCAGCCATCAGTTTCAAACGTTCCTTAGGTTTAGGTTGGGGTTTCTTACCCACTTCCTCACGTCTCTGCTGGGATTTTGTCTGGTTTGTGCGTGCATAGGACTTGCGCATGCTGTCAGCACTGCTGTGAGTTCATATGATAACTGACCAGCTACCTGGACTAGAAGACTCTTGTTTCATTATGGTCATCCTCCCTCTCTGGCTCTTACAATCTTTCCGTCTCCTCTTCTGCAATGGTCCCTAAGCCCTGGGAGGCAGAGGGTTAGAATCCTTTCAGATGAACAGAGGAGCCGTAGATCGCAGGGGAAGCTCCCAAATGGCCTTGACTGGACTTCTGTCCCATCCTGGGTGCATCTTACCCACAATGCACTTACCTGGAACCCTCTCTACCCAGGCACTGGGGCATCGAGGCTGTTCTGTCCTTGTAGAAGGGATGTGAGCTTTCCTGGTCTCCATTCTTCCCAGCAACACTTCCCCTAACCCCGCCAGGTCTGCAGCCCCAAAATGTCTCCAGACATTACCCCGGGCTCCACAGGGAGCAAAGCTGGCCCTGTGGAAAAGCACAGATCCAAACTGAGATGCTGAGGCTGCTCCTAAGTAGTATTAGCTACGAGGCAAACACCGCTCGGGTTCCAAGTCCCCACTAATGTCTTTTTTCTGTTCCAGGATTTCTCCCAGGACGCCACCATGCCTGCTTCTGGTAATTTTTCATGTTCAGTTTCTTTGTAGTCTCAATCTCCTCCTTTTATCTTTTCCCTGACAGCCTTAGAAAGGCCTTCTCCAGCCCATGTTCTTCTCCAGTACTTTAAGCCTCAGGGTAGGTTTCCTGTGTGGTGTAAGGCAGGAATGTATTTTTCCTGGATGGTGCATGCCGCTTATCCATGGAGACCATTGATGAGATGTCTCTGATATTTCAGAACAGGCTGTGCCAGCCATGTATGGAACACTTGTTTATGCAAGGATTTCCATGGTATATGCAGGTGTTTCCTTGTAGGAATTTCATGCAACTTAAATACCACATGAGTTACAGATGAGAAAATCCCTTTAGCTATTCTGAGTGTGTACTGTGAGCACTGGCCACCTGATGACCTTTTTTGTATCTTTTAACTAAGTGAAATTGTCCTTTGACAATTTCATTCATGAAGGCCCAGCCCTAAACAAGATATTTGTGTCACCCCTCTGAGGCTCAGGGAACATTCAGGAGGGAGAATAATACAGGAACTGGAAGATGAGGAAAAGGCTTGTCCTCTTGGAACAACTGGTGTTTCTTGCACTATTGTGCTGAGCATGATCTTCAGCAGGATGTGAACAGAAGTTCTTTCCATCTTCAGAACCAAAACTCTCCATCCAACACGAATTCTCCATCCCCTGGTTTCCACTGCTTTCCTTTCTGTCTCTGAATTAACTGCTCTAGGGCCCTCATGTGAGTGAAATCATAAAATAGCTGTCCTTTGCAGCTGACTCATGTCACCTTCATGTCCCATCCTCAAGGTTTGCACATCTCCGTACTGCATGTCAGGCCTCCCTGTTGAATGTGAATAGTGCTCCATGTACTGGCCCCACACTTCCATCTGCTGATGGCTGCTTGGACTGCTTTCACCTCTAAGCTATTTTGAATAATGCTTTCATGAACATGAGTGTATAAGTAATTCTTTGAGTCTCTGCTTCAGTTCTCTGGGATCTACATGAAGCAGTGAAATTGCTGAATTGTGTATGGATTCTGTGTGTAACTGTTTTACACTCTCATGCTGTTTCCAAGGCAGCTGCACCACTTGGCATTCCTGCTGGCAGTGTGCAGATGTTCTCACTCCTCTACATCCTCACAGATGCATGTTCTGTATTTACCTATCCATCGTATCTGTGTGAATTAATGGCAAGTGGTATTGTTATGTTTTGATTCCCATTTCCCTAATGGTGGTCTAGGGGTTGACCTTGGTGAGTGCCTGGTGACGACTTGTGTACCTTTGGAGCAATGCCTATTCAAGTCCTTTGTCCAGCTTTTGTTTCATCTATTTAAATGTCTGCTCCTAATTTGATCAAGATTTTTGTTATATCTGGACATAAAAAGTTGACAAGTCGTACCTATTTGCAAAACAATAGGGGTTTTCTCCCTCATTTAAGAACCTAAGGAGCTACACTGATTTTCATGCTAACTTAGGGTTACTATTTAATCATGACGTTTTATATTTTAAAAATAATGCTGAATTCTATTTGTTAATATGTTTTTTTGTGAGACACTGCTTGTGAAATGCTTCTGGCTTATGTATCATGAAAATACCAGCTTTGGAAATTGTGTTAGCAAGTGTTTTCTTCTCCTCTAGTTCTGAGAAAATTTTGGCTTGTTGATACTTCTTAGAGTCTGGTTGAAGTCACCAGAGAAGCTATGCTGGCCTGAGCTTCCATTTCTGGGAAAGATGTTCATTCCAAATTCAAGTTTTTTACTTGCCCTGTCCCTCACCAGAGGCTCTACTTTGTAAGTCTGTTCTGGTGATTTGTGTCGTTGTAGGGAATCTGCCATTTCATTGAAGTTGTTTGAGTAATACATAGAAAGTCTTTTGTCATGTTTTCTAGTGATTCTGGCTCTCTAATGATGTTCTCTAGTTCATCCATTGTGATGGTGACTTAGAGCTTTTCTTTTTCCTTGATTGATCTATCTAGACATGTACTTTGTTCTGAACTGGCTCTTAGAATTGTTTGGTTTGAAGGAGGAAGCTTAGATCTTGTTGACATCAAATATTTTCACATAATCCCTGAAGCTATAACTTCACCATAATTTAAATTTATTGTTTCCATTTTCTGTCAGTTCATAATATTTCAGCGTCCTCTCCGATGTTTATTTTAGTTGCATTTCCATGATGAGATTTCATTTAAAAAGAACAAAATTATAATCAGTACTTTTTTTTCTCAAAATGTTATTAGATATTTTCCCCAGGTGTTGAAGTGGAAAGTTTAGACCACACACAGTTTTCCTGATTATTGAGGTCTCACTTTTTATTTCTATCACATCATTTAGGCTTTTCTGGGTTTCTTCTTTGTTTTATCTCTTTTAGTGACCATGTGTTAACTTTTTTTCCTTCTGATTTTTATCTTTGCTAGCTAGAGGTTGTACTGTTTATATATTAGAGCTCACATAGAAATTCTATCACATGAACTTAATGAAGTCAAAAGTGAATCAGTGTTTTGCTCATATCCCTGGCAGTATAGAATCCCAGGACATTCCCATTCCCATCACCCTTCAGAAGGATGCACTAGGCTAGTGCATGCTCAAGGCTTTTGTTTTCTGGCTCTAACAAACTGAATATTACTTTTCACAGTGCTTACCTGTCTTTACTGCTTGACCATCATCTTTGCATACCTTCTACTGTGCGCATCAGATTTTCTTTTCTGATACTAATGATGAATTTTCACCTTCCTAAAGCCTTCCTATTCTGTCTATGCTATTCCTGATATCTGAGCTATGTATGAGAATGTCAATCTACAGTGTAGTATTTCTTCTGGCTTTTTATTACACTAGTTGTTTCTTATATTTGTTACCACTTCTGAGATACACACACACACACACACACACACACACACACACACACACGGAAATGGGATGACTTTGGTGGTCGACTTTCAAACTGGTATGAGGTTGAAGGAAGAGAGAACTCCTAAAATCTGGATATTCCACCATGTTCTTTAGCCTCGGTGAAGGAGTACTTGCCTGTCCTCTCAGCACTTGGAAGCCTCCTGTTGCCTTTGGCTTTCCTGTTACTGTGGAGAGACAGCTGTGAATGGACCTTCCAGCTTTTCCTTGAGCCACATTCAAAACCTCCAGTCTGTGTTTGTGCTTCCTGATGGGTTTGGATGTAGAGCTTTTCTCGGTTTTATCCATGATGCATTTCTTGAATCTGGTGGTTATTTATTCTGAAAATTTCTCAGCTAGGCATTTCCTTCTCTTTATCCCCCATGGCCTCCTTTCCGTGTCCTGAGAGCTGTGCTCTGCATGGTGTCCTGAGAGCTGTGGTCTGCATGGTATCCTGAGAGCTGTGCTCTATATGGTGTCCTGTCCTAAGCCATTGTTCACATTTTCCATTTCTTTGACTCTATGTATTGAGTAAACTTTTCAGATTCATATTTTATTTCATTAATTTTGCTTTTAGCTTTATCCAAAGTTCTGTATGTGTGTTTTTTTAAATCCCAAAATGAATGTGTTTTTCATTTTAGAAGGATTTTAGCTCTTTTGAAATCAGTCTGGCCATTTTTATATTTTCTTGGTCCTCGTAATTTAAATTAGCTCTTCCATCTGCCTTTAAACATAGTGTTGATTATCTATCCTGTGTATGCTATTCCTGATATCTGAGCTATGTATGACAGTCTAAACTTATAGTATGGCATTTCTGCGGGCTTTTGTTACACACACACACACATACACACACACACACACTCACTTTGTAGATAAATTTGTCATTACTGTGATATTCATTATCCTGTTCATGAACATGGTATACTTCTTCATTATTAAAAATTTTTAGTTTATGTATATGAATGTATTGCCTGCATGTGTGTAAGTATACTCATCTCATGCAATGCCTACAGAGATCAGAAGAAGGCATCAGATACCCTGGAACTGGAGTTATAGGACTGTTGCTAGCTGCCATGTAGGTGCTGGGAATTGAACCCAGGTCCTCCGCAAGAGCACTCAGTGCTTTTAACCGCTAAGCCATCTCTCCAGCCCCATGCTTCTTCATTTATATACGTAGACTTAAATAGTATATCTTAGTTCATTCATGCGGTAGAAAAGACTGGATGAATGACAAAATACAGAGATGTTTTACAGTTCTGGAGGCTGGAACTCTGAGATCAGGGCTACATGGTAAGATTCTGGAGAAGACCTTCTTCTGGGAATAGACTTTTGATGACTTATGTCGTGTCTTTACATCATGGCAATCTTTTGTAAGGCATCAATACCATTCATGAAGCCTCCATCCTTATAACTTAATTGCTCTCCAAGTACCTTTCACAATCATGAGACTGTGGTTAGTTTCAAAGTGTGAGTTTAGGGTAGAGCACAACCATTCAGTTCACTTCCAGGGTCTGTTCTTTCTCTAAGAATTCTTTTTACAGGCGGTGTTGGGCCTTTTCTTAATGTTGTTAAAGCTGTTCTGATGCTTTGAGTTAGAGTGGCCTGTTTCCATTGTTATTACAAGTTCTCTGTAACCATGTGAAGCAGCTGCTAATTTCTACATTATATAGGTACATAAACGTCATAGCTATATCCCTAATGCTGCTAATGTAGCTGGAGTCCTAATTTTTCTCCAATTTAAGTGACATTTGAGCTATGTCTGAGTGTGAGACTCTTGCCACAAGTCTGCTCATATTCTTGGTTGAAGAATTGGGGGCAGATGATTAGAACATCGCTAAGACTTGATTTTATCAGTTGCTTTTGTTGGGGCTTAGGGAGCATACTTCAAAATATGGTGCTTGGAACAGTCGCAGGTTAGCTCGGTTCAGTGGACTCAGTTGTAAACCTTCAGAGGGCAGGTGTGAACTTCCCCACACTTTGTAAAATGTCACAGAAACGTGAACTGCACTTAGAGTTTCATTCATCCTCTAATTTCTTTGGAATTGAATGAATACATTTTGTTGGCTGATTGGCAAAAATCAGCATCTTTTGTCTAATTTCAAAGTCGTAAATAGGGTAGGACTTTTCCTTTTCTTTATTGGCTGTATTTCCTACTTAGGAAATCTCCTGGTGTTCCACATTTTGTTCTGCTACCTAAGGGTTCAGGGCTTTTCTTCTAAGAAGAGGGGTCTCTTATGACACTAGACATAGTGGTTAGCCGCTGCCCCTTGAGGCTGTGTACAGTGACCCCTGGAATACTGAGCTTGCGTTTCATATCTCTATCTTTGTCTTTAAAGAGTTGGGGTGGTTGTGATCATTCAGAATAATGACGTATCCAGAGTTGACGGGCAGAAGCATGAGGAAACTCAGAATACAAAAGAACATGTTTTATAGTTCTCTTGAAGACCAACTACAAATGAGCTCCTGTGCTTGGAGATAGAGTGGAGAATAAAGTGGCTTTCTCTCTCCCATCCTGTCAGACACAGGATCAAGGGAGAATGCTCTTACCTCCCAGCAGCCAATCTGCAGAATGCATCACAAATAACCTTCCAGAATACCCAGAGCCTGTGCTGAGCCAACCTGGGGATGGCTCACAGCAGGTGTGAATGCTGAGAGAGCCTTGAAGAATCACAAGCAGAACATGGCCTTGGTCCCCAGTTGTAAACATTGAACATTGACAGGAAGTTTAGGACTCCTTGTGGTGGGGTGCCATCTGTACCTGGACACTGAGGATTTCAGGTCTCACTCTAGAGTGGGGCAAAAGAGACAACACCTGCATCCGATTGGCATGAAACCCACGTTTGCAGAGCAAATGCTGACAACAGATTCTGTTGTATTCCCCTCTCTTAAAACCCCTTACAAAACCTATCCCATGGTCTCAAATCACAGCCCCAGACCCTGCGTGTGTTTTCCAACTGGTGCTTGCAAATGACCTTTCTGTTTCCCTCCTGAGCATCGATCAAGGTGGTGCAGGAGGCCCCGAGTCCTGGATTAGCTGAGAAGGGATTGGGGAAGGATTTTTAACATGATGTAATTGGGTGTGAATCGTTAATTACATTATGAAATGGCAAAGCTCACAAACTGGAGTCTCTGCAGCTGATTTGAATTAGTTCCTCAACCAAAAAAAAATTAGAATGCCAGTCAGAAAACTAGCCAGTACCAGAATGCTAAGTGCCAGGCGGCCATTCCACCAAGCTTCACCTGCTGACCATGAAATGCTCTTACTTGGTGTGGTGTGAATCCCAGCCATCTGCCTTATTCCCAGCCTGCTTACCATGTGCTTACCTGTGTAACTTTTAAAAAGATTTATTTAGACTGGGGAGATGGCTCAGTGAACAAAGTGCTGGCCCCACAGGCACAAGAACTTGGCTTTGATCTTCAGCAGCCATGAAAAAAATAAACCAGGCGTGGTGGTGTGCTCTCACAATTCCATCACTGACTAGCCAGCCTGACTGAATCTGGGAGCCCTAGGCTCCAGAAAGAGATCCTGTCTCAAAAAAAATGAGGTGGGAGCTGGGAAAGTGGGTCAGTAGAAAGAGTGCTCGCTATTCCCACAGAGGACTGGAGCTCAGACCTAGCATCCAGGTTGGAGTTACAACTGTCTATAACTCCAGCTCTCCAGGGAATCCACTGCCCTTTTCTTGCCTCTACATGCACTGACCTGCACATGTATACACATACATGCACACACATACATGCATGACCTGCATATATGTGCACATACATGCATGACCTGCACACGTGTGCACGTACATGCATACACACATGCACCACGCACCCACCTGCACATGTGTACACATACATGCATATACACATACACATAAATAGAAAATAAAATAACTCAAGTTTAAAAAGGTGTCTAGTACCCAAGGAACAGCACCCAAGGTTGACTTCTGGCTTTCATACACAATAACCCACAAATCTGCATGCACACGCACACATACACATAATGAAAGATTCATGTATTTGCCATAGCTTCATTCATGTGTTATTAATGTCTGATCTTGTAACTCATTGTAGCTCATTTGCATTGTATAACGTCAGTCGTACTTTTAATTTATTTGTGCCTGTGTGAGTGTACCCATGTCTTCAGTGCTCACGGGACCAGAAGAGGACATCGGATCCCCTGGAACTGGGACAGTTACTCTCACATGGTGCTGGGAACCAAACCTGGGTCCTCTGCAAGAGCAGCCAGTACTCTTGACTGAGCCGTTTCTCCAGGCCTCAGCCATATTTTCTAGAATGACTTTCTCTATAAATGTATTAAATTTCTCAATGGTGCATGGTTGAGAAAGAGTCCTTGATGTCACTGATTCACAAATCAAGAATCCCCAAACAGAACTTATTCTGTAGTTCTTTTCCAGCAGAGGAAATGCTCCCCCCTCCCCCACCAAGTAGGATCTTTTGTTCCTGCAGTAGCGATGTGTACTCCCTTCTCATCTGTCTTCTCTCTAATGACATGCCAGGGTTTGCTCTCTGGCCTCCATGTGGCTCGGAAAGCTACTGTCCTGATTCCTTCCTAGAAATTGCCCTCCTGGGCTAGACTGGTAGTCACATCAGAAATAGCAGACAAGTCCAGGGAAACACCACGGTGGCAGTGACAGGAGCTAAGGAGCAGAGTCCTGGTCACACGGTGCTCCTCTGTCCTCTACCCACCAGAATGTGTGCTTTACCAAGACAGTGCAGAGAAAGAAGTGACGGGATTGGCCACAATTGCCAGCTACTTTAGGAAAGGATGAGAGTGGAGAAGGGTGGGGACTGGCGCCCCTGGACAGATGTGCCTGAGGTCTGCTTGTTTAAAGAGGCTCGAGTGGCGCACTGGCTTTGCTGGGACACACACAGGCCTGATTTCCCTGGTTCTTCATGGCCGGATGTGTGCCCGGCACCTGCCAATATGGCGGCTCCCACCTGGCTCTCGTGCGTGAGTCAGGAGACTTGAAAGGCAGCAGGCGGGAGGAAGAGATGCCTCTGTCATCTGGGATGTAGACACACTCTCAAATCCCATTTTCCCGAGACCGTGTTTCTGCTGGAGTGCTGTGCTCTTCCTCGTGAGTGAGATGGGATTATCTCCAGACTTAAGGCATTTGTTTTCCATCACAGAGTTCCCAATCTGCCGTCTCTGAGGGGGCACAGCTGTGTTTTGGGTGATCATCATATCTGTGGCTCATAGAAACATGTCTGACCAAAGGAGACAACTTGAAATACCTTTTGAATTACTGAGTTTTACCCAATGCATACTGTCAGAATTCTTCCTGTGGTGCTTTTAGGTGGGATTCTGTCTCTTCATTGTCTGGTCAGCAAGTGTATTTTCCTGATCTTTTGAGGCTCCTCATGCAGTAAGCACCCTTACTAGAGACAAGAACTATCAGTTCAGGGGTGATGCGAGGCACTGAGGCAAGGTGGCAGCTAGGTGCCAGGCCCTGCCGTCAGAAAGCTGGGTCTCTGCTCTCATGGTGGATACATGACCAAGACACTCAACATATAAAACCTGAAGTGGCCTAAGAGCTTTGGCAGAGCCCCAGGTCGGCTGTTGGGATTAGGTGGCTTGTAGGAGGAGGCTCCTTTCCATCTGATGACCTGGGAAGGCTTCTCCGAGCAAGTGGCATTTCATTCAAGGCCTTATGGAAAGAGGGTGTCTTCTCTGCCACAGTGAGGGTGAAGCCTAGACATAAGGACCACTAGTAAACAGCCTCTGACTTGACACAGGAATGGAGCGGGCATGTTCAGAGGACAAGATCCAGGCTAACGAGGTTATGGAGCAAAAGGAACCCCTGAGCCTCTGAGAGTAGAGGTGGAGCCCCTGCTCACAGTGAGAGGAGTTTGCAATTTACTTCAGGGGCAATGGAAGGCCGCCTGGGAAACATGATCAGGGCTGTTACGATCCGACTTAATTTTTTCCACATCTCGGGTGAAGCAGGAATGCCAACAGGGCAGATTATAGCAGAGATGGGGAGGGGGCTCCAGGTGTGTTCTGTTTCCCAGGTGACAGCATGCTCTGATGGATTCCATGAGGTGCGATGGAGGGTTAAGGCACACCAAGATCTGGAGGTAAAGAAGTCAGCGGATGGTGAACACAGGCCCCACCTCATCCTCACTCATCGTTTTCAGGCATATGAAATGCTGAACAGTCTGCTCTGTGATCCCTCGTCACTTAGAGAAACCTTCATTGTCTAACAGACAAAACATATGCCTGAAAGTTCCCCAGTCCTGGACCAAATTGTGGGTGGCAGTGTGACTGTGTTTAAAGATGCTCACACTGTTTCTTGCCTTCTGGTTAGGATCAGGTGTCGTAAAGATGCTTGTAAGTTCAAGTAATGGGAAGAGGACCGCAAACAATTACATAGTCCCACATGGAAACTTGGAGCATAAAAGACAATAGAGGATGTAGACGTGTGCCAAATTCTAGTTACCACACTTGTGTGAGAAAAGGCTGACCAGAAGTTCATTTTTAGTGTTGCTATTCCCTAACGTTTTGCGCTGGTGCATGTTGATGTTACTTTTTGATGGTATTAGCTTTTGTCACTGCCTTTTCCTGTAACATGTAAGTTTGTGATTTAAGTGTGATTTTATTACATGCAGTCTTTTTATTCTTGCTGTATATACTCAGGAGTAAGCAATGGGAATCATTAGAAAAGTAAAATTCCCCTTTAAAGAAATTTCCCCTGCAGTAAACTTCTGGAACACTCCTCTTCCGAGCCACCAGGTAGGAACCATTCCATACCAACATGCCAGTTGGAACTTCCCAAGTCTGGTTGTCAAAAGAAAATGGGGTCTGTTCATCAGAGAAAAGAAGGGTATTACTGGCTGCCAAAGTTTGGGTATGTTTGGATACAAGGTCCCCACTTGGTCGTGCTATTCTGGCAGATTGTGGAACCTCTAGGAGGTCAGGCCCAGCTCCAGGACGTGGGTCACCTTGGGCATGGGCTTTGAGGTTTAGGGCCTGGCCCTGCTTCCTGTCTGGTTTCTGCCTCCTGATCTGCTCAGATGTGAGCAAGCAGTCTTACACATCTGCTGCCGCCACGTGATGCCTACTGCTGTCTCATCATAATGGACTCTTCCCTCAGACTGAGTAAAAATAAACCCTTCCTTCCTTAAGTAGCCTCTTAGGGGGCTGGGAGTGGGGATCACACAACAATGAGAAGGTGATGGGCACTTTAACACACTCCACGCTTTGTCCCACGAGTAGACCTCTACCGCGCTCCACACCAGGAGGGGACTGGATCGCCAGGGTGGCAGCTCTCCAGTTCCTTTCTGCTTGTGTGTTTTGATCCCAAATAGAAACAATACATATGCTTCCCTTCTTGGCAATGTATTTTTAGAATATCTGGAAAATGAAATGCCTTTGGTTCAGCCACATGACTCCCATTAGCTTTAATGGGAGAAAGGCCCTTCATGGAGGAAAAGGCTAATCCTCGAGTATGTAAATAGCAGCAGGCTGTGGCCAGGGGCAGCCTCGCAGTATATCACGGCTGCATGTCCTTGAGCGGGCAGCCCGCCACATCAGCCTTCCACGTGAGGTGGGTGGGATGAAAGGCCGTTGGGTTTCAGAGATCTCCTCTGCTGCAGCTGTTAGCCCCACATATCTGGGCAGGAGAGGCCCCACCGTGCTTGCCAAGAGGTTTTCGCATTTCCGTTGAACTTCTATGTACATTTCTTCCCCAATTCCAGAGCAAAACTGTGGTTCTTAGAGCTTACACTATCGATGGGACTTTTCTGAGAAATCAGTGGAACTGATTATTCACTTCAGTTCGGACAGTGTGACCCTGAGCCCCAGGTCTGTGGACGGCACATCAGCCGCGCCACCCGTATGCAATAGGTGCAGTGCTTCCCTCCCTCGTATCTTCAGCCTTGTAGTCAAATGGTCCAAATATCTTGTCCAACTTGACCTTGGATCACTCTGTTTATCACTCCTGGAGGGGTGAGAGAAGTTTAACCCAGCTGTCATTATAATATCCTATTTCTCCCCTGATTCCCAGTGTAAATATCTGATGAAGGTGTTCGGGGACATCTTAAACATAGAAGGATTAAAGGTGCCTGTCACTTCAGGAAAAGAGAGAGAGAGGTGGTTCTGGCCCCCACTTCAGCTCTGACTTTGGATTTCAAGTTCACTCAAGGCTCCATCAGCTCTTCACCTCTCACCTCCTTCTGTTAATAAGATGCAGTAATGTAGCTAGCCTATCCAAAGGACAAGATAAAAGCCAAGGGTATGGAATGGCTGGGCCCTCCCAGTGAGCTCCCCAAGGTTCAGGATGAGGACTAGGTTTGTTCTATTGTCCTGGGGGTACAATTCTAGAGATGTAGATGAAGATGTTTATGTCTTTCCACAGTGTCAGAATTCATTGAGCAATATATCATAAGCTACATGAGTTTTGCTGTCTACAGTTCAGCAAGGATTTCCCTTGATAGTTGGCCATTGGTGATTATAGATTCTTTTATTGTAATCTTAACTATTAACTCTCAGATCACACATTTCACACAGTAATGCTTGTGTGTCTGTGCGCACATGCATAAGTAGGTTATGGAATGCCTACATAAAGCTTGAAGAACTTGGGGTTGGGTTGGTGGGTGGCCTGTTCTTAGTCACAGTGTTAATGGGTGGTAGACCTTGTTGGAAGTGGCTACCAAATCTGGTTTTGTGCTCCAAGTTCGTTCTGGAACCTTCCATCTTTCTGAAATGAAGCATGTTGGAAACTCAGTCATTCTGGGAGTTTTCTAGTCATGGTATACCTGAGGGCTGTGCAGGAGTGTGGGTCAGCAGGCTGAGCTTGACTTCCTCTGCACTCACAGCAGATTGACTGAAACTGTGAGCCACACAGGGTTCCCCGAATGTTTATAGCTACAACTGGACTGCTACGTTCACACCATTTATGATGACTCTGTGCATGGTTTACTGACGACAGAGCAAGCTAATAGGAGTCAATACCCAGTTGTTTGTAGGAGCATTTGAAAATGCTGGGAGTCAGTGACTTTGTCTCTTAACCGTTATTAGCCAGCACCAGGATAAAAGATCACAATCATCTCTTGCCTTTTTTCAGGCTCACATATTAATTAAGCATTGACTCAGAAAAAAAGCAACAGCCAAAGCCACAAATAAGTTTTCCTTTTCAGTGATATTTGTTTCACATTGTTCCAAAATGTTTTTTCCCCTCTATAAGAAAGTGAGACATTAATTTTCACAAAGAAAACCCTCTCTTTTCTAGGCCAACAAGGAAATGCTTTTACAAGACAGAATATTCACAGTAGGTTTTAAGAATGAGTTGAACACATTTCTATTTCTCCACACCTAAGCGGTCTCCCGAGTGAAGCCATAGACTGTGCTTTGTTTCCTATGAATTCCTTTTAGTGGAGAGAAATAATTTAGGCACTTACACAGCATGGGGATCAGAAAGGAGTGCATTTTGTGAGGCGCCATCTGCTTATGTCATCGGACTTGTCATTTGGGGAAGGGATGAATTGTGAAGAGGATGTTTAGTGTCCAAGCCTGGAGAGAGGCTGGCGGAGACATCAGCCAGCGACCGTTGTTGGAGTGCTGGCTGCGGCAGGTCTGTGCTGACTCAGCCTCCTTCTGGGGCTTGATTTATTTCTAGTTACTATTTTGACACACCATGTGTGTCTTCCCAGATGCCTGAGGGAATGTCTCCAGTTCTGATTGTCAAAAATAGTTTTCAAACGCCCAGCATTCTTAGAAGAAGCTGCACGCTGGACACGTGCTTCCAGCTGGGTCTGATTGACATGACTGAGGTTTGAGAACTGTGTGACAAAACTAGAAAGATGGCTTGGTCAGGATGTGCTTCCTGTCACCCCGGAAGTGCTTCCAGCTGCCCTAGGCAGAGCTGAGAAGCCCAAAGCCTTTTGTATGGGAATCCTCCAGCTTTTCCTTTTCTGACATGGGATCCTTGGAGGTACTTTATCCTTCCCAACTGGGGGACAAGCGTCTTCCTTGTGGGAAGCAGGGATTGGCAGAAGGCAATGTGGCAGGATATTATGCCAACCAGGTGTTTCTTTCTCATCTCGTCCCCAGGTCCCAGGAGTTCCCCAAAGTGCCAGAAGTAACTAGTCCTTAGGAAGCTGGTGTGGGAACTGTCTGAGGAAGTGGAATCTCGTCAGAGTCCTCCGCAGCCTTGTAAAATCCCTTATTTCGTATCACCCATCTTGGTCAAGTGTATTTGTCATTTCAGATCAGCTCTTCAGTCCTGTTCAATTCTTTTACCATTCAGCACAAAGCCAGTTAGTTCTGGCTCAAGTCCCACGACCGTGAGCTGAAATGGGTTTTCTCCTTCGGTTGAGATCCCGGTTTTTCTTCATTATGATTGTTAAGTTTGTGAGTGCCGAGCATGTCCATAACTCCATTTACTTTTTCATTTTCATAAAACTGGGAAATTAGGGATATGTTTAAATTATTGACAGAAAATAGCTGCCCAAACAGGAATAGCAATTATCTGATGCAGGACACGATGTAATGTGAGGAGAGTTCATTTTTGTCAGCAGACAGAAGCACCATGCTGTTACTGCTGTTTGATATCTGCTGTGTCTGGAGCATCCAGGAGCCTGACCCTACTTACTGCTGGAGCTGAGGGTCTGAGGGTCAGTGAGGCCATGGTCAGTCTTCAGAGGGCCTTGGCCTTCCCCAAATTGCCTAACGGAGGAGTTTTGAGTGTTCTGCCTTTTGGCTTTCACGAGATCTTTCTACCATAATCTCCAGTCACAGAACTTCCTGGATTCTGTCTCCTTATTGATACTGACCTGTTTATTTGTGGTTTGGTGATCTGAACTGCTCATTGCTCATTGCACTGGTGGGAGTGACTATTAGGAGGATCCACTGCGCTCCGCACAACACAGACCCATTCCACAGCACGGTCTGTGCTGCGCTCTGTCCTGATACATCAGCCTTGGATCTGCACTGCTTGCCCTGGAACATACTTTCTGTCAGAGGATAAGAGCAAGTCTGTGATGTCTGTGAGGTCTGGAGATCATCTTAGAAGCCTACCAGAGTGAAGTCTCACTGGAGGACTGCCGGATAGACACAAGTTTTCGTGACTCTGTCAGTATTGTCGAAGGTCCTTGCTTTTCAAGTCACACTGAAAGTCATCCAAAAAAAAAAAAAACAACTGAGTTTAGTGACTGAAGAGATGGATCAGTGGTCAGAGTGATTGCTGCTCTTGCAGAGGATTGGAGTTCAGCTCCCAGCACCCACATAAGTGGCTTAGAACCACCCAGAATTCCAGGTCCAAGGAATCTGATGCCCTCTTCTGGTCTCTGTAGGTACTGTACACACATCAGATACACACATACACAAAAATATAAAAGTAAAATCTTGTGAAAAGTTATAAGGCAGTAAGTTTTGTCCTTTCACATTTATTGACATATTTGGGATCCACTGTGATCATTTCCTGATCACACGATCTGCATTTCTGTCCCATCTGCTCATTTTGAAGACATAGAGTCTCTGCTCCACTGTGTGTATACCTGTCCCCATCCACACACAGGCACATGTACAAACCCGAGGTTTGTGGGTGTCCTCTAGCGTTCCTTTGTGCTTGCCCCTTTTTACACATCTGTGGTCTCTGTCTAAGTAGCTTGGAGGGAGGAATCAGCAGGGAAACCAGGCAGACATAGAGCCTTCAAGGCATTCTTGTACACTGTGTTCTTAGACACACTGGGCGGGAGGGTGGGCCTTCTGATTGTGACACTAAACCATAAGCCAGTAAAATTCCAAGTGAGGTGATTCACTTGTGGGTGGGCTGAGTCATGTGTGGGTGGGCTGAGTCACATGAGTGGGCTTTGCTAGGCCCATGGGGATGGCCTGCATTTCTCCTACCTAAGATTATGTTTCAGTAGGCAGGTGTCAGCTCCCAAGTTGACCAATGAGCAGAGCGCTCCTGGAGCTAACAGAAGTCCAGTGACTTAGGTTTCTCCTCAGACATGGATATGTGTAGGAGCCTCCTGGTAATTGGCTGCAGTACAGTATCTGCTCCCAGAGATGGAGTGGAGTGACAGTTCTTGGTGTGTGAGGGACTGAGAAGAGTAATGTTCTTGGTGGTGGAGGGAGCGTGCCGGGGTGGAGGTTGTGAACCTAGTTGTTAGGAGGTCCTCAGAGTGAAGGGAATAGCTCTTACTGGTGTGAAGGTATTGAATGAAAACAAGGATTCTTGGTGGTGGGAGAGGGGTGGAGTACAAGTGATGGTCCTTGGTGGTTGGAATGTTGGTGATGGTCCTCGGTAGCTGGAGTGCTTGGTGATGGTGCTCGGTGGTTGGACTGCTGGTGGTGGTCCTTGGTAGTAGGAGAAGTTAAAGTAGAGACGATGATACTTGGGAGTAGGAGTTATAATGCCAGGAATTTTGTGTTTCATTTCTGTACCCTGATTGCTCTACAACAGAGAGTGCTACACAGTCAGTACTTCATAATAGCTCCTAAACTGAAGATGGTTGACAGATCTTCACAAGAGAAAAGGGGGCCTCAGAACAAACTTTTGCTCCTTCCTTGAATACAGAAAACTTCATTTGTGGTTTTGAGGGCAGTGGTGTATAAGTCTGACATGGACACACCTCCCCATCTTCATTTACACACACACACACACACACATACACTCACACGTGTATGCTTCTGCATACTCAGTGACTTGAGGAGGAGAATCTAGCTCTGAGCCAACATCACACTTGACCAGGGTTCTCCTCTCTGTTTTCTCACACCTAGGAGACCCACATTTTTTTTATCAGTTTTATTATGAGGCATTGCCAGCTAGATAACTGTCAGAAAGCCCAGGAAAAGCAAAGGAAGAGGAGAAATGACCAGGTGACAGGGACAGAGTGGCCATTGATAGCTACACAGCATCTCATCACATCTCTCCACAATCACACCTTGGTGACCCCGACCCTGTGTACCACTAGCCACTGGGAGGTCTCATGTGCTGTATGAATAAAACAAAAGGTCATGTCCTAATGCCCAGGAAAGAAGTTCTACCTGTCCCAGACAGCCCCTGTAAACATTTTGTCAGAGAGTCAAATTGTCAGTTTCTACAATTTATAAAAATGACACTAAATGTCACTAAAGTACCAAATCTGCGGGCCCAAGAGCTCTCCTGAGACATCCTGCAGCCCAGCATTTCTGTTTTTAAATATTTTTCTAAAATTCAAATTTTTGACAGCCAGCTTTTATGGCTTTTTAATTTAGGAAAATCAAGTTTCATGGAAATGTATCTTAGTGAAAAATAAAATAGTGCTTCAGCTGTGACCAAGCTCTGAGAAATGCTGAAAAAATTCTTTCCTTTCAGGCTTCAGGATTCGAGCCATTCTTTGGGAGGAGGACTGTGGGAAAACAGATAACCTAGGAGCATTTCCCAAGGGGAACATGAAAAGACATGGTGTGCGTGCAGGTGTGAATGTGGGTGCTTGTTGCTTCTGCCTTCTGTATGCATATTGTTTGAAGACTTTTGTTCATAAATTTCCAAAGCCTCTAGTATCTAGAGAAATAGCACCCTTTCTGGTTTATCTCTGTGGGAAAATGTGTGTTCCCATTTCACAGCAACTGCATGTATGCGTAGTAAGCGAGAGCCACACATGCAGTTTTCTCTGCATGTTTCCTAGATGACCTTATAACGGTCCCTATGAATACGCCAGGCTTCTTCCTCTTTTTTTCAATGTATAGAGAGCTGCCTGTTTCTGGACTTGGACACTTGCATCCTAACTCCACACTGAGCCTGAATGGCAGCTTATCTTCCAAAGGGAGGGGGCTCTTTTTCCCGGAGATCGCCAGTGAGTGCTACCATTGTACAAGCTATCTTTCCTGGTCATAGGTACTCCTATGAAAGCCTCCAGAAAAGCTTCTGGTGGCTATATTGAAGAAAAAGCTCCTCACTGTCCAGGAAGGACTGACATCTCCAGGAAAATTGAGTTCCTACAGGAGAGAAGTGCTCTTTGCTTCTGCATGTCCCTCCATCCTTTTCAACATGTTTCTAGGTTGGCTCTTTCCCTAGACCAGCCCATTTCTTTTTGTGTGTGTCTATATATATATGTGTGTGTAATACATGCATGTATATTTGCATGTTCATATGTGTGGGTGCATGTGTGGGTGCAGGTGCACATGCATATGTATGGAAGCTAGAAGTTGTTGTCAGGTGTCTTCCTCAGTGGATCTCCACTTTAGTTACTGAGGCAGGATCTCTTGCTAAACCCATAGCTCTAGTTAGTCTAGGTATCCAGCTTTGCCTTGTCTCTGCCTTACAAGTGCTAGAATTACAGGCTGGCCACCACACCAACCTAGCTTTTACATGGATTCTGGGGAGCCTGACCCAGTCTTCACGCTTGCGTGGCAGACAAGCACTTGTCCACTGAGCCAGCTGCCAGCTCTCTCTCCCATTTCTTCTTTGACTGTCCTCCCCCTGTACTGCCTGCTCTGCTTCCGTGGCATGAATCTCCGAGGACCTGGCAGGTAGCCCAGTTAGGGTACTTCTGCCTCTCAGCTGCCAGGGAGCTGCTGAGCCTCTTTGCCATCTGCCTCCTCCCCTTTCTCCTCCCCACCTCCTTGGGCCGTAATGCAAGCTCTGCAGAGATGGGACAGAGAGGCTGAAACAGTCATCGCATCACCTGATTTTAAACAGAAGTCTGCTTTGGGGCAGCATGCGTCACTGCCACTGGGGAGACACATTTCCTTTAACTGGCACTGGTACCCAGTGGTGAAGTCTGTAAGGCAGAAAATAGCAGAAGGGGTTGGGTTACCCGCCAGCCTTGTCTCCCCCCGCACCCCCCGGCCTTGCCTCTGGAAAGAGCCAGTGCTGTTTGGTTTCCTCTTTGGCTCTCAGTGACCACAGGCTAGCTCCACTCTCTTTTATTTTGTCCTTCTTGCATTGTAATTGAAGGTAGATTTAGGTTTTATCTCTCATTTGAAAGGAAAATAATAAAACAAACCAAGCCTGTTGGGGAAGTCAGGCACTTGCTGAGCACCCATCTGTGCCCTGGACAGTAGCTATATTCTGCTTTCTGAGGTTATTTTAATCCTTCCGTGCTACAAGTAGTACATTTGACTCACACAGAATCATTAACACAAGAATTTACATTTGACCAGCGAGACAGACAGATAGACAGACAATAACTAAAAAAAAATAGAGGAAAAGACAGATACTAGATGGATGGAAATATTAACTGATCAAACTCTATGCATCTATAATTCAATTGATGACTTCAAAGAACTTGATCTGAGGTTGACCTGTCACCTACATGCCAAGACCCCATCACTGATAACTGAGAGTTTTTTGTTTTGTTTTCTTTTCTTTTCTGAAAGGAAGCAGTGTGGGTAGGAAGACTGGTTGTAGAACTTCCTTGTCAACAGTATTTTATAATTAAGCACAATTGGTGATGTTTTTGGAATAAATGTTTATAAACATGTTTCTGTATGATTCAGTAAAATACAGCTTTATAGTAGGTGGGGGCGGGGGGTGTCCTCTCTAAAAGCAAGGGCCCAGTGGCTGCCTCGGGTTAAGCACTTTCAGGCACTGGGACCTGGTAGGAACTTCACATTTTGCTTGGGAAACATGTAGAATGTGGGATTCCCCTCACAATGAACAGGAAACTGAAAGCTGCCTCAGGGACTCCTATGGCCTGGACCCCAAGTCAGGAAAGTACTTTGGGGGCACCCTGTGCCCTCACACTGAGATGCATGGTCTAGCCTTACCATACCCAGATGTTGAGGAGTAGAAGAAGCCACAGACACTGAGACCCTGTGGTGGGGCAGCACCATGCTGGCCACAGGGGGTGTGGGCTTACTCTTTTTTGCATAGCAGACATTCAGAACGAGATTCTTCTAACTTTTTATTCCAACAGTATGTTTCCCCATGGAAGCATAGGAGCCTTCTCACATCAATGGCTCCCAAACGGAGCCATTCCTTTAAGTTCATCGTTGAGGAGTGCGGGCAGCTAGGCAAGAGTCATGGCCATATTTAAAATGAGGAACTCTGTTCCCCTCTCCCAAGGTAACGGATTTCCCCCCTCACCACACCCCTCCGGAGGTATTCTGTGGGTAGAAGCCTTTGCTATGAAAGCCCCTCATTTTGACTGTTCCTTTGATAATATAGCTTGGATAATTACACATTTATACAGGAGCACCCGCCTTGTTCTTTTAACTGCTACACAGCATCGTTTTACACATATGGTTTGTTTTGCTCGTCTCCACTGGGTGGACGGAAGGTACTCTGAGGATTTTGACACCACATCGCAGAAACAACATACGATACTCATCTAGATCCACTCGAGCTGCACGCAGAGAGGGCTAGGCTGCTTCCCACCTCTGAGCTTGCTGTATACATCACTGTATACATCACTGTATACATCACTGGGCTCGATGTCTCTGTAATAATGGTAACTACGGTTTATTCAGTGCTTAGTGTGTGTGTCAGACACTGTGCCCAGCATTGTTATTACCTCAATTTTAATATTTTATATCTACAGAAATAGTTATCTGGTACTTAAGATATAATTCAGTGTATTCTACAAAGTGTATTATAGCTCTATATTTGTTGTATAAGATTCAATGCTGGGACTGGAGAGATGGCTCAGCAGTTAAGAGCACAGGCTGCTCTTCCAGAGGACTCGGGTTTGATTCCCAGCACCTACATGGTGGCTAACAACCGCCTGTAACTCTGGTTCCAGGGGGATCTGATACCCTCTTCTGATCTCCATGGGCACTGCGCAACACGGGTACACTTGCACACATACAGACAATGCATGCATTCGTACACATAAATGTTTTTTTAAAAACTCAATGTTATGGTTAAGGAATAGTATCTAGACTTCACTCGTTATATAATTACCACACCTAGATTTTGTAGATTAGATTGGGTAGGGGTAGCTTGAAGTGGTGAAGACAGGATTTGAATTCAGGTACTGTGAGCCCAAACAAAGTCAAGGTGCTCCATCCCCTACTCTGGTAAGTGCCATGGGGGCAGAATATGATTTTCCAGGGGCACCATTGGGCAGTGTCCCTTTGTAACTAAATACAGGGCAGCAATGTCTACAAACAGGGCCCCTAACTGTAGTTGAGGAGTGTCATACCAGGGTTGCCAATCATGTGTTGAAAGTACAAGCTATACCAATTGCTTGGTATGCCCTGAAGGCGTGCTGCAGCCTTACCAGTGTGTCTCCAGGAGAACAATGGGACAGTGCATGTCAGTACACAAGACACCTCATCAGATATGTTGAATACAACTCTCATTTTTAGTAGAAACAGAAGTATTTTCTGGAAGCAGCCAGGGGAGCCACGAGTGACACTGCCGGCTTCCCAGTGGAACGGAAGCCCTTTACACACTTCCCTCCAGACGGGGACAGTGCACCAAGTGGTGATGGTCAGTCTAGCATTCTTTCCAGGCCCCCAGAGAGATGGCACTCATGCTTCCTGAGACCCAGAACCCTTTGCCTGGGCTTCTTTGCCCCTTACAAGGTTCATACACCTCTCTACAGGAAGAGAGTGTTGTTCAGATACAGAGTTCTGCAGAGGGAAGGAGCAAGGTTGGCAGTTCATGGCTCTTTCTTGATGCTCGTAGAAAACAGTGCAGTGCCTATGGGGGTGCGTCCTACAAGCTGACTGTGTCAGCGTCGGGAGAGAACAGCATAGGCGGGTTGACATGGTGGGCAAGCCAGACCCCACAAGCAGCTAGAAGGATCAGAGGCTTCCAGTGCTACTCTCTACTCAAGGCTAGTGAGCTGAGGCCCAGAAGCCCACCCAGATTCACAGCAGACTCTGAGGCCGAGTTGAGGAAGGGTCTGAAGTTTAGTACAGTTGCTCTGAAGATAGCAGGTCCCCCAGACTGCCCAGCCCTCCATAACTGGCTGGCAGGGATAATGGCAGGTATGTGACCTGTGGCCAACACTTTAAATGAGCACTGAAGACCCCACATGCACACAGTCAGGCCTCCCTCTCCATTTCCCGTAGAGAAGAAAACCAGGTTAAAATTTCCCCAGAGGTCAAGCTGCTGACCAGTCCTAAATAGTACAGTGAACAATGCTATATAAAAAGACCTAAGAACTTTCTGTAGGCTGTCCTGGTATTGTCAGGGAGAGAATGCAAACTTTCTACCACTCTGAAGATGTTCTCAGAGAACTTGAAAAAGACAGAAGGAAAGATACCAGTGATAATTGCCAAAAGTCATTCCTCTTAGAACCTGAGTTAAGCCTATGTGTTCAGCCATTAAGTTATTGCAGAAGCAATTATTAAGCACCTGCCATACCCGTCTTGTCAGTGCCTTATACCCTTCAGGTTGCTAGTGCAGGCGATAGTCAGGCACGTAACCACATCTGTTACATGTACGGCAGCTGACGAGAGAGTTGAGGCCGATCTGGCACTCTGAGAGTCTGGAAAGATACATCTCTGTCCAAAATGACTGTGACAGGAGCTAAAAATGTCATTAGGGGTTTAAAAATCAGGCTGGAAACAAAAAGCACCGAGGGTAGAGGGAAAGATGCACAAGATGAAGAGTTCTGGAAGATCTGTGCTGGTCTGGGAAGCTGTGGCCTGAACAGAGGGGCAGCAGGGCTCTTGGTCCTTCAAGGGTCCCATGGTTTAGGTAGGAAGCCCTTTCTGCACCTACTGCGGGAGTCTGGACCGAAGCATGGCCAAGACTTTGAAGGAGAAGACTCTCAATGAGATTTACATTCTAAGTAACTGTTCCATGTACAGAATGGGGTCTCTGGGGTGGGGTGCAGCAGACTGGGGCTGAGACCCAGTCAGAGAGGAGAGTGGAGGTGGGAGGGCTGCAGGGATGAGGACATTCTGGAGTTGCGGTACAGATGTTGTCATGGGCAGTGAGGCTGTGAGCCAGAGCTGGACCTCGGGTGGAAGAAGGTGGGAGAGATGCAAAGAAACTGGTTTGCCTATGAGCTAAAGAATGTTCCCCAGGAGGCCCGGGAAGAGTGTGATAGAAAGGGTGCTTAACTCCAGAAGAGTTCACTGCGGGCTAGTGGCTAGACCTGGGCTAGCCTGGGATAGTTGTTATGCCTAACAAGAAGATGGGAGCAAGAGGAAATCCTCCGGAAGCAACAAGAGCAAATGCTTGGGAGATGCTAGTGCAACTGAGCACTCTAGAGAGCATGGTGCTGGCGGAGGGTCATGTGTTGATGGAGGGAAAGAAGCCGAGGAAGGCTGGGTCAGCTGTGGCTAGAGGGGCTAGTAAAGCTTGGTGTGCTCTGAGCAGAGACAGGACCCAGCCAGAGTGGATTGGGCATGAATGCTGACGATGGCAGGGGCTTGGATGGGCCATCTCATGTAGCCAGGTGAGGTGCCTTGTGGTCATCTTGTCCCTTCCAGAAGAACCAGCTCTTGCTCGGTCCGTACCTGGCATTGTGGACACATGTGGACTGAGCATTAGATGGTCCAGTGAGGTTAAGATACCATCTGACCCCTCACCTCATGACTACACTACAGAATGCAGGAATGAGGGAGAGGCAGGGATGGGTCCTGTCTCAGGAAAAGGAGGAAGTGCCCTGATGGGGAGGACTCATCCTGGAGGTGAGGATGCACCAAACAATAGAACCGAAGGAGCTTTACGGAGATGGGAGGGTGTGGGGAGCACGTAGGTGCTGAGCTGGGACAGAGCTGGAAGGGTGAGGAAGGCTGGAGCTGAGAAGACGCAGCAGAGAGAGCAGAGGCAGTCAGGAGAAGGGCACGCTGTGGGTAGGTGGAAGGACTTATCTTTGCATTCTAGGTTGAGGTCTGGGCAAGAGGCGGTCAGGAATGCATATTAATCTCCCTTCCGCTACTTCAGAGATGGCCCCATCTGAGTACCAGGAGATAACTCATTTTCTGATCCTTTCCATAGAGGAAAACTAAATAACCTCAGGATGGGACCCAACCAGCCTTCAGAGAAAAATCATTCCAATTACTTGTGTAAAGCCGGTGGTCGACTCTGGAAAATTAAGGGGAGGGATAAATAATTGAACACCGTCCCCGGTCATTACATCATTAGTGTGGCAAACACAAGACAGATTAATATGCTGTCTTGAAACAAGTGAACTGTAATAATTACACAGGACACACTTAATATGAAACTCAGACTAGGAAAGTCTCTTTTCATTTTGTGCAAATGCATCGTGAACATCACAAGCCGAGGAGACATCTCCCTGGCCTAAGTAGCCAGTCGTGGCTGACTGCGACGGTGACCGGGGCAGCTGGGAGGGTCTCTGATGAGCCACCATCTCGTCAGCTTAACAAGGTTCATTAATAACTCACTGGCATTTCTATTTTCCAAATTGTCTTCTGTGTCTAATGGCGTGGAGGAACGAGGTGGAAAAATCACTGTGTGCCCTCTAAATGGATTCTAAATCTGCCCTCCTAGATTACACGTGCTGTGACCTGGTTGTAAAACTCAAGGAGTGCAGAGGAGGTGAGAACCCTGACACCACACCTGAGCCCTCGCCAGCACCTCCTTCTCCACCCACCTCTGAGGAACCCCAGAACTCTGACCTGCTGGAAGATGGTTCTGAGCCTCAGCGTCTGCTGGCAGGCTCCATGACCCTGCAGGTAATGCTCCCAGCCCCCTCCAGCAGATTCCTCCCAGAGGGACATCTTCCATGGAATCTCCAGGGTGCACCTGACCTTACTTCTACCTCTGATTTCCACTCTTTCTCTCTGTGTGACTCTGGCCCTTCCCTGGCCTTTCCCACCATTTGACTGAAGGAGACAATAGAACTGATGCCACCAGGCTAGGATGAAGATAAGGTTCCATCAACAGTGATCATGACTATGGCAGCATGACACTGTGGCCAGCCATGACACAGATCACTTTATCATCACCTTTGATCCTCCAAAGATCCCTCTCAGATGAGACCTCCTATGCACCCCATAGTCAGATGAGGAGGCACAGCTTTTGAAAGATTAAGGAAGTTGCCAAGCCATGTGGCCTCAGCATTTCCACCATGGCGGCATGCTTAGCGAGCCTTTGCTAAGCACCTGCTGTATGCAGACCTCAGGGCAGTGCTTATGAGAGGTACAAGGTCAATGAGATGTCCCTATGCCTAGCACAGAGATAGCCCTGTGGGACCCTCTCTTGCACAAGTCAGTCTGTGAGGTACCACAGTGCTCAGACTGACCTCAGAATCCCAGCAGGCTACTGAGTGTGGGCTGAAGGCGATCCTGCAAGTAAAGGAACAATTGGAACAGAGATACTCAAAGACTAGGCAGTCAGGACAATGAAACTCAGCATCTCTGAGGGCTAGCACATTGTCTACCTGGCTGCCATAAGCCTCGCTTACATCTAGCCAATGGGAATAAATTCTCCTGCTTTCAGAATCTATGTGAGGATTTGAGAAGAGGACAGGTACGCAGTGCTTAAGCCACTGTCTACCACAGAGAAAGAGGGAGGAGGCTGCTGTAGAGACAGAGGGATTTCCAACCTGTTCTGCAAAGCTCACAGAGCCACTCTGCAAAGATTTCCTTCCAACTCGTTCCAGTCAGGAGGAGCAGTTCCTTCAAGCCATAAATATAGCTTCTTGTGAAAAAGACTGTTGCTACTCTGGGGGGAGGATGTGCATGATATCTGTGCTCCAGAAGGCTCCACCCCCAGCAGAAACCAGTATGCAGATTACAGCCACCCTCCATGTTTCTTTGGAAGGTGGGGTGCAGAACCCTCAGATCAGGGTCTCTTGGCAGTGAGTGACTTGATGGGGTGAGCTCACAAGCGGGCAGCTGTTCACCTTGCCCATTCGTGGTTTCCCGCTAGTGTTGCCTGGTGCTGCTGCAGCCGGGCTTTTGATGCTGGCCAGGACTGACCTCTGGGACCTGGGTCACTGCTGTGCCCATCTTGTCTTTGCGTGAGGTCACAGGGGACAGTGGTGACATGGCTTTGCACCGTGGCCTCCGTCCAACCTAGTGTCGCACTCCTGATCGGCTCCTCTAGGATAAAGAAGATGGATGTGCTGCTTCTCTGAGTCCTTCCCTTTAAATAACATCTCCTCTTTGTTCCAATTAGGAAGCACTGGAAGTCTGTAAACCCCAGTTCATTTCTCGCTCACAAGAACGACTGAAAAAGCTCAAGCACATGGTGCAGCAAAGGAAAGCACAGCAGAAGGAAGGCCTGGGGCAGAAGCAGAGCCTCCTTCCTGTCCGCGCCAGCAGGAAGCAGTTCACAGTTCCCCATCCTCTTAGCGGTAAGCTGCAGGTGGCTCAGGAGGCCTGGGCAAGCTGGGAACACAGGTGTCCTCAGGGCTGGAGCCTTCACAAAGGGAGTGATGGTTCCTAATGATGCCGTTGGCATATGCATACCTCAGTGTCCAGAAGCCTGCTCTGGAGCCAACCCACTTTGAGAGATTACACATGAGTATCCAACTCAGCAAAAATAACTTGGGACACAAATTCACCATTCTAGCTGGGAAAGGAGCCACACCACTGTGGGAGCCAGGATAGCAAGTTCAAATTCTTGGCTCCTGACCGATGTTTGCAAGTGATCCCCTTTGCCCTTTTTAGATTGCAAAACAGACCTTGAGGCAAGAGGTTGACTCCAGCTTGTCTGTATCAACATTTGTCATCTTGAAACCTCTTCCTGCTGTGAGTTCAGAGGAAAGATGGCCAGCTTGCCTAGCACTGTGAGGCCAGAGTCAAGCCCACCCCAACAGGCAGGGCACTCACTCACTGGTGGGAGAAGGAGTTAGAAGGAACAGTCTCTGGGCCCTGCACCATGCGGGGATCTAGGGATACCACAGTGAGCAAGATGAACCTCAATCTTTTCTGCATGGATTGCATAAACAGGCCGTTAAACTACCAAGAATAACAGGAGATGAGGGGAAGGAGAGGGATGTCAGAGCACATACTTAGGGCCTGCCAACCCAAATCTCAAAATCTGGACTCTGGAAGACGCCTCTGTTTTATTTTTTTGACTATAGAGATGTGCTCTGTCTTCCTAGGAAAATGTTTTGATCCCCAGGAGGTGAAATCATGAGTTAGATTGTGAATAAAAGTCCTCTGAGTAAAATAACCATATTCAATAAAGTACAGCTTAGCAAGCTTACTAAGATCTCCGAGGAAGCAGACAGGAGGCAGAGTAAAAGGTACTGCAACAGAGTCCTCTTAGCCCCTATGCTCTGTGAGTAGACAGTCTCCTTCCTGTTACCCAGGGCATTATAGGAGAGCTGTCTGGAGGCCCCAGCAAGGGTGCATGTGAATGTGTTGCTATCATGCAAGGGAGCTGGCAAGACACCTGTTGTTTTGATCCTATGGCACATTCTAGGTGCCGAGAAATGAAAACTAGCAGGTGGATTGCAAAGGACTGGCCCATTGAACACTGTGTGTTTAGCTATTATTTCAAGCCAGGGACAGAAAGAAGCTTGATCTGGATATGTTCTCTGTTTACTCATTCAACAAAGAGCAACTGTTTTAGGCATAGATGTCTGAAGGTGCCGTGAGACAAAATGCCAGCTACCATGGACATGTCCCCAAAGCCCTTGGTACATGTACTTAGACTAGATATTGAAAATAGTACTGAATCAAAAGGATTAAGTTCCCAAATCTGATGTCCCCATACTAATGGTGCTATTTTATTTATTTTTACAATCACATACATGTTGGCACCAAGGCCCTTCGTTTTCAGCCAGGACCCTTCACTTTGTAGATAGAAGCAGAGACACTTCTGTAGGGTGGTACTCTGTTATATTTACATCACTATAACAAATACCCGAGACAAATCCACTTTCAAAGAGAACAGGTTTAGGCTCATGGTTTTAGAGGTTTTAGCTGTGATCAGTTGGCCCCACTGCTTTGGGGCTTGCATCATGGTGAGGAGGCATGGGAGAGTAAAGCCCTCCATCTCATGGATCCCCTCAGAGAGCGAAGCTGAGAAGTAAGAAGGGCCCCAGGTCCCACAGTTCCCTTCAAGGGCCCACCTCCAATGTCCTGAAACTCCCCACTAGGTTCCATCTTAGTTTCTAGCACCTTCCAGCAGTTCTAAACTGGGGACTAAGCCTTTCATACATGGCCTCCAGGGGACACCATAGATTCAAACTCTAGCAAAGACCATTCTGGGGTCTTGGTCTTCCTCTCCTGGGGTAGTTCTTCTGTCCACACCATGTGGATGGCCTTGGTAGCAGAAGTGATGTGGCCTTATACCACCTAGATTTCTTTCCTGGTATTACTGTAAGAAACTGCCACACACCAGATGCCTTAAAATAATAGAAATGCATTCTTTGAAAATTCTGAAGGCCGGAATTCAAAACAAGGTATCCACAGGGCCAGTCCTCTCTGGAGGCTCTGAGGAGAAGCTAACTGTAAGGTCTCTCTCGGCTTTGGTTACTTCTGGCCATCTGTCATGCTCTGTGGCTTATAGACGCCTCCATCTAATCTCTGCTTCTGTCTTGACATGGCCTTTTTCTCTATGTCTGTGTGACTTAAGGAGAAATCTAAATTTCTTCTTCTCACACTGACCTGAAGCCTATCCATCCAGTAGGAGGACCACATATTAATTTCTTTACAATTACAAGGACCACATTTCCAATGCTAAGGTCGAAAGGTCAAAATCCCAATGTTTGGAATTAGGATTTGAATGTATTTTTAGAGATGGGGAGAGTGTCTTACTATAGCAGCCAACTTTGATATACTGCCTAAAACATCCTTATAAGTTCATATTCCTATAAATGAAATTTTAACATTGTATATAATCAAAGGGAGCTAGGCCCAGCCTGAATGAGCATTGTTAGGTAATCAAGTCACCTTTTTATTCCTCAAATTCCAAGATAGTTCTGGCCACTGGAATACTCTTAGGGGAATTCAGCCAGCAGGGTTCCTTATGGACTTTCCAGCTGTCCCTGTGGTATGGATGTGTTGAGGAGAGCTTTATTTTCGTGTTTGTTTGTATTAGGTCAGTCAGTTCAGACTAGTTCTGAAACCAGAGCCTGTGTGAGCTGAGGAAAGTGAGAGGGAATGTTTAAGGCCCCATTAAACAAGTCCACAGAATGAATCTTGTCTTCAGCCTGTCTGCTGGCAAGATGATAAAAGCAAAATGCAGATGTTTCTCTACATGCTAAATTAGTTCATAAATCATGTGTGCGAATGAGCCCCAACTTCATGAGATGTCTGGTGGAAAGAAGGCTCAGGTTTGCTTTTCCACGCCAGGGTAGCTGCCTCTGATAGGGCTCTGCAGAGCCGTCTTGGCTCAGGGACAGATCTGAGGGTTCAGGTGGGAGCTCTGGCAGCTGACAAAACTGGGAAAGGTTTTGCAGGGCTGATGACGAAAGGGACCTGGGCCAGCTGGTCTAGGTTGGCTGATGAGTTCTGAGCAGCCTCTGAGGCTCAGGGGCAGATTGTGTGGTGCGTGTGTGTGTATGTGTGTGTGTATGTGTGTGTGGTGTGTACATATGTGGGTGTGTTAATTAGGGCTAAGGGTCCCCATTTGAACACAGAGAAAGTTTTATGAGCACTTGGGGAGAGAGCACATAGAGATCAGGAAGTGGGAAGTAGCCAGTAAATTCCTGACTGTAGCCCGCAGCTCCTGAGAGGGGGCCTCGCCCCTGCGTTGTGACGCATGCACCTTAAGCAGGTGGGTGCTGGTGCAGGCAGGTGGGGAAGAAAGCACAGGAGAGAGAAGTCACTGGAGCTGCTCTGTATGATTCTAGGGATGAGGGCTGCAGAGATGGCATAGACTGCTCTTGCAGAGGACCAGAGTTCAATTCTCAGCACCCATATGGTTCATAACTCCAGTTCCAGGGGAATCTGAGGCCCTCTTCTAACCTCCACAGGCATGGCACAACACAGTTGCACTTACATAGCTATAGAAAATACACACTCTCTACACACATACACATAGTAAAATATATTTGTTAATTACAAGAATGGGGTCCAGGAAGATGGAGAAGTCAAAGACCATGGTGCTCAAGGGAAAGTGAGTGAAGGGGGTTAACAGGTACTACTAAGCTTGGTCTTGTGCTGAGGCCATAATCGAGGGCAGATTGCCATGTGGAGCAGCTGTACAGGAGAGGTAGTGAAGGCAGAGGCTAGGGCACTGGGGTATAGACAGGTGTAGAAAGTTCTAGGAGGAAGGAGTAGAAGCTGACGATGGCTGAGCTGTGGGAGACAAGAGCAAGATGGAAGGTGGTGGGAAAGCTTTGTATTCAACCTTTGACATGACGGGCACTCCATGCTTCTTCCTAAGCTAGCACTCTTCTTCATCAGTTCACCAGAATCACCTGCAGCTGTAAGTGAGGCTTCTCCATCCTTGCCATGTGGGTTTCGGGGTCCCAGGTCAATTGAGTCATCTGTAAAGGTTGAGAATAATTGGGAGTTAAGAGTGTTTCAGGGGGCTGGAGAGACCGCTCACCAGTTAAGGACACTGACTGTTCTTGCAGAGGACCTGGTTCAATTCCCAGCACCCACATGGTGGCTCACAACTGCTTTTAACTACAGTTCCAGAGGATCTGATGCCCTCTCTGGCCTCCATGGGCATTGCACAACATGGGTGCAGTTACACACATACAGGCCATACACTCATACACATAAAAAATAATAAATAACATTTTTATAAAAAGAGTGTTTCAGAATTAGACATTGCTTCTGCCTTGCAGACAGAACTCAAAGCAGGCTCATCTGAATGTGTGTGGGAAGCATCAGGACGGCCCCCTGGGCACCTGCGTTTGGCAGGGTTTGCCCTGTAACAAGTGGTGGCAACCTCTACTGTCCGTATCACTTACTTCTGTGAAAAAAAGTCGTAAGCAAGAGTAACTAATGAAAGGAAGCGTTTACTCTGGCTTACAGATCCAGAGGCAAGAGGGGCACACGAGAGCAGGAAGCTGAGTGCACACACGTGAAACAGAGGGAACCAACCAGATGTGGGGAAAGGCTAGAAACTCGGAAAGCCAGCCCCCATGATGTGCTTCCTCTAGCAAGTCCTAACTTCTAAAGGTTCCATCACTTCCCCGAACAGCACTACCACACACTGTCCCCAAACAGGGACAAGTGCTCAGACGTATGAGCCATGGCGGACATTTCTCATCCAAACCGCAACACTGTTCCTTACTGACACATACGTGGCTTCATCCTATGCCTGTTGCAGCTCCAACGTGGCCTTGACCACCTTGCACTGGTCTAGGGGTCTCTGCCTCTGATCCTCCCTGGGTTACCACCCGATCCTGTCCAGAGCCCTTCCAGCCTGCCTGGTCTCATTGGCCATCTTTGTTCAAGTCCAGAAACATTCACCCTCATGGACCCCAGGGGATTTGCTAGAAGCGTGTCTGTGGCTTCTCTGCCACCGCCTGATCTCCAGCTTCTTCGTTAGGCTCTTACTTTTCCTCCACTGCCCTTGACACATGACCTGGTGAGTGGTGACCGGTTTTACTTCTCAAAAGAGCACTTTGCTGAAGACGAATCTGTGGCTCTGTCAGTGCTACCACCCGCCTCAGCTACTTTCCCAGCCCCTGCCACAGTCTTCTTCCATGACTCTCCGACTTAGTCTGTTCCCTAACCTTTAGAATCCAACCAGAGCATCTCTTTCTTCCAACCTCTGTTCCCTCCATGCCCCCTTCACACCTGCAGGTCTTGTATCCTTGCAAGTCACCAGCCTCCCTTCCATCCTCACTTTGGATTATAGCTGTGTGGGTGTGGTAGGAAAAGGTCCCCAGACTAGAAGCACAAGTTACCAGATACCAAACCAGACTTCTGGTTGCATCTCGGTGATGAGATGGACTTAATGTGAATTGTCTACACTTCTCAAGGTGAGGCAAGTCAGAGCCTTTCAAATCACGGGCCAGTAGAGGGATGGAATTCCCCAGAAGGCACTGCAGACTCCTTACCCAGCAGATCTGTGGTCAGTGTTGGTTCTTGGCTCCTGCAAGTGCGAACATTACTTTGCATTCCCGAAGCATGGGGGAGAGGATATGGCCCAGCAGATAAGAGGTAGTAGCAGACGTGATCCCTGCAGCCTTGGGCCCGCCATGTCCTCCTCATTTGTGTCTCATCTGATCCCAGGACCATTTTCCCATAAAGTATTGAAAGAAATATTTGTGGTCAGCTCTCCCAATATTAATCACAGAGGAATTTTAAAATGTGCTTATCAGATAAAAGTAAAATTTTCCTTTATCAGTTCACAAAGAAAACAGGAAGTGAGAACTGCTTGGAGACTGCTCCCAGGCTCAGAGAGTGGCATGCTTCAGACACTGGCAGGACGCCATGCTGTGCTGCTTTTTGTTTTGGAGATACACAGGAAGAAAAGACCGATTTGTGTCTATTGATTAGAATTAAAGGACTATATTATCTCTGATTACAATAACAGAAAGCATGAGCTAGACCGCAGATGGTAGAAAACGGCTTTAAGAGAGGTTTGTCCACCTGCAAAGCGGCGAAGGGGTAAAGTCGGGGTGATTCTACGGATATAGTCTATGAAGTTTATCTTGTATAAGTCTCCATATCTTATGATTCTCAAATAAATGTGGCCAAAGCCCTAGTTTTGTAGCAAATACTTAAAAAAAATTACTTCATCAGACTTACAATGGCTACAGCCATTTGATAACAAGGCATGTGGATTGGGTTAAAGTATTCATTTAAAAGCACATAGATTTTGTTGTGCCTTTATTATAGTTTAGTCAGCAAAAATGCTGCCTGCTGTGATGTACTGTATGAAGTGTTTCCACAAAGGAGTGCATTTGAAATAATGAAATCAGGATAGGTACCAGAGCTGTCACCCCCCTACACACACACCTCACATGCTTATTTTCCGTGTTTAAAATGTCGCAGTCCTTTTCAAATGGAATACTTCATTATGAGCTGTGGTCGCCTCGCTGTGCACCAGAACACCGTCTCCTGAACGAGCAACACTTGATTGGCTTGACTGGCATCAAGGCCCTCGGCATCCACCATTCTTGTTTCTGCTTCTGGGAGTGCGTATGTGAAACCAAGCAGTGTATTTCTTTCTCTGTCCAGCTTATTTCGTTTACCATGAGGTCTTTTGCAACCCTTAACTCCAGTCCCAGGAGATCTCATACCTTCCTCTGACCTCTGTGGGCAACAGACATGCATGTGGTGTACCTACATACATGCAGGCAAAGCATTCATACACATAAACTAAAAATAAATAAAAATGTTTATTTAAAATGCAATAAAAACCCAAACCATAACCCATTCTCCCCCAATCCTTTCTGTAATTCCGTATGTTGGTTATGATGCACAAAGCTGTCACAGCACAGGAGTGCAGTCGTCTCTTCAACAGACCAGCAGTATCACTCCCACATCTTATGACACTGTTCTACATTATTTGAATGACGTCCATCATATTTTCCTTAGTGGCTGCGTTAATATGGATTCCCTCAACAGTGAACATGACTTTCCTTCCTTCTACCGCTCTCCACTATCTTCTGTGGTTTGTTTTCTGTGGTATGATAACAATCATCATAACAGGTATGGAGAGACTTCTTACTGCTTTCAATTTACAATTCCATGGAGTTGAATGTTGTTACCTTTCTCCCATGTGATTGCTGACCACTTGAGGAGCACCTGTTATGGTCTTTCTCACGTTTTTATGGTGAGGTCTTTTTCTTGCTGCCATTGGGTATTTTTCCTCACGTATTTATGATACACTTTTTACGAGATGTGTGGTTTCCAAGTGTTTTGTCCACCTCAGGCTCCTTCTTCACTCTTGATTTTCCTCTCACTGCACAGAGGTGGCTTAGTTTGAAGGTTTCCCATTTGCCTTATTTTATTTTATTTTATTTTATTTTATGCTTTGGGAGTCAAAATCCAAAACACCTTGTCCAGAACAAGGTCTTGGAGTGTTTCCCAAATGTTCTCTTACTCTTCAGGTGTGATATGTGAATCTGTAGTCCACTTTGATTGATGCTGCAGTAGGGTGTGAAGAAGGGCCTAGCTTCATTCTTCTGCACACCCCAGCAGAGACTGTCCTCTCCCCACTGTGTCTCTTCAAAGTTTTTGCCAAAGGTCAGTTGACCAGCAATGTGGCGGGGTAACTTCTGGGGTTCTCTGTTTTGTTCCATGGTCTCCACGGGTATGCCCGCTCTCCTACGGGCTGTCTCAGTCACTACAGCTTTAGGGTAGATGATTAAGTCGGGCTCCAGCTTCTCCCTCTCATAATGCCCAGTTTGCGCCTCGGGATGACATCCTTTTCTATTTTTGTGAAAATGTTATTTTTGGAACTATGATGAAACGTTCCTGAATTTATTAGCCTACCGGTTTTCTGCCATCTTTGGGAGTTTCTACATAATTAGATCATGTCTTCTTCAGAGATAACTTCTTCCTGATCTGGATGCCTTTACTTTTCTTGCCTAATTGCTCTGACTGGAACACTTAATTCTACAGACGGATGGAAGCAGTGGCAGTCACCTTCCTTGTCTTGTTACTGATCTTAGGGGAAAAGTCTTCAAATTTGTGATGCTGAGGTATATTCTGCTGAGGTATATAATATGCTGAGGTATATTCTTTCTATGCCTAATTTGTTGAGTTTTTTTTAATTAGAAAAGTATGCTGAGATTTGTCAAATTATGGGTTTTCCTATGCTAGCACTATATATCACATTCAATAAGTAGGCATATGTTGAACCATCCTTCCTCCTAGGGAAAAAAAATCCTACTCCACAGGTAAATGAACCTTTAAATCACTAAGTGACACTGAATTCAGTTGCTAGCCTTTCCTTGGGAATTTTTGTGTGTTCACTAAAGTATACTGACCTATAGAAACCTGTCTAGATTGAGTATTAGGGTCACACAGTCACTTAAAACAAGTTTGGAAGTATTTTTCTTCTTCAGTGTTTTGAGAGGCCGAAGAAGGACTCTCTTGCTTCTTGCTGAACGCTTCAGGAGAAGTCAGCCGTGAACCCCTCAGGCTTCTCCTTGGTGGAATATTTTTTTTTTTTCCCCCAGGTTTCTTATTCAATATCTTCTCTTATTATTGGTGTGTACAGATTTTCTCTCTCTTCTTGATTTGTTCTCAGTAGATTTTATCTTCCTAGGAATTTATCCCTGCCGTCATGGTTGTCCAGTTTGCAGACATAGCTGTTCAAAGCAGTCTGTTGTGATCGTTTGTATTTCTGTGATACCAGATGCAGTGTCCCCTTTGATTTCTGATCTCATTCCTTTGAGAGCTTTCTTTTTATCTAGCTCAAGGTCTGTTTTCTTAGCTATTCAAATACAGTTCTTACTCTTGTATGTTGTCTGTGTACACATGTGTTTGTGTGAGTGTGGGTGTATACCTACCTCAGCATGTGTGTGGGAGTCACAGAACAACTTTCAGAAGTCAGTTCTCTCTTCTACTTTTATATGGGTCCCAGAGATGGAACTCGGGTCTTAGGCTTTGTAGAATGTGCTTTTGCTGAGAGCCATGTGTTTTGGTACGCCATATCCATTTTTGTCCTGTGATGGCTTTTCTTTCCCTTGTGGTTTCTCCTTTGGCCATTGGTTGTGATGGAGCATCTTATTCAATTTCCACATATTTATGAACTTTCCAAAATTCTTCCTAGCCGATTGTGGTTTTATCCCATCGTGGCTATATCATTTCAGTCTTCCTAAATTTGCTGAGTCTTGCTTATGGCTAACAAACAATCTATTGTGGAGAATGTACTACGTGCCCTTGAGAAGAATGTATTTGGATGTTTAGGTACAATGTTCTGCATATGCCTGTTAGGTTCACTTGATTTAAAGGATCATTAGAGTCCAGTGTTTCCGTATTGATTTTTCTGTCCTTCAACAGCAAATACTTACTGTTGAAAGTGAAGTATTATATCATCCCCAGGATTGCATGACTGCATGACTGTCCATCTGCATTCAGGTCTCATATCTTTTTGATACATTTTGGTATTCTATTTATGGATTATTACTCTTAATAGTGCATCAGTACATCAATGACTTATACGTCACTGCCATGTCTCTCTTCCCAGCTTTTGACTTCAAGTCTATTTTTCTGGTAGATGCTGGCTTTGGGCTCCATTTGCATGGAATATCATCCTTATCCACACCTTTCTAACCTCTGTGTACCATTAAAGCTACAGCAAGTCCTTGCCAACAGTATACAAATGTGTCTTGTTTTGCATTTCTCTATTTATATTTTCATTTATTTATCTTTTGAGAGAAGGGCTTACACTGAACTAGAATGGCCCCTGCTTCTCATCAGGTGCCAGGATCACAGGCATGTGCTACCATACCTGGTTTTTATTGTTTTTAATCAACCTACAATCAACTTTTTGTTTTGTTTTGTTCTTGCTTTTGTTTTTGAGGCAAGGTCTCCCTGTGGCCCCAGCTGGCCTGGAGTGCTCTGCCTGTCCCTGCTGTGGCCCCAGCTGGCCTGGAGTGCTCTGCCTGTCCCTGCTGTGGCTCCAGCTGGCCTGGCATGCTCTGCCTGTCCCTGCCTCCAGAGTGCTGGAGTTAAATGCATCCACCACCACACCCAGCATCATTAACTTTTCATGGAGAATTTAATCCATTTGCATTCGAGATAATTTATTTTAAGTAAGACCTTCCTCCTGCCATTTTTTAAAGTTATTTTCTTTATTCGCCTGACTCTTAGAGTCCCTCTGTTTAATTCTTCCTTTCCTGCCCTCTCCCTTTGTGGCTTGATGGTTCACTGTAGTGTGGGCTTGACCCCTCTCTGTGATTTCTTCTATCTACTGTTGGATTCATACTGCCGTTACCTGTGTCTTATACATAACCACGTCTACTTAAACAACATACTTTAAGCTGATGGTAACTCTACTTGCAGATTAAAACTATGCTTTTACAGGACATGGTGGCTCACTCTGTAATCTGAACACTCAGCAGGCCAAGTTGGGAAGACTGCTGTGAGATGGAAGTTGAGTGTCGGCTATGTAGTGAGTTCCAGGCCAGCCTGAGCTACATATACCATGAGACCTTGTCTCAAAAATAGTTATCCCCATAATCCCCCAAAACCTCAACTATACCTGTACTTCCTCACCCCAGTTTTTAATTTGGGGTATAACAATTTGCATACTTTAGATTATATTTCCCTTAACAGCTATATTTTAAATGACTTTTGTCTGAACCTTTCTATTGGAGATGTAAGTCATTTTCCCAGCAGCACCACAGTTAGAGACTCCAGTTGGAACTGCGTGCATGCTTTCACAGTGAGTTCTGGATCTCCAATTTTTTCACATTACTGATTAGCACCCTTGTGTTTCTGCTTGAAGAACATCCTTCATCATTTCCTGTAAAGCAGGCTGAGTGGCGAACTCCTTCAAGGAAAGGATTTGCTGCTTTCGGGTTTGAAGGGCCACTTTGCCAAGTCAAGTACTTGAGGTTGGCGTCTTTGTTGTGATTTCCCTTTGAGCCCTTGGAATAGATCATTCCACCATCTCTTGGCATCTGATTTCCTACTGAGGAACTGGACGCTCCGCTCAAGTGGAGGAATCTTTCTGTTTTCAGTGCTTCCATGTGGTTGACTTGTGAAAGTTTCATTTCATGTGTTGGTATAGTCTTCTCTGGGTTGAGTTCAACTGGAAATCTTTGAGATCCCTGTAAGTACAGGCGTTTCTATCTTTTTCCAGGTTAAGACAATTTTAGCTATTGTTTCTTCTAGTAAGTGCTCTGGCCCTTTCTCTTCTTGGACCCTTTTAACATAGTATTAAACCTCTTGAAGCTCTCTCCTAAATAGTGTAGGTTTTCTTAGTCTTTTATCTCTTCTATGACTAGATATTTTTTAATAACCTCTTTTCCAGTTCAAGCTGTTGTTTTTGTTTTTGTTTTTTTTTTTCTGCTTGATCAGTGTGGTGGTTTGAATGAAAAATGTCCCCATAGGCCCACATATGTGACCACTTGGTCCCCAGCTGGGGATGCTCTTTGGGGAATTTCGTGGAATCTCTAGGAGGTGGAGCCCTGTTCACAGACTGTTTCTTTTGGGCTAGTTGTTGTACAGTGGTTGCATCTTTGAGAAGTGTATCTCCTTGGACTGTCCTGTTTCCTGGTGCCTTCCATTGTGCCTGCACACCTGTTGGAAAAGTGGCCTCTTCCAAGCTTCACAGGCAGCTTTGATCTCTGTGGATGGGTGTGGAGAGTACTAGCTGAGGGGCTCTGTCACTCCTGGCCAGCACCATGAGGTAGTCTTTATGAAGCTGTTAGTTGAGGATGGTGCTAGCAGAGACCACAGGTGTCCCCAGTGGCCAATTCTGTGGGTGTCCACATGGCAGCAAGGTCTTCCTGGCCTCTTTCTCCTGCTGATGAAGTCCCAGCTAAAGGGGTTTCCTTGGCACTTGTCTGGCTTTGAGTTTCCTTGCAGTAGTGGTGACACCAGTATGATACACAATGTCATACAGTGGTCATCAAGCCAGGGTCTGAGACACAGGTGCATTTGGAGAGAATGAGCTCCAGAACACGGGTCCTCAGGAATACACATGACCAGGTAAGACACACTAATATTGTGTTGCTAATGGCACATGCATAGTTTTCAGAAGATGTAAAGTATGCCAAATTTTACTATCATCATCATCATCATTATTTAAACAGGGTCTTGCTATGTAGCTCTGGCAGACCTGGCACTCACTATGTAGCCCAGGCTGGCCTTGAACTCATGGTAGTCTTCCTGCCTCAGCTTCTTGAGCACTGGGATTGTGTGTGCTGCCACACCTAGCCAGATTTTATTTTTATTCATATAGATTAAATCCCACCCAATGAGTGCTGATAATTGAGAAAATGGGAATTAATTTTAATGGCTGATGGATGTCCCGTTTTATTCCTTCTCTTTTTTATTATCCTCTAGTCAGATGCTGTCCACAACACAAGGACCAATCCCTTCATGTGAAATTTGAGAAATGCTTTGTGTCTTGAATACTGTTTTCTCCCAGAGATTCACAATGCTTAGTGAATGTTAACACTGCCTATAAATCCTGCGGCAAAGAAAAGTGCTTAAATCTGTTTAACCTTATTTTGCCTAAACTTTTTTCCCTTGAACTATTTCTTGTCTATCCCTGGGAGTATGTTAGATATGTTGCTGTGGGAAGCGCCTGTTACACTTTACTAAAGAGTCCCCAACGAGAGCTTTGGCTTTCCATTTTCCCTGGAAATCTAGGACTGGGAGGAAATGGTCTTACTCTGCCTGTGGCACTTTGGTTCAGGAATGCAAGAAGTGACCACTGAGGCCCTGGAGATCATCTGTCCATCCTCCTCTGTCAGTGTCACAATGGCCCTTGAATCTAAGCCCATATCAGAACCACCTGGAAGGCTGGTGTCCATCACAAGCTACTGGTCACTCGCAGAGTTCCTGGTGAGGTGACCTGGAGTGGAAACAGAGTTTGCGTTTGTGACAAGCTCAGGAAAGTCAGTGCCCGTTTCCACCTGTCACTTGCTTTGCCTCACTGGAAGCCTGCCCAGTCCCTGCCCAGAACCATCTCCAGGCTGGCTCCCACGTTACCTGTAATGGTTGAACCTCACCAGTGTCCAATACGAAGTCTTCTGGAAAACTGAGAGTTTGTCATACAGGGCAGAACTTGATGGGACCAGTGAGCCAACAAATGGCCAGAAACAGCGAGGAGTGACAGACTTGATGACAGCTGCTTCCCTTCATGGGGCCTTGGGCTGGGACCTCATGCCTTGTCATGGGGACTTCCTGTGAATTCTCATGGTACAGTTGTTAGTGTCAGCTAGTGGAAATAGTGCACACTGGTGTATTAGTTAGTTTTCTCATTGCTCTGATAAAATACCCACGACAAGCAACTACAGGATGGAAGCGTTTATCTGGCTCACAATTCGGGTTCTAGTTCACCAAAGTGGGGAAGGTGTGGCAGCAGAAGCCTATGGTCAAAGCCTACAGTCACATTGTATCTGTAGTCAGGGCCAATATTAACCACCCCATTGCATCAGCTTAGCATTTGAGACCAATGACGAGTAACTTCCTGTGTAACTAGGATCCAGGCATTTTCTAAGGTGTGCTTACACTAAAGGGTCTCATTATTTAACAGAAGTAATTTAACTGACTGGCTGTGCTGTCTGGCAACCCTTTCTCAGGTCTGAAAACCCTGTGGAAGAGCTTGCCTTTCTTTTTACCGCTCCCTTGCCCTCTGTCAGTGTCACAGTAGTACTCCAGTGTTGGTAGACATCGGCATCACCTGGAGGGCTGGCAACTCAAACTACTGGTTTCAGGATGAGGGCAACCTAGGTTTCTGTTCTGCTTCAGACTGGTGCTGTGATAAACACCATGATCTAAAACAACTTGGGGAGAAATGGGTTTCTTTGGCTTACAGTTTACATCCATCACCAAGGGAAGCCAGGGCAGGAGCTCCAGGCAGGAACTGAAGCAGAGACCATGGAGGAGCTGCTGACCGGCTTGCTCCTAGGTTCATATCAACTGCCCAGGGATGGCACCATCCACTGTGGGATAGACCCTACTACACCAATTAGCAATCAAGAAAAGGCCACAGGGACATGGCCAACGGGCTAGTGGAATCTGGGAAATTCTTTGGTCAAGGATCCCCCTTCCCAGGGGTCTCTGATTTGTATCAAGTTGACAAGGACTAAGCAGCACAGTCTGGGACAGAGAATTTGCATTTGGGACAAGTTTTCAGGTGCTACTGAAAGCTTGAGGAAAGTCAGGGGAAGGGGAACATGTGTCTACCCCCTCAAGAACTGTATCTTTCATCTGCAAGTGATAAAACCTTATTATATATCCTATATATTTTATATATTGTATACAATATGATATATATAGTGCCACTGGGTTCTCAGCTCTCTTGGGTACCTACTGAGGGAGTGAAAGGTATTGGGAAGGACGCACTAGAGGGACACTGAGACAGATTATTGGGGAGTAAGGAATTTATTAGTTTGTTTGAAGAGTTATAATGCAGTGGACAGACAGAGGTGCAACAATATATCAGGGGCTCCAAGAAGAGTCCAGGCCCCAGGACCAGAGGCAGACAGCATGGTGCGTCTCTGAAGAGAGGAACTGGAGCACAAGAGGGAGCCTCTTCCTCCAGTTCTGTGAGGATTGGGGAGGTTTTGTGGCAGAAACCTACAGCCAGCCTCTTTTATTCCCAGGCAAAGATGTAGGAAAGTGGGTAGGGGCAGGAACTGTGGCCTGTACGGGAACGTTTGATGTGAACTCCCTTCCCAGCTGGGGACTCACAGACAGGTCTCAGGAGGTGCCTGTCAGTATCTGTGAAGATGCTGCAGATCCTGTGACCTGCAAAGAGGCTAGATTCTGATACATTCCGACAGACATCAGAGATGAGTTCCATCTTCATAAGTCCTCCTTCCCTGTCTGTACAGACAGCAGAAACTCATGTCTGTCGTAATGATGGTGAGCTGGAGCACGGGCAGAAGTAGGTCTACTGCAGAGGGGAAGGCATCAGGGGACAGTAGTAGTTTGCATTCGCTTCCTCACAGTGGAAGCATGTCCACACAGCTTCTTCCATGAGTCTTGGCAGCACACAGTGTGTCTGTTGAGCAGAACCAAATCTCAGAAAACTCCAGTTGCTTGTCCCAGGGAGCACAGCACTAAGCAGAGACCTGGACTGACCACAGGTCTTCACACTTAGTTATGAGTCAGTCATAAGATTTTTTGTATTTATGTAGGATTTTCCGTCATGGTGAGTTAGGTCTTTCAGGACGGGGGGTCCTTAAATCCCAGAGCCAGATGAAGTTGCCCGAGTTCCCTCACTGTGGAGCCCTTGGAGGCAGTGGTTTAGCAGCGCACTGGGGCCCTTTGAGGTTCACTTTAGGAGTGTCTAGTCACAAGAAGAGTAGGAGTCTGGTTGAGATTGAGGGCCTTTCATGCTGCCAGCACTAGTGAATAGACTTTGTACAAGTGCGGTTGATGATCCCCTGATACTTGACTGTCATTTAGAGGCTGTCCATCACTGGCCATCCCTTTGGTTCTCATGGGGAGAACCCTTGGTCTTTCACTTGACCAGGCTATAAATATCAGTTCTCATGCCCTCTGGCCGTACAGATGGAGTAGAGGTGGGAAGTAACTGGGGTTGCTGGGCTAGATGGCAGGAATGAAGAAGAGACGCTTCTTGTCCTCTGCACTTGTATGCCTGGGGAGAGAGGAAGCCAAGCAGACAGCTGTACGGAGTCTAGAAACAGAAGGAGGACTGATGACAATGTTCAGGAGGCTTAGAGATAGAGCAGGAGAAGGTTGATGGATACGTGGAATACAACAGTCATTGTCTCTAAAGGTTTTCACTGGTAGCTTTGACATGGGACTCCACAGTCCTGTCATTGCCCTCTGCAGCGAGGTTTTCCCACATGCTCTGTAGGATACTCCTGGCTATTGTGGGCACAGTGGCCCCTCTCATCAGCCCCTCCCACAGGACCCTTTACAACTCTACCCCACAACTGACCTGCCCACTCTCTCTTTATGGAAGCCCTGGATAGTGGCCTGCTCTTACCTGGAGAGTGATTTGGCGGAGAGAATGGCTTCCACTCTCTATCCGCAGCCCGTCTCACAGACTTTGCGGCTGCTGCTTCTAGAGACCCTCTGGGAGTTTTCCTTCCTTCCATTTGTCCAAAAGGGACCAAGCCAAATGATGACGTCAGCATCTCTCTCACATGTCCACATGATAGTTGACACACATCAGCCTCCGGGGAGTTTCCACTTATATTCCAGACCCCTAGGTCAAGTTGTTCACCGTGTACAGCTGTCACTGGGAACAGGATCCCACAGAGGCAGGATGCAACTTTAGAAATAGAAGAATGTTTACCCAGTACAGGATTACCCACCACAGGAACCCCTCATAGCCAACACCCTGAGAATCTTCACTATGCCTCTGTGTAATTAATTTTTGAGGAGCTCGTTAGGCCAAGATATATCTTTCCAATATTGCCTACTTCTGGTGGATTAGAGGTTGCACAGTGGTGAGCTGGAGAGAGGCGATAAGCTCTAAACAGGATGGATTGAATCTTGGCAACTGTGGTGTGATGGCTCCAGTAAACTGCTGTCTGAAATCACACAAAGGGTAGTCTTTGTGATCTTAGACTACATACAAGGGGCGGGGGGCTAAAACATGCCCCATTTTCCAGTTTCCTTAGGAGGTCAAGTCTTTAATACTTTAATGGAGAACTTTGGTTAGTGCAGACCACATATTTACACTCCAAGCTGGTTTGCTGGCTCTGCTAAGGTCCAACAGGCAGGTTGGTTTTGGGTGTTTCTCTGGAGAAGCAAATGTCTAAAACATTCGTCTAATAGCCCAGATGACCAAAGAGAGGTGTTGCTACAATTAATCCTGTAAGGTTGATCATCCCATAGATCAGCCTTCAGGAGAGAAAGTGAATCATGCTTTGCCATCAGAGCTGTAAATAAAGGTTTTCAGGAGAGGAAAAAAGAGTCCCAGCCCCCAAAGAACCAGCTGTGCTGGCAACAGGGTGGTCCTAGCAGCTTTCTGGTGACACAACCCTATCCGTCCGCTACATGCTGAGGCCACCTGTCCCTGTATGTGCTCACACACACACACATGTGACGTAGAAATTGTAATAAATACCTGCATGTGTTTATACAGATTAGTGGGATTTGGGGTTTTGGATTTCACAAAAGTAGCTTCAGAAGCTTGGGATTCTGGGAACCTAGTTGCTTGTTGACTTTGAATCAGGCGAGTGCTTAAGGAAGCCTGGCTTCGCCAAATGAAGTCAGCAATAGGGCCTGGGGTTTGGAGACAGCATGTGATTTCCAGAAATGCAGCTTACCTTAGTAACATTATTAAGAAAAAAATCTGTATTTCAATAATAATGGAATAAATATAACCGCAGTCTGCTCCCTCCATAGCTATGAGTCAGGAAACAAGCAGTTCCATAAAACACCCCGAAGCAGCCTGAAAACGATTTTTACCAGTTACTGTAATTTCATAAAGGCAGAGTTTCTATTAAGCGAAGTGGATGCCTGGTATGTCAGTGTGTTTTAGCGCAAAACACATACAGGGTGGGTTTCCATGCCGTCTCAGCCACTTTTCCCATCGCTGTGATTAAATACCTGACCCGGCTATTTAAGGGAGGAAGGCCTTTCAGTGGGAGTAGCTAGCTCATGGCTGTGTGGTAAAAGTATAAGTATGCTTGCTTACATCTGGGTAGATCATGAAGGAGAGAGTAAATAGGAAGTGGGGCAGGACTATATGCCTCAAGACTTGCCCTCAGTAACCCACTTCCTCCAGCTAGACTCCACCCTAAAGGTTCTAGTCTTCCCAAAATAGCACCAGCTGCTGGAGACCAAGTGGGTCAAACACATGAGCACATGGGGCATATTTACCACTTAAACCATAATACATGCCATGAGAAGGAACTCCCATGGGTCACACTGCCTGTGTATTGCTGTATGCAGGTCCATTTTGCCCTAGGTCAGACCCTCCTCTCCCCTTGGACCTGACCCTTCATCATGAGACATCTGCTCTCCCTATGTAGACATTGGTCCTGACACTCTAGGACCCTGTTTATCTGACTCTCATTTTTAGCTGTCTCTGTCTTTATACTGTTACTGCTTAGAACCAAGGAAATAAAAGCTTAGTTATCAATGATCAAATGAATGGGTCCCTCTACACAACACCAAGGATTCATCTTCATTCGCCCAGCCTTGCCATCACTCCCCATTTGCGGCATGACTTGAGTCCTGTGGTACTGCCATCTTCACCCACTGGTCTCCTCCAGCCAGTTCGTGCTCTTTTCCTTTTTTATCAATTTCCTTTTTATTTTATGTATACGTATGTTTTGCCTTCACATATATAAGTTCACCACATGCATGTAATGCCAGGAAGGTCAAAGACAGCATCAGATCTGGAGTTTTAGATGGTTGTTAGCTACCATGTGGGTGCTGGGAATTGAATCCAGGTCCTCTGCAAGAGCAGCCAATGCTCTGAACTGCTAAGCCATCTCTCCAGCCCCTGAGTTCGTGTTTGTAAGGGCCACTGGAGTCATCTTTAAACAGCAAAAACCAATCTCTGAAAGACTCCACATGACTCTCTGCTTTCTGAAGACAGTCCTGCAGGGCTGGTAAGGTGTGATGGTAGGACTGTGAGGCATTTGGTCACATTGTACCCAAAGCCAGGAAGCAGAGATGGTCAGGAAGTGGAAGCTAAGCTGCAGACCCTCAAGACCCTGTCCCAGTGACTCACTTCCTCCAGTTATGCCCCTCCTTCTGAAAGTTCCTCACCCTCCCAAACAGCATCACCTGCTGGGGACCAAGTTACAAAGTCAGGGACCTGTGGGGGGCATTTCAACTCAGACCATAACAATGGTGCTTCATTTTTACCAGAACAGTTGCTGGATATTTGGCAGCTGCCACGGCAGGTGAAATCTCACAAAGGCTGGAGTTCATTTACAGTCTTCCTTCCTGCATTCCCTAGCAAGATAGTGACTGTTTATTAAATGTAGAAGGAAGGTGTCTCTGGGAGGTGAATTTTGGATTGGTCTATGAGAAATGGAGGAATGCTTGTCTATGGCCCTCAAGAACAGATTCTGTAGCCACCAGTTGATAGCCGTGTACCAAATAAGGTCAAGGGTGTGTGGATGGCCCTGGACTGATATAGACTGATGTGGGCTGAAACCCAAACCTGCCTCTCACTCATAGTGAATCTGAGCAGATAAAACTTACCCTTTTGAAAACTAATAATCTCAACTCTGAAATGCAAAACATCATGAGCATTTCACCAAGATCACAGAAGGAGGCCTCAGCAAGTACAGGTAGAATCATCATAAACCGTCACACCGAGCCCTCAGGTGCCCAGCGTTGTCCTCTCTCAGTCTACTTCCCCTCACTAAGAGTCAAAGGCCGCATGTGATGGTTAGTGCTAATTATCAACTTGATGCACCCTAGAATCATCTGGGGAGAAAGTTTCAATGAGAGGATGCCTAGGTCAGGTTGGCCTGTGGGCAGGTCTATGGGGTATGGTCTTGATGGCCTTAATTGATATGGGAAGACCAAGCCCACTATGAGTGGTATCAAGCCTAGGCTTGGGGCCCTGATGTATGAGACTAGAGAAGCTAGTATCCGTGTATGAGTCCTATCTCTGCTCTTGGATGTGATAGGACTAGCTGCTTTGAGTTCCTGCCTTGACTTCCCTGCAGTGACTGCCTGTGACCTACACTTGGGAGCCAAATGAACCCCTTCTCTAAGCTGCCTTTCATACTTTTATCCCGGCAACAGAAATGAAACTAAAACACTGTTTGAGGAGGTGGGATTCTTTCTACTTCGGTGATATTGGAGCCTCTCACAGTTCGCTCACTTCATTTTACCCACTTCCTCCACGGAGGTACGCCTTCTTCTGCCTTCTGTTTCTGCCTTCTGCCTTCACTGTCCTCCTCCTTTTAGAAGGGCTTGGTGCTGCTGAGCAAACTCAAAATCTATAACAACAACCTCCCCCCAGCATGGGGGTGAGCCCACCAGCCTTGACCCCTCTTGGATACAGACCTGTTTGTTTTACGCCTATCCATGACTGTTGGGCCCAGAACTCACCCTTCTGCTCTGACACAGCCAGCTGAGAGGAGTTCAGAAAGGAAGTGTCAGATGGCTCACTTTTTTTTGTTGTTTCCTCTTGGAAATAGAACCACAGCTTAATTGTGATATCAGGTGCTCTAAAGAAACGAACCGGGGAGGAAGGATATAGATCTGATTTCCAGAATAGACCACATACAATTGAATTGAGATTGTGAACAAACTTCATAAGTACGATGTGTAATGTTTTTATTCCCCCAGGACATGGTGTATCTGTCTACACTGGCTCTACCCTGGTCTTGAGTAACTAGTAAGGAATGCTTATCCAGAATTGGGTCTGAGTTTTTCATGCAAGGTTTCTTCTTCCTCTCTGACTAAAGTCTTCAAATATTCATAGATTTGCTCACCCAAGACCTGGACAGATATTACTGGCACTCAGTTCTGGGATTTTCCAGGAGCCCTGCCTGGGGTACAGGCTGGGGTGGGGCACTAGGAGGGGCTTTGTCTCCTTGCTTTTTGTGGTAATGTCTTCTCTTTCTCACAGCTCTCTAACTCTCTGAACACTAGTAACATTTCCCCTTAATTGGAAATACTAGCATTTCTTTCTCTTTTCTTCTGTTTCTCCTTTGGGTCCTGCCTCTGAAGTTCACAATGGTGCCATATTCTTTCTTTGTGATCGACAGAACAGAATGCAAGCTTCCCTTCAGAGTTTTTTCCTACACTGAAAATCAGTGGCTGTGCCCTGTTCTCTGGAAGGAGAGACATTTCTCAGTAGCCTTGTTTCTGCCTTCTTAGATAGACCTGCCCGCTTATGCTGGGTTAAGGCAGTGAGCTGGTTATGTCTGGGCATTCAAGAAAGCCTGGCAGCTTCTCAGATACACTTTTCTTTCAACAAGCAGTCTAGAAGAATCGATGAGTCTGAGACCCTTGGCTAAATCCTAGGGCCCAGAGTTTCATGGGCATTCCAATGCAATGGGCTTTTTCAGCCACTGGAAATGTTATCTGCTGGTTGTTAAGAATATACCATTTAGGTGTGTTGTGTATAAACAGCATAATGATGAGCAATGTGCACTGTATCCTGGCTTTGTTTCTGTTGCTGGCACAATAAGGCAACTTAAAAATGAAAGGGGTTTATTTCATCTTACAACTCCAGGTTGCAGTCCATCATGGTAGGGAAGTCAAGGCAGGCACTCAGTAACTCATCACCTCCTACTCATAGTCGTGAGCAGAGAGACACAAGCGCAGGCAAGCTCATTTGCATGGGTGTGCTCTGCTGGATCTTTGCATTCATTCTGTTCAGGACCCTGTGCCTCGGGAATGGTACTGCCCACATGGCTGGGTCTCCCCATCAATAAACTTTAATGAGGACAATCCTCCTACCATAGTGGGCTTTCTCAGTCAAAGGGTACTTGCACACATGACTTTGAATTGTGCGTGACCTCTGTAGGCAGTGGAGAGGGGCTAAGATGCCCTTCTTACTGTAGAGGCTGAATCAGCTTGCTGGAGGACTACAGACAGGAGTCAGACCTCCTGAATGCTAGACTCAGAAACCCGGTACGGTGAACTTTCTCCCAGTAAGATAGGACTTCCTATTGCTAAGTGTCTAGTGGTACAACTGTCTGTGCAGAAGGTTAGATGCTGTTCTAGTTTTGTTCCATTTTGCTGTGATAAAAATCCTGTCAAAAAGCAACGAAGGAGAGGAAAGAGCTTATTTGGCCTACAATTGCAGCTTTTAGTCCACTCACTGCTGGGGAGAAGGCAAGGCAGGAACTCAAAGCATCATCATCCAAGAGCAGAGAGAGAATAAATTCATGAGTCCTTGCCTACTTGTTTGGCACTCGCATGACTACTCTTACACAGTTTGGTGCCCAGCCACGAAACTGTGCCACCTACTTTCGAGGTGGACCTTGCCACCTCAATTAACAATGAACAAGACCGTCCCTCACAGACATCCCAGGCCAACCTGGTCTATACCTTCTTCCTAGGTGACTCTAGGCTGTGAGACTTTAACAATGTCACAGTTCAGTCATTAGAGTGACCTTTTAGGTGCTAAATCCAGCAGCCCCTGTCACTAGTTGTGACATAGAACAGAACAAACACTAGATATGGAGCACATCTATAACCCCAGCATCTGGGAGGCAGATGAAAGATTTCAAGTTCATAGCCAACCCAAGCTGCCTCATGAAACTGTCTCAAAACTCAAGCCATCAGCCAAGCAACTACTGGCCCATAACACAAAACATGGAAAGAAAGTCAGAGGGTCTGCTTTCTCCTGGCTGTCGTTTGATTTAGACAGATAGTGAATGCTGTGCGAGAGCCAAATTAAAGATTAATTCTGAAAATTGGTTTATTTTACTGGAGCAGTGCCTTGAACTAAATGGGCTTCCTGCATGCCAGACAGGTGTTCTTCCCAAGCTACACATTCCCAGCCCAAAGTTACCTTACGGTTACCTCTACCAACCTCAGCGCTACTAGACATGACAAATTAATCTTAAGATACTTTATTTTTTTTAACTTTTAAAAAATTATGTACATGAATGGATTGCCTGTGGGTGGGAGAACAGGGACAGTCATCACGGAGAATGTTCTAAATCCTCTTCAAGATCACTTCAGAAATGTGTGCTATTCAGCACCTGCTGAAATGTTCTTTCTCTTTTTTCCAGATAACTTGTTCAAACCCAAAGAAAGATGCATTTCAGAGAAGGAGATGCATATGCGATCTAAAAGGTATGTGGTTGTGGTGTGAGGCGCGAAGGACTCTCCAGAGGGAGGGTTGAGGGATCCAGGCACTGTCCTGGGGGCCACAGTTCTGGGCCCACATTTAAGGGCTGAGGGCTTCTTGGCTGCAGACCTTGAAAACCTGGATGAGGTGAGTGAAGTTGCTGAATCGTGCCTCGGAATGTTGTGCTGCTCTTGGACCAACCTTAGGAAAGTGGTAGGTCTTGGATTCTGGAGCAATCCCATAATTGGTCCCTGAGTGCTCAGCAAACTCTGAGCTGGAACTCTTCAGTGTGTTCGCCTAGTGGCTCTGTGCAGGAGCATGTGCTGCTGCACCTTTGAAGGTGATTTTATGAGGAGAAGAGAAACTGTTCTTCTGGAGGGCCCTGACTGTGGCAGGCCCGAGGAAAAGGTTCCAAGCTGGAAGCCAGTGAAGCATGGGAGCCCATGGGGCCTCGGAGGGGCCACAAGCTGGTTCCCCTGGCACTCTGTCTCCAGCAGTCTTGGTGGGGTTCCCGTGCCACCCAAGTTCTCCTTGCTTTGCCTGGCTGGTAACTATCCAAGACGCCCACTAATTCTCACCACCCTGGGGCACACAAAGGCTGCCATTCTTTCTGGGACCTGGCCTCTTAACCAGGACACAAAAGCTCAGAAGGGTTGGCCATGTTCATGCACATAAAATGTCATTAGGTTGTAATAAAGTACCTAGGCCCTGGGAGGAATTATAGCAATTAAATCTAGTTGATAGTGCACTCAGAGACACCAGTGAAATAGAAGAATAATTCTGCCCCCATTCAGGTCTCAAATCTCTGCTTCTACTGTGATTATGTTGTTTCGATGATAATTAGGTAACTTTGATTACCTACAGGGCATCTCTTTGAAAGTAAGAAATGGAGAAAGGGGGGTGACCTTCCCATTAACGGCACGACTCCCAGCATTTAACCAGGGCTTATAAAGGGTCTCTGTATTTGAAGACTTGCTGTTTGATAAGTGCAAAGTTTTATATACCCTGTACCAAAAGCATTCTATTTTCAGTTCAGCAAATAAAGATCAGGCAAACCTTCACTACTTGCTCCTGAAACCTAAAGCTGCTATTACAGAGATATGCAAATCAGGCAGTTAAAATGACAGACCTCAAAGTAGCATTTGTAGCTAGAAACATTTCTCTTAAGAGGAAACTGAGGCTGGAGTAGTACCAGAGCTAGATGATGCTGCATCCTCAGCCTGTGGCAGCCCTCCACTGGTCTTCTCAGAGGAACCAAGCAACTGAGTCTCTCTGTGGAATGTCCCAGCTGGACTTTGGCCCTGGCTCTCCTACGGTCTTCTGCAACTTTTCTTTGTTATGGATTATGTTGTTTCTATTTCTGTTTAAAGCAAATACTAGAGGTAGAGGTGAAGTCCCCTCATGATCAATTGTCTTGTCTCTTCTGCCCAGTCCCAGACCTATCTGCTGGGATGCCACAGCCCATCTCCTTACTCTCTTATCTGTGCTTAAGCAGACATGTGCTCTTAACTATAAGTGGTACTGTCCTGTCTTTCTGTAGCTAGCCTTTTCCCTGTGTAATTTGTGATCTTTAATGTATCAAGAGGTTCAGATTTCTATCCTTGTTCTTGATGGTCTACAGAATCTTTTGTATGAGAGTAACACGTTTTCATTTGGGGGTCTTTTTGGAGAAAATACTGAAGGGTCTGAGGTGGGACTGGGAGCTTGTGTTTTAAACTTTCCATTTGTTTTGGATGGACAGCTTAAGGAGAGGGGGGTCTGGATTTGAGACTCTCCACTGAAGAGCTTTGGATAGTTCCCTTGTCGTCCACTCTCCTGGTCCTCTTCAGACTCTCTCTTGAGTACAGCAGTGGTTCAGTTCATTCATTCACACATTTATTCAACGCATGCTGATGTCTGCACCATGACAGGCACTGTTAAGGCATAGGCATGAAGAGCTGTGTGCTGTATAGTTGGGGCACAATGTTGCACAGCTTAAAGGATCATAAAGCTCGAGGTTCCAATGCCAGCCCACCAGTAGCAGCCGCAGGGTTCCACCCAAGCTCTTTGATCTTGCTGGGGCTCCGGTGGGACTCTGTCTGCTTCTTCCAACTATGATGAGGACTGAGTGAGCTTATGCATATCAAGCAATTAGCCTGATGCCCAGTGGCCAAGATGTCAACAACTTGTCCTGCCATTGCTCTTTTAAACTTTGTACTCATGATTTTTAATGGCAAAATATAATCAACAGAGTTCATCTAGCTTTCAATAGGACATAAAATGAGAAAGGGATGTTTGAACTAGGTGTTTGGTATGGTACAGTGACCTCAGGATGCAGTGAGTCTACTGTGCTGGTGGAGAAAAAACAGTTAGCATTGGAGTCTGTGTCAGGAATGAGGAAGCACAAGTCCACACGAGAGGACCTTAGGCCCTGCTGGTAACCATGAAGCTCCTAATTTTACATACAGATGAGGAAGATATACTCATGCCTGGAATGCATTTAGATCAATCAGGAGCTGGAGAGACGGCTCAGCAGTTAAGAGCACTGGCTGCTCTTGCAGAGGACCCAGGTTCTATTTCCAGCACCTACGTGGCAGCTAACAACCACCTGTAACTCCAATGCCAGGGGATCTGATGCCCTCTTCTGACCTCCATGGGCATTGCATGACACTGGTATACATGCATACATGCAGACAGTGCACACATACACATAAAATAATAAATAAAATAGTTTTAAAAAGAAATAGTTCAATCAGACATGCCATCGCATAGGCTAAGGGGAAGCATACATGTTTTCTAATGATTTCTTCGGGGACATATCTCCTGTTATTCCCATCAATCTGTCACTCCTTTTCTAAATCACAGAAAGTTGAAAACTTGATGTCAAAAAAAAAAAAAAAGTAGGCAAAAGTTTACATTCAGAATGGCAAAGCAATTGGTTGAAAATGTCTCATTTCACAAGTAAATAATTATCATTGTGAACATAGACCCAATCCCACATTAAACACTTCACCTCCAACCTTGCCAGTTTTCTGGCCCAAGAAGCGACTATAAGACACTATCCCCTGCCATGCACCCATGTCCTTGGGACACCGGGAAGTTCTTCAGGTGATATCTCACCATGTGGAGAGCCTACCTGCTGACAAGCCAGGATGCCCCCAGGTCCCTGCTGTGTGCTGTCATTCCTAATGTTCCCCATGTCGGTTTCAGAATCTATAATAACTTGCCAGAAGTTAAAAAGAAAAAAGAAGAACAAAAGAAAAGAGTGATCTTACAAAGTAACAGACTCCGTGCTGAAGTCTTTAAAAAGGTAATGACTGGCGCGTGTGATACAGGCTGTGCACAGATGCAAATGTGAACGTAACGTGTCTGTTTCCTTGCTTCTCCAGCAATTACTGGACAAGCTCCTTCAAAGGAATGCAGTCTGACCCCACAAGGCCCTGCTGACCACGAACCTGGACCTGGGAAGACTTCAGACACTGGATAAAGCATTAAACTTAGCACTATGTTCACACATGAGAACATTTACTTTTGATTTTTTTTTTTTTCATAAAGGAAACTTCTTCCTGAATGACCCACACAGACAACGGCAATATTCCTGAAGAGACTGTCTATCTCAGGGGATCAACCCCATGTAACCTGGTAGACTTTAGTCCCTTTCACCTTTTGGCTTCTGAATTTCACCCGTTTTCAATATTGCCACGCTCCTATGTCCACATAAGCATAAAATCCATATACACTCAAATGTGCTTAGACTGAGAATGGGGTGTATTTTTTTTCTTCAAACTTTTGGGAAGCCAATTTGAACTTCCAGCACTAATGGCTGCCAGTCCTACAAGCTTGAAAATGTGGGGCATAGTGTGTTTCACATATGCAGCTCTGAATGCTAGAGGCAGACTTCGAAAGGGGCAAGTCCAATGCCAGGGGGCAGCTCCACAGCCCTCCCCCGCCCCGCCCACAGCACCTGCCTCTACTTAGCCATAGTGCTGCAGTGGGAGCTGTGAAGCCGGTCGGCTGCGTTTCCCCAACCTCCCTCCCCACACCCAGTCGCCTTGCTCAAAGGCCTATGGGCTTACACCTTATTTGTTCTTTCAAGCATTATTTATAAATATGTATTTCGGAAGTGAAGAGCAAACTAGTTTTTACAATAAAAAGTGGAAATAAATACGATTATTCAAAAATTCAAGTATTTTTCTGTTGTGTGTTTCTGATCATAGTGAAATGCTTGTGGTGACCGGAGGGTGACGCCGCCCTTCTCTACCTCTTGACCCTGTGGAAGTCCTTATGCTCTAACCTGTGAGGACTGTAGCGGGTAGAGAAGCAGGCTTGGCTGCCGAGAGTAGGATGTGGAGCCTGTAGAGCCTGGGCTCACACGGGAGAGTTCCTAGGGCAGAGGAACTCAAAGAAATTCAGAGGTTTGCAAGGTGGTGCTGGGCCCCGGGGACACCTCGACTGTCCTGAGTTGCTCTCTCCCACTGCTGCTCCCACTGTTGAGAACACTCTCCTGGTGCTGTCACCTCTCTGCTCTGCACTCCAGAGAGTTGTATCTTCACTCTGTTTTTCTTTTGTGTGTGCATGTGTGTGTCTGTGTGTGCTCATGTGTGCAGATATATGTGTTGGCATAGATGTATATTTGTGGGAACAGGACAATCTCAGGGGTCATTCCCCAGGTACCCTCTAAAAAACTTGAGACAGGGTCTCTCACTGGCCTTGAGCTGCCAAGCAAGGTTAAATTGGTTGACTAGTGAGCCCAAAGACTCTCGTGTCCCGCCCTCGCCCCCACCTCTCCAACACTGAGATTGCTTAACATGCTGCCATGCCTGACTTTGATTGGCTGGTTGGCTGTTTTTTCACAGGGTCTCCAGTAGTCCCGGCCCACCTGGACATCTTTATATAGATCAGAAAGGAAGGAGCTGGAGTAAGAAGGGAGACCCCTCTGCTGGGTGTGACTCAGCAGGTGATGGGAAAGTCTTTGTGCTGCCACACCTACAGAACTGGCTGAAAATCCACCCCAGAAGCTTGCCAGAAACGTCTTCAGGGATACAAAAAGACGGTTTCCCCTTAGCACCCGCAGGCCTCTGTGCACAAATGCTGTAGGACCTGCCCGCCGAGCTGTATCTCTCCAGCGCCCCCTACTGACAAAGCTTAACATTGTCCAGAAGCCAAAGGGGAAATGGCCAAAGGGCTTGGATCCATTTTAATACAGCAGACAAAAAGGTGGTTCTGGAGGGGAAAATGGAGAAATCACAGAAGAACTGGCACTATAAGTTGTTTAGCCTTGCCTCAGTTTCTTCAACTGACAGATTAAGGAATTACAGTGCCTGCTTCATGGGGTAGCTATGGAAACAGAGTACTTGGATAAGAGCAGAGTGTTCCAAGGTTGCCCGGCTTAAAGCCAACACCATAGTGTTTCCTATCGCGAGCAGAGGCAAGTGGAGGAGCTCATGGACCATGACTTAGCTTGGCAGTGAGATGCTCGAAGGCCGTTGGTTTCACAGTGTTGCTGTAACCCAGTCTGTCCTACAACAGGAAGCTTCATCATGAGGTTTGGAAGGGGGCTATGGAGAGGGCTCATTGAGAAAGAGGCACCTCCCCAGGTCTGGAACCCTGAGATCAATCCCAGGGACCCACATGGTAGGTGGGGAGAGCAGACTCCCAAAGGTGGTCCTCGACTTCCATATGAGCACACCCATGCAATGTTTTCTTTTTGAGAAAAAATTGATGGCTTTGGAGGTATAGTTTCATGTAGCCCAGGCTGACTTTGAAATGGCTATGTAGCAGAGGCTGGCCTTGAACTCCTAATCCTCCTGTGTCCGTTTTCCAAGGCCTTGGTTCCACATAGACCTATCTCCTGCGTGTTCGCACCTTTGGAACTATTTCTGCAGTAGCACAGCAAGGTGACCTCAAGGGCAGCTCCTGCTTTCCTGAACTATTAAGGCCTCTTCCAGGTGCTGCAGTGAATTCCTATGTATAACTTAATTGCTTTTTAACATATACATTTCAAGTCAAATCTATGATAATCTTTTCTTAGATGAAAATCCTGAGATACCTGTCCTTATTTTTCTTTGCTATCTCCAGAGACTTTTCAGAGCTTTCCCATCCATTCAGATTCAGGGCCCAACTACTCCAGATGGCTCTGTGATGCTTCAAGAAGTGAGTTTATGTGAGCTAACATTTTAAAGAGAGAATGCTAGATGGAACCAACTTTTAAAAGAGTTCATAAAACACTTGCCTTCACTACAAACGTCCTGCCAAGTCCTAACATTTAAAGAAGTTAACCTGAAGGTAAATGACACTGAATAATGTGTTTCCAAGGACAGCGCTTACCCAAGGCCCCAGTGGTGGAGAGTCTGTGGGAAGACAGGATGATGTCTGCTTCAGGATGATGTTTCCTCTGGCCAGGGCAGCTCAGGACAAGTCTGGAAATCAAAATTTGGTTTTCATTTGAATTTATTTTCCTATTGTAGAAATTTTTTTCTTATGCTGATAAATGAATCTTAGTATTTCTTTTTCTGTTGTAATAAGATAATAAAAGAAATATAGTACTATAATAATTTAATAATAAATATGGAAACCAAGGTCTGCAAAGTTAAAAACAACCATTCCTTTGCCTTCTCTCTGGAACTGACCATCATTTGCTGGGTGGTTTTATTAAAATCGGACCTCCAGAAAGACTCAGAAGGCTTTGGAAATTCTAACTAAATTTTGTCATAGTGACTTCAATAAGTAAATTCTTTGAAACTGTTTGGGTCCAGAAAGGACACAACTCTTCAGCGATGTGCCATACAATGGGGGTTAAAGGAAGATTACAACTGAGATTCCTGAGTCTGAAGCAGGCAGCACTTGAAATCCTTGGAGTTATCCAGGTGGTAAGAGCCCTGGGCTGTCTCCCTGTGGTCCCATGACTTCATGTTGAAGGAGCAGCTCCTATTTTGGTTATGAGTCCTGTCTGCCAGCTGGTAATGGAATAATGGGAAAACAATTGCCTTGGCTCTTCAGCCTGTGTCTACTGCCAACCCAACTTCCTGGAAGTTGTGAGCTCCCTGCATGAGTCAGCAAACGCTTGCTCAGAGGAGCAAGGCTCTTTGAAAGAACCACTGTGAGGTGACCAATCATGAAAGACTGGTGGAGAATTCTCTGTCTCATCAAGTTCCCTTTTCAGCACTTACTGGCAGAAAATGTGGCAGGCTATGCAGCTGGCCTCTGAGTGCATCCGATGAGCCACAGTCTGGGTATGAGCCACAGTCTGGGTATGAGGCACAGCAGATGCAAGATCAGAGAGGGGAGGGGTCAGATGTGTCTGCCCCAAGAGGGTGGCCTAACCCTGGGTGCATGAGAGTTCTATGTCAAGGAAATAAGAGTGTGGTAGAGAAGCAACCTCTGTGGTTGCGGGGGAGCACTTGCTTCAATGCTTAAGGCAAAGGAAGCGATCTGTTAAGTGATCAAAATGCATCCATCAGCAGATGGTTCCACGTGATAGGGTTCCTTGAGTTTGTGCTGACTTAAATGCTTGATCATGGTGCAGCTCTGTGGAAACTTTGGAAATCGTCATTGGCAGAAGCATCCTGGTCCTGGGCCAGAATCACCTCGGGAGCCCCTCTGACCCTCTCGTCTCGTCCCATGCAGCTGGAACATTGCTGACTCATCTTGGGAGAGCACATCGTAGTACAATGGCTCCTTGAGATTCTGTGCTCTCTCCATCCTATGACTCCTCCACCTGGGCAGATGTCTTACTCATGTGGACTATAGTACCAACAGCTTTGGTAAGTCTGTCCAGGAGTCCAGGACTTTAAGTTACAAGCCTTATTTCAAGTACAGATCTGATCTCCAAGCCCCTTGAGATCTTATCTGGAGAGTGTGTGGAGGACGGAAGGGGACATTGAAATTCTGCTCTTCTTTTTTTTTTTCTTGCTTCTCTGGAAAGGTTCGTGGACACAATTCTGGATGCCACTTCCTGGCCATGGTAGGAGTCAAAACGGTGACTTCAAACAGTGGCCTTCACCCCATTAAAGACTGGGAGAGGGGACCTGGGAGGGAAAGACTTGACTTACCTGGGGCATCTCGGAAGAACAATACAGGGGCTAAGGAGATGGCTCAGTCAGGAAAGTGCTTAACACACAAGCATCAGGACCTGTGTTCTGCCACAGAACTCAATAAAAAGCCGAACCCACCTGCATGTGCCTATAATCCCAGTGCCAGGGAGCAAAAGGGAGGAGGATCCGTGGGACTTGCTAGACCGACAGTCTAGCTGAATCAGCAGCTTGAGCTTTGGTTTAGTGAGAGACCCTGTCTCAAAAAATGAGGTAGAGAGCTGCTGAAGGCACCCAGTTTCAAGATCTGGCCTCTGCAGATACTCACACATGTACACAAGAAACATGTGCATGTATGTACAATGTATACGTGTACACATGCATACAGCACACATACATGCATGCACAAGCACACACATACACACACACATACCCATGCACATATATATATACACAAACACCCAAGTGCAAATACATACATGTGCACATAAACACACATGTGCTAACCCAGAGATATGAGTAGACATATACTCCCACATATACAACATACACACAAACACACAGAGGCACACAGACATGCACATGTATACACACTCATACACTACACATACACTACACTTAGACACATACACTGGCGTATGTGCATTCAGACATACAACACATGCACACAGCATTCAAAAGGAGAGGGAGAGAGCTGTCTGAAGAGGAGAAAGGGGTGGATCCCTTCACCGGCTCTTACTGAACAGCGCCAAGAGGGAGGAACATAAGAAAGAAGGGTCCTCCGGAAGGCATGCAGACATCACACTTCCCTGGCACGTGCCTGAAATGGCACAGTAGCTGCAAATGACAGGAAACGCTATGACAACTGTTACCTAAGCTGACCACACAGGACAGTGATGTGCTTTGACGGCTCACCTGCCCAGTGATGTCAGTGAAGGGATAACTAACTTTCCCACGGTTGATGATTCATTCAGAAAGAAACCTGCACTGGGGTCTACAACCATGGCAGCTTCTCGGACTGATCTACCTACAGGGACACCCAGGGAACGAATGATGACAGGATCCACGTGGCTGTATCAGTGCTTCCCATTGCATGCCTCTGAGCACACATGAGAGGTTTTGTTTCTGTTTAAAAGTATACCTGAAAGCTAGTTAGGCCGGATTCAATTACTGTATTCGAACACAATTATAACCGTAATTCCAGTCCTGCTCCCAGCTGGAATCTTTGTTCAAGTGACAAAGTAACTCAGGATGTTTTGGGAGATTTTTTTTTTTTTTTTTTTTGGTGGTCTGCCACATTTACTAGAAAGGCTGACCTGAATCTTCACAATGAGTGACAAATGCACATATTAATGTGGAGTCCAGGGAAAGCAATATTTCTAAGATGGTGGAATAAATCTGGGGGAATGCCAGGTTTGTTGAACCGCTTGCTTCAGGTCTACCCCTAGTCTGACTCTCAATTAGCTGGTGAGCAGAAGTTCCCACTGAGAAGTGCCTTCTGATTGGTTGATGGTGAGATGGTCTAAACCAAGGACAGAATCCCAACAGAAAACCACTGTCCCAGAGCCCCTGCCAAATGTTTTTAGCAAGAATTGCTGAAGAACGCATCTCATCGATAGCTAACCACGTGCCACTCACCAGCCCTTTGTGTGTTCCTCCTCGGCCAGAACTACCCTTAACACATGCAAATAAATGATAGGCAGAGTTTAGAAGTGAAGTGGGGAGACCCATGAGCAAGTTAGCATCTTGCCTCTGTGGAATCGCTCTACCTGCTTAAAGGTTCTGTCTGGCGGAGGCGGGGCAGTTGGCTGCCACTCACACTTGGGTTTTCATGTTTTCTGTTGCTCTTTCCCTTGCCAAGATGGCATCTAGTTGCGAGTTTGCTGGAGGTAGAGCAGTAAAATCTCTCTGGATCTGCTTACAAGGTGCCCTGGTAACCTTCTACCCTCTGCTGGCATTCATGTTCGCACAGCGAAGCTGGCCCCACATAGAACCCTTGGTATGCCAAGGATGTAATTAAGGACAGCTGGGGTCATAAAGGTGGGGCCTTGATCCAACGGGATTAGTGTCATTATAGAAAGACACCAGGGCCAGGAAAGATGGCTCAGTGGTTATGTTTGTCTTTCAAGCATGAAGATCAGCATTTACATCCCCAGTTGTGAACAGATGTGTAAATGTTGGGTGGCCATGGTGGCACACCTGTAATGCCTGCCTCAGAAGGTGGAAACCAGACTTCCCCAGTAGCACGCTCCCTGAGCTCTGAGCTTGATTGATTACTTTGCCTCATTTAGTGAGGTAGAAAAGCTCTCAAGGAAGATTCTGGGCATTTCATGTGTGTCCACATGGCCTCTGCGATGGCCTCTGCGCACTCTCAAAGGGAACACACACTCTCTGGTCTTTCTCATTTTTTTTCCCTTTTCTGATTTCATATGCGTAATGTGCACATATGCATGAGCACATCTGCCTGTGTGTGGACACACTTGTATGTGGCAGAAAGGTGCACACACATAGAAGCCTGTAAGACAAAAAAGATGTCAGAGGGTCTGGAGAGATAGTTCAGGAGTTGAGGGCACTGGCTGTTCTTGCAGAAGACCCGAGTTCAAATCCCAGCACCCACATGGTGGCTAACAACCATCCGTAACTCCAGTTCCAGGTGATCCCACCTCCTCCTCTGTTATCCTTGGGCATTGCATGATAGAGGTGCACTTACATACATGCACACAGTGCACTCATATACATAAAATAAAGATAAAGCAAAAAAAATAATAAAGATATCAGAATGGAGTCTCCGTCCTTGGCACTTTGATCTTGGGTATGGCCATCAGAACTGCAAAGAGAAATTGCTGTTTTAGGTGCCCAGCGTGTGGCATTTGACCGTGACATACTGAACAGACTAGCACAGGCCCCTCACTGGCCTCTGCATCCACGGACTGCCCTTCCATCCCTGCTGACATCAGTTCTCCAGGCCTAGAGTGGGCATGCTCACAGAGCTGGAGGCCACTGGCTCCTCTTGAAAGTGATGCTCCACCCTGACATTTTTAGGAATGCAGTGTATGTCCCCTGAGGCATGTGGTGACTCCCACAGACCCCAGCCTTGATGGTCTACTCCACATTCCTTGGCTGTGGGAGCAAGTTCTCCACAGTAGCACTCGCTGGCAAGTCTAGTAAGCAATACTTCTTGTCGTTTTACGTCTACTATGGAGTGTTAAGGAACTTCTTGAAACCTCTATACATGCCTGGGGAAAGACTTGGAGAATGACTAAAGAAGCTGATCAGCCTCTCGTGTCTAGTCCATCAGGGGGGATTTCTCTTCCAGGTCACATCCAGGGTCCCCCCATGCATTCAAGAGAATGCTTGCCCTTCTTCAGAAAGTTTGACTGTCTAGTCAATTATCTCAGTCATTTCAGGAGAGTATTCTTCAGGCTGCAAAACTGTTTGATGGCCTCTTTTTTTATTTTCTGAGATTTCCCCAGTCCTTTACTTTGGGTAGCAAATACATCTCATGGCGAATGAACCCATACTGCCTGCATAGTACAAGTCAAACCCATTTCTCATTTCTTATCTCAGAAGAGTCCCAGGAGGCAAGAGGTGGGAGGCTCTGGAGTGCTTCCTCTTGTAATGGGCGCCATAAGAGATGGTGGTGAAGGTTTCTAAAGTCAGATCCCAATGGAATATTAGAATATCAAAATTACTCTTTAATTCCCTCAGGCACCATCCTGAAAACAGACAGACATGGTTCAGTGCAGGCTGGAGTACCACATCAGCCATTTCACCAGCTCTGACACAGACTGAGCATCGAGGAAGAAGTGGTATCTTTTTAATGTTTTATTATTTTTATGTTATGTGTATGAGTGTATTGCCTGTATATGTGTAAGCGCATTTGAGTCATGCAGTGCCTGTGGAGGTCAGAAGAGGGCACCAGATCCCCTGGAACTGGAGTTATAGATGGTTGTTAGCCACCATGTGGATGACTGGAATTGAACCCAAGTCCTCTGCAAGAGCAACCAGTGCCTTTAACCACTGAGCCATATCTCCAGGCCCTGAGGTTGGTATCTTTAGGAGACAAGATAAACAGAACCATTTCCTTTAAAATGCCAGCATCCCAGCCTGGTGGCATAGGTCTGTAATCCCAGCTGTTAAGGACACCAATGCAGAAAGACTGAGCTCAAAGCTAGCCTGGGCTTCTTGGTGAGACCTGGTCTCTTTAGGACCTCTCTTTCAGGGCAGAAGCTGGTGGGGGCACTCAGTGTCATCTCAATGTTAGAAGCTTTCTCCTCTTCTTTCCTGAGCTCATCTTTGTATTAAGAGGGGTGTGAGTGTGTGTGTGTGTGTGTGCATGCATGTGTGTGTGTGCTCACATTTGTGTATGTGTGCATGTGCATGTGTGTATGCGCACATCTGTGTGTGTTTGAAGTGTTTCCAATAAGCGCTCACTGTCATACGGAGGACAGGAGTGACTGGCCCATGTACCTCATATTGGAAAACTGGGGCAGAGATTACAGCCATGCCTGTCTCCTCACAGCACTGTGAGCTCATCTCCAGTACCGTCTCTGTAGTAGATTACCGGTATAAGTGTGCCTATGAATTGAAGATCTAGAGGTATTTTGAGATTTCTCTAAAATCTTAAGTCATTTTGGTGACCTCCAAAAGACTTAAATTATGGATACCTCGAAAATCTTCCAGAAAATAAATTTAGAAAGTCCTTGTCTGGATATCTCGTACCCTTAGCAGTAATGTATAAGGTACTGCAGAGAAAGAAAGAATTAGGTCTTTTTTCCTGGTTTCTTTTTGTTGCCATGATTAAACACTGACCAAAACCAGTGTGGGGAGGTAAGGGTTTATTTGGCTTACAAGTCCACCACTGGGGGAAGCCATGGCAGGAGCTGAAGCAGACCATGGAGGAATGCTGCTTAGCGGCTCAGCTACCTTTCTTCTGTAGCCCAGGCCCACCTGCCCAGAAATGACACCACCCACAGTGGGCTGGGCCCTCCTACATCAATTAGCAATTAGGAAAATGCCTCTTAGACATGCCCACTTGAGGTTCCCTCTTCCCAGATGATTAGTTTATGTCAAGTTGACAAAAATTAATCAGTACACCATGACATGGGAAGTCATGAAATAAGGTAATATTTCAACTAGACCAGAACAACCAGGGGAAGAGGCTCCATCAAGCTTCTTCCTAGACACTAGGAGTTTGCCCAGGAGTCAAAGCACTGGGACATGGATGTCACCAGCCTTCAGACTTTCTCTGCTGTACTTGTGACGATTCTTTTGTAGCTGATTCCAGTAGAGGAAGCCCCACACAAAGTCAAAGGCAGTGGGACAGACAGCATACTTTGCACATTCTGAACACAAACTGCTACACTTAAATGACGTCAGAAGGTGAGGAAGGCTGCTTATGTTTGTGCCAACCGATGCCATTCGCATGCCCCAGACTGACTCTTCACAGCAGATACCTTGGCATTGACTGTGTGCAAGACTGTGACTAGAGTACATGGGGAGCAGGAAGGACAACCGTGAGCAACAGCTAAGCCCCAGAAAGCAGAAGCGAACTCCTGAATCCTAAACTGTCCAGGCTACATCCGTGAAGAAAGCTTCAAGACAAGGTTTCAACAAATACAGGTCACAAGGGCACTGGGACATGAAGACTCCAAGTTCATAGCATTCTGTTCCTTCCATAGAATACATGTGTTCCCTAAATACATATGTTATTAATAGATCATCAAATATCCACTTCATCTAAAAATGCATTATTCACAACATAATCAGTTTTTCTCCAGGCACTTTATTGAGAATCTCAAGCTCTCCTTTTCTTGATGTTGGTGAAAAGAGACAATTCTAAAAATGTTGATTTGTAATGATCAAGAGAGTTCATAACTATGCAGCTGGGGGGTCTACCCAGAATCAATTATTATGCCCCAAAAGCCAAGTTTCTAATCAGAGATTATTTCTGAAAATTGAGAAAAAACAGAGAGTTTGTATGTGTGTTTAGAATATGAAAGTGCTCTTTTGTTTCTCTTTCTAATGCCAAATCTCAAGCCTGGGAGCCACAGATGATGCTCCTGTCTCCAATGGTCCTGCCATAAAACATTGACAGTGAGCTCACTGGTTTAGGCCTGTGATACCAGTTTCACATTAATCCAAGGCTCTTTGCAGAGAAGCACTGGGTCACCAACTGCAGAAATTTAAGGAGTTGTCAACATTCAAAGCCTACACCTTAATTCAAATATCAGGAAAGGAAGATGCTGACCTCAGTCTTGATTTGGTCCTGTCCTAAGACTCCTAGGCTCTGTAAAAAGTTCATCCTCCATCACAGCTAGAATACATATCCAGGAGGGATATGAAGTTGAATCCAATTAGCCAGCTCCTTCAAGAAGCGCTGAATACCATTTAGGGCTTGACTTCCGGAATTCTGTCTTTTAGACACGGCGTGCCCTTTGCACTGATGAACTTAATGTAGCTATGGTTACCTGCCCAAGGTCAAGCCAAGATCATTCAACATTCCAGCAGGCAGCACTAATTGAAGTCAGTGGGTCACAGGAAAAACTAAAACAGGACATGGACTTTGAGGGGATCATATTAGGGAAGTGGGAGGAGAGAGGGGGGAGGGTTGGGGATAAGTGTGATCAAGATATGTTGCATCCATGTATAGAAGTGCCAAAGAATCAAAGATATTTAACAGCAACAACAAAGAACATAGATGCTAAAATCATTCTTATGGATGGAGTGTTGGCACAAATGTTGAGCCAAGGTAGAAGGCAAGGAGGGAGGGAGGGAAGGGAAGGAGGACCAGAGAATGAACTTAGATCTGATCACACAAAAATGAAACTGCTTATTGTAGCCTGAAAGTGTCTATCGCCCAGAATTTAGAAGATCAAATTTCATCACCAATGGAATAGTGTTAAGAGTTTGGGCCTTGGGGCTGGGGAGATGTCTCAGTGGTTAAGAGCACTCTCTGCTGTTGCAGAGGACCGGGGTTCAGTTCTCAGCACCCATGATAGGTGGATCACAACCACTTCTAACTCCAGTTGGGGATCTAAGGCCGTCTGGCCTCCAAGAGCACCTGCATACTTGTGATACATATAAGCTCACAGGGTGCATACACATAAATAAAAATAGATTGTTTGAAGAAGAGGCAGGGCCGCATGCTGCTTAGTTATTGTCAACTTGACACAAACTCGAGTCACCTGGGGAGATGGAGCCTCAAGTGACAAATGTCTTCCATTGGACTGGCCTGTGGCCATGTCTGTGGGGCATTTTCTTGATTGTCAGTTGATGTGGGTGATACCATTCTTAGGCAGGTGGACCTGAGCTGTGTAGGAGGGGTGGCTGAGCAAGCTGGGGGAGGGGGACACTAGTCAGCAGCATTCCTCCGTGCTCTCTACTTAGGTTTCTTCATTGACTTGGTTTCCCTCGATGCCGGGCTGTAACCTGCAAGCCAAATAAACCCTTTCCTCCCCCACGTTGCTCTGGATTAGGATGTTCTCACAGCAATAGAGAACCAAACTAAGGCAACCTGTAAGATGCAATTAAATCTTAAGGCAGGGTTTCCATGAGTCTGATTAGTGATCCTACAGAGAAGGGCTAAAGAAGCCATCTCTCCTGCCACATGAAGATGTAACAGGGGGCAGCATTTATGAAGCAGAAAGCGAGTCCTCCCCAGACAACCAGTCTGCCGGGGCTTGATCGTGGGCTTCCCAGTGTTGTGCACTAGAGAAATCAATATCTTTTATATTTACCTCATCTAAACTCATATTTGGTGAGCAGAATGGACTGACAGGCTGAAATTGCTGAAAATCAAAGGACATCATAAACAAAATTTTAAAAACAAGTGGGAAAACAAAACACACGTTTGAAACCACATGATATTGTACATACTCCTTTTATAAAGGCTTCATAGAGCCCAAGGAAGGAAAATAGAAAAATTGGTCAAAGGACCCAAGAAACCTTCAAAGAAGCCAAAATAGATAGCAAGCACACAAAACCACTAGGGACTGCCAGAATTGGAAATGCAGGAACTATTTTAAACTACCAAGCGTCCACTTTGTATGTGTATGTGTGTCCAGGCACGCGTGTAGAAGTCAGAGTTTAACCCTGGATGAGGTTCTTCCTGTCCCATCCACCTCTTTTTTTGTGATTGTCCCTCATTGGCCTGGAACCTGCCATTCAACGAGGCTGCCTGTTCAGTGAGTCCCAGGGTCCTGTCTTTCTCTGCGTTTCCAGTGCTGCTATTACAAGCCTGGTGCCTCATGTGTCACCACATCTGGCTTTTTACCTGGGTTCTGGAGATGGAACTCATGTCCTCAGGTTTGTAAGGCAAGCACTTTACTGAGCAGCTTCCCGCCTTCACCCCCTTGTCGATTCTTTAGGATTTACTAAGAGCTTCGGTGTTAGGTGTCCCTTCTCCCCACCCCCCCACCCCCCTACCCCCCACACCCCCCTTTCTCTGCCCTCCCATCCCTGTCTCCTTTAGCCCTTCCTACTCCATTATTCCTGTTTCCCCTTTATGGCTCTGTTCTACCTCCCCTCTCAGGGAGCCTCCCCTTACTCAGGACCTCTCTGGATTTTCAGATGGAAACATGCATATGTAAGATTTCAAAGCAAGTATCCAGCTATGAGGAGAGAGCATGTGACATTCGTCTTTCTGGGTCTGGTGACAGCATGGCCAAGTCCCACATAAGTGTAAGTCAGACAAAATCCCAGCATAGATATGGGGTGTTGGTAAGAATCCCCAGCCCCACCTAAGGAAATACTGGCAGCAAATGCCTGCTGGGTAGGGGAGATTCAGTCTCGTTAAGAGTGAGACTCAGTAGGTTGACCAGGCTCCAGGGGGACACAAACCTGGTTCTTTCTATATGTATGCCTGTATTAGAGTACAGAAATTTGGTGGGGGGCTAGAAAGGAGGTGAAGGTACAGAACGGGTTCTAAATATCAAAAATATTGTATGACACTCACAAAAACTCAAGGAAAAATTAATAAAAAGAGGAATAAACAAAGATTGTGTAGACAATCAGAAAACCTGATGGGTGAAGTCTTGATACATTTTATTAAGTTAAAAAGAATTTTGCTAGAAAGAAATTAAAGAAAACCTCATAAAAAACATAGGGAACACATACATAGGGGCACATGGGGCTGGAGGTGCAGGCCATTACATCCACAGTTATGCCTATTTAGAGGACATCCTTCCTTGCCAGCGCTCCCCTCTCCCACTTCTCTGGCCTGCACTCACCCAGGAGGGCAGCTGACCTGAGATGTGGGGCCTGATGAACCAGAGCTCAGAGCAGGACAGAGCAGCCCGCTGCGGAGGGAAGAGTGTAGAGGGGATCCTTGCACAGAGGAAGTGTACAGATGGTAGTGCCTGTTTCCTCCAAGAGAAGTGGTGGGTCCTGAAGCCATGGGTGGTGGGAGCCCCGAGCCTGGGATGGACCCCCAGCGTTACCCAAGCTTGTGTGAGCTAGACGCGGGAAAGCAGTGGGACAGACCTGTGCAGGGCACTCTGGCTTCTAGTCTTGGCCTTGTCCACAGACTGTACTGCAACCCACAACTCCCAGGAAGGGGATTCATCAAGATGTGCCTGAAGACGTGTGTCCAGGGACACTTACAGAAATGTTATTTTTATCTTTAAAAAATTGGAAACAACTTAAAAGTTCCTCCGGAAGGAAATTGTTTATATCCATAAGACTGTGGGCAAAGGTCAGGCGATGTATTTATATTAGGCTGATGTCGAATTTTCCACTGCCGAGAATGCTAATGCGAGGCCCTGGGTTGGCAGAAAATGATGTGCTTTCTGCATTTTAAAACCATGGAAGTTTGTTGCCAAAATCTATTAATTTTTTAACTAACATCACACTTGTGAGTTTACAAGGAAAACTTCACCAGTGGTTGGTTTTGCTGGGCAGGTTTGGTTATTTATTGTCAAACACACACAATTCATCTTACATGACTAGGTAAAACAGCCGATTTATTTAGTAAATGCATAATCATATAATCATATGATATGTATGCATGATACCTATGTATGACATTTTTAATTATGTGTGTATTTGTATCTGTGTGGGGTACGTGAAGTACTATGGAGGCCAGACGACAGAGTCAGATCCCCTGGGCTGGAGTTACGGGTGGTTATGACCCATCTGATGTGGGTACTAGGAACCAAAGTTGGGTTCTCTGCAAAAGTGGTATAGGCTCTTAACCGCCGAGCCATCTCTCCAGCCCCTATTTGTATAATATATATATATTGCATAATATATATATGTGTGTGTATGTAATATTATGTAGATTGTGTAAGACTGTATGTATTATTTTTCTTAAATATTTGAGAGTAATTTGAAGAAATCTTGCAGCCACAGAGGACTTCATAAACTATTTTTATTTCTTCCTCCTATTGTTACTTCATGTTTTCCAGCCTTTCTACCTGTGTAATTAAATACAAACAACAATTTGGTATCTTAAGAAGTAGATCTCATTGCCTAATCTCTCAAAATTTAAATAATGTTTAAACTACTACCTACGATGGGCTGGAGAGATGGCTCAGCAATCAAGAGCACTGGTTGTTCTTGCAGAGGACCGGGGTTTGGTTCCCAACACCCACAGGACAGCTAACAGTCATCTGTAATTCCAGTTCCAAGCACTGGACATCCTCTTGTGGCTTCTTTGGTCATTGCATGCAAGTGGTGCACTTATACATGCAGGCAAAACACTCATACATATAAAAATACAAATATAAACTGCTAGCTGAAAGTTGATACAACTCTTCTGAAATCTTTAAAAATATATGTGTAAAATTAAAAATTTTACAGTTGTTTTGAACTAATAACCATATTTCTGGACCTGTAGGCTAAGAAACTATTCTAAAATTTTAAAAGGGCATTGTGTACAAAATGTGCTCACAGTATTTTTTTTTTGAAAGAAAAATAGGAATGATCCAAATTCTTAAGAAATTATTTAAAGGTTATGAAAACTATCAAGGCCGTTGGAGAACCTGCATCCATAAAGGGCTCCCAGAGTCGAGTCACAGGCAGTGCTGAGGGAGGATCTGGGCTGCAGTGGTGTGTGAATGGAGCCATCCTGAAACAGCCCAGTGGGGCCTCTGAATGGAACCCATCCCCACAGGCCTCTCTTGTTGGTAAGCTCCAAGTCCACAAAGAGCCTGGGGACCTGAGCAGCAAAGGGGAGGCCCCGATGGGAACAGCAGACATGGGGTAAGGGAGGGTTTGGGCAAGAGGAAAGGGGCGGGGGTCAGAAGCGGAGCAGAAACCTTGCTTCTCTCCTGTGGCCAGTGCCTGCCTTTCCTCCGCCTAACCCAGGTGTGGCCCTGAAGGCATCCCGGACTCAGCTTCTTAGAAGTCATCACCTGGTCCAAGTGACCCATCTGCCAGCTGAGCTAAGCCTGTGTAAGAGTGCAGAGAAGGCTCCTGGGTCCCATCACACCCAGGGTGTGGAAGACATTGACTTGGAGCCACCATCTCACTGATTATGAGAACCATCCAGAAAGGTCAGTTTTCGGCTTTCAGCATGAGCACCCTTGGCCTTATAAAGCTCATTTTGAACTGTGGACCTTCTTGGCTTAATTGTCAGTCCTCCCAAAGTCCATACCATCTTCAGGGATCGATGTCAAGATTCTTCTCAAGCTTTAATGGCTTGAGAGATTGTTGCCCTTTGAGGGTAGAGGTGTGGATGAGGACTGTCACCCTCCGTCCTCAGCACAGGACTCTGGTAGATCTCAGGTTGGTTCAGTGGAAGTTCAGCTATGTAAGAACGTTTCCTATTACAGCACTGAACACGAACAGGTGAATTGTTGGCCAGCCTTCTGCCTACAGTGCAGGTGGATGCCTGGCTATCAATCTTGAGCGGAGACTGAGGCTATGCCCATCAAGGCACAAAATGAACCTGGTCATATGGCTGTGAGGGGGAGAGGGGTGATCCAGACTGTGATGAAGTTGGTTGCTTCTAATATAAAGTGCTAAATCTTGCCCAAAAAGTTCAATATAATCATAACTGCTGTGTGAAGAGAGGAATATTAAAAATAGGAGTGTTCTCAGTGCCAAATGCAAAATCACAGCAGTCGAACAGCCTAGGGGGATGTCTCATTCCTTAAACGCAGATAGAAAAGATTTAGAAACTGCAAGCCTTGCCAGGATTTGCAGGCGAGTCCTATAGATCTGTGTCATGGTGTCAGCCCACAGAGGTGAGCCAGCAAAAGGCAAAAAGAGACACACTCCCCAAGAATAAACCCCCACGTTAATGTTCAAATCCCTTACGCTGGTACCAAATGAGATCTGCCAGGAAGTGACATTTTAAAGGTTCCAGTCGTTTGGGAATAACAAAGAAAGCCATTATGCTGGAAAGAGCAGCTGTGCTTTGATGTCTTAAAGGGCAGCAGACAGAGTGCCCAGGTGGAATTAGGGTTGGATTAGGAGGTAAGGCCAGGGCAAGAGGCTGGGAGAAAGAGCGCTCCAGTTTCAGGCTGGGGTCTGGAGACAGTGTGGCCCCGGAGTAAGCAGGACACAGTCACCCCCATCCCAGTTGCTCAACACGGCTGGATTCAAAAGTAAGAACTACCTAATTATTTCTGGATGTGCAGTCCTGGAATGAGCGTGAGCAGAGAGGGAGAGAGACTGCCTGCTGTCCCTATCCCCCGCGTGAGAAAGAGCTGGAAAGGGCGGACTCCAGGGGCAAACTCTGGTCGTCTTGGCAAAGACAGGCTCTGCAGGCTCTCACAGGGAGCTGGCAGAGGGTGTTTGTGTTTGCAGGGTCCCAGGGGATTCAAACAAGCTCTCCACCCAACTGTCTGCTGCCCATTGAAGCAGCTGCTCCAAGTTTTTAAAGAAAACCCAGAGCACAAAACCCCCTGTGGCTTGGAGTCCAGTGTGTGCTGTTGGCACTGGGACGTCTGTCTTTCTGGGAAGGCTTGCATATGAATTGGTAATAATTCAGTGTGCGTCTTCTGTGTCCGCCAGTTTCCATCCCATAGCAGGTGGTTGCAGAAGGGTAGAGCGATTCCTTATTTCCACGGAGACGTGACAGTACCAACCCGGCATCATTGTTCTTCGGTGACGCTCAGTGCTGGTCCACTAAAGCCCAGGTTCTTTTCTGGAGTGAAGGAGGTTGGTCACATTTTTCAAAAGGAAGTCCAGCCTTCAAAATGGAATCTTCTGAAGAAAACAGTGACCAGACCCAGATAAAAGGAAGATCTTTTGGAAGTGGTTCTCTTTCAGGGTGGTGGCTGAGCCTGCCTGACTCCTGGTCTAGTTTCAAAACAACCCTTGAGGACAGGAAGTGTACCCAACCAGGATATCTTAGCTTATTCTTCCTCCTGCCTGGGAAGACATTTTCCTGTCCTCAATGCTGGACACCCACTCTCTCTTTAGGACCTCATCTCTTCCAAGACTTTCTTCTGGCCCCTGTCACCAAGTTCCCACACCCTATGTAACCTCCATGTAAATATTTCTAGCCTCTGATTAAAATTCTCTCTTTTCAGGGACAGGAAAACAACCTATTGGCCTGGGAAACTGTCCAGGTCTGTTCTATAAAAGCGAAAAGACATCAGTCATTAAGGAAAAAGTAAAGTATGTCCAAGGCTGGGCATGGTGGCTCATGCCTGTAATCCTAGCACTTGGGAAGCAGGAACAGGAAGATTAGCATGTGTTTGGAGCCAGCCTGTTCTATGTAGTGAGTTCTAGGCCAGCCAGGGCTATATAGCAAAACCCTCTCTCAAAAAACAAACAAACAAAATAGTAATTTTTAAAAAATCTAATTTGGCTAAGGCACAAAAACAGTTTGTTTTCCCAACATGAACTAAATGTGATCATGGTGTATGGGTGGGGTTTTCTTTAGACAGTCTTTAAACATTTGATGGTGAACCTTGCTCTCATTGTCTGTTGCTGCTACTACAAATTGTCAAAACGGAAAACCACACAGATTTAGAATGGTATAACTTGTAGACCGGAAGTCTGGGGAGGCCTCACTAGGTGAAAATTCCGTTTCAGCAGACCTGGAGCTGCATTTCTTTCTGTAGCCTGGCATTGGATGCCCTCTGGACTGCACAAGTCACCTTGTGCCGTAGCTCACTGGCCTTTGTTTCCTCTCTGATGTCAGTTGAAGGACATTCTTATCTTCTAGTGGTCACGCAGAGCCCTTGGCCTGTGGCTCCCTTCTCTCTGTGCAAGGTCATCAGTGTGGCAACAGATTCCTCTGAAGCTGTGGCTCTCTCCTGCCTCTGTCCCTCAGAGCTGCCTATCTCCTCTGGCTACCGCAGCTTTTAAAGATACTAATTGCCATCCCTCTGAATAGTCAAGATAAGTCCCTGCATTTTAACAACCTTAGTTCTGTCTGTCCCTTAATCCCTCCTGGTTTATAAAATTTCCTAGTTCACCAGTTTAGCACTGGGTCAAAGATCAGGGGACTTGTGATGATAAATTTTTCTTTCTTTTTTCACTTTTTGAAACAGGGTATTTATGTAGCCCCAGCTGGCCTGAACTAGCTATGTAGACCAGCCTGGCCTTGATCTCACTGAGATCTGCTTGTCCCTACCTCCCAAGTGCTGGTATTAAAGACCTGTGCCAGCGCACCCACTGTGATGGTTGATTTTGATTGTCAACTTGACAGAATTTCGAATCACTGTGGAAACAAACTTCCAGGCCCATCTGTGAGGATTTTCTAGATTAGGTTACTTGAGGTAGGAAGGCCCACTCTAATTGTGAGTGGCACAATCCTGTGGGCTGGGGTCCCAGACTGAATAACAAGGAGAAAGCTGACCACCAGCACTTCTCCCTCTGCTCCTGCCACCGTGACGGCCCCGTGATGGATGCACCCTCCAGCCACGAGCCCAAAGAACCTTCCCTTGCTCACGCTGCTTGCGTCATCAGGATTTTTGTGGTAGCAATGAGATAAGTTACTAACATAGGGACACAACTTTTGCCTACAGCAAACACTTAAAATTTAATGTATTAGCCATTGAAAAATAAACCAATTTAAGTAAGGTCAAAGAAGCTAGAGAGAAGGCTCAGTGGTTAAGAGCACTGGTTGCTCTTGCAGAGGACCAGAGTTCAGTTCCAAGCACCCACATGGTAGCCAACAACTGTCTGTAACTCCAGTCCCAGGAGATCTGTCGCCCTCTTCTAACCTCCACAGGCATTGCATAATACGGGTACACTTACATACATGTAGACAATACACTCATGTACATAAAATAAAAATAAATAAAATATTTAAGCAAGGTTCAAAGAGTACCTGCTACCTTTTAGTCTTTGAATATTAGTTAAAGTCAGCCTTGGCTGCCAGTGGCTAGTCACACCTATAAATATCTCATTTTCTTAGAAACTCTGGCTTCTTGTAGCTCTTGACCAAAATTTCCAATCTTTTGGCAAAATTTTTCTTCTATTTTTGTTCTTCAAAAAGGAACTTATTTACTTTTCTGATTTCAAATGTCATGTCTACTTTCCTGCGTGATCACAGCCTCCCACCCCTGTGTGCTGGATGCTTGGTGAGGTGTATGGAGGGACCACCCATGAAGAGGCCGCGTCTCCCTCTCAGCCTGTCTGTCCGAAGGTTTGCCATGGGACTTGCTCTGGAAAACAGGTGTGAGAAAATGTGAAACGGCAGGTGAAAACAGCAGCTAGCCTACCAGGCGCGGAGGTCTGGATCATCCCGAGAGAATCTGAGACAACAGCGGGTCCACACACTCATCACAGATCAAGTCCTTAGCCCAACCAACCTGCCACCTACCGGAAAGGTGAGCGCAGCCTCACTGTGGCCTCCTGACCAAGCCTGTCTGTGAAGCTGAACACAAGTTCCATCAAGCCATCCCAGACGCAGTGACTCACAGAATTCTGAAAATGAGGTTTCTTATTTTAAGCCGTTCATTTTAGAGTTGCTTAGTATGTAACAAAAACTAACTGAAATATATTTTAAGAAAACTTTGTCACTGTAGAAAATTTTAATATGAAACAAAATCCCTCATAATTCCATCAACCCAAAATAACCATTGCAAGTATTTTGCTGTATTTTCTATGATTTTTATAGTTAGTTATTTATACCTTGGGAGCAAACAAGAGGGGGAGAACTGAAATGCGATGCCACACAGATTTATACACTATTGTCTTTAAATCTTGCCGCTTTTCCTTATCTAATTAGCATTAGCTCATGTCACTATGGCTTTGCTTGATTGTCCCATCTTTAAACATGTAATTTCCCTAATAGTCAGTTTATTAAATACTGTCACCTGTATAAACTTCTTCATCAATGTCTATACCTCTGAATTCAGGCGCTACCAACTGACTTACATTGATCTGAGCTGACATGAAACAAAACAAACAAGTGGAGATCTTATGCTGCCCTGACTTTTCTGAGTCTTTGACAAGAGCTTGCACTTTGGGTGGTCCAGTTTGGCCTTGGAAACCGGAAACTGGCTTTGCTAGCCCTGGCTTCCTTTGCTCCAGGACAGGAAGTGGCTAGGCAGACAGGAAGAGGAAGAGCTGTTCAGCAACATTGCTACTGAATGGAGCCTCTTTCTAGGCCTGGGTTCCCACCTGGTGAACCTGGTCCACCTTGCTGACACCTTGCTCTCGGTGGCATCGTGGATCAGGTCGGGCTGATTTCCAGAAGCTCCTGCATAGATCTTGTCCCAGTTGTGGGTCTGATAAGCAGGTCTGAACCTCTGAGGGGATGGATTGATTTACCAGGTTGCTATGATTTCACATTTGTTCTTGTCTGAGTCTAGGGAGGAGGGGCACTGTCTGACTTACACAGTCTGGTGTCACTTCCAGAGACATGACTTCACAGCCACGAACAAATCCATAGGAAGGCTAAGCCTTCTTTTCAGTTCTCCAAGCCTCGGCACTCAAAAACTTAGACCTGGCTCTTTATGTCTTCCATTTACCAATCCCCCACCCAACTGTTCTTTATGCCCAGATGAGGCACCTGTCACCCCACCCCTCCTCGACCCTCAGCTCTGTTTTTCATAGACTTGCCTGATGTGAGGCATTTGCTGGGCCTCTTGGTGAAGCCTCACAGCTCCTTTGCTGGCCCCCTCCTGCCCTTGTCAGAGGGTCCCTCCTCTGTAACCTGATGCCCAAGAACCTGCTGGGCCAAAGTGAACCCTCTCCAGCAGCTGGGAGACACAAGCCTGTCCACAGAGAAGTTTGTTTCCTTGAGGGGAAGGCGGAGGTTATCATGGGAGCACTAAGAGCGCTCCCACAGCAACCAGCTTTTCCAGCCCCACCCCCCCAGGACTATTATCATAAAATTCCAGAGAAACATCTGGAATCCCAGCCTGACTAGGGTCATGTGTCTTGCACTATCAGAGCTGGGCACCGGCCATCCGGCCCTTGCAAGATTTCCTGCTGCAAAGCTTCGAGGAACTCTGCTGCTTGAGTTAAGGACGGAAGCCAAAGGGGTTTGCTCAGTAGCTCACATCCTGGGACAACTTGGAAGTAAACAGTCCAGGATTCAATATAGAAAATGCATTAAAGAGCCAAATCAATGTAATAAAACAGCAGTAATGTAACCTTGCTCCCCAAGGCTGGTGTGACTTGAAGAAACCCCAGTGAGGGACTGGGGAGTTGTCTCAGTGGGTAAAGCGCTTGCTGCTCAAGCATGAGGACCTGAGTTCAGATCCCCAGAACCCACATAAAGCCAGAAGCAGTAACATGTCTATAATCCAGGCACTCCTACAGGGAGATGGGAGGCAAAGACATGAGAATCCCTGGAGGTTAGTGTGTGTGCTAGCCTGCTATACAGCAGAGGAACAGGCTGTGCATCAAGCAAGGTTGAAACTGAGGACAGACACCCATTGTTGACCTCTTCTTCCACATGTTCATGATGGTACATGTGTGCCCTCATTCACACACATAAACATGGATGCATACATCACACACATACATTGTACACACTGTATGAACATTCTGTCATACATACACACACACACTCATATACACACACGCACAGAAAGATTCAAGATAAAAGACTGGGGTGACACTGGAAATTTTTCTTGTACTGTTTTCCTGGTGAGTCTCTCCTTGCTTCATTCTTTCAGCACTTGGTGTCTTTAGTTTTAGCATTCTGCAGCACCCTCTGCATCAAGAAACATTCATAAATCACTCACAATCCAGACTGCAGATGTCCGACCATTGGAGTCATTGTTTTGCAGTTCGATGAAAGCCCAATATTTGCCTGAAAGGTGGGCTTTTCGGTTTAATTGCAGGTAGATACAATTATCTACACAGATATCCTGGTTATTTTAACCTAGCAGAGCATTCCCAACTCCCCATTACACAGATGTCAATCTCACTGTGGCTATGCCTGTTAGAGAAATCCAACATAGCTTCTCTGGGACCATTCTCCTCTTGGCATGTGCACTTGGACTAGGAGGTTGCTTCTGGGGAATCTCAGACGGCAGAGGCAGAGACAGAGCTGCAGACTCAGCATGCACATCCATCAAGCCTTCACCAGGGATGCTGCTAATCTTGGCAAGTGTTGGAAACCAGAGTAACTGCTGTTTGCTGTGATCATGGCAAAATGGTGGCCAGAGTAAAAGAGATGGGTGCTTCAGAGCCACACCAGGCACCAGCACGGTCCAAGCAGGGGCCCTCAGGCAAGCTCCTCCTGGCAGCCCTGCCTGCTCCTTGTGCCCCCAGACTCAGGGTCATTGGTACCTTGGAAAAGAAAAACCTTTCCTGATCTCTGGGAGGCTTCGGAATTTCAGACCAAATTCTCCTGGGTGTTATAGCTATGGAAATGGGTTCACATGAGGCAAAGAATTTAGTCCTTTGTAGTGAGGCTTTCCAGGTGAGTCCATTTTAAGCTCTTAAGGATATCGGTTCTTGATTGGTTCATCGTCGTTTATCCTGTCATACTTGGCTTGAGCCAAGCCTAGTGACAAGGATTGGTATCCCAAGATGAAGGACACTGCCCCTCTCCTGGAGGGATTTAGACTCATGGGAAAAACAGGAAACAAATGCTTATGCTAGAGGTGATAAGGAGCCTAGCTGAGATGGGGGTAAAGGCCAGGGGAGCCAGATGGGTGGGAAACAAGGTCAGCAGAACTCAGAGCAGCTCAGTCTCCAAGGCTGGGCAATTTCAGAAGAGCTACAGCAGTAGCAGCCATAGCTGTCCCCATGAATTAAAAATCCTGAGACTTTGACGGTGCACTGTGGAGTGACAGCTGGTACGACCAAGCTGGAAACCCTTCGGCAAAGAACTGTTAGAGATAAACATTGGCAGATCCTATCAACCAGCAGGTCTACTCTAAGATTCACACAGGCCCTCAGGAAACATTTAGAGGACTGTTTATTACAAGTATCTTCATAATGGTGGAAAATGGGTGCGTCAAATAATTGAACAGATGAATACACTGAGGTAGATTCACACAATGAAACACTATGCCTCAATAAAAAAGAAAAAGCTACTGTGTAATAGTATGTGTCAATCTCACAGACTTAGAGATGTTCCAGGCCACCCATTCTGATGTCATTGAATCTATGAAACAGAGTTAGCATAGTTGTAACGGGGGAGAATGTTTGCAGTGAGGTTGAGGGATGGAGGATTTGGTCTTGTGATCTGGGTAATGACCAAGATGGCCAAAAGCAGACTGTTCTGGATGAGTAATTCGCCTGCAGAACGGTGCTACCCTCTTCCTGCCGTCCTCCTTAGTGTGTTGCCTGATCTACTTCTAGAAAGAGACTGTTTTATCTGCATCTACTGCGTACCCTAGGGTAGCGTTTGATGGGAGTCTCTTCATTAACCCCTTTGAAAATAATGACTCGCTTCCTGACCAACTGAAGACGTGCTTGCTGGTTTTCCAGGTGTCCCAGTGGGTTCAAGAGTGATGCTTCCATTCCTGTTGCTGTTACTCAAATTGTCCCATAGTCACTTAGTTCCTGGGTCTTTCTGATCTGCCTCTAGGGACCTTTTTCTTCTGACAAAATATTGTATCATTTCTTTATATATTTCTTGCCTCAGATCTGGAATCCACAGGATCTTCAGGAAGCCATGGTTGTATTTAATGGGAAATAGTACACAGAGATTGTAATGCAGGCTGGACTTTCAATGCATAAAGCTAGGACACCTTAAGTTTCTAAAATAATATGTATTGTGGTTACACAGAGATGCTCGGCTGAAATGGTATATTCATCCAGATTTTACCAATCTTGAATCTCAGAACACCAAGCTCACCCTACTGGCTGATGTGACTGTTAGGACATGCACATGCCTACCTTACCTTTTCTTTTCTATGTTCTTTTTGTTTTTAGGGTATCCCATTGAGATTGCAAAATCAAATTCAAGTTTCAAAGTCATGTGGGACAGTTTCTTTGTAGTTTTACAGAAAATCAATACATAGCCAAGGTTGTTTCATATTGCTTTTTGCTTCTAGGGTCTGATTTTTTTAAATATACTTTATAATTTTATGAAAATATTTTTGTCCTGGGGCTGGAGAGATGGCTCAGCAGTTAAGAGCACTTGCTGCTCTTGCAGAGGACCCAGGTTCAATTCTCAGCACCCACATGGTGGTTCACAATGGTGTGTTACTCCAGTTCTAGGGGGGATCTGGCACCCACTTCTGGCCTCTGCTGGATACCGTATACATGTAGTGAGCATGCATACATGCAGGCAAAATACTCATACACATAAAATAAAAATAGATCTGAAAACAAGAATAAAAGGAGTTATTTTTGGCTCAAATACCAATCAATCAGAGTGTATTCAGAGAATCTAACCTCCCCCTTCTCAGTCTTAATCCCTTGCCCTCTTCAGTGGAATAATAAATAAAGGATTATAGCTTATCCTTCATCCGAAAAGCCCCTTGATGGCAGTGCAGCGTCCCACTCATGCCCTTTAACTCTATCACAAGTTCTCGGGTAAAGAGCAGTGTGCGCTATGTACTTCTCCTCACCTGGCTTTGGAGACCACTTTATAAATAACTCTTCTTATAGAGGGTTGTGACACCATTGTTGGTTTTTGTTAATTAAGAAAATACATAAGGAGACAAACCTCCTGTGCATTTAGTAGTGCTTCTATTATGTGTGTGCACATGGGCATATGTATGTGGGTATATACGTGTGTGTGCGTGTGTATGTGGAGGCCAGAGGGCAGCCTCAGGTGTCCCTTTTTCACTGTTATTTTTGAGACAGGGTCTCTCATTGACCTGGAACTTGCTGAGTAGGCTGGCCTGACTGGCCAGCGAGTCTCAGGGATCAACAAATGACCAGACATCCACTTCCCAAGTGATAGTTAAAGGCCTACTCAACAATAATGCCATGATAATAGCAATTACCATTTAATGAATGCTTCTCATGGTCCAAACACTTCACATATGTTATTTATAAACTTCTCTATTGCCCTGTGAGGCATAGTTTTATTTCCAGTGTCACAGATGAAAAACGAAGACTCAATAATAAAGTATCCCAGACTCTGCAATCAGTAAGTAAAAGCTAAAGCTGGGGCTCGAACCCAGGTGTGCCTCACTCTGGAATCCTTATGTGTGTGGAGGCCACTTCCCCACTGCTGGGGTTACAGGAGCCACCACGCCCATTTTTTTAATGAGTCCTAGGGCTGGAACTCAGGTCTTCATGCTTGCATGGCCAAACTTTACTGACTGAGCCATCTCCCTAGCCCCTAGCACTTTGAAACAGACATGTCCATCCTAAAACATCGAGGGTAACTGGAAAATATTGGTCCACTGACCAGCCTGCAATAAGTTATTCTTGATGTGAATCTTGGCTTCTGTTGCCTAAACTGTCAGAACCACAGGAGAACAGCTATTTTTCTTCTTATTTTCCCTTCTATTTTTAAGAATAAATTCATATCTAAGACAAATCACAGAAAAAGAGCTGAACAGGGTGGTTCGTGCCTGTAAGTCTGGCATTTAAGAAGCTGAGTCAGGAGGATTTGCTGTGAGTTCAAGGCCATCCTGGGCTACAGAGTGAGACCCTGTCTCAAAACCATAACAAAACAAAACAATGAAGAAAAGTCACAACAACAGAGCAGGGGGGTTTACCATCTCCTTCTCCAGTTTCCTGTTGTCCACACCTAAAGTAATGTAACGTGTTTGTTAAAAAGTAAGAGATAAACACCAGTGCACTGCTATTAACAAAACTGGTTTTATTTCCATTTAAGATTCCCTAGCAGTGTCCTGTTCCAGATTCTAATCTAGAATATAACATTGCATTCGGTGTCTTTCCATTTTGAAGTGACCAAAGTTCAAGAGCACTTCTGTTTTCTATGAGGTACTAGAATGAGGACAAGCAGCTGAGTTTCACAGGTCCTCACAGGATTAAGTACAAGTGTCAGCAGAATCTACCTTCATTGGAGCCAGTCCGGCTTAGGGGAAGGGGACTGGGAGAAGACTCAGTTGGATAAGCGCTTGACACACAAACACAAGGCCCCAAGTTTGAAACTTAGCACTCAAGTAAAAAGCCAGGCGTGGTGGCCTGTGTCTGTAATCCCAGAACTAGAGAGGGAGAGAAGAGTGGATTTCTGGGGCTCAGCAAGCCTTGGGTCCTGGTGAGAGCTCCTAGTTCAACAAGCAAAACAAGGTAGAAGGTGCCTTGGGGTGGGGGACAATACCCATGGCTGTTCTCTGGCCTCTACACACATGTGCACACACATAAGGATTCCAGAGTGAGGCACACCTGGGTTCGAGCCCCAGCTTTAGCTTTTACTTACTGATTGTAGAGTCTGGGATACTTTATTATTGAGTCTTCGTTTTTCATCTGTAACACTGGAAATAAAACTATGCCTCACAGGGCAATAGAGAAGTTTATAAATAACATATGTGAAGTGTTTGGACCATGAGAAGCATTCATTAAATGGTAATTGCTATTATCATGGCATTATTGTTGAGTAGGCCTTTAACTATCACTTGGGAAGTGGATGTCTGGTCATTTGCTGTCCAGAACATAAATCTCTCTTGTAAAACAGATATGTAATTTTAAGTCCACCAGCTGAGTAGGGGGTAATGGCTCAGACAGGGAGCCTCTGGCTAAAGTGCCCCTAAGCAGAGGGCATTTGCAACCATAGCCACCACAGCTGCTTGGCTTCTGTTTGTAAAGGAGATTTTCTACCAACAGGCATCAACATTGTCCTTCAGGAATTTTACCCCAAAATTAGCATCTAATAAGTACATACACACACATACACATACATACACACACACACACACACACACACACACACACACACAGTTTTGAAAGAACCATTAACAATTTTTAAGTATTCTCTGACAGTTTTTGGTTATATTTTCCTGTGACAGAAAACATGCACTCCTTTGTGAAACCCTGATACAACCTTGATTTCTGATGTGTATGTCCAAAGGTACAGTGTCTAAATTTCTTTTTCTTTTCTCCTCCTCCTCCTCCCCCTCCCCCTCTTCCTCACCCTCCTTTTTCTCCTCCCCCTCCTCTTTTGCTAAGATTCAAGAGATTTTTGTGTCACTCTCTGAAATAGTACTTAAAAGTAGGTCAGTAGAAGGCCATAAAAATAGGTCAACTGTCATAAAACCGAACAGGGTTGGGCTGTGTAGATTTCTTGCTTAGGCTCCTGGGGCCTGTTCTGAAAAGGGTGACAGGCCATACTGGGGGCAGGTGACATCAGATGCTCTATTGTACCAGTCCTGGTCATATGCGCTTTCTTTCCCGGGGACAGGGATCAGCCAGGCAGGACCAAGGAGGCCTGTTTAAACTTGACGGTGCTGAGGAAGTCTGGGGCTTCTGCTAGACTTTGAGTAAGCAAGGTGAGCTCCCTCCTCCCTCCAAACAGGTAAGGGACTGGTTTTGAAAAAGCAAAACCACATTACTTACTAGATTATGCATTGGAACTGACCTGGAATCCAGCTCCTGTCCCAACCCCCGCCTGGTGCAATGCTGCAGCTCCTCTGTGGTGACGGAAGTGTGCCCGAAAGGCTTAGGGTACAGAAATGCCGGTTGCTGTATTTTAACAGCCCCCTCTTTAATGATACCATTCCTCTTTAATGCTTCCTCCCCACTGTGGGTCATTTTTCCATATGGCACACAAGACTGTCTACACTGTGCCCCCAAGAGACGCACTGTGTTCCTGATGGTGCAGGATCCTGATTTCCACACACTAAATTCTGTAAGGTTTCTTGGCACCCTACCAGGTAGAAGGAAGGGCCTCTCCAAATTTGATTTTGTGTCCGAGGCTCTGCCATGTGACTTTCTGAGTTATTACCAACACACATTTCTGGCTTCAAATTACTCTGACTCAGGCACTCTAGTCTAATTTTTCCATTGTTGGCAATATCCTCAAGTAACCGCAATCTTATCCATTGTCTGATTACTAGAACAAAACACGGTTTGAGGTTGTTTGGAGCCTCAGAAGAGTTCCATTTTGTTTCTATTAAATTTAAAAATAGTACCAAAAGTAATGGACTTAGTTAAAAATCAGGGATTTTAGAGAATAAAACATGTCCGAGTACAGATTGCTGCTTTGTGGAAATCAGTTCTAACTTGATTTGCAATGGTAATGGGCCTTAACTAGAATAATTAGGATGGTTATTGGGACAATGACTTGGGAGAGAAACGAAATATTGTCCACTTATCTTCTTGGACCTCAGCAATAAATACGCTTCCAGAGAACCACCCTTGTTGAGCCTGGATTGGAAAACCACACAGGGAAGAAAATTTGTAAAGACTGGAAACAGGGATGCACAGGGGCTCAGTATCCACTCAACCAGAAATAGCTGGTCTTCTCTTTGCAGGCTCTGGGCAAGGCACAGGAGATAAAATAGGGATCTAGACAGGGCCCTGTGTCCACAGCATTCTTGTCCTGTATGTCAAACGTGTGCGCATGCTCTTGATGGTCACAACTTATGCTAAGTCTCAAGTGAGTCATCTGCACAGAATAGGTGACAGAAAGAGGAGGTCTTCATTTGCTCAGAGTGGTAGAAAAACACCCCAGGAGGAAACAGTACTGCTCAGAGCCTGGGAAGGCAGGCATTCCCGCCTTGGGAGAAGCATGGACAGTCAGCTCATCTGGACACTTAGAAGGTGCGAGTGGCCTCATGGGCTACACAGATGTGGAAGAGGCAAAAGAGAAAGCAGCCTGGCTGGGTGCTCATGCCAAAGGAGCTCCGTGTTTTGTGGAGGAGCTTGGCTCTCCCTCTGAGGGCGAAGGGAAACCAGAAGCTCCCTCGGTCCTTCCTGCAGCAGGGCCTCGGCATGGCAGTAACTGGAACACAGCACAGCTCCCCTTGCCCTCCTATGCCTGTTGTCATTCAAGAGAGGCCACGATTCTCTAACCCCGAGATGGGGCAGGAAGAGGACATGGCGGCCAACTGGAAGGATGCAATTGGAGACAAAGTTAAAGGGTTGGAAAGAACTAGTAAGTTTGGAGCCAGCACCTTCAAGGAGGACGTGAGAGCAAAGATCCTTGAAGTCAGACGGACCCAGCCCCCAGTCCCAGCTACAGTACTCCTGAGTTTGGGGTTCACAGACAAATCATTTTTCCAAGGTTCATTTTCCCTCTCCAAAAGAGGAGGTTGACAAGTGAGACTCCGTGAAGTGGTGAGAACCGCAGACTGGTGGAGTGGGTCAGGGCCGAGGCTGTCTGTTAGGAATATTTTTCATAAACCCACTGCTGGTCACTGTATCTCGAGACTAGGAAGACTTTGATGATAGAGACTATTGTGTCAATCTTTGGGAATGTTGTTCACCTTCTGTTTCTTTGGTTTTCAGCCCAGACTGGAACAAAGAAAGTTGAAAAACTGCTTGTGAGTATGGTTTAGAAGGAAGGAAAAGAACGACGTCAGGTTTAGATCCAGGAAAGCAGCATTTGGCTCTGAGGACAGTTTGGGGGCCATGCCAAAGGACCCTGCTGCGTGGGGAGTTGATAGAGATGACAATTTCAGGAGCTTGAAAAGTGCTGAAGACTGAAAGTGCTGTTAGATCCCAGGCCCAGGCCCGAATGTAGTGCTAGAGGAAAAACAGCTGGCCCAACCCTAGAACCTCTGGAGATCTTGTTCTGTTTATTTATCTGTTTGACCAGGGTAGCCTCCTACTGTAGCCGAGGCTGGCCTGGAAGTCACTACTTAGCCCAAGCTAGCACTGAATTCATAGCAATCTCCTGTCAGTGCCCCTAGTTCTAGAATTATAGTCAAGAACCTGGTGTCTTCTCTGAGTTCATGGAGGGGTGGTCAGGAAGGCAGAGAAACAAGTCCAGCAGGATACAGAACAGAGAGAAATCAGGGGCCTAGAAACTGGGATCCAGGAAGCGGGTTGATACAAACTTTGTGAAGTCTTGGTTGAGTATGAGAACCACAGCAGGACCATCCAAAACTGCCTGGAGTTGCTCCCCTTTGCTCCAAAATGAGGCCAGAACTCCAAGGAAGAGATCCCACCACACACAGCAAGCCAACCCTCTGCCTTGTTGGCCTTGCACAGACCCGTCTTGGAGCTTAGTGACTACATTTGGCCTCCTCGGTTTGAGAGAAATCAAGAAGCTGGAGCAGGTCCAGAGGAGAGCAACAAACGTGATTAAAGAGTGCGAGAATGGGACTCGAGAGGCACGTTAAAGAAATTGGGGCTGATTTGACTAAAACAGTCAGGATGGAATGAGAACTACATTCAGGCCCAAGAACAGAGGCCCCTGTCCAGTCACTTTCCAATTTCAAGAGTGGGAATAAAAGGCAAACAACCTCATTTGCCATCTGAGAGGGTCAGGTAAGGAAGGAATTTCATCACACATGTATGGCTTGGCCTTTCCTGCAGTTATTGTAGGTCCTGCCTCCTCCTCTGGGAGGAAATCGGCTGGAGACCAGATATGGGGACCTCAGATTGTCCCCAAAGTGCCTTCAACTGTCCCTCAGTCCTAACCAGCCCCAGCTCTTCTGGCCCCTGGGAGCCTGTGCAATTGCTGGGACATCAGCCTAGGCAGCAGGGTTAGTTTGCTTCCTCTGAAGGATCTCTGCACCCAAGAGGCTTTCCAGCCATCACATTTCCTCCTGGTGCGTTCATGACGCAGCCACCAGCAAAGCCTCGAGGTTCTTTGGCAGCTGGCTTTTAAAAACCAAAACTACTTTTACCTTTCAATAGACTCAATTCCAATTAGATCATTGTGAGTGCAGAGACCCTGCCACACACAGCACGTCACCCCTCTGCAGTGACAATGCTCTCAGAACCTTGGGGGACAGCAGGCCACAAGGTTTAGTACCCATCTCTGAGAATTCAGAACCTAGCAACTACCTTGCCCAAAAGAACCAAGTCAAGACAGGAACCAGGCATGTATGACCAGGCATGCATGACCAGGCATGTATGCCAGCCTCCTCTTGCTGCCCCCAAATGAAAGAAGATCAGTCTACTGCTACTGACTGGCAAACCAGTGTATCTGGTAGTGGGAAGGAAGAACTGCTGGTAATTACAGTATGACCAACCTGGGACCCACGACCACCCTCTCCAGAACAAATACTCTGCACTCAAGAACAAAGCAGATGCTCATGGCAGAGATATGCTCAGAAGTCCTGGAAGCTAGAAACAAAACAGACATGGATGTTCGCATGCACATTAAATGTGCATTAATAACTAATATAACAAATCTCCCTCTTAAAAAAAATTGAGTGATTCAAAGCAATGGTTGTCATCTCCTGGGAGTTCTTGTGCATCAGCTGAAGTTCCAAATACTGTCCAGAGCTGCTGTCATCTGAAACCTGGACAGAGGCTAGAAAATCCACCTCTTGAATGGTTCACTCACACCACATTTGGCAGGAGACCCCAGACCTTGGTCCTCCACAGTGCAGCCCAAGTATCCTCACAAGATATCTGGATTCCTTGGGTTAAGTGAGCTGGGTCAAGAAGGACTCAGAACTTATGGCCTGTCACTTCAGTGCTGTGTCACAAAGCCTAGTTCAAGTCCAGAAATGAAAGGGTGTCAGCTCCACTTCCTGAAAGAGTACCATCCAATGTTTGATCATTCTTTTTAAAAAAATATTTTAATTTTATGTGCATGAGTGTTTTGCCTGCAAGTATATAAGTGCATCTGTGCCATGCAATGTCCACAGAGGTCAGAAGGCGGCATTGGATCCTTTGGAACCTGAGTTACAGATGGTTGTGCTGGGAACTGAACCTGGGTCCTCTACAAGAGCAGCCAGTGCTCTTAACTGCTGAGTCACCTCTCTAGCTAACCCACCCCTTTAAAAAAAATTATGTTTGTATGTGTGTGTGTGTGTGCACGTGCACCTCCAACTGTACGGAGGTCAGAGGATAGCCCACTGGAGTAGCTCTATTCTTCCATTCTGTGGGCCCTAAGTATTGAATTCAGATCCTCATTCTTGGTGGCAAGTACCATTACCTGCTGTGCCATCTCATCAGCCATGTTTGACCATTCTTGTGATGTCATCGTTTTGGGGGAATCCTTTTTGGAGTAGGCACTGCAAGGCTGTGTCACATCTGATGTCCCTCCTGGTACTACAAGTCATCTCTCAGCATGTTTGAGGTGGCTCTCGGTGAGAAGTTCAACTGGTAAGTGACACAGATGTGTATAGATGGAGCCAACGGTCCTCCAGTCCCTTTTGACTCAGAGCATTCATGAGTGCCCCTCCCCCAGCATTCTACTTCAGGATTGATTCTGTATGGTGATGGACCCTAGAGGGTTGGATCTGCCTGGAAGAGGGTCCCTAGGAGCAGGATTCTGTGGAGGCGAAGGTCTGGGTTCTAGAAAGAATAAAATCTAGGAAAAGAAAACTAGGAAAATGGACGGGTATGTTATCACAGGCTGAGAGACAGGGAAGAGATGGAATTAAAAAGATTTCCAAGAATCTCAATTGTGGGGCAACTGTGTTTGTTTACTTTTGCAGCAAGCCTTGGGAACTGTACTGGGAGGGATAAAAGCTGTTCTGTGAGCTGAGACTCAAATTTCTTCAATAGGTCGAGCTGCCCACGTCAGGAGTTGCTGCCTGTGAAGTTCTGGCCTAGGAAAATTTGCCTCCGTGTTTCCTCGGCTTGTACTCAATGGGGGTTGAACTAAATGTGAGCTTGGGTACAAAATAAGTGCCCCCTGTTCATTGTGAATGCCCAGGCTGTTAGACCAAAATAGCACACGGGAAGCAGTATTGCAAAGGTCAATTCTCAAGAAAGGAAGGGACAACAAGCCATCTATCTGAAATTTTAATGAGCAGATCCTGGCCCCTGACCCCACATCATTACCTAACAATCCAGTATTGAATGCCATGTCGGCTCCCATTTCCTGTGAATGAGGAGGCAGAATTCCCATCTGAAGGCAGACCATCTGCCAGACGCCGGCTCTGCTCTCTGCCTTGCTGGCTGTGGTTGACGTACATGAAGTCTTTATAGATGGAGTGTCAGCCAGGCCCAAGCGTCACAGCCACGGTGAATCAGAGGGTTGGGAAGCCATGGCTTGTGGCTAGGATTTTCTTTCGTTTTCTGCAATGACTGGTTTCATTCAGTCAAACACCATATGCAGTCTTGGGGCACAGTTAGCCTTTTGGAGACAGCTTTGCAACTTTTAGGTTTAAAAAAAAATCCTTTTTAAACAGTAAAGACCAACAGCGGATTAAAGAGCAAAAAATGAGTAATTAAGAAAATGTGTGAAGTCCAGCACATCTGCAATCCAGTATGAATAAACCATTCTGCAACTCGTGGTTGGGCCAGCAGCTGTGTCCATCCTAAAGCAGCCTTGTCTTTCCTGGACCTTTCTCAGCAGAACCCCAGCACAAAGGCCAAGGGACAGGTATCCTTAGCCAGAATCCTGGGGAGCTGATCCTTGGGAAGGTTCTGCACCAGGTCCTCAGTGCTCACTACTTCGTTAGAGGTTGCTACAAGAAAAGACTGGCACTTGTGGTCAGACTCTCGCAGACTGTACCTCAAACAGGTCTGTGGTTGACTTCCAACTCATTTCACTGTGTGGTCTCAGGAAAGCCACTTCACACCTCTGAGCTACAGTCTGTTCATCTGGACATTGATATGTGACTCCTTGTGGCACGGGTCATGTGAAGATGGTGTGACATATGTAGAAAATAATGTAGTTAACAAAACTAGATGTTGATTGGATTAACCAGTTCACACTGCCCAGACATAATGACTTGCTGGACTACACTCTTAGATAGAAAAGCCTTTGAAGACAAAAGTCATTTCTCTACAGCTTGATTTCGAAAGTCCCAGACACAAGATTGCCAATTCCGATTGAAGAAATGAACACAGGACAAGCCAGGCCGGCTGTAACCTGGCTGATTTCAAAGGGGGCCAGGCCCCAGGACTTTTGTCCTTTTTGAGTACTGAGGGGTCCTGGCTCTGGAGGGGGTGCTGGAACCAGACCCTTTCAGTTTTGTTTTCAAGTCTTGCTCTGTATAGTCAGTTCAGGAACATGGAACCCCTGCTGGTAGGAGGGACCTAGTGAAGAGAGGCTACTTTCCAGGGAGATGGTCAGGCATTCTCAAATGCTGGTTACCTCTTAGACTGGGGACCTGTAGGATCTGGGGGAGGTTGTAGGACTAGAACAGATTTTCTGTGGGGGGCCCGGGCACTGGCTACAGTACAATCAGCTTTGAAAACTGCCAAGCTCAAGGTGGAGGATTTGGAGTTCATTAGACTGGGTGGGGCTGATTCTCTTTAACCCTGGCAGTTCTAAGAAGTCGCCACGGTGGGGAAGTCCGCTGGCCCCACCGTGCCCATCAATCCACAAAAGCCTAGCCGCGTATCCTCGCGGCCTGCGCTGCTTCTCACATGGCAAAGAATTCTGTGAGAAAAACTGCCAAGCCGTTCCACGAAGGAGCCGGCATAAACGTGGCCTTAGGATGAGAATACAGGCCTTCGGGGTGCCTTTAGTGGCATTGCCCCAGCCGGTCTCTGGATAAGGAGTGGCCTCTGAAGGCCAGGGGACTCCTGGGAACCTGCGTTATTTTTCCTCCTTCTCCTCCTGCTCCTCCAATTTCCCCCTCTCTGTTCCTGGTCTTAGGTTTTGAGAGAGAGCCTAATTCTGCAGCCCAGGCTGGCCTAGAACCCACTGTGTAGCCCCAGCTAGCTTCAAACTTGTAGTAATATTAGGAATACCGGCGTGAGCTACTAAGCCTGGATGCAATGTGGATTTCTAACTAGCCAACCCGGGTACTTCTAAAGATCAGTAAAGCTTGGAAAAATATCGCACACCCTTTCCTGGGTCCAGACAATAGAAAAAAAAAAAAAAAGTTAGCCTATCTACCAACGTCAACTTCGGGGCAATACACCCAAAGCGCCATGCCCGGTGCCTGGGCCGCCCTGCAAGCTCCAACTCTTATTCAGGCGCGAGGTGTGGGTCTGGGGGCTTGGGACCTGGCAGGGCGCATGCCTGGCCAAGCGCGGGATCGCAGACCCGCTCCTCGCGTCCCGCCGGCTCTCGGCGAGCCGTCTGCGAGCCGCCGAGTCATCCTTTCCAGCCTCAGTCTGGAAAGCTGGACCACGCCGCCGCGTGTGCTCCTGGCGCCCGGGGCCCCGCGGCCACATCATCCCGGGGCGGGGATGTGTGCGCTCCTGCGCCGCCGCCACCGAGCCACGTCCGTGCGGGCCGAGCAGGCCGGGGAGCACCGTGCACCCACCGCCCCCGGGAGTGGGCGGCCGCGGCGCGGGGCGGGACGGCGGGCGGGGACCCCGGAGCGGTCTCTAGGACCCGCGGGACGCCGCGGGCGGGCGGGGTGCGGGGGAGACGCTAATTTGTTCCGTGGTAATGAGAGCGGCGAGTGCTGGCCGTGGATCCATTTCACAGGCCCGCCTGCCGTCCGGATCGGTCTCGGCGCCAACTCGGACAGTCTGCTCGTTAACTGCAACGGTCAAGGCCGGCTCGTGCCAGAGCAGCGCGCGCGCGCACGCACACACCCGGGGGTGGGGGCAAAGTTTTTCGGAAAATGAAAGGCTAGACTCGCGGCTCCGCGGCCGGGGCGCTGCGCGAGGGGGTCGCCGCTGACTCGCGCCCGCCTGGGATGCTGCAGGGCTGGCCGCCGCGCCCCGGGAGCCGCCGCACACGCCCGCGACCATGGCACCGCGCCCGCCGCCCGCGCACCCTGCCCGCGCCCTGCTGCTGGCCCTGGCCGGGGCCCTGCTGGCGTCCCGCGCCGCCCGAGGTAAGTCACCGCGCGCGGGCGGCTGTCCGCGTCCCCTCCCGGCCACGGCGCGCGACGCCTCCGGGAGCCTCGGGGCTCGCGCGCCCTGCGCTCTGCGCCCCGCGCCGCGCCGCGCCGGCCGTCCCCTCCAGGTGCCTACTCGCGGGGGCAGGGAAGACAGACACTTGACTCGGGGACCCCGAAGCAGCCGGTGCCTGGGAAGAACGACACCGACTGGGGTGACATTTGCGCCAATGGCTCCCGGTGTCTTGACAGTTCCACGTGTCGCCCGGGGTCCATAGTGAGTCCCCCGTCCGTCCCCTGGGCCAACCCTCCAGCAGGTTTGCACCCCCAGCCTTGACACACCTGGGGGATGCGCAGTGGCCTCTCACGTGAGCCGGCCCCTCCCTCCACAGGTGTGGCTGCTGCGCTAGCTACAGTTTTGTGCTTTAATTGACCCTCTTTACGTCGTCCCCTCCACTTCTCCCACTCCCAAATTGTCAGTAGGGGTCAAACTTCAGCAGGAACCCCGCCCCCGGTCTTAATCAGATCCTTGGAGGTAAATAATCGCTTACATCAAGACTTCATGTAGAAACAGAACTCATTACGGAGTTAAATTAAAGTGCATCTATTAAGGGCGTTTTACAGACTTGTATTTTCCGGAGTTGAATCCCCTGAAAACTTGGCACCTGTGGATCCTGTTTGCATAATGGGAACTCACAGCAGGTGCCTTTTTAAAAGTCGGGAGCTTCCCTCCCCACGGTCTCCGTCGCTGGCTCCTTTCTGACGCTAGGGGCGCTGTCGGTCCACCAATGAATAATCGCCTTCCCCTCAGCTACTAATTTCTAAGATTCTATATAACAGGCATTTAGTTTTCAACAGCTGGCCTTCTGTCATCAGCTGTTACCACCATGGCACGTTTTATTTTTATTTTGCAATTGTCGCTGCTACCTTCCACCCCCACCATGTCTGCCGTAATGCGACCAAATCCTAGCTCTTGCTAAGGTCCCCAGTGATGTAGACTCATTGCAATTGATTAAATAAAATATTTGCACAAAGCAAGAAAAAAGCCTTGAGAAAAGCAAGCATCTTACCCATTATTCAGAGCACTCTGCGGCCTGTAAATGAAAATAACGGGAGGCAAAGGTGTTTGGAAAGCCTTGTGCAGACTGATTCCTTTGAAGGTTTACTGCAAACAAACTTTGAAAAAAATTTAAAGTCTCAAAGTTTGCCTGAGATGGGCTTGAACTTGGCATACTCTCCGCACACATAAACAGAAGTCTGAGCACAGATGATCGTTTTTTAGAGACGAATGTTTATTAAATGAAACTAATAATGGGAGATTATTTCATTGGAGGCGTTTATTACTTCATGGCTGCAGCTTTGGGGGCACTGAGTTTTTCCTTGGGATAGATACAACTTGAGTCAAGCAGAAAGGTCTAAACACTGCTAATGGCTTACATATTGTGGTTTGATATTCCAAGTTCATGACTTGTTTACAATTAGATTCTCAGGATCAAATCTCAGTCTGTGCCCCAGATCATGTCATTGAGGTTTAAACATCCAAATATATGAAACATTGTTTCATGTTGGCAGAAAAGAGGAATTATTACTTGTTGAGGGCAGAGCATACCCTGAGTTTGACTGCAGCTTTGTTCTTTACTCAGTGCTAGCACAGCTCAGCCCTAACAGATCCCAAGCTCTCCACTCCCAGACCCCTCCACCCACAATCTCTCCCACTGCAGTCATGGCTTCCTCTGCTTTCTCTGGAAGCTTCATGCTGACATTTCAAGAGTCATCCCCTAGGCTCCCTTACAGGACATAGGTCACAAGTATCAGAGAGGTCACTCTCTTCAGCTCAGTCTTCCTTACCCTGCAGGCTACAGTCATCCAGTCTCTCTGCAGAAGCTTCTCACCTGCAGTGTTGCTGTCTCCTGAGCTGTCTGTCTGTCAGCTTGTCTTCTTGTCCTCTATGTTGCTGTTCTCTCCAGCACAGTAGTCACAGTTGCGCCTGTCTTCCTGAAGCACACTGTGGAAGCTGTCTTTCCTTAGTGACATCTCTCCTGGAACCTTCTATTTTCCTGTTCAAGCATGAACTAGCTACGTTTGTGTCTGTGGATGTGTGCGTGCGCGTGTGTGTGTGTGCACGCGTGCGTGCGTGTGTGTGTATGTTTGTGTGTGTGCTGGGATGGGCAATTGCAGAGGTCAGAGGGTAACCACAGGTGTCCTTCCTCAGGTACCCAGCCACCTATTTTCTTTTGGAGACAGGGTCTCTCACTGGCCTGGAACTCACCAGGCAGGCCAGACTGGCTAGCCAGCAAGGCCCAGGAACCCTCCTGCCGCCATTTCTCCAGGGCTCGGATTCCAAGCATGTGCTACCATGCCTGGCTTTTTATGTGGGCTGGGAACTGAACTCTGTCCTTTAGGCTTGCACAGCAGGCAGTTCCTGACTGAACCACCACCTCAGCTCCACAACGAGTTCGTTTTTAGGCATACAGTTCAACAGTTGACCTGAGGACTGTCCTCCTCTGAGAGCCTGGAAACTTCTTTCACACTCTTCCACATGGTCTCACCTCTCTTCTGAGCACACTAACTTTCTCTTCCTTTTGTTTCTTATTTCTGTGGTGTCTGTCCTCCAGGAACCTCCTGAGGACAAAGGTTTGGGAGATACAGTTTTGGGTAACTTGCGAGTGTCCCGAGTCTGCTTTAAGCGGCAAATAATAGAAAACCCGATTGCAGCAAGGTTTCTTCAGGGCTGCCTTCTCACATAGAAAGCAGTTGTGCACTGAGCAGTGTAGGAGCAGATTTTACTGGTGTCACTGGCCAGTGGTGTGACCAGGGACACTGCACTTCCTCTGCTTTGCATCTGCCATTCTTAGACGTGAACATCAGCACTCACCCTTAAGGCCTTGTGGTCTCATGATGGCGGCTGTGGCTCTTGGTCTCACATCTTTATTCCAGGCAGCAGCAGAGCAGAAGAGGCAAAGGCGGAGACAGACAATTCCATTTTAAACTGTATTTTCATTTTATGTGTATGAGTGTTTTGACTGCTGTATGTAACTGTCCATGTGCACAATACCCACAGAGTTCAGAAGAGGGTGTCAGAGCCCCTGAAACTGGAGTTATGGACAGTTTTAGCTGCCATGTGAGTGCTGGAAACAGAATCCAGGTCCTCTAGAAGGGTTGTAAGTGCTCTTAACTGCTGAGCCATCTCTCTAGCCCTGACGATCCTTTCTTTTAAAATTAATTAAGTTTTTTTGAGATATGGTCTCCCTGTAGCCCCAGTTGGCCTAAACCAGGCTGGCCTCAGTCTCACAGAGATTTGCCTGCCTCAGTCTCCCAATTGAAGGAGTTCGATGTCACCACACTCAGCAGCAATTCCATTTTTAAAATCTGGAAACTAATACCTGTATACTTTTTTAGTGGATTCTCCTCACAGATCTCAGACACACACAGGCACGCGCGCACACACACACATACACACACAGGTTATAAGTATAAAAGTATTATCATAGAAACATTTTCTTCCTTCTTCCATCATTTGGCTCCTTGTGGCTTCCCGTGGAAGCAACATTAAATCCATTTTTAAATGTTTTGAAACTTTCAAAATCTAAAAAAACTCAAAGTCAGCATCTCCCTAATTAGACAAATGTGGCAGGTATGGGTACTGTGCCAATTTATTTTGAAGGAATGAAGTTACATAATTTAAAGAAACTGAGCACGTTTCTTCCTCCTAGATGATGATGAGTGTATGCATGTGCATATATCTCCATGTACATGCAAAGTCTGGCGAGCATTCCAGTCTTTTTTCCTGTGTGTGTATGTGCATGCATGCACACAATCTCCTGCCATCCTTGGCTGCTAGTTTGACTGGGTGTAAAATGTCAAGGTGGAAGTTACACATCCTCAGTGCTCTGTCGGGTGTTTCTGTTTGCACTATGCTCACAATTGCTCCAGACACAGAAACCAATGGCATATTATCGTCCATCTTTAAAAAATAATTATTTTTATGTCTTGTCTGCATATAGGTTATACAATGTGCTTTCAAGTTGTTTTCAGTAATTGTGGCAGGAACCAGAGAGACTGTTAACTTGAAATCTCATGTAACAAATTTCTGGTTTACTTTCCTGTATTATTTCTTCAACTATTTCTTCTTCTTGTCTGTTTTCCATCTCCATATTTTATTTATTTATTTATTTTTGATAGTTGCTAAACTATATTTTCCAACCCTTCTATTCAGTTTAAAAATGTTGGCTGGCATTTGTTTGATTTTCAGGAGCTTTTCCTGTTACATTAATTGTCTTTGTTTCATTACAGTGGATTATTCTCTTTGTCATGCATACAGGGTCTCCCAGGGCTCTGAGGGCTTTATTGCTTGGTCCGTACTTTGTTCACCTTAGGGTCACTGTTAATTTTGTTATTTTGCTTTTCTCCATTTGGTAGAATCTTTGACTTTCTTCAAATATTTGATTTTGAGCTCACTATTGACACTTAATAATGGGATGTGAAGCTGACTGGAAGTTCTCTATGTGTCCACAGATGGATTTATTAATGGCGGAGGAGGTCATATTTTATTGGGAGATTGCCCTGTGTTGTTTTCCTTTGGGCTGATCAGTTTTTTTCAAGAGACTCCTGGGCCTGGGAACCCGGTAGAACAAGGTTAAAGAGGATGCCATATCTTCATGTAGGTTTGGTTATTAGTTAATAATGCGTCGTGTGCTGGTCCCAGGTCCCACAGAACCCTCCGTAGCGCTCTGCGTATCCTTCTTGACTAATGCTTTCCTCCTCTTCTCTCCAAGGAGTTCCAGTGTGTTTTCTCTCTCCATCCCTCACATTCCACTTTTTCTGCCTCCCTCTCTAGCATGCCCCCCCCCCCCGACTCTGCCATGCCGGGGCATTGTCATGCACCCAAGGCATTGCACTCTACCACAGCCCTACACCTCCCAAAACTCTGTTGCTTTCTCTTAGTTTATGCCTCCTTGGTTATCTTCTTTCTAATTCTTAGCTTTTTGTTATTATTATATTAAACATTCCTTTCAGAGGAGCACAGGTGAGCACCTGTGAATGTGCCATGCACATCTAGAGCAGCCCATGCTCCCCCATTTGGTTCCTTGTCCTCCTTTCTTGTGGAAACAAACATTAAATCCATTTTAAAATGTTTTAAAACTTTCTTTTCAAAAGCTATAAAAACCCAAAGTCAACATATACCTAATTAGATAACTGTTGCAGCTGTGGAAATTGCAAAAAAAAAAAAAAAAATTTTTTTTTTTAAGGACTGAAACTACACCATTTAAAGCTAAGTAGATTTTGTCCTGGTGTAGATGGTGCTGTAATGAGCTCATTAAAGTTGCAAAATTCTTTCTCTGTATCCAGTGTCTTCTAGGAGCCGGCTGCATCTCCAGCATTCTTGCAGGGTCTCCGATTTAAGAAGACAGGTGTGAGAAGTATTTGTGGGTGTGGGTGTGGCCCTGCGTGGCCAGCCCCACATCCCTCAGGCTGCACCCGACTCCAGCAGGGTTACACAGCTCTAGATCTCAAGATAGAGAAATGAGGGTGACTCAGTCTAGTAAGATTTTTAGAAGATAGTTTGTTTCTGTGCATCCTGGGTAGCAGTTTTGTTTTATATATATAGTTAGAATTTTATCAAACCTGGAGTTTTGCATCGGCTCATAGTAAGTAAAAAGCGCTGAGTCCACTGGTGCCAGGCGCCATGCCAAGGCGCCTCCCAGTGCTGGAGAGTGAGTCCTGCAGTTGGTCCTCTTACTGCATTCATCCCGCAGCAGAGGAAACCAGGGCTTCAGATGGGGGGTGGTGCCTGGGACTGGCAGATGCAAGGCCATCTCATGAGGGAATGTAGGTCCTAACCCAGCCATGGGCCTTGGTAAACAGTTGCGATCTGCCTACTCTATCTCTGGCATGATCAATGCCCACGGCCATGAGGTTAGAAATCTGTCTGGTTTTTAACAGAATTGGTAACGCAGGTCAGATACGCTGCTTTCCAATTCAAATGTGTGCTTTGAGTCTAAGGCTTTCAGACCGGCTGCCATTTCAATCTTCCTGCTTTCCCGGGGTCATTTTTCATCCTCTTTTCTTGGACTTTATTTAATGCCCAATATACCCTGCTTTCAATTGACAGATGAGGTGGAGAAGCAGAATAATTCAGCCTCATACTGATATTTTTTTATCCTTTAAGCTTCTATGTCATCCCAAGGCTATACATTAAGAGCTTCTTGGTAAGTGTTTAAAAAAATCAGTCTCCTCGGGTGCCTGGATCTTTCAAGTGTTCCCTGCAGTGATGCTTTGGCCTCCCCAGCTTTTTGGTTACTTCCTGTAGGATGCAGATGTCTCCCTGCCCAGGCCTTCCCCAGCAGGACCTACTGAGGACCCAACTGCAGTCCAACCCAAAGGCTTTTTCTGCTGTGCTTTGCAAGGTTGGGTAGAAGTTACTCACATCTGGGTAGGAGTTAATATCTTGGTAATGTTATAGGGAGTTTGCGTTAGGATTTAGAGTCTGTCTTATGATATTTTAAATTTTAGAAATAAATACATCACTACTCAATTTTTTTAAAAAAAAGATTTATTTTATGTTAAAGTATGTGGATGTGTGTGTGTGGGTATATGTACACATGAGTGCAGGTGTCCAAGGAGGCCAGAAGAGGGCATCGAATCTCCTAGAGCTGGAGTTAGAAGCAGTTGTGAGCTACCCAGCATGGGTGCTGGGAACTGAGCTAGGTCCTCTACAAGAGCAGCAGGTGCTCGTAACCCTTAGCCATCTCTGGTTAATGGGGCGGGTATATTCCTGAAATGACAAAATGCCCGTCAGAAGCAGCTTAAGGGAGGGGGGTTCCTTTCAGCTCATGGTTTAAGGGGTTACGGTGCAACATGGCAGGAAGGTGTGGTGGCCAGAGTGCCGTCACAGTGGTGGGGTTTGTGGTATAGAAAGATCTCAGTGATGAGAGAGCAGAGAGCTGGGCTGACCTGTAACCCAGGCCTGTCCCTCAAGCCCTGTAACTGCCAGATATAGTCCATGTCCCCAAAGTTCCACGACCTCTTCAGACAACTGGAGACTAAGTGTTCAAACACACGAGCCTAGGATACAGGGTGTTTCACATTCAAACTGCAGCATCAAGCAAAAAAATCTATACTAAAATAAAAATTGTAGCCAAATTTTCAGTATAGTTTGAGATAGCAAGATAAAGATGATTTGATTCAAAATAACTTGGGCTTCATCTTTCATTCTTCCTTAAGTGTAAAAAAAAAATGTAGAAGATGGAGAAGGGATACCGGATATGTTACACATCTGTGATTGAGCTCTGTCAATTTTACAGTATGTGAACACCTAACACCTAAAGTTTAAAGGGTAAAACTTGGGACTGGAGAGATATCTCAGAGGTTAAGAACCATGGCTGCTCTCGCAGAGGACCCAGGTTCAGTTCCCAGTACCCACATGGCAGTTAACAATCATCTACAACTCCAGTTCCAGGGAATCTGATGTCCTCTTCTGACCTCCATGGGCATTGCATGACATGGGTGATTCCATACATTCAGGCAATACTCTCATACACATAAAATAAAAAATAATAAATAAAATTAAAGGGGTAAAACTTAAAGATACATGTGTAGCCACCCACCTGTCTCCCACCCATCCAGTCTTCATCCTGCCTGAGAAGTTAATGGATCTCTACTTAGTACCAGATATTGTTCTTGTATTTAAGTATTAGGCAAGTGGTACCTTATTGCATGTGACAAGACTTTATAACCGTTTTTAAAGACTTTTCATGCTGTGATATGTGCTTGGTTCATTATTCTTTTTAATTGGGTGACTGAGTCATACAACATGCATTCTTCTGTCCACAAATACCTGCTTTATCCACCTTTTTTAGACTACAGTGGTAGATCCTCATCCCTGTCTCTATGGATAAGCGTGAGCTCCAGGGGACCGGTCAGAAGTGAATTGCTGAGTGGTGGAGTACTTTCATTTTCCACTCCAGTATATTTTTGTCAAATTGCTTTTCAAATTAGCTCCACAAAGGGGGAAAAAAGCCAACTCGTTAGATTCTGATTGTGTAAAATTAGGCATATTTAGTATTTTCTGGCTTCTAAATTTTATAAGCTACATGTAAACTATCTCCATCTTTGAATTGACAACTTTTATGACTACAGGATAGCCTCAGACCCTTTTATTAGTGTGCTCTTTCTAAATCATTCTTCTCTTGACTATTTTTGCTATTTATCCATTTTTTTAGATTTTTTTTCTATACTTATTTCTCCTCATTCAAGTTACATAGTAATGTGGTGGTTCTAGAAAATTTAATAAATGAATTGAAAACACAAATCAAAAGATTATGCACAACGCTTGCAACCCTGAAACAATCACTATGAATATTTCAGTTTTTATTGCAAAATCGGAGTCATATTGTGGAGTGTGCGTGTGTGTATGTGAACCAATAAGTTTTTGCTGGAACTACCAACAGGAGTATGAGTGACAGGTTACTTACAGGAGCAAGAATGACTCAGAAAAGCAGCTGCATCACCACAAAGGCCACCCCGACCTGGGTGATGACTCCTGAAAGCTGCGAGCCTGGACTTCTCTGCACAGCTTGCTGGCAGCTTGACATTCCATCTCTTCTCCCAGCTAAATCACATCTCCACAGCTCGGCTGGGATGGTCAGTCTCTTCCCCAGCAGTTCTTGACTCCTCCTATAAAGCTGTGGAGGGACCTTCTTCCAGAATTTTCCAAGTGTGTACTTTCCTAGACATGTGACCGTTCGTTTGCCTCCTTCAATGGAGGGACTGCTACACAACACTCTGCCCCTTCCTCCAGTGCTCACATTCTGTGGAGCCCCTCTTCACAAAGTTCCCTGAGACTTGGTGGGGGTGGTATAGATGTCCATCTATGGCGAAGCTGGGGGCCACTGGCCACTGTGTCATCCGTTCTCAGGAACATCACTCACCGGTGTTGTCTCTATTGTATACCATCCATTACAAAAGAAAGTTTCTTTTCCTGACTGGTTGATGCTGCCAGAAGCTGTGATCTGTCTGCAGTGGGAGCTGGGCTCATTTGTCTGTGTTTTAAACCAATTTTTTAAAATCACTCTTGGTGTGTCTGTACGATGTGTGTGCAGGCTCATGTGTGTGCAGGCCCATGCATGCCTTAGCACAGGTGCGGGGGTCAGAGGACTGCTTCTGAGAGTCTGTTCTCTCCTTCCACAGTAGGATCAAACTCAGGCCATCAGTCTCGCAAGGCAAGCACCTTTATGTGCTGAGCCTGCCCACTTATCTTCTTAAGAAAGATTGGTTTAAGCATGACTCCCTCTTTTCTAAGCTCCTAAAGAGCTTTTCAGAAGTAATTTCTTCTCAGTTTTATCTTTTTGCTGTTTACGTATAGCTGAAATTTGTTTTCTGTTATATGAGATCAGCATCTTTCTCTCCCTTTTTTTTTTGTACACATCTATATTATTCTGGTTCATTTATTGAATTTGCTACCTGTTCTGATCATTGCAGACAGATATGTTTCTGCAATCTTCCTTCTACTGGATTTTTTGCTTTCAGCCCTAGTTTCATGGTTTCCAAGGTCCAGAGCATTATGGTGTCTTAAGTGTTTGACTGAGAACGTCCCCAGAGGCTCCAAGTATTTAGACATTTTGTCCCCAGTTGATGGCGCTGTTTGGGGAGGTTTTAGGAGGTGTGGCCACGCTGGAGGAAGCACATCACTGGGAGTGGGACTTTGAGGGTTCTTAAGCCTTGCCAGATCTCCAGCCTCTCTCTGTTTCCTGTGCCTGCTTCAAGATGTGAGCCTTTCCTCTGGCCATGCCTCCCTGCAGTGATGGACTCTACTCCCTCTATAACATGGAACCATAAGCTCAAATAAATACTTCCTCCTGTTACTTCCTGTGGTCGTGGTATCTTTATCACAGCAACAGAAAAGTAACTAATACAGAAGTTATTGGCAAGATGTCTTGTTGCTTGACATTTTCCGATGTGTTTAAATGCTCCTTTGTGTAAGCTTTATTTTGTCTTTTTTCAGATTGCTAGATGTTTTTAAAAGTGATATCCCAGGCTGGAGAGATGGATTAGTGGTTAAGAGCACTGACTGCTCTTGCAGAGGACCCGTTTCAAATCCCAGCATCCACATGGCAGCTAACAACTGTTTGTTAACTCCAGTTCCAGGAGATCTGATGCCCTCTTCTGGTCTCTGTGGACATTGCAGGGCATGAGTGCACTTACATACATGTAGGCATAATAACACTCTTACACGTGGAATAAAAAGGAAGCAAAACCAAATTTTTAAAGCAATGCCTTTCTCTTGCCCTTCCTCAAGGCCCCTTTGAGCTGCTCCTTTCTTCAGTGACTTTGGATGTGTATGTTGTTACCTCTCCACATTGCTCCATCATCTCACAAGCTTAGGGTGAAAATTCCTTATTATCATGGATGTCTCTTCCAATGCCTCGAAGTTCTGCACTGTAAATGCCCGTTCAACTTTCCCTTTCGTGCTGGCTCTCCAGGTGGGTCCCGTGTGCCCTGGGCCATGGTGAACATTCCTGCGAAACAGAGTTGGCTCCTATATGACAGCTGCCTTGAGATTTCACTTCTTTTAGCACAGTCATCATGTAAAATTCTCGATTTAGGACTTTTATACACAAGGTTATTATAATCTGAGTCTCACACCCATGTGGCAAAGGCTTGAGGTTTTGAGTCCCTTTTGCTTATGCAATCTTGGAGTAGAGATAACCCACTTGAGAAACTGCCGGAGTTTTCTAGCTGTTTTGATTTGTTTTTGTTTGTGGTAGCGGGGATTGTGGTACTAGAGATGGACACCAGAACGCTGTGTTTCTTAGGCAAGTACTGTATCCTGAATTCGACCCCCAACCCAGGCTCTGGTTTTGTTCAGTGGCCTTGGCTACCATGCTTCATCTCTCTGTAGTCAAGGTCGTACTTCCTGTCAGTAAGCCTGAAGCTCCTGGAATTAGGCCAGTATCTACAGGGCCTCCTGGTTTCCATCGTGTCAACTGTCGAAATATTCTGGCTGGGAATTCCCTTCATTTCTATAATTCCCTTCCCTTTCTTTCAAGTTCAGTTCTATGGATTCTCTAATGCTATTGTCACATTTTATTTAGCAATTTTAGGTGGTTTAGTGGGAATTTTTCTCAAGAGTCCATCATGTTTTCAGAACCTGAAATCCCGGGCATTAACACTTTGTCCCTATTGATCAACATGTTTGTTGCTGCCTACTGTGTTCCCAGGGTTGGGCCAGGACCTGGAGGACCAGCAAACACCTGAATATGTTCTCACTTCAGGGTACTTAGAGTGCACGCAGCCCAGAGACGTCCGGAAAAGGAATTGAACTCACCTTGGAGGGGGTCTAGGGCTCAGCTTCTACTTGGAATGGAACACCATACTCATCAGAAAAAAGCAGGCTCCTGCTGGAGCTTAGGCTTTGCCTTGGCAGCTTGCGGGGGAGGGGAGTGCTAACGATGGGCCGAGCTGAGCTCTGGGGTGAGGCCATCAGCTGTTCCTGCCTTCCTCTAGCAGAGGCAAAATGAGGACAGCTGGGGAACCAGGCACGCACTCTGGAAGCCGCCTCTGCCAGCAGAAGTGTCAACAGAGTTCCTCATGTGCACCCCTTGGGAGTGCACACAAGATTTATTCTGTGCTTACTGTCTCTGATAAGGAGAGGTTCTAGGGTGGAGCAAGATGGTGGTGCAGACACGTATCTGAATATCTTTGTAACGTTTGGAGTGGATGCTGTGATTTTATGTAAATGCAGTCCTCTGCTCATTTATCTTGGGAGAAAAACCAGTTGCCAGAATGACATCAAAATTTGATGATTCGTTAACTTCATTCATTAAGCTTTATGTCCAGTCTCTTCACAGGGAGTCCATGTTCCTTGAGCATCATTAACTCATCTGCACTTCATGGTGTTGCCACCACTCCCTCTGCCAGTTTGACTTCACACATGTCACATGCCTGTTTCTTGACTCTGGCTTTAGAAGGAACTTTTGGTAGGGTTGGAGAGATGACTCAGCAGTTAAGAGCTCTGACTGCTCTTGCAGAGGACCTGGGTTTGATTCCCAGCACCCACATGGTGGCTAACAACCACCTGTGACTCCAGTTCCACAGGAACCAATGCCCTCTTCTGACCTCCATGGGCATTGCATGACAGGGGTACACTCACACACATGCAGGGCATACACATAAAAATAATACATAAAGAGCTTTTCATCCTACTTTCACTTCAACACAGCTGAGGACTGAGCCGTTGGTTACAGAGGCTCAATAAGAAAGCAGTTTTCAGAGACAGGGAGCTGAAAGACTGGACAGGAAATGAAAAGCCAAACTAAGCCTTCTGTGCTCCGACATAGGCTTCCCTCCTAAAGACAGCTGCTCTCCCCCACATCTGTGCATCCGTGACATAAAGTAATGAGCTGTCTTTAACCTGTCTCCTCTGGTGTCACTTCTGGGTAGATGTAGTGGGTCAAGGGTGCTGTGAATTCTCCACCACAGTTATGAAAATGACAGGTGGCCTGGATCAGACCCCAAATGTGGACTTGGGGAAGTGACCTCTTTATAGCTGTGTGACCCCAAGATGGACTAAATCTCTCAGAACTTAGGTTCTTTGTCACTAAATAGTAAAGATGTAGTTTACCTGCCCGAGTGGTGATAAGCCTCCAGAGATTGTCCAGGGAGACATGGGGTGTCACTGCTTCTTGATTGACTTACGTTTACTCCCGTGCCTCAGAGAACACACGTTCTGGCTTCTGTGAGCACCATCCGTGCATTCTGAAGGATGGATGCCAGAGTCAGTTCCAAAAGACGAGAGGAGGTGGCAGAGGTAGGAAGTAGTCCCCCTGTCCCCTACCTTTGAACTCAGGTTCCCATTTTTAGCCCCTGGAGCTAGGGTTTGGGGTATCTATTTGTCAGTCAGGACTATAGCATGGAATCATGCAAATCTTGTCGATTTATAGCAATCAGAATGAAAATTCACGTCCTCCTTCACCACTATGTGTGTATACACCAGCTAGGCAGAGAGGAGGACATCAAGGCAGACCAAGACGGAGCCAAGGATTTTCCAAGCCCCCATCTTTTACTGGAATCTTGAGAAAGGGCTTTGAGAGGAAGACTAAGAGTAGAATAGAGGGGCTGGAGACGCCTCAGCGGTTAAGAACACTGACTGCTCTTGCAGAGGACCCATGTTCAGTTCCCAGCATCCACGTGGCAGCTCACAACCATTCATAACTCCAGTTCCAGGGAATCTGACCTCCTCTTCTGAGCTCTGCGGGCATTGCAGGATATAGACGTACTCATTCACATGCAGGCAATACATTCATAGACATAAAATAAAAAATAAAGTATTTTTTAAAAAGGGTAGAATGAGAAGGCAAATTGTGTGTAAAATGCTCATCAAGGTTTTGGGTGGGTGTTTGTAAAAATTGCTAGTAAATGAAGAATCTTGCACACCTTTGTGGTTGAAGCACAGCACATGCGCTCCTAACTTCTGGGTCAGTTAGAACACGTGACCTCAGCAGTGTAGCCCATTAGAGGATCTGTAACTTTGCCATTCAGGATTCTACCAATTTATTCAACTTAGAGCGTTCCAGGGTCTGGTGGAAAGATTCTACCCCAAGGTCAAGTGTTGGTGCTACTTTCCCAATTTACAGGAAAAAGAAGATAACGGACTCTCTTTCCTCTGTTGCCGAGTTGGTTTTTCTTTTGACTCTTACACGGTTACTTCTCCCCACCATCGACCCACGTACAAAAGCAAATAACTTTTCCAAAACATCCACTCGGTCTTGGTCCAACATATTCAACACCACCACAGGCCCCTTTTCCCTTGTCCCTCAGTGCATCTGTTTGCCAAAGATGATTCCTTTCCTTGCAGGAGAGAATTGTAGAATAGCAGAAAGGAGTTTTGCTTGTGTGATTTTGGTGACCCAATCCGGCTCTGAGAGCCTCAGCTGTGTCCTCGGTTCATCCTCACACACCCCTGGGAGGCAGGCACTGTGATCAGCTCTCTTCCAATAGGAAAGCCAAAGCCAGGAAGTTCAGGTTCCACAGGGTCAGGCACCTAGCATGAAGTGCAGCAGGCACTGTGCAATGGATTCCTGTAGTCAGAGGAAACAATAGGAACAGGACTTGCGCTAATCACAGCAACAGGGATGCCCTGGGAAGTTCCCTAACATGCAGCAGGCAGCGGACTAAGTTCTTTGTAGGAACTGTATCATTAGAATGTCACTACGGCCATGGAGGCATGTGCCTTTTAGGATTTCCATCTCCTGGATGTAGAACTAAGGGTAGGGAATCCGTGATTTGACTTAGCTCCTGTAGCTTCTAATAGGCAAAGTTAAGTCACACGTGATGCCTGGTTGCACAGTCTCCTGGGTTGCCAGGGGAGGGGCCGTGGCCTTCATAGACTCTTCCAGTCTCCAGTTGCTTCTCCTATCTCACCTTCTGTTGATCTTGGGGGCTTGGGGCTGGAGGCACCAGCAGCATTCTTCCCAGAAAGTCATTAAGCTAGAGCAACACTTGAATCTTTCACTTGGAGGACCCATTTTAGCACCAACTCATTTAACTCTTTGTTTTTGTCTTAAAGAACTATGTAATCTGAGCTGGAGAGGTGGCTCAGTGGTTAAGAGCACTGGCTTCTCTTACAGAAGACTTGGGTTTGATTCCTAGCACCCACCTGTAACTAACAACCATCTGTTACTCTAGTTCCAGTGGAAGCCAATGCCCTCTTTTGACATTTCATGACATGAGGGCACTTACATGTAGGCAATACACTCATACACATCAATAAAAATAATAAAGTATTTTTAAAAAAAGAACTATGTAATCTTACCGGCTCAGCTGTGTTTTCTCTACAGCTACTTACTGTGTAACAATTAAGTTAAATTACTGTATGTGATTATTTCTCACAAATAAAGAACTCAGCCTGATAACTTTTAGCCATGATGGACATGGAAAATATTTTTTTTATTATAAATATATGTACATGGTTATACCAGTTGTCTGTAGCTGTGTGACAAGCACAACATACTTATGATCTCAAAGTATTCCCAGGACAGAGATCTAGATAGGGCTTGCTTGGTTAGATCTAGATAGGTCTCTGATCTGGGTTCTCCAGAAGCTGTAGTCAAGATCTGGCCAGAGCTGGATCTCATCTGAGAACTGCTGGACTACGTACACTTCCCAGATCACTTTCACTTCTCATTTCTCAAGGACTCTGTAGCCTTATCAGTCTACTCCATCAAGGCATGCCTGCCAAGAAGCGCCAGAGAGAGGCTGCCAGCAAGACAGATGTCTGAAATCTTGTAATCCAATCCCAGAGGTGATTACCATAATCTGTGAGTGAGAAGGGACTCACAAGTCTACTCTATACCCTAAACCAATGGCTGGTGACACATGGGCTGAAATAACAGGAGGCACAGTCTTTAGGAGCTGCCTTGATGGCCTGCCTACCACAGTGCACCAGTTAGTGAATAACGCTCTTGGGCATGGCTTTGACAGGAGGCTTCTTTTTTAAGAGCTATCACAATGGGTCACAGCATCCTGGCTCCAAGGCACTTCTCTGCATTTCAGCCCCTGTGTTCTAAGTCCCGTCTCATTCCCGGCCTGTGCCCTCAGTTCTTTCTCTTCCCTCACCCAACACTTTCTTAGACTGAACTCCTTTCCAAATGTATTAGGCAGAGTTGTCTAGGCGAAAAGAGCAGATAGAATGTGTGTCTATTATAGAGGGGCTTGACTGGAATGGCTTACAAATGACAGGGACTGGGTAGTCCAACAGTGGCCATCTGCATACTGCAAAGGCTGAGAACCTGGTGAGTGCGCAGTCCATGAAACTGGGTGCCTCAGCAGCCCTGGTCTGGCGCGGAAGGCCTGGAAGACTGCTCGAGGAGCGCTGGGGTCCGATGTCAGTGAAGAATGACAGCAGCAGCAGAGACAGCACTCGGCAGCGAGAGTTTTTTCCCTGGACCTCTTGTTCCCTCTGTGGGCCTGGTGCCTGGCTCAGCACAGCTGCTCGATAACGGCCACTTCATGGGCTTTTTTTCTTTTCTTTTCAACAAATGTGGCTCAATTAAAGCCCTACTTCTCACTTGATCTTTGTCTCCCTCTGACCACTTGTGTAAACGAATAAGCACATTTGGACACGTGTTTTTGAAAAGATGGCATGTCCTGATATTTGGTATAGAAATAGTAGTGTTTAGTATTTTTAATATCAGTAATCTGAAAGAGAAAATACTCTATTAGTGTAAGTTGAAAATGTACAGCTATGATCTGATTATTGGGAAACAATAAAATGATGGTTTAGAAAGTCAGATGATGTCTCCACTGACTCCTGCTGGACTTTTCCTCGCCCTGGGAAGGAAACAGGTGGAGAGAGACAAGGAGAAAATTCTGTGCCCTGATTTGAGTTTCGCTTTCCTGCAACCATTCAGTAGTAACTAGTGACAATAAGCTTGACTTCCTGTGTGCTTTTCCTTTTGATTCCCTCTCCTTAATTTTGAACATTTGAAGTGATTTTTTTTATTCAAACGAGTACAAATTCAATTAGGAAGCAAAATATTCTTTCTAAACAAAGTTCAATTCAGCAACTACAAAAGAACAGAAAGGCGCTCCATCAGGCTGACTCGCGAATCGTGGGTCTCCTTTGCTTCCCCTCTCTTCCTCCCCTTGTCCTTGGTTATTCGTTTATTTCCGTCCATGTTTGGAGGACTTGAACAGTTTGGGAAAAATATTTCTGTGAACAAAGCTTGGAAACTTAGCCTGAAAGGTTATTGTTGACAAACTCAGCAGTTTTGAGAGACCATGTCCTAAGGTAGTGTGCCATATATTTTTACAATTCTCTCTGTGTTTACTATTCATAGAAATATGAAAATAAGCAAAGATAACAGGATGTACAACCATGAGCTTCATGTTTTCCAGGAGTGTTAGAGCACAACAGCTGGGTGGCCTAATTAGCTATAGGCTGGGAATATGACCTTCAAGATATACTTAAGAGTCTGCAGTGAGCACGTTCATTTGTTTCCTGTTTTATCTTCACATTTATCTCATCCAGGGAGAGCTGGGTTTGCATTCCTTTTGTTAAGGATTTTATGTATGTTCATAAGATTTTTCTTGGTGCTTTCTTGTCTGGTTTGGGTATCTGGGTTTTCCTGGCCTTATCAGATGAGTTAGGAGGTTTTCCCTTCATTGTAGTCTATGAAAGAGCTACAGGAAGATACTGTGACTGTTCTCCTAAAAATCTGCTAGAATTCACTGTAGTGGGAAGGGTGAAAAGTATGTGGCCTGTGTGCACGTGCACGTGTGTGTGTGTGTGTGTGTGTGTGTGTGTGTGTAAGTATATATGTATTTGTGGGGGGTATTTGTATGTCGGGGGGGTTATGGGATGTGTGTTTGTATATGTATATGCTTGTATGGTGGGTATGTGTTTGTATATGTATGTGTTTGTGTGGTATGTGTGTATATGGGGAGTATGTGTGGAAAGTGTGTCTGTGTATATATGTGTTTGTGTGGGGTGTGTGTATTTGTGTATATGTATGGGGTGTTTGTGTGGGATGTGAGTGTTTGTGGGGTGTGGGGGGGTGAGTGTGTGTTTGTGTGGGGTGTGTGTATTTGTGTATATATGTGGGGGGTGGTTGTATGGGATGTGTATGTTTGTGGGGTGTGTAGGGTGTGTATTTGTGTGTGTGTGTGTGTGTGTGTGTGTGCATGTGGTGTGTTTGGGGGATGTGGGCATGTCTTGAGGGAAAGAGTCCATTACTGCTTCTTTGACATACCTGTGGCTCTACAGCTTCTTGTCATTCTTGGGTCAGTTTTGAACACCTGAAACTTTCATAAATCAGCCTAAACTTTCTGAGATAACAAGCTCGCTGGCAGCCATGTTTTGTTTCTTAACATTGAATGCCCACACCGTCTATGATGGCCCCGCCTTTATTTTCTGAAATTGGTAAATCATGCATGCTGCACTCTAAATTTTTCATTTGTCTTGTTGGTAGTTTAATAATTCCATCTGTGTGTTTGGATAACCAAGGTTTCAGGGTGTCTCCTGCTTGTTTCCTTTCGCTGATTGAAGCCCTGCACTTTTCTTCCTTCCAGTCTGCCTGTGTGATTTATTCACCCGTCAGGTGCTTCAGGTGCATCCAGGTCCATTCACATAAAAACATTCTCATTTTCCAGATGATTTATTTGGAAACATGAATATAGCTGTTAGGGATTTCTGTAGTGCAGCTCATAATTTTTTTTTGTCTTTTTGAGACAGTGTCTCCCTGTAGTCCCAGCTGGCCTAGAACTCAGTAGGTAGACCAGACTGGCCTTAGTCTCACAGAGAGCCACCTGCCTATGCCAGCTGAGTGATCCGAGCAAAGTTGTGCGCTGTGTGCCTGGTTTGACATGTCATACATGTTCATAGACTCTGTTTCCATGATCATCAGTTCAATACATTGCCCTTTGTGATTTCTTCTTTGATTCTTGGCTGCTTGTTTAGAAGTATAACTTGTTAGACATTTATTTTTTGTTTTATGTGCATGTGTGTAAGTGTGGGCATGAAACCAATTTTCTGCCATGTGTTCTCCCTTCTGTCTTGGTGAGCCGGGGTCTCTCCTGTTTCTGCTCTACTGTGTGTCCCAGGCGAGCTGGCATCTGAGCTCCCAGACCATTGTCTTATGTCCACTTCCTGTCTTGAACTAAGAGTCCTGACTTTACAGATGTGTGCCGCCATGCCCAGCTTTTTGTATTTTGCATGGGTTCTAGGATTGAGTTTGGGGCATCAGGCTTGTGTGATTAGTGCTTTGATCTACTGAACCATTTCCCTGGCTCCTGTATTTTTTAATTGAGAACTTTTTGAAAAGAGTTATTTTTCATATTGTGTATGGGGGCGGGGTACAGTATGTGTATGTGAGTGCAGTGCCCACAAAGGCCAGAAGAGGGCGTCAGGTCCCCTGGAGTTAGAGTTGAGGCGGTTGTGAATTGCCTGATGTGGATGCTGAGAATTGAACTCAGGTCCTTTGCAAGAGCAACAGGTGCCTTCAATTTCTGAATTGTCTTTCCAGTTCCAGATTTTAAAGGTGTCTTCATGTTCTAATTTCTAATTTCATTTTCTTATAGATTATGTATTGTTTTAATTGTGATCTTTACATTTGCTGGGACTTCTCTTACCTCCCAATCGATAGCTTCTATTAGAGAATATTCTATAAGCATGTAAAAGGAATGTATGTTCTACAGCTGTTAGGCAGGACAGTGTAAAGTGGATAGTTATGTGATCATCTCATCAGATCTTATACTAGCTTACCAATCATTGTAGTTTGCTGTTTCTACTAATTATTAAAAGGAAAATAAAGATTGAAGTTTTTAACCTGTTTCTCCTTCCTGTGCTGTCTTCATGTGTTTGGAAGATCTTTTAAAGCTGGCCTAGAACTTACTATGTAGACCAGGCTGGCCTTGAACTCACAGAGATGCATCTGTCTCTGCTCCCCAGTACTGGGATTAAATGCGTGTGCCATCACACCTGGCCTGATTTTGATTTTTTAAGTTATTTAATTTTGAAATTATGTATATGCATATGTGTCTGTGTGTGGGTATGTGCATGAGTGCAGTGACTATGGAGGCCAAACCCACAGGAGCTAGATTTCCAGGTGCTCATTCGCCACCTGATGTAATTGCTGGGAATGGAACTCGAGTGCTCCGGAAGAGCTGCGGGAGCGCTTAGCCACGGAGCCACCTCTCCGCACCCTGGCAGTGATTCCTCTCTTGACATCTACTCTGATGTCAGTGTAGCCAGACACTTTAAATTTTCAAGTACCAATGTGTCTCTCTCTGAAGAGGGAAAGGCTGCATACTTTATCTATCTATCTATCTATCTATCTATCTATCTATCTATCTAATCTATCATCTATCTATCTATTGTTATCATCTATATATTTAGATACATTTTTCAAAATCGTGTATAGTTGGCTTTCCATCTTAATTTTTATCCATTCTGAATATCTCTGCATTTTAAATGGAAAAGAAATCCAATTAATTTTTTTTTTACAAAGTCTCAAGTATCCAAGGCTGGCCTCAAATTTACTCTGTAACTAAGGATGACTTTGAACTTCAGATCTTTCTTGCTTCCATCTCTCTAGTGCTGAGATTATAGTTCTGCATCACCACACCTGAGTGACATGGTCCTGGGGATGGAATCCAGGACTTTGTGCAGCCAGGCAAGCACTCTGCCAACTAAACTGGCCCCCAGCTTCACGGATGGAGTTAAGCTCATCATTTTGGTGTTTATTTACATTTGCCAGGTGTGTTTTCCTCGTTCTCCGCATTTATTCTGGACAGCACAGTCTTCGTGTTGGTGTGCTGTGTATCATAACGTATCAAGTAAGCAATCTCGAAAGTGGCCAGATTGGGCCTGGGTTATCCGTAAATGCTATGCTGGGCCTTGTAAGGGTCTTGGGCATCCCTGCACATGGGGCTCCTCGGGGGCTTCTGTAGTCGTTCCAATGAGAACACGGAGGAATAGTCCAAAAGCTGATTGGGGATTTACTGTAGGTTTGGGGGCTAAGTTGGCATGCTCCCGCCTCTCTTCCCACTGTGACGTCACCAGTCCAGTCCTGCTGGGCAATACACATGGTGGTTTGAATGAAACTCCCCTATAGGCTCCAAGTATTTGGACACTTAGCCCCCAGCTTATGGCGCTGTTTGAGGAGGGTCATGGCCTGTAGGCGTGGCCAGGCTGGAGGAAACACTTCAGGGGGTGGAGGGCTTTGAAAACTGTTAAACCTTGCTGGGTTTTCAGTTTCTCGCTACTTCCTGTGCCTCCTTGAAGATGTGTTTAGCTTTCTGCTCCAGCCTCCCCGCCATGATGAACTCTTATCCTCTGGAACTGTAAGCCCAAACAGTGTCTTACTTCTGTAAGTTGCCTTGGTCATGGTGTTTTGTCACAGCAACAGAAAGGTAACTAATACAGATGGAACCTCGCAATGGGGTCATATCCCTTAATCCTTGGTAGAAGACGCACCAGATTACATGAATCCAAGAGGGGTCTACCTGCTCTACCCATGCCTTTCCCCCAAAGTTTCCTCTGATGTACATATTTTGTTCCTTCTCTGGAAAGTTGAGGAGGCAGGAGATGAAGGAGTATTGCTCTCATGTAAGTTCCCACACACAAAAACATGAAGATGGGTGAAGTCAGGGTGATTCTCTTTATGAACCAACGTACTTGAATTTTTCCCTTTAAAAAATTAATTTCAGATTCTGATTTGGGGATTGTTAGATTTTATCTATTGGCTACTTTTCTACTGAAGGATTTGTCTTCCTATAATTGATTTATTAAGAGCTATTTACATAGTATGGCACTGCCCTTCTGTGAGCCATAATTTTGTGTGAACAGCATGATCATCCATCTCCTACTTTGAATTTTAGGTGTTTTCCCCTTTGGTTATTTTTCTTTCCTTGTCATTATAAATACAGTCCAATTTTCAATTTTATTTTCTTAATGATAGTTTCTTGTATTGGTTTGCATGCACATATTTGGGGATTAGTCTGTTTATTAAAATATCTTGTTACTTTTAGTAGATGTTTAGCTGACTTCCTTGGGTTTCCTAGGTAACTAATCATACCACCTATAAATAATTTCTCTTTTCTAGTATTTATTTATCAGTTCTTTTCTATTACCTTATTGCAGTATCTCAAACTTAATAAGTTTACAAATGTGTGCAACTAGCCAGAATACTTCCGTTTTTAACGTGATGGCTCCTGATTACACAACATTAATTATAGAATCGCTGTTAACTTGAGGCCCAAGTTCATTATGTTAAAGAGAGATCTATTTCTAGTTTTCAGATAGGGCTTTTAGAAATAATCAGTTTTAAATATTGCCTTGTATTAGCTGATTTTTAGATGCTGAGGCTCTGTCTCTCTCTCCCCTTTTCCCATAGTCCATTGGCACAACTGTTCACAGATAAAATGATGTGACCTGTCCTTAGTAAAGAAATGAGGATATTTATTTTGGAGAATTCTTACTTAGACATTTTCACATGAATATTACTTATATATTGAACTTATATTACTTATATATTGAATATAGATATATATTTCTTTCTTAGAAGATCTTTTATCTTTATTTTATGTGTATGTGTGCTTGCCTGTCTGTATGTCTGTGCACCATGTACATGCAGTGCATAGAGGCCAGAAGAGGGCGTCTGTATCTTGGAACTGGAGTGGCCAGTTCTCAGAGGACATGAGAACAGTGCAGGCCACTGAAAGTCCCTGATGGGTCTCACCTACACACACTCTGCTGAGGCATGGGAACCACAGGAGGAATCTGAAGTATCTTTGTTTCTTGAGAGAAGCAGCAAATTTATATCCCAGACCTCAAACAAGGGCGTCTGGACCTGGGGTGGGGCGAGTTAAGTGCAAGGTCCTGTTGGCCATGACCTTGTTATCTTTTCTTCCTCTTTGATGCTGTTTGTGTTTGAAGGACAATGAAACTTATTTGAGAATAGTCTGTCGTTGGGGCTATAATAACTTCTCTTGACATTACCTGAAGCTAGCCTCTTTAGGAAGCATAAATTTGCCCTGACTCCTTAGCTTCACCCACACTTGGTAACTTTACTGTCTCTGAGTTAATTTTGCTGACTTTGCCTTTCCCAGAAAATCATTGACTGTATCCATGATTTTTCATAGCTGTAATATTATTCGTTTGTCTTTTACATTTATTTTTTTATCATAAATTAATAAGTTTTATTTCTGTGGTACAAATTGATGCTATAATTTATGAATAGTTGTGTAGTAATTAAGTAAATGCAACTTTTAAAAGTTTTGGCCTGTGTTGATGGCTCAGCAGTTCGGAGCACTTGGTGCTCTTCAAGAGGACCTGAATTCGGTTCCCAGCACCCACACCATGTGGCTCCAAACTCCTGTAACTCCAGCTCCGGGGGATCCAATGTCCTTTTTTGGTTTCTGTGGGTTCTGCAGTCCTGTGCACAGACCGCCCCCCATGCTCATAAAAACATCTTATTTCTCTTCATCTGAGGCTCTTAGCCTCTGCCATCTTCCTACCACAAAACCTCCAGTAAGAACTTGTTTCTGTATGATCGTTTTTGATACTGTGTGTGTGTGGAGGGAAGGAGAGAGGAAGAGAGAGAGAGAGAGAGAGCATGCAGATGGTGACTGTCTTTCTCTGCCTGCCTTATTTCACTTAGTGTCAGGTTCTCAAGTTCCATTCATGATGTTGCAATCGACAGAACTGATTTTTAGAGACAGAGAGGTATGTCATCATGTCTATGTTCCCCATTTCCTTATCTGTTCATCCATTACTGGGCACTAACGTTAATTTTATAACTTGACTATTGTAGATGTTGCTACAATACCATGTGAGCGTAACAGTTCTTGGACATACTGACTCCAAATCTTTTGGTAGATACCCAGTAGTGAGGTTGTCTGTTGTTTGATAACTCTGCTTTTGCTTTCTTAAAGAGTTTCTGTGACTTTCCATAGTGGTAACATTCTCAGTACCAGTGCACATACCTTTTGACTACATTCTCACCAAGACTTGTTATTGTTTGTCTTTTTGATACAGTGTAGCTATCCTGACCGCTGTGAGACAGTATCTTGTGGTTTTGATTTGCATTTCCATAATGATTAGTGACACTGAGCCTCTTTTTCATATATCTATTAGTCATCTTGTTCCTTCTTTGGAGAAATGTCTATTCGGGCTCCTGAAATAATTTTTGGTCAAGGTTATGTTTTAAAGAGAGTTATTTTAGTTCCTTGCCTATTTTGTTCTGCTTTAGAAATTGCATTTACTCACTAAGTTTCAGTGTGTGTTTGCGTGTTTGAGTGTGTGTTAGCATGGAGTAGGATGGTTCATGCCACATGTACAACTTGTGTGTTGTCTCCCTGCATTCACCATGTGGATCCTGGGAATAAAACTCAGACCATTGGGCTTGTCAGCATGTACCTTTATTTCCTGGGCTAGCCCACTGATTCCCTTACACATTTTAGTTACTGTCCAAGCTTTCTTTATATAATCGTACTACCAAGGATGAGAATGGTGTCTTCACCTGTTGTCTCAGTACTTTGGAGGTTGAGACAGAAGGTCAGAAAGAAGTTCAAGATTCTCCTCAGTTCACACAATGAGTTCAAGGCCACCCCGGGATGCATCAGACCCTGTTTCAAAAAGTTAGAAACATAAAATAACAGCAAATACAAAGTCAGCAATGCCATTGAGAATGAGAGGATATCTATATATCTGTTAGTACTTTGAGTATCTAGACAGAGATATACAAAGCCACTGTTTATAGATGCTAAGATTTCTCTTTTGAGACTAGGTCTCATGTAACTCAGGCTGGCCTTCAACAAAGTATGTGGTGTCTCCAGTTATGGTGGGCATCCAAGAGAAGTGGCTGGAGCCTGCAGTGGTTTGGGGGCTGGTGGGGACCTCCCTGACCAGCAATGACATGGAGCTATCCTGCACTAGGCTCTCTACTACATTTTTCAGTTCAGTCTTGGTGTTCTTCCACTCTAGGATTTCCATTCTTAAATTGTTTCTCTTTTTTTGGCTTATTCCTGTGCTGATTTTCAACGTGCCTTTAATTTTCAGCATCTCTATTGTTTTAGTTCATTAAACCTCTTTAAGGACATTATTTCATTGTCTGCCAACTCATAGTCTCTTTCTTTATGGCCCATTTTTGGGATTTTGCTGACTTGTCTTTCATTTTATTTTATTTATTTATTTAGTTGTCTTTGAGGCAGGGTCTCTCTGTAGTCCCAGCTGACCTGGAACTCACCATGTAGATCAGGCTGGCCTCAGTCTTACAGAGATTCACCTTCCTCTGCCTAACCAGTCCTGGGAGTAAAGGTGTCCACTACCTCATCTGGCCTTGGCCTAATTTTTAAACTTCATGATTTCCTGAGTCTTTATAGCCTTTTATCTGGGTGTTAGAATCTGCATACTTGAGAAGACGTCTTCTTTTGGCTTTTATAGGTGTTTGTTGAAAGGTCTAGACTTTCACTATTAACTGAAATACTGATTCTGAATGAGCCTGCTTGAAATGACAGGCACTGGCTTTCAGTTCTCTAGATGACTGGGCTGCTATTTTCCTTTGCTGGGCTCTGCCCTTGGGTAAGTAAGCTTTTGAATACTGGTGCTAAGTAGAAACACTGGCTGGTCATTAGTGTCATCTCTAGTTAGGCCATAGCAAGGTGGTCCTGAGTTTGAGTTCTGCAGCTGTACAAGGTTACAGGAGGCTCAAGCTGAAGTAAAGTTGTTGGGGTAGACAGAACAAACTGCTATGCTCAGCTTGTTGAGTGGTTGGGATGTGCCTCCCAACTTAGGAAGGGCCTTTGCGTGGGCCTTGAGGGTAAGCTGAGGGCTGCTTATATTCCTTGGTAGGACAGAACCAGCCTCTCTACTCTTTGCCAAAATCTGTGTTGGCAAATAACTCTCGCTCTGGGTGAAGCCTTGCTGCAGGGACTGAGACTATGCCAAGTGGTTGGCCATCTAGAGAGGCACCCCAGGTGGGACTTTCGGCCACTTCTCGGAGTGACCAGCTTTGACTTTGCTGTTCTGTTAGTCATTATGTCCCACCAGCCTCCACAACTTGCAGGTATGTGGAGATACCAATATTTGTGCACTGGTTGGTAGTTCCTCCCTTCTTCCTTGTTTCTGTCTGACTGCGGGTGGACTAGCTTGCTGCACCTCACGCTCCTTGTGGTTGGAGCCTGGTGTTGGCTTTCTCGGAAGCACCTTAGAATGATATTCTGAGATGAATGATAATATTCTGGATCTATGACTCTGCCTCTGCTTTCCGTGCTGTAGGAGCTGTGAGCCTCTCTATATAGTTCCAGGCTGACCAGGGGAAGGGAGAGATGATGTGGTCAAGCCGGGTGATTTCTCCTTCCTTCTGCATTGATTTCTGTAGCCACACAGGTGCCCCAGGACCTTTTCCAACCTTTTGGGTGTTCAAGTTTTCATGTCCCTTTGTGGCTAGTGGCTAGGTGAACGCCGTGCGACCCCCTGCCCATCGTTACCCATTTCTGTGCATTTGCTATTTATTTTTCTCTTCCTTTAGACTTATCAGAGTTTTACATACATATTTGTCAGAGAATTAAATCTTGGGTTTATTAAACAGACCTATTCTTATTATTGCTTCTAATTTAGAAACTTATGCTTTTATTTTCTTAATTCCTGTACATTTGCTTTGAAAACTTCTGCTTTTCTCTTGTGGAATGTTTGATTCATCCATGTTCCACTGTCTTGATAATAAAAGCATCTTAAACTGAAATTTTTTGGTCAGTAACTTTTTGGTTCCCTTGCATATATTTTAATGTTCAAATTCTTTATATAGCAGTCTAAAAGTCTTTTACTTTTAAATATTTTTCCTTTCTTTTCTATAAGGAATTGCTGTTTAAAAATTGACAGAACTTTTATAGGTTTTCTGTGAACTACAAACCCCATGAGCAATGTAAGTTTTAATACAAATATGTGGAAAACTTCTCTCTCCCCTTGTGCCACTCTCTGAAATGAAATGAGCATAGATTCAGAAGTTCACAGATTGAATATCTTTTGTAATTGAGGTGATGTGTGGTGTGGGTCTTGGGTGGTGATCACATCATATTCTTTGTACCCTGTTGTGCTTTGTGCAGCTACTGGACTGCATTTGTCTCACATTTTTGACTTTCCCTTCTTGTAAGATCATTTGGATGTCGTTTCCTGTGATTCTTCCTAAAGGGATACATGCATGAGGCATAGCCTCAGGGACTGGTGGAATTCAATGTGGATTGACTAATAAAATCAGTGAGGTAATTCTATCTTGGCTATGTGCCAGCAGAACCCAGGCTAGGGTCACACACCAAGCCCCAAGGCCACCCCACCAGACAGAGTCTCAACCCAGTCACCTCCTGGACTCTGCAGACTCACTAGGGATAGGACCCAGCAATGTTTATGTACTAACCCGGGGCTGTAGTTAACACCAGAGGCCTGAAGCAACCACCACAGCAGTATATACTGCCAATTCTACATTGGCCACTGGAACCCCAGAGGCCTAAACTCACATCCACTCTGCCCTTAGAGACAGCTGGAGCCAAACTCCAATTTCTCAGGGGACCCAGGTTCAATGGAGCCAAAGCTCAGGCTCCACACTGAACTCTGAACTCACCAGGGCGGGGCTCCACGATGCTCTCAGGGCCCTCCAGAAGTGAGAGTTTGGTTCTCCCTGGAACTGCTAGAGCAGAAAAGCATGCTTTGCCAGTGCTGTGCCATCCCATAGGTGCTGGAGGCCCAGTCACCGGGAGCTCTGTATGAACCAGTGGAATCAGAGGCCTGGCCACAACGAGCTCTCTGTTCTCTCCGGAGACAGATGCGTGCTCATGCCTTGATGCGCTGTACCATGAACTATGAACTTCCTTGTGTAGCCTTTGTATGGGTACTTATCACAGCAACAAGAAAAGTCACCAAGACAGCAAGTGACTTGTCTGAAGACAAGTATCAAATAGGGAAAGAACGAGGACTGATGGAGGCCTAGATGTCGCTGGAAAAATAAATTTAAGTAAATGCAAATACACGTTCCTTCAAAATAACTTCTGTCCTCATAAACATTTTAAATATATCTTCTTGAATTCACTTTGGCTTACTTCCTGGGGGACATGGAATTTGCTACCAGCATGATTCCGTTGGCTAGGTTGTTCCTGTTTCATCTGCTGCCGCCATGACCAAGAGCAACTTAGGGGAGGAAAGGACTCAGCGGCCTACAGTTCCAGGTCACTGTCCACCACAGAAGGAAATCAGGGCAGGAGCTTAAAGCAGGAATCCCAGAGGCTTTGCTGGCTGGCCTCCAGACCCAGGCTTGGGCTAGATCCCTCACACTGTCTGGGACCACTCGCACTGTGGATTGGACTCTCTTCCACCAATTAATAAGCAAGCTAATCCCCCTCAAACATGCCCACAGGCCATCTTTTGATTGACACTGCCTTCTCAGGAGATTCTAGGCTGTGTCAAGTTAACTGTGAAAGATTAATAGGGTATAGCTTAAGACACAATCCTGCAGGTTCTGATAAAGGCTTCATTCTTGGAGAATGAAACTCATCACTGTTTATGGTAGACTAATTGGTTACAGAAAAGTATTTTTCTCTTCTTTTTAGGGACTCTGGAGAGTTCATTACAATATCTTCCAAATGATGTAGGTACCAAAAGAGGCTGGACCTGGATTCCACTAGCTTTGCTTATGTAACGTAGTAGGCATCAGCAGGATTGTAAATCTAGCTCTTAAATTTCTGTTATGATGAACCCTGATATCACTTGACTCTTTCATGAAGAAGTAGAGGGAGAAGGACAAGCCAATACCACGGAGTGTCGGCCATGTTTTATCACTGAGCGCCTCCTTGTGGATCTGCCTTCCTGTCTGTGAATGCCCCGCCCCCTGCCTGCCTCTTCTCTTGTTTGCTACCTGTCCCTGCAGAAGTCTCCCTGAGCCCTGCCCACTCCACTTCTGGTTCCTCGCTCCAAGCTATGTAATTGTGATAGGCACTATCCCTGGGCACTCTGAAATCCTTGTCTGACATTGCTGTCTTCCCATTGAGACTATGAACTCTTTCAGAGCTGGCCGTGTGACCTTTGATTGCTAGTTGCCAGGGCCAGGTGCTCAATAAGAGCTAGATGGTTTCATAATGATCTCATGAGGTTCTCAGCTGATGGACACTGATTTTGTGTTCTGCTCTTTGACAGATACAAGTGGCATTCCCCTTGAATCTATGGGCCAAATGATAGGTGTAGGTAGTTGATCCTCAAATGCCCCATAGACAGGAGAGATGCTCCAGAGTGCTAGGGAGAAGCCTGTTTGGATCACAATGGGGAATACTTGTAAACCACCCATAGAAAGAACAGCCTCTGCCCCTTCAGTTTTAGGGTGATGGTCACAGACCACTGGCCCAGTGATCATGGTATCTGATCTACCAAATGGCCTGTACTGAAACCGTCCACTGAGAACTCATTATAAACACATGCACTTGGACTTCAGCCTGAATCAGCATTGCCTTTCTGCCATAGTAGTGAGACCTTCTCGATTCAACTCCTTAAGTAATCACACACAAATCACACACAAAGCGGCCAGCTGTGGTCCTCGCAGTCCATGCAGAACTGGGCTCACCAGTATTATCTGAGAACTTTTAGATAGGCATGTATCACCTGTGCAGTTACTTAATACTTAAATAATTTTTCTTTATTGATCTTAATTTTTCTCTTTTGCTTAAATCTATTTTAGAAGGAAATTTCCCTTCCATATTATAAACAGAAGGCTAGAATCTCTTGACATAAATACTACAAAAATAAATCAGAGGAAAGTCAAGCAATGTTACTAAATGCTAGCCAGATAATAGTGTTTGCTGGTGTCCCGGAGCCAGAACCCTGCTTCCTTTGTGAGAAAAGGTGGGTGGCCTGTGGCTGGGGCGGTCCTCAGCATGTTTTACCAAATGGACTCTATCCTAACTAGAACACTTGTCAGGGAACCAAAGGGAAAAGCTTCTTTCCCTCCTTGACCTTAGGCTTTTTGTCTCTGTCCTGCTTAAGAGTATCTCTTAGCCAGTTACGAGGTGGGTCTGACCCTCTAAGGGCTGCTGACAAGGCAGGGCCCCAAGCTGCTTTAGTTAAGGCCCCCCAGGCTGACTTACTGAGCCTTTCTCTGAGGTAGGATGAGACCAGAGTCCTGCAGAGACCTGAGAGCACCATCATAGCCCACTCCTTAGGCATGAGTTCAGAGCCTGGAGTGGGCTCAGTGGTCAGGGACTCTGGGCCATGTGGACATACCTGAAGCTGGCCAGAGCCTGTGGGGTCTTGGTGCCCTTCATCAGAGATAAGGATGCTGGGGAAGCAGGCCACACATGGACATACCCTGTTAGTGAGGACATTGATCTTCCGTTCCATCACTCACACAGAAGAGATTTTCAACATGTGTCACCTGATAGCTTGTAGATCCCATCCCTGCTGTCACATCCATTTGACACCTTCGTTCAGCATGTGGTATGTCCATGGTGCAGTGCTGGTTGCCCAGATACGGGGAGGCTATCTTGGCTCCCCGTGGCCAGATCACACCAGTGTGCCATGGCACTGGCTGCGTGATATGAAAGAGAAGTTGAGGGGCTGGAGAGATGGTCCAGTGGTTTTGAGCACTTAGTACTTTTGTAGAGGACTTAGATTCAGTTCCCAGTACCCACATGGCAGCTCATCACACCTGTAATCCAGTTCTAGGGGATCTGACATGCACTTTGTACACATATATACATGCAGGCAAGCATTCATACACATAAACTAAAAGTGAAGATAAATTTTTAAAAAAGAAAGAGAATTTCTGTGTTTAGAAGACCAGAGAGACGGGCATTTCTTGTGTGAGCCTTGGATGGGGATCTGTCAGGTTTAAGAATGCATGGTGACTTGCAGTGAGCCAAGAATGGGCTTGTCTATGAAAACAGGGCGCTGTTCTTGATTACTCCCATTGAGTCTGGCAAAGGATAAAGCTGACAGGAGGCTGTCATGAGCAGACTTCATCTGGTGATATAGAGACAGCAGCAAGAAAGGCCAGCCTGTAGGCGAGTCAGACAGAGCAAAGGGTCACCTAGGTCACCGGCCTAGCTTGGAGCCGAGCAGGAGGGGTGCAGACCACCTGGGAGGCTGTTCTTGGTGCACCTTTCAGTCCTGGCCTCTAATTTCCCTCCTAGTCCACTTGGCTACCTCAGTGGCTGTTGTAGAGACATGAAGGGTATGGGAATACCCAGACAGATGGGAGATTGGCATGAGCTGAGCTGCTGTTGTAGGAGAGAGGAGGGACAAAGGGTGAGGCTTAGGGACCACCAGCCTCTGAGACTATAGCAACTCGGCCCAGAAGCAATGGGAGCAAGTGGAAGACTTGGGTTTTCTTTGTAGTGTGCGCGCATACCATGCCTCAGATCTACCTTGGCCCTCATTCCTCAGAAACCATTCACTTTGCTTGTTGAGACAGGGTATCTCAATGGCCTGAAGTCTGTCTGGCCATTGAGCCCCAGGGATCTGCTTGTACTAACCTGCCCAGCGTTGGGATTCCACATGTGCACAACTATGCCCAGCTTTATTTATTTTTTCATTGGGTTCTAGGGATTGAACTCAGATCCTCATGTTTGCAGGGCAAGTACCTTACTGACACAGCCATCTCCCCAGCCCTGAAGGCCTGGATTTGAGCTGACCACCAGGGCCAAGAGCTCTGTAATTCCTCATACATGTGATCTCCTGAGGCTCACTGCCCCCGTCACGTGGAACAGACTGCATACTGTAGCCTTTTTCACACCTGTGTGAGATGGTGCATGTGGGTGACATCAGTACAAGATTGCCTACTACATGGACTAAGACACCCAGATCCTTGGATGAAGGCCTCCGGGAGATGAGCTGAGTTGGACTGTGGGGTCAGAACTTCCTAGAAAGATGGTAAGAATGTGAGATAAAGTGAGTTTTCCTGTGAGGACTCTCAGGGGCTGCTGTCCCTTAGGCCAATTCTCCTTGCTCTCTCCTCTTCCCCAAGGACGGACTTGTACAGAACTTGCTCTCACTGAGGGTTAGCCGACCCTAGGGACGGGGTGTGGAATTCTAAGACGAGTGTTCTCTCCATGTGGCTCTGATTTATGCCGATACTGTCAAGTTGAAAAATATAAATCTCATGATTTCCTCAGAAAGTCAATGTGACAATTTCTTTGTTTCCCACCCAACAGTTCTCATGAAAAGTAGTCCCGAGGACACATTGTAAAAGTGGAATTACAGTCTGTGCCAGCACAGAGACCCCGCTTGATTTTTAGCTGTTTCAGTTTTTCCATTTTCTTCTTGGGAACAGGGAGGGTATTGAAATATTTACAAGAACATCGCTGGCCAGCCAGTGGCGAATATTGCCTGCTCTCTAATAAACTGGGCCTGTGTCGACACGCTATCACAGAGTTGGAGGGGCAAAAAACAACAGTAACTAAAAATGAGAAACAGAAAGTCTGCAAATATGTGGCTTTTTGAGACCTAAAACAAAACATCTACATTTTGATATTATGAGTTTTCATCTAGAAATCTATCCTATAGAGAAAGCAACTCAGAAGAGCAGTGTGCATAGACAGCCAGGTGTGTTTGCATACAGAGAAACTAACTTCGGGCATTATGGAGTTTTTCAGAATGGTGGAGGATTTGAGGCACTTCTGAAGTTGTGAGTTACACCCTTGATAACTGCTGTCTCAAGTTGGTGTTCTCCGGGTGCTTCCTCTTTGCATAGGGAGTTATGCAAATATTTGGCTTATAGCAGATACATTTGGACTCTCGTCCCCTTCTTTATAACAATTGCATACTCAAACAGGCATCTCTGGCAGCAACCCCCTCATAAACTGAGCTTTCTTTAACATATTTTAAAAGCAAATAATTTTGGTGCTGCAGTCTGCTACAGACATCATTTGTAGCTTAGCCAGGATATTATTTGAGAACTGCAAAGCTTGCTAGGTATTACATCCGTATATAAACCATGTGTTAGAAGATATAAATTCAGTTTTGAAATATTTGTTAGACTGCTCTTGGCTTTCAGACCGTGCCAAACATATGTTCTGGTGACAGATGGAGTCGTGTAGGCCCTGAATGAAACACTTCGGTGTGTGTAGACTTTGTCTTCCAACAGTTGGGCGGAGAAGCTGGGAGACAAAGGGCGTCCGATTGCAGAGGCGCGCTCTCCACCGCGGAGTGCAGAGTCCTCCCCACCCCGAGTATGTCACAAGTTACTTGGTCTTGTACCCCGTGTCACAGGAGATATTGCAATACCATGAATTGATGGAGGATGACTCCCCTGAAGGCTTTCTCACCTGAACTTTACATTTTGAAACTAGAACATTTTCCTAATGGAGTAAGTTTTTCGATTTTGTGGGCCAGTGGACTATTCAAGGAAGCCTGAATCTGGGTTGGTACCCAAACAGAGGCCTTCAGAGAAACACAGAATGTATTTTTTTTAGTGTAAATGAAATACAGGTTGCACAGGGCACACTAATACTAAAGATTAGTCATTGTGTGTCTGAAGTTCAGATTTAACCAGAATCCCTATAGTTTTGTTTTCTAAACCTGATAAATTAACCTGAGCCCAGCTTCGCTGGTCTTTTTCAAGGACAGTGACTGTCATGGAAAATATCTTAATGATGAAAGCTTAGTGAGTTTGGGAGTCTGAGGCACAGACAGGACTCCATCCAACCATCTTGTAGAACAACAAGGAATGTCCTCTCAGAGCAGAGCATGGAGGCAGACAGGGCACATGCTAATGCCCTGGCCGGTCTCCATTCCGGTCTTTGTTCTTCCTTGTGTGCCCATCTGCTCAGTTTCCCCTTCTTGGCACTTGTTTCAGTGTTATACAGCAGAGAAGGGACAGGAGGGGACAGTGGAGACAGAATGTCCCTTCCCTAGGAATCTCTCTGTCAAAGAAGCAAGCCTTGCTTCTCTTCCCTGAACCTCTGGCATTTGAGCTGTGCCTGTGTGGCGATTTGGTGAAGACTTCCAGGAGCATCGTAGCTCCTGAAGTGCATGTGCTAACCCTCCAGTCTCCTCTACTGAGCGTTCTGCCCATGGCAGAAACTGGTGGGGTTGAAGGACAGAGAGGCGCCCAACAGAGGGTTCCTTCTCTTCCTTCTATAATGCTCACTTAAAAATAAATTTTTGTCACTGTTATTTTGTGTGTGTGACAAGAAGAGAGAAAGAGATAGAGAGAGAGGAAGAAGATGCTGAAAAAGCAGAAGTAGAAGTATGATGTGAGAGAGGATAGGAGCATGATGGGTGTAGGTGTGCGCACATGCTCACACGCGAACATTCATGCACACAGCATGGGGCACATATTGAAGTCAGAGGACAACTTTGTGGAGTCAGCTTTTTCCTTCCACCTTTACATGGGCTTTGGGGATTGAACTCAGGTCACTAGATTTTCCTGGCAAGCTCATTTACCCACTGAGCCATCTTGCAGACTCAGGACTAAACTTTGCAAGAATGTATTTTGTATATGTGTATGTGAATGGATGTATAGATATGTTTGCGTGTTCACGTGTGTACAGGCACACATACGTGGGGGTGCATATACATATACATGTGTGTGGGAGTCAGAGGTCAACCTTGGGTATCACTCCTCAGGAGCCACTTACCTTGCTTTTTGAGACAGGGTCTCTTGCTGGGCTCTGTGACTCACTGATTTAGGCCAGACCTAAGAAAGGAAGGAAGGAGGCCTCTAATCACACCCAGTCTTCCAACCCTCTCCCTGGCATTCATTAGTGCAGGGCATCCATGGAAAGTTGAACCTCCTTCTGCGATTCCAAAGGTGTTCCCCAATCCTAGTCAATAAACATTTATTGATTACCTATCTGTGCTGGTAGAAATATATCATGTGATTAGAAGTCGAGAGATGAACAAGGGAGCTTGAGGCCCTGACAGCCATCCCTCCCCCACCACTGTGTGGGGTGCCAGGCCTGCACACGCAGGTCATTCAGAGCAGTTAATGCATCATTAATGTGGACCGTAAGCCAAGGCAGCAATCCCCAGTTCATAGATATTCTTGCTCCATTGAGATCCCTGTCGGGCACCCAGTATTAGGCTGTTACTGTCTCTTCTATGGGAATGGAGCAAGTGGGTTTCGCTGAAAGGAAATTATATAAAAGTTTTTAAACTGAACAATTTTCTTTTAAAACCTTTTATTTAAAGTAAAGCAAGGGGGCGCTAGAGAGATGGCTCTGCAGTTACGAGCACTGGCTGTTCTTGCAGAGGATCCAGGTTCAAATCCCAGCACCCACAGGGCAGCTAACAACCATCCATAACTCCAGTTCCAGGGGCTCTGATGCCCTCTTCTGCCCTCCAGGGACATTATATGACACTGGTACACGTACATGCAGACAGTACACGGCTACACATAAAATAAAAATAATAAAATACTTTTTAAAAGCAAAGCAGGGATTTTCCAAGAGTGAAACATGCTGTTTAGTTTTAAAAACTGAACATAAGAGCTCCAGTTAGTCTTAGTAAAAATGCTCCCAGGTCAAGCCAATATGCCTAATGGATACTTGCCACATTGACTGGAATTTCAACTTATCTGAACCTAAGACTGGAATTCTGTGTTGTAATCCTCCAAGTTCCTCTGTATGAGTGTATGTGTAGATGATTTTCAAATTCAGCAGTCAGCACCAACAGCCAGAAAAAAAAGATCATAAACACCTGTTTACACATCCTCCCAGACTGCTGGGTGATCAGGATGTGGAGAGGCATGTCCTAATCCAGTCACCATCTTCCCCTCTGGGCTTCTTGTCACTGTCATCCCTACTCACCCTAACCAGACCACATGAGTCTCTACAGCTGAGTGCCCCAGCAGATGAAAAGGGAGAGGGACGAGCCCCTCTGGCTGCCTTTTGGAATTCTAAAGATAATTCCCGTTGGTCCAAAACTATTACTTGTGTTAGAACTCAGGGTGCATTTTTCTTAAGAAAAAAAAGTATCCTAAATGGTGTCAAAAGACTCACCATCATCATGAGTTAAGGAGCATTTGAGAGCTAGCCTTCAGAGCTTGAAGAATCTATAGGAAGTGGACGTCCGGTTGCTGTGGTCGGCCTGTGCTCTCTGACTGTTGGTATGCTTGCCGGGGCTTAGGGCTCTCTTGGCCGCCATGAGTACTGAAGGAAAGATCCGGCTACTATAATGGTGGTTTTGTTACAACCCCTTATTTGCCTGCTCTGATCTTAATTTGGCTCCTTGAAGAAGGCTTCCTGCTGGGCAGATAATGAGGCAAATGTTTTAGATGAGGACTCTGGTTGACACAGCACCTTTTTCTCATTAAAACTAAGTAAATTGGAATTCTGGCTCATAAACAAGGCTCACGTGGATTGTGATTTGCATCACCAAGAAAGGGGAAAGATGTTTTGGCTACTTGTCAGAACTCTGAAGATAGGGGCAAGCTCTAGAGTCCCACCTGTATCATTTTCCTCAACAACTCAGCCACGGAAGGTTTTAATTTATTCCACAATATTTTCTCTGCATAAATACTTGTCTTTACCTGGGATTTTAGCAAGGAGTTTGTCAGTCGAGACCACTACCCTTCCTGCAAGAAGGGCTAGAGAGAAGTCCTCTGGGAGGGAGGGCCTGAAGTAGAACGGCCTCTCTGAGGAGTAACGTTTGGGTTGAAATGTGAATAAGGTTTTTTTGGGAGGGTCACCTGATGGTTTGACAGTAGAGCCTTCCCCATAGAAGGAATGACACAGGCAAAAAAGATACAGAGAGGAAGGATGTGGTGAAACACCTAAGGGAGTTTGAGGGTGTCAGGGTGACCACAGCAGGGCAAGCAAGATGCGCAGGCGCGAGTTGAGTTTCCCACCTTGAAGCACTCGGGAAGTAGGTTTAACTTTGTTCAGTGTTTTCAGGCCAGAGGGATTGTTAGCTCAGCCCTGGCTCCACCGGATGCTCCACATTGTCATCAGCTTGTACGTAACGGATTATGCATTTACTGAGTATGTATTTACTGATTATCTGTATCCCCAGGAGGAGCTGGCACCCATCTTTCTCTAAGATACAGATTCTTGGGCAGAAAATGTTTCCATTTGAGTCAGGTTTGCCATGCTTAAATTTCTGTAGTCAAAACTTTAAACTGCCCTGAAAGGTATAGTAATTACTTTTCTGTTGCTGTGATAAAGTACATCATGACCAAGGAAGCTTGGTCGGCACAAATAGTTATAGAAGGAAGTTTATTTGGGCGGACGGTTCCATAGGAATAAGAGTCCATCATGGTGAGGAGGTATGCCCAGAGGCAGCTGCAGCAGAAAGCCAAGGACTCCTATCTTCAAACAGACACAGGAAGCAGAAAGGGTGAGCTGGAAGTGAGGCAAGGCTGTGGGTCCTCAAAGCCCTAGTAGTACACTCTAGCTGGGACACACCTCCAAAAGGCTCCGTGACCCTCCCCAAACAGAGCCACAAACGGACCGAGTGTTCAAATACTTAAGCCTATTGGGGACATTTCTCATTCAAACCACCACAGAAGGCCTGCCATGATATGGACTTTGTCTCCTGCTCTGTGCCTAGGGTTCACCCCATTTCAACCACACTGATTGCCTTTCTAGTCCTAGAATTCAGAAGCTCTCTATTCTCGGAGAGCTCTCTTCCTAGAACTCAGGGAAGGTCACCTATTCTTCAGAAATACCTTGCCGTGAATGTTTGTTCTCACCTATCACCCTCCTTTAAGATTAGAGGGAGAACCTGTAGGTTCTGAGAGCAAGTTCTGGGCATTGCCAGCCACCCTGTCAGAATGCTTGGTGGTAGGGCTTACATATGTCAGTGCTAGCATCACAGAGAGTAGGATTTTATTTAAACCAATTAATCAGCATTACTGTAGATCTCAAAGCAAGCAATGTGTGTTAGTTACTTCTCTTTGGCTGTGACAGACTCCCTGATGAAAAACAACTTAGGGGAAAGAGGAGTTATTTTGTCTTATTTCCGGAGAGCTACAGGCCATCATGGCCAGGAAGGCATGGCGGCAGAAACAAAAGGTGGGCCTAGCAGTCAGGAAGCAAAGAGAACAGGAAGTCAGGCCAGATTGTAAAACCTTAAAGCCACCCCCAGTGAGGTACTTCCTCCAGCAAGGCTCCACTTCCTAAGGGTTCTACAACCTCTGCAAACAGCACCACCAGCTGGAGACCAGGTGTTCAAACACAGGAGCCTGTGGAGAGGACATTTCTCATTCAAAGCACAGCACACTGACAGCATTCAGTTAAGAAGCAGGAGAGGTTTCAACAAACAAGGTAGAACAGAAGACAAACTTTCAACTGGAGTTCTGACTCAGCAATGCAAAAAATATTGAAGAGGTCATCATGTAGTTGTGTTAGTTGTGTGGTGGAAGTGGGTATGGTGGACGGCGCTGGCATTGGTAAGACACCATGGCAGTGGGATGGAGATAAACCTGATTTTTAAACATGAATTGGAGGCAGTGATGTTGAGACTAAAATTAACCTAGCACTGTAGTGGAGACCGTGCTTGGGTGAAAGGTATAGATAGGAAAATGCTGGTTTGGGATACAGCTTAAAAATCAGAGTTCTTTGGGGAGCAGTAAGCGGAGAAACTGAAGTCTGAGGGATGCTCAAGAGGAGAAGGTGGACTGGGGAAATGGCCCAGTTAGTGAAAAACTTGCCATGCATGAGAACTTGAGTTCGATCCATCCCTAGAATCTATGTCAAAAGCCAGGTGTGATGACACACTTAGAACCCCAACACCGGAGTGGCTTGTATTTCCCAGGCCAAGAAGAGACCCTGTCTCAAAGCACAAGAGAGCCTTTGATAAATAACAACTGAGGGTGACCTCTGGCTTCGGCCCACACGTACAAGTGCACACGCACCATCCCCACAAACCAGTACGCACACATGCGTATGCACATACAAAGTCTCAAATAAATTAAAAAAAAATTAAAAAGGACAAGGCAAGATCTGGTTGAGAGGAGGAAGAAATACAGTGTCAGTGAGTGCTCCTGAAGAAGGCACGGGGCTGACAGAGGTGGTAAAAGATGCTGGTGAGGCAGCAGGGGCATTGGAACATGAGCGGAGATGAACCTAGAACGTCTGTTTTGCACGACGGTGTTCTATTGCTGTTTAATTCTGTTTAATGCATTACAAAGGGATGTACTGGGGTCCGTCCATGCCCACTCATGTCCTTTTGCTGTTAATGCCCCTAAATTGTTCCTGGGATGTAAATTTGAGTGTTTAGCGCTCTCTCTCTCTCTCTCTCTCTCTCTCTCTTTCTCTCTCTTCTTACATAATACATTTTGAAGAATTCTGATATCCCCTGCTCCCCAATCCCCAAATTATTACCAGTGAATAGCCTTTCTTTGTCCAAGGACACAGTGATGAATATATTGAAATGCAGACAGCTCAGGCTTTCCTATTAATTCTGATATTACTGGACAACTTTGAGAAAAGCCTGCACAACCCTGTGGTCTCAGCATTTATAAAATGGAACTTGTATTAGGTTTCATTGACCAGGAAAGGACACAAATTAGAAGCTGCTGCTGATGCTCCTGTTTCCCACACAAGGTGACACTCAAGGCATGGAAAGTTATGTTCATGAGTAGGGGGACAACTTGTGCTTGGAGTATGAATCCATTTGAAACATTTATGGGAAACCATAACAGTTTTCTCTGAATTTCAAATGTCATCACAACCATGTCTGCAGAATTGTCATTGTTCCATAGTACGTGATGGCACTGTGCCTTGCTGGGCTCTGTCTTCTTGTCTGCCCTGGGCTGTGGCTCTGTGATGCCAGGAACACTGTGGGGCTTGTCATCAGGAACCCAAATGATGGATGCTTTTCCATTTAATTTTTTCCTCATAATAAAAGTAATGTGTGCTTATTATAGAAGAATCAGATCTAGACAAACAGAAAGAAGAGAAACATGAGGAATCTGCAGTCCCAGTGGCTCAAAGAAAACCAGCAAGAGTCTTTCAGTTGACTGCTTTCCAAACATTGACCAACTGAATGGCATCCAGGCCATCCAGTCCGTCTCCCACACCTGTGACCTCGCTCAGTCCTCTTGCCAACCCTCTACCGTAGTTGGTGGTCCTCCGCTTCAGGAGATTCATAAAGGATTTGAGCATCGAGAATTGCAAGTTACTTTCCCCAGATTGTATATGTTTGATGTGATGTCTGTTTCTGGCAGTATGGAAGCTTTGAACCTAAGACTCTGCACAAGGGAGGCAAGCACTGTATCACTGAGCTATCTCCCTAGCCCAAGGATACGTCTTCTGACTCCAAAGCCTATAAATGCTTTTCTTTTACCTTGATAATGTACATCCACCTTCTTCCCTGCCCAGGAGTGGGGCGGGATGTAGTGTGGGATGTGCCTGGGTTCTGTTTCAGCATTGTTTTGTCAGTGTGTCATGTGACAGTCACATCATGAAGGTCCCCGATAAAGTAGCAATTCTCCCTTTACTTCTTCACTTTCTTGGAGCTTAAAGCCAATAAAAGTTTACCTTCTGCATAGCTTGCTGTTTTTATGTTCTCTAGAGTACCCTGAAGTCCCTTTTGATTGCCTAAAGACTATTTTTGCATACTTCTGACTTCCTAAACTCTGGGAAACCTGGTCGACAACCTCCTCTGTGCTTGAACACAGTCCCTGCATCTTCTCTCCATCTGAATGCATAGGGTGCTGTAGAAGTGACCAGCAGACACCACAGTTGGCTGGAATCTGAACCTCTAGTGATACCTCACCAGGTCAATCTTCTGATATGAACTAGTTCGGAATGTTGTGATTACTCTTGCAAGATTCGGATTAAGTTGTAAAAATGTTTTATGAACGGGCTGTCTCTTTAGAAGTCTTTAGATGTGTATGAACACTGAGAAGCTAATACACATGCTTCCTAGGTACCCACGTCCTGCCCACACACCCTTAGATCTCACACTAGCTCTGTACGTGTATTTATCGTGCACAGTGCTAATGATAGCACTATAATAATATCAGTTGGGTTCACTTCATTCTTGGTTTTTGGCTTTTCCCACTTCTCAGTTCTACTCAGGACCCTGTGTTGCATTTAGCTGATGTGTCTTCTCAGGTTCCTTGGCTGAGACAGTATCTCCAATGTCCTGGTTTTTATGACACTGACAGTTTTGAAGAGTCCTGGTTAGATACATTTTAGAGGGCACCTTTGGGGATGTATCTCATGAGAGTTATAGAGGGGTATTTTTGGTGTGTGTGTGCACACTTGTGGGTTTGTGTTTATATGGGTTCACATGTGTGCAGGTATTGTATCTTCGTGTGAGTGTACATGTGTGTGTAAGTCAGAGGTCAACCTCAGGTATCTTTTCTCAGGAATTATCTACCTTGTTTTTTGAGACAGGGTCTTCCATTGGCCTGGGGCTCACTGGTTAGGTAAGACTGGCTGGCCATTGAGTTGCAGGGATCCTCCTGTCTCTGCCTCCCCAGCACTGGGGTCACAGCCTGTGACACTGCCCTTGATGTTCCACATGGTCCGGGGCATGGAAGTCAGGTCCTCATGCATGGTGAGAGTTTTAAATCTAATAAGCTATCTCTCTAGTCCTAGTGATGAGTTGCAGGGAGGAAAATCATCCATGCAACTGCTGTTTTCTTCCAGAGGGCATCTGCAACCGGGATGTCCCTGTTGCTGTTGACCTAGATCATCTGACTGAGGCAGGGCCTGTCCGGTATCTCCTTTGTGAAGTTATTCTTTTCAAATTCACATTGCCTTTGATTCTTTTGAGGATCTTTCAGCCGTGATATTTTAAAATCACATCGCTAATTTCCACTTAGGGAAGGGACAGATGGGATGAAAGAATGATGTCATTTTCTGATTGAGATTGAAGATGTGAGTCTGAACCGAAGAGTGTCTTTATGTTAATGGGCAAACCATGCTGTGATCCTGCAACACAGAGATCCCAGATCAACTCTGCCAGGTTTGATGTAAGACTTTGGTATTCAGAGCTAATAAAACGCTGAATGAGCTTCCAAGGCCTTGACCCTGGCTTCTTTTGTAGCTCATGATGGCTGCTTCGACTTTTTCCCATTAGGGTTTCAAAAGCTCATTCATCGCAATTCTGTTTCAGAATCTCCACCCTCCACCCGAATCTCCACCCGAATCTCCTCTCTCAGGTCATGTAGGTGTTGATAATGATTTTCCTTCAGAAACTCCAGGAGTGATTCTTGGTTCTCTTTTCTTCAAACAGCCTCACCAGTTTGCCCTCTCGGGGGTCTACTAGGTGGCTTGGTCAAATAGATAGCCTCTGGCACCAAACCCTGGCATTTTCTGATTATCAGTGTGAACTTATGATCTCCATAGCAGTAGTCACACAGACATGCTCTACAACTCAGGAACTTGAATTCTGGTGTCCTAGACTGAGTCCACACATTATGTTATTTGAAGGCTATCTCCTCATTGCTTTATTTATGCTCCTGGCAGAGAGTGAATGCTGCTTCCATCCCTTAGAGGGCAAGAAAAGGTGCTGAGTGAGGGAAGAATTAGGACCAGGACCAGCTCCTGCAGCTCTGTGATGGTCTGTCGGAAGCTGTGAACCAGTTTCTGTCTCTGGGGCCTGAAATCTTAGGAGAGCACCGGGATACTGTGAACGTGGCCTCAGATGATACAGCGTTCCCCTTCATAAAGGAGACAAAAGGGAGGTGAGCCAAATCAGAACAGGCAGCAGCTCAAGCAACAGCTCTGATTTGGGTCATTTGGGGGGATTGTCTTCTTTGTCCGCTTTTCTGAAACCTTCAGAGCCATTATGATCAAGAATCCTGCCTGAGGAACTGAGTCTATAGCTTTCCTTTTTGACTGCTTTTAATCAAATCTGAAGATGACAGATCCAGCTGAAGGGAAAAGCAGAATATGCATGTGTGTATAAACACATTCATGGGAGATCAGAGTTCATCTACAAGAAAGATAATTGCATTAGAACTCAAAACATCCATATATTTTTCCATGACAAGGCTGGTGCACACTGGCCTGTTATCCACACAGCAAGTGGTATTTGAGATTTACCCACCAACAAAGAAGTTAAAGTTTCTCTCTACTCTGAACTCCCCATATTTTGTGTTTAGATAACACAGCGAATCTTGTCAATGCCCAAATACAGATTATGAAAAACAAAATGAATGCAAAGTGTGCATTTTATAAGGTCATATCTTTTGAACCTATGTATCATTCAGGATCTCCTTTTATGGTCTGTCAACAAAATGGCTGCATGAACTGCACCCTGATACCCCACAGCCGTTCATAATTCTTCCCTCTACCCGTGCAGCACAAATAAAACTTTTATTTGAATCTTCTAAAAGAAATGCTAGTGCATAAATACATAAGCAAATCTCATAAGAAAACAGTATCTGACCACAGACACTGCGGAGGGAATATTGTGCAACCAATTAAATAGCCCAGACATGGCTTCATTATCTCTGTACACAGATCATAAATACTTTGCTCAGCAAATAGTGTAGTTATGCAACTTCTCAAGAGGGTTGCAAAATGCCCCATAAGCATTGGCCCAGTCTGCTTTCAAATTCTCTCAGGAATGTTTGGAAATCAGTTTCTCCGAGGCAAACTTTGGGACAACAACATAATAAACCTTCTTTTGATTAAGAGTCCAGAAGATGGAGGTGGAAGGGTAATGGTCAGTGGTTAGCGTACCATAGGCAAGCAAAACCTGTCATTCTTTGCCACCAAGAACACTAGAGGACCTGGTCCCAAAGCCTAGGTGGATTCTTTACATTGGTGTTCAGCCTCGACATGATCAAACCAGAGAGCTCCTCGCCCCCAGGCCTCTCATGTGTCCCAAGAGTCAAGATCTAGAGTTGCTGACTCTCCAAGTTCCCTCCTGGCAGGGTCATGGTAATGGTTTGATTAGGGGACCGTGTACCATCTCCTTCTGTCCAAGACAGCATCTCACAAGAGCTCTAGAACATGGCATGTAAAGGTCTTTCCACCAAGTGTTTAAACCTGACAGGGAGGGGTCTTCCAGATCTTTCTGTACTGTGGCTAAAATATGCATGGAAGCTTCCTGTCCTCTTACCGAGGTTGGGTGGTAGATGTACCTGATACCAGTATTAAATCTCTCCCTCTGCCCAATTTAACTGGCCCCAGGACAACTAGGTTTGCCAGAAACTAGTTTAACAAATTGGCTTGTGCTGCTAATTTAACCAAAGCTTTTAGGGGTAACTTAGAGTCCATTGGGTTGTTTATGTGGCGGGAACACTAAGATCACCGCCATCATGTTCTTGACAGTCTTACCTAACTTCTCACAGAGCCCCACAGTAGCCAGTCATGTTGAAATATGGCTATAAGTGCTGGTGGTCCCAGGCAGATCTCTACTCTTCACAATTACTAGTCTTTTCAAGAGGCCGTAACTCAATTCAAATACCCTATCAGCTTCCTCCTAAGGCCAGGCACCTCCCCTTTACACACTGCAGTCTGACTCTTCAGGAACTGCATAATGGATCAGATCTCATTACACCATGTAAATCCACACGAAGTCCTGAGCAAGAAGCCCAGGTGTCAGTCAAGTTTCCAGGGCTGTTGACACCAGCGGCAGCTGAGCTGCCCTTCCTGTGATCATCTCCCAGGCTGGTCGTGCTCTGTCTGTTTCAGAGAAAGGAAAACACTCCCCATCTTGCGAATGATACGATCTTCCTCCTAGGACTCTGCCACAGCTCTGTTGAGGCTGGAGAGTTCTCATCTTTAGGGCTCAGCTCATGTATCCCCAACACCAGCAACAGCCAGAAAGGCCTCTCCTGGCTTAGACTGCAAGTCTTATCTCCAGCTTCTCTCGTGTTGCTGTTTTTCTTTTTCCTACTACTTGTGTGTGTGTGTGTGTGTGTGTGTGTGTGTGTGTGTGTGTGTGTGTGTCGAGGCAATGCTAAACTTGAAGGAGAGTTTCAGACATGTCTCAGAGTCCCCAGGAGTCTTGTACTTTCACAGCACATGATATTCTCTGAAACAGTCTTACAGATTGAACATGTCTTCCATGGTTGCTTGGGACAGGAACTTATTTCAGAAACTTTTGTTTAGATTCTAAAATATTTGCATATGTATAACATATGCATATCTATGGATGGGATTCAAGTATAAATACAAAAATTTGTTTCTATTTATTTTTAAAAATTTTTTTATGTTTATGTGTTTATATGTACACACACATACATGTAGAGATCACAGGTTAATGTTCAGTATCTTCTTCTATTGATCTTTGTGTTGTTGTTGTTATTGTTATTATTTGAGACAAAAATCTCTTACTGGACCCAAGACTCACTGGTTAGCTAGACTGGCTGGCCAGTGAGCTCCAGGAATCCATCTCTCTCTGCCCTCCACACCCCTTGGTAGCGCTGAGGTTGTAGAGTCTAGCTTTTATATGTGTGCTGGGGATCTGAACTCAGATCCTCGTGCTTGTGTGACTGTCAGGTTACTTGCTGAGCCATCTCCTAGCCCGTGTAACATTTCGTAAACTTCATACACAGACACGTATGCATACACCTCATCGGGTCCTGGATTAGTGCACCTACATTTTGACTGTGACCCATCACAACAAGGTTCAGGATTTTACGCTTGTGGTGTATCAAGTTCAAAAACCTTTGTATTTGGGGTTGTTTTGGGTTTGAGATTTTCAGATTAGGGACTCTCACCCTGTGTTCATCCCATTGCCTGTGTCTCAGGATGAGAATGTCCATCATGGGGCCATCTTCTGTGTTGCTGTTAGATACACAGGACTAAGACTGCTGATTTTCTGGGGTGAGGTTGTGTTCAAGAGATCGGTGTCACTGTGGTGCAGACAGAAAGCACTGACCTTGGGTGATGGTAGGAGGTGCTGGTCTGGAGTAGAGCGAAGAGGCTTTCTGAATGGAAGCGCCCAGTCCAGGGCACCCGCAAGCAGGCCTGAGACAGAACTGCTTAGTGAGTGAGTGAGTGAGTGAGTGAGTGAGTGAGTGAAGAAAGAATAAGCCAGAAGCAGGTGCCGGGAGGGCACACGGCAGCAGGGTTGAAGGAGTTTTGAAGGCCACGAATGAAGACACAGGAGGAGGCTCCTTGACCTCTTGACTCAAAGGCTCCAAGTTGTCAGCATGGCCCCACTGGAGCCAGATGGACTACAGGTGTCTTTCATTCAGACAGTCCACTTACTGCCCTCCACCTGATGTGTACGGATGTCACCCTTGGGACCAGCCCTGCTGGTGCAATGGGATTCTCACTTCCTTGTACCTGAGGAATCAGGAAATCATCCCTGAGGAGTCAGGTCATCTGAGCACAGTATTAATTCTGTTCCTTGTTGCCATGACTATATATCTGACCAAAGCAAGTTAGGGAGGGAGCTATTTATCTGGGCTCTGTTCAAGAATACAGACCATCATGATGGGCAGCCATGGTGGCCCCAGTGTGAGGTGGCCATTCACAGTGCAGCCGCAGCAAGATGAGTGCAGATGCCCAACTCACTGTCTCCTTTGCATTCTGTCTGGAACCCTATGCATGGAGTGGTACCACCCACATTTAGGGTGGGTCTTCCCACCTATGTTAACCCAACTAGAAACTCCCTCTCAGACAGGCCTAGAGGCTTGTCTCTCATGTGGCCTAGATTTTGTCGAGCTGACAGTATTAACCATCATAATCCCCTCACCCTCTTCCCTTTATACCTGGCCTGTGCTCATGGTCCCCTCTTTCTCCTCCCCAAATGGTTGAGGGACTCAGTTCATCCCTCTGCCTCTGGCCCATTCCTGACTCTTCATCCATTGGCCCTCAACAACCAGGAGTTTAGAATGCTTGGGACTAGCTTGAGAATGTTCTGGAAAGGCTACATGAGACAGTTAACATTCCAGTAGTAATCCTTCTGTAACCTGACTGTAACTGCAGACTTCCACATCGAAAATGATAAAACGGTGTGGATTTAGAAGTATTAAGGGAATTGTAAAATGTCTAGGATTAAAATTTCAATACCGTTTGTGCCCCATAAATGTGGAGTCTTTAGTAACTTGAAACTGTGCTATTATGACTCAGGTCTGAAAATCATGAATTCTGGCTGAAGAAATGGGAATAACATGTGGGGGAATCGGTCCCATCCCTCACCTCCAGGGCCATGCTGTGGGCCCACCAAATAGCAAGCGCGTGACCTCATAGGAGAGTCAAGTCCAGAGAAATCACCATGCTGGCTGTTCTCTCAAGGAGAAAAATGTTATTCTTTCTGTTGGGATTGCTTATGGAAATGGGTCCAGATTGAACCTGTGGCCTGTGGTAACTGGCTTCCCAGACAAGACCCCAAAGGACAGGTACATAGAATAGTGTATCAAATGACTCCATTTTCAAAAACTAAGCCAGTCTAGTCAGTCTGAACTGGCAAATTAATTTTATCTATAGAGTCACTTACTGAAGCATATAAAATTAGACTTCATAAGAGCTCAGAGGAGACTTGGTGTTGTGTTTAACAGATTCGCTGGGACTTAAGTAAATGGATTTAGTCTTAATTCATTTAAAGCCTTGGGACTCTTAATACACAGTTGATCTTAAGTATAGCATGAATTTATCATTTTTAAAAGTCACTCACTTTGGTTGCTTACTGAAGGACTGAATAATACACTTTGACTGTGATAACAACCCAACATGAGTTTCCGGACTGGAAGGAAAAAAATTCAGTTTGCTTTCTTTAAGGTACAAAAGTATAATGGCTAGATTGTCAGAGAACTCATTGGTTTTTAGCACCTACCATGATTTAATGGATTAAAACAGTTCCCTGAACTTACTCAGCTTTCAAGTATTTTCGCTGTGTCATCTCTGTAATTAGCTTCAAATGCCAAATTCTTCCCAAGTAGAACGAAAACCCAGCTGCTTTTCTTCTGATTCAGGGGTGAGCTTCTGGGACCAGCGAAGAGCTTATGAAGTGGCCAGAGCCTCTCTTCTGAGCGAGGACCCCGCGATCCCAGCACAGAACTTTCCTGCAAAGGTCAGTTGCTTCTTTTCTTTTTCTTAGCCTCAGCTTTGGAGCTGCTGAATTTTTTAAAATCCTGTTAACCAGACTGATGATCTTCTGTTTGAGTTTTGTCTGTACACATTCTGATACAAATGGTCCCCCTTGGAATGAAAGCTTTATTCTTAAAGAAGATGAGATGGATCCAGTTCTGATGGGACAGCTTTAATAGTGGCTCGGCATTATTTGCGTTTAGTAACCTTTATTTGGGGGACTAGGGATCTAGCTCAGTAGTAGAGCACTTTCCTAGCATGCATGAGGTGGGTTCAATCCCCAGTACCACAAATAATTTTTCAGTCAAGCACCAAAGATTACATTACCAGATAGATAGTTTCTGCACTCAGTTTATTTGAATGATGGATATTTTTAATATTCATATCTATGTAATAAACATCAATTTTTCCAATTGATTATTGCTATGGAAATATTTTCCATGCAACTAAGAAATTTCTCTTGTGTTTTAAACCAGTCTCAACCTTGTTTATGTTTGACACACTTCATTCACACCTGTGATGTGTAAATAACAATATAGAACAGTTGAAAGGTTCTGGATGAATCCTATGGTAAGTTGATATGATTTGCTTAAATTTCACAACTTGTAGCTACAGTTGGAAAATGATGAAAATCTATAGACATACAAGCCGTTTGGAGTGATCATGTGATGGCTTTGTCCTGTCCTGTGTTCTGTGGAAGTATTTTCAGATCATTTGTCATGATAGAAAACATATTTTTGAAAAGACCAATTGAGATTGTGGAAATCCCATGTAGCTTTCTGGAATGGTTGCAGCGGGCCCTTCCATGAGAGAACAGATGGAATGATTTACACTCCCGATTTATCTCTTAGAGAGCTTGCGTTTGAAATTGAGAATTAGACGAGGTTGGTGGCTTAACCTAACCTAGGCACCTAATGCCAAATCTGCACTTAGTAAAGAAAAAAAATTTGCTTTATGGAGATGGTCTTGAATTGAGTGTGTTGGAGAACAAGGCAAGTCTGCTACTGATACGGTTCCCTAGGAGAAAAATGAGATATTAAAGAAATATTCATCATATTGAACAGCCATATGAGACATTATAAGTGCAGAGAAGGAGAAATATACTTCTCAGCAAAGAATGTCTGTGTACTGAAACCTTTATAGACACTGGGCCTCTGAGATGGCTCTGTAGGCAAAGGCACTTGCTGCTAAGCCTGATGAGAACTGACTCCCTTGAGTTATCTTTTGACTTCCACACATGGCATGGGTGAGAACACACACTAAATTGATAATGTAAAAAATGTTTTTAAAAACGGGCACTAACAATATAAAAAATATCTAGTAATCCGAGTGACAGAAACTGTGGTAGAGGAGTTTTGTGGGGTTTGTGGGAATTAGCACATAAAATACAGAATGTCTGTTTAGATTTGAATTTTAGATACACAGTCATTTTTTAAAGTATATATATATCCTATATATTTGGAACTTACTGCTCCTAAAAAGATCTTCATGCCAGATGTGGTGGCTGACCCCTTTAATCTCAGCACTAGGAGGCAGAGGCAGGTAGATCTCTGTGAGATCAAGACCAGCCTGTTCTATATAGCAAGTTGCATGCCAGCTGGGACTACAGGGAAACCATGTCTCAAAAAACACAAAAACAAAATAAAAGGTCTGCATGTCCCTGTGGAATTTATCAGAAGTGCAATCTGAGTTTCCCCTATTTGATGTGAACACTATGTTGTGAGGAACCCAAGGGTAAAAGCTGCCTAGGCGCTAGCTTACGTTGGGTGGGGCCACTTCTGGTTTGCTCTGGCTTCTGGTCTTGGCTTCATCCTCCTTGTCCTCTGGCCATCTGGCCATGTCACAAGGCACATGTCAGCAGATCTGGACATCCACCGCTGACCAAGCTTCCTGACCATGCGGTGGCTGCATCCGAAGAGAACAGTGCTCTTTGGTGCTGTCCCTGACTCCCGTGGGATTCCAGTCCAGAACCGCAACCCTGAGGAGCTGGGCACATAGCTAAGGCAGACTGCGCAGGGGACTCCGCAGCACTGACAATATTTAAGAGACTAGGATCGGGAAGAGCTTTCTTACTCCTTGGTGCCCCAGGGTTCATCTCCACGTTATGCTAGGACCAGGATCGCAATTCATGCTCCTATGTGGGTAATGAGGCAAAACCCTGCATTAAGAGGCTAGCCTGTAAATGGTCTGTTAAGGTGGGGCCCATGGAATTCTCCATGCGTGGACACATGCGTGTGATCTGGTCAGTGGCCTCGGTATGTGCATCTGCCCTTTTGATCAGTAGCAGTCAGGATTTTACTTGGAAACTGCATGCACACAGTGCCCTTCCATGCAGACCAAGGCGTCCCCTGGCAGCACATTATAGCCTGGCTGTGCTTGTTGTGTTTCAGGAAACAGACTTCTACATGCATCTCTGCCCTCTGCTGCCTTTGACTCAGCTGGCTTTTAGCAGAATGCCTGGCGCTGCGCATACAGTCCATGAAAGAGGCAGACAGACCTTTCCTCCTGCACCTCGCAGTGAGGGACAAAGAAATAAAAAAATTCAGATTGTCACTCAGAAGGAAATAACACATGGCTTTAGAGAAACCTCCCACACCCCTCACCCCAGGAGGTGCATTTTGATAGACTGACCAGGAAAGACTCTTCTAAGGAGTAAGGTCTTCAGCTTTTTCATTGAGTTTCCAAGAGTCAGCATGTGAGTAGCTGATGTGAGAGACACTAAACTAATCACCCATCCTATGGTACTTGGACCCAGTCCCAATGGGCACAGAGGGAGTTGGAGTATCATCTTGAGAGAGGGGCAATGGTGAGAGCTATGCAGACTGGGAAGGATGGTGAGGTAGCATCCGGCTGACCTGCCAGGCCTTTGACAACGTAAAAGATTCACACTGTCTCTGGGCCCCGTAAATGTAGGAGGAGGGGCTGTCACCGTAAATACCCCCAAAGAGGAGGAACCTCTGTTTAATGTGGCTTCGTGCTTCATTAACTTGCTGTGCCCACTGGCTCTGGGTCTGGGTACATATTAGAACAGTCTGAAAGCTTATCAACAGTTTCAGCATCCAATCCAGTCTTTGCAAGTGTACCTAATTGGCTTGGGGAAATCCCAGGTGACCTTATTAAAAAAAATAAAATACCTTCCCACTCCCAGTGCTACGGCCACCGGCGCATTGGCCTACGCAAGCAGATGACCTCCGACCCGTGCTCACACAGGTACCCCCGATTAAATGCAGCAGGTGACAGAAACTAGGCGTGAAAGGAGGAGAGGAACTCAGAAAGAAGGGATTTGGTTGGGGGAGGGGGTGAGAGATCAGGAAGGATAATGGGAGGGTCTTTGATCAAAAAACATTATGTATATGAAATTATAAACCAATAAATAAATAAGAAATGCCCTCAGGTGATTTTAATGAGAACACAGCTTTGGATGCACTGGGGCCATGGAGACTCTAGCCAGGGCTGATGTGCTAGTCAACCAGACCGGTGATATAGGCCTATCAGGGACCTCCCCCCGCCACCTCTCTCTCTCTCTCTCTCTCTCTCTCATCTGTGGCTGAAATGTATCTGGATGGAGAATGTATCTGTCTCTTCCAAATCAAGAAGCAAGCTGTCACTGCTGCTGCCAATGATTCTGTTCAAAGAGTGGAGAGGCAGGAAAGGACATGGACGGCCACGCACAGGTTGGACAGCTTCCAGCCTCCTGTTTGGGAGCCCCTTGTCACTGTGACAGGACTGTCTCAACTGCTTTCCCTCCGCTTGGGGTCATTGGAAGAGTGAGATGAAGTAATGACTTTCAAAATGCATTGGTAGCAGAGTAGTACTCTGCAAATGTGAGGTGATACTGGGAATTTAAGCTGTCTTTCGGGACCTGTCTCCATTTCACGTCCTGGAAAGTTACACCGAGAACCAGGGAAGACACGTCACATTGATTGACCATGAGACGGCCTCAGTGGAGCTCAGTCTTTGACTGCTCCAGGAAATGTCCAATTTCCAGCCTCCCCATACTGTGATGAAATTATGGAAATGGTATGTGAAATGGAAAATGAGAAGAGAATGGATTAGAACAGGAACCCAGAGATCTCACAGCACAAGACAGTTCTCAGATATCAAGCAACAATTTGCAATGGCTAAGGTGGATTCTGCTCCAGACAGACCCACTGGCTTATTTTCTGAGCCCAGCTCTTCCATAATCAAGTAACTGCTCCCACTGAACCTTCCCCATTAGACTTTGGAGAAAGATGAATCCCATTCTCTCACCCTCCCCTCTCCCACAGCCTCTTCCTCTTGCAGGCTTCATCAGAATCACCTTTCCAAGGATAGCCGCTATAGCCAGCGCCTGCCTGCTTCCTTCCCACTTACCTGACCCTGATTCACACGCATTCCCTGTCGTCCCATCCTCTCTTGTTTGTTCTTATGTTTTAAAAACTTTTATTGTTATTATTGTATGTGTGTATGATGTGTGTGTGTATGATGTGTGTGTGTGTGTGTGTGTGTGTGTGATATGTGTGAGTATGTAGTACGTGTATGTGAATGTGGGTACATGCTTCCTATAGAGGTCAGAGAACAGCTTTTGGAAACTGGTTCTCCCCATCCACTGTGGGATCTGAGAGCTGAACTCAGATGGTCCAGCTGGTAGAACAGATGCTTTGACCTCTTGAGCCATCTCACTAGTCCATTTAAGCTTTTAATTCTGGATTTTATGGCACTCAGCAAATGTGGACCATTCTCCCAGTCCCCCTAGGCTCACCCTGGGCTCCCTGTTAATGCTGTATCAGAGCCTCTCCATTGCCATCTGGGCTGGGAAACTCTCCTGTGTGAGGAGAGTGCTGCTGGCCTGTGGGTGGCCACATCCTTATCTGTTCAGCTGATGTCCACAGCATCCTTCCCTGTACCTGACAAGCACACACGTCTCCACATGTTGTCCCTACACCAAGCAGAGGACAAAGAAGGGAAGTCACCTTTAAGTCCCGGAGGACTTAAAGAGCTAAGTAGTGAGACTCTTCCCCTGCGTGTGGTATGGTCACTATCCCAGTTACTCTGTGTGCTGTGGAAGCAAAAGAACCATGCACAGATGATTCACACGTGAGCGTGATATAACTTTTGTATGCCATGAAATGTTCTTTAAAGACATTTAGAGACACTGAATCTCAGTCAGTCTTAGCTTGCAGGCTGTACCAAAGGAAGGTGTTGGTCAGCCTTGGTGAAAAGGAACGTGCAGGCACTAGACTGGACAGCATAGGTGTCACCTCTCTGATGCTCCCAGCAGCCTTGAAGGTGGATGTGGTCACTGCAGGGGAGGATGCTGAGTGCGAAGCTCAGTCTGTGGGCCTGGCTTTCAGACCTGACCCTTGACTGCCTCTGAGGGGTGTCTTGAACCTTCCTTCCCTTATTCTGGGTAGTAAGATAGATCATGAACCTCAGTTATGGGCTGAAGTAGGAAATGAATGTGAGCAGACATAGGGTACCCTAGCGATCTCTTTTCTCACTGACTGCCTCACTCCCACCCCCAGGAGATCTGGCCCAGTTGGTGGCCCCTTGGAGAGTTCCCCATGTAGTCAAGGAGAAGCTTGAAAAAAGCCACTGCCCACTGGCTTATCTCTCATGACCCCTTAGTGAGGCCTTAATATCACTTAGAATTTGTCCCTGTTCAACCCGATTCCCCACAATCCTTGCAGCTTTTACTCTTCCTCCTCCGAGCCTCTCATGTGACACAGACTGCCCTTTGTTAAAAAAATCATATTTTAAAATAAAAAATATTTAATTCAAAGCTGTGAACTCTAACATGAACATAGGATTAAGAAGATACAGTGATTTACATGGTTTACAGATTTTCTAAAACTAATTTCTGGATAACATGTGGCATGTCTGACTGGCAGGGGCTAGATGTCAGGAGAATGGGAGTTTGATGAGTCCTCTCTTCAGTCGTTCATTTATTCAAGGACATACTGATGCCTGCTGTGTCTGAGGTTCTGGGTCAAGTTGCTAAGATGCAAGGACCAGTGAGGCCCCTTCTTGCCCTGTGGAGGACACAGATTGTGATAAATTGAATTAAGCACTGGAGACATGCGACTTTAGAATAGACAGATTTACCGAAAACATGCAAGGACAGTACAGACATGCCCAGAACCCCACACGCGGTTTCCCCAACCCTTCACGTTTACATTCATATGATACGTTTATAGCAGTCGCGTGTGTGCGTGTGTCCTTTGTCAACCTGAAAGATTTTATTAGAGGGAGAGATTTAGGAGATTGAGGTCATCTAAAAGAACATATGAATCCTAAAAGGATTTTTGGTCTAAAATTTTACTTTCAGTTAAAGGACTTATTTCCCAAGAGATTTGATGCATATTAATGTAATATTTGATAATTTCACTTCCTACAAAGACTGAGGATTGGTCATCTTTGTTTGCCTTGGAATCTCTCTGAAGTCAGCAACACATGGCCAGTGAGGATATTTCTTCATAGTGACTTGGTCACCACTTGTGATGGCTGTGAAGGTGTTTTAGTTCAACCAAAATTTCATGTTTCAGATGGTATGTCTTTTAAAAATGAGACAAATTTTCAAACCTATCACAAGAGTGCCTGTAGCCGAGGGTTGTCAAATCATTTGAAGAATCATGGGACTGAGGACATAGCTTGCCGAGCACGTCTGAGGCGCTGATTCAATCCTGGAAAGGAAAATCCTGTACAGAGCTCCATTTGCCTTGATTTCTTGTGCTGCTGGTGCTCTGGCTTCTTGCCTCTCCCTGTGGGCATCAGGCACATGCTCCTTGTAGAATACACCCATGCTTTTGAATGTGTTTTCATGATTGCTTGCCTAAAGAGAAAAATTAAGTTATTGAAAATTTAAAATTTCTACCTCTCAGACAGGAGAAATTGAACACCAAGGAATTAGAATTTTCTGGGTTATATTGAGATTTGTAGGGGTTACAATGATTGTAGTTAAGAGTTTTCTTCACTTTCTTAAGTGCCTCGTTTCATCCTTTTGGAGGTAATATCCAGGCACCGTGAGTGATGAGTATGCACCTCGAGTTCCACATGTCAATGGACAAAAAGAAATACCTGTTTCCCAAGATGTGTTTACTGAAAGCTGCTTCTTAGAGATTTGGAGCAGAAAGAAAAAAAGTGATTATCCACTACACCAAAGATTGCTGTTGATTGATGTTCCAAAAGCCTTTTGAACTTAGCAAAGACTGAAGATGCAATACGGAGCTTCGGTCTGCCTCGTGCCCGGCCCTGTTAAGAACATCTGGCATTATTGCTACACTTGGCACAGTTCGTGAACCAGTATGGCTAGCTGATTATTGACTGAAGTCCAGATCTTATTCAGACTTCCTTATTCCCTTAATATCCTTGTTTCCTCCTAGAAATTTGCCCCACACCCCTCCTTCCTTTCGGTTCCCTTTCCCAAGGCTTCCCTCGGTTGTGACCAATCCTGAGGCTTCACTTGTTTTGGATGACCTTGACAGCTTCCAGAAGGTCATCAGACTTGTATTGTAGACTTTGCTTTCCTGTGTTGTCAATGCTCTTCTCTGGATGGGAACAGGTGCAATTGCTTTGCAGGAAAGAGCAAGGAGGTAAAGTCTCGCTCTCCCTGCACTGTATCAGGTGCACACCCAGAGCGGCATAGTGTGGGTGGCTTGACCCCTTCCTCTGACTGGATACTGGGATACTCTCTGTAGGCCCCCGACTGCCGAGTCCTTTCTTCCCCCTTCCAGCCCGCTGGCTTTAAGGAAGTTGCTGTGCACATCCTGTTTCTAAGGAAGGGCGGCTATGGTTCCTATCCTTGAGGTAGGTACCCAGGTGACTTTCAAACCTTATGAGTGTGACATCTGTTGGTTTCCCCCATTTCTCTGTGTATTTGACCATTTGTTTATGGCAGGACAGTTTCACAGGTAGTTATTTTATACTTTAGGTTGGAATCCAGTACTCTGGTTTATTTTGTTGTTCAAATTGATCCTGCTTTGATCATTGAGAGTTCTTCCAATTGACTTCTATATCCTGATGACATATACTTATCAGTGTGTGTGTGTGTGTGTGTGTGTGTGTGTGTGTATGTATGTGAGAAAGAGAGAGAGAGAGCAATGTGTGAGAGAGATGACGAAGCTATGAGTAGGAGAGTATATCCCAAGTATATACATCCATATTCACATTACTTTCTTTATATACATCCATATTCACATTACTTTCTTTCTGGTTTTGAAAGGTACATTGGGTTCATTTGGTGTATTTCCCGAGTCTGTCTGACTTCCTGATGTCTCTCTGAAAGACCCTAATTCATTGGAGAATGGCATTAGAAACCAAGATCTAGACATCAGCTGTGCTCACCACTGCTGGGTTATCACTCCTTATAGGTACCCTCAGCTAACAGAACCGAGCTCTCTGTGTGTCTCTGTCTATGCATGTGTGTATGTGTTTGTATGTTTATGTTGGTGTGCATGTATGTATGTATGTATGTGTGTGTGTTTGTACATGTGTCTGCATAAATGTGTGTATCCGTATGTGTTTGCGGGTATGTATGTGTGTGTGTGCCTGTCTTCGTGTGTGTGTGTGTGTATATGCATATGCAGGTGTGCATTTTATCTTGGTAGATTTAAAAGAAGCAAATCTCAAGTGCTGGGTCATGGAGAGGCTCACCACCTTCTTTCCCACAACCAGCTGTGGAAATGGTGTGAAAGGATCTGGGGTTGTGCTGCTGAACCTGTAGAGGTCAAGTGGAAGGCTGTTTCTAGCATCAGTTCTGAGAATCAAACATAATCATGAAGTTCTTTGCTCTAAAGAAGCTGTTTGTCCAAGCTAACTGCCACCTCACAGCGTCTGACCTGACTCCGTGCTCCTTGCGCTGATCCATGCCTCGAGCTGCTTTTCTGCTAATTGCTTAAAATTAATCTGACCTTTTCCTACAAGTGGCGCACAAGAAGATTTTCTTGAGTTGGCAAAGCCAATTTCTCATGCAGTTTTTGCTCGGCAGAGGCACTCAAGGCCTTCTGTTTGCTTGATCCTGCTTATTTCCTGAGCATATAATTTAAAGGCTTGGTTATGAACTCAAGAGTTGGTGAGCATGCAGGGTTGTGGATCATGTCTGTGGGAATTCCTTGCTCCCATGGGAGCATTTCCCTGGCTCAGTTCCTTGTCCTTATCTGACAGGCACCTCACAGGCGACACCCCTACGTATGCAAGAGTGAATGGGCCCACATTTAGGACCATCTTGCATGCACTGTTTCTCATCATTGATGGATTAGCAAGACATGGTCTTTATATGTAGGTGACTTTTTGCATCCATGTCTCCCAAACCTCAGCCACTCACAACCCACCAGAGTGATGGGAACCTCCTTATAGAGACAGCTGCTTGCCAGAGACCACAAGTACTCACTGATTTTTTCTTAAACACATGAATGATAACATTGACATGAGCTGCATATTTGTCACTATACAAATACCATTTGTAGGTGGTGTTTGAGACCTGTAACATTCTCTTCATATTTCTCACAGAGTAGACGCACATGGAACACCTCGCTGGGTGAATGCATACTGGGTGCAGGCACACTGGCTGCATGTATGGACAGCCATGTACATTGCATAGCTCAGCATGGCAGAGGGCAGAGCTGACCAACACAAGACCAGTGCAGGTACTGTGGGAACTAGCACTGCCTAGCAACCAGGCCCCATTTGGTGGAGTTCTGTTGAAGAGTTTTAGGAACTTTTGAGGGGAAAAATGACCAAAGACAATCCTACTTTTCTGTCTAGATCTATCAGTTGAGCCTCTGTTATGTGCCAGACCCTGTGCAAGGTACTCTTTCAAAAGATGCATAAAAACTGGCCAATTGCACACCAGAACTACTTTGCTACTTGCTCAGACAGAACCTTGGGACTGTCAGCTCCTCCCATAGTGCAAAGAGAAGACGGCTGAAGGCCCACCCAGGGAAGAGAATTCTGTCATAGCTCCTTTGAAATCAAGCACCTTGTTTAAGAGTTCAAAGCAAGACCACTGGGGCATATCGGCTTTGGTCCTACCGATTCAGCTGACAGGAATGCATTTACTTTGCCAGAATGATGCTGGTTTTAGGGTTCTTTCCCCCACAGGCTGGTCTGTGGACTGTGTGGGAATGCATCAGCTCTCTGGAACTGCAGACCACCAGACCCTTTCCCAGTACGCATACAATCATAGAGGGCAGACAGTGGCTGGCTGTCCATTGTGTTGTCTTTGCATCTGGACTGCTAGAAGTTAGGAACCCCAATCCTCCAAACCCCTGGCCCACTCATAGTCTTACAGAGAGGAGTGGGGAAGTATTTTGGGTCCATCTCCATGATGGACTTGGTAGGGAGCAGGAGGTTGGATTTTCCAGCGTACCATTTTGTTGGCAGGAGCAGAGCCTAGTCTGGTTCATTCTGGAAGTGTTTTCTGGGAAGGCAGCTGCCATGGGAAACGCCCGGAATGGGCACACACACTGGTCATCCTCTGGGTTTCCAGGACCAAAATGCAGATTGCAATTTTCTCAGCACATAGATCAGGGGCCCAGATGGGGTTGGGTGATGCTGACAGCGGGGCTGGACAGGAAGGCCTTCTGCAGGCACAGAGGAAACATCCCTGCTAGCAGCCAGGGGGTGGGGTGGGGGACCAGAGGCACGTCTGTGGCCCCAGTAGGCCTGATGAGGAAAGGGCTGGCAGGCAATGCTTGGCAGGAAGGGAAATGAGTTGGAGAAACTTTAAAGATCTCTTCCTATAAAATAAACGTCCAGAAGCACTGGAAATGTACGTCTTTAGTAAAGTCAACATACTCAAAGACAACACGTGTACATTTTTCAGTGAAACCTTACCGGTTACAAAGGCCCATATTTTCAAATTCCAAGAATCTCAACTCATGCAGAATTGGCCTCTTATGCTCATTAACATCTGCGGCTACTCCTTAGAAGAAGTTGCTATAGCTATGACAACAAATTAATTTAACTCTTTTATTTGAAGCAGCTAAGACTGGAGGAAACCTCTTGGGGTTTCCTTGCTCCCTGTTTCTGGTTCATATGAAAAGGATATTGATTCAAGTTCCGCCTCTGTGCAGCCAGAAGCAACTCAAAGAGCCCCATAATCCTCTTCTAGAGCAAGAGTCCTAGCAGGCTCAGAGGGAACTGTGCTCTGAGTGACACATTATAGCTTTCTATTTTTTATTATTATTTTATTAGTGTGTGTGTGCCCACGTGCCCACGTGCATATGCGTGCATATGCCAGAAGATAAACTCAGGTGTCATTTTTTTCAGGTACCATCTACATTTACTTATGTACTTTTATGTGTATGAGTGTTTTGTCTACATTTATGTAAGTGTACCAGTGTTGTGCAAAGCTGTAGAGACCAGAAGGGGGCATTGGATCACCTGGAACTGGAGTTATGGATGGTTTGGATGCTGGGAATAGAACCCAGGTCCTCTGGAAGAGCATCCAGTGCTCTTAAATGCTGAGCCATCTCTCCAGCCCCCATTTACGCTTTTTTGAGACAACATCTCTCACTGGCCTGGAACTTGCTGAGTCAGTTGGCCGACCACGGGGCTCCGGGACGCTTCTGTCTCCATCTTCACAGTGCTGTGATTACAAGTGTATCCTGCCCTGCTTGGCTTATTTTTACATGGGTTTTGGGGATCCACGGGGCCCTTAGTCTTCCCAGGCAAACATTTCCCATCTCCCCAACCCTTTTTGTTTACTTTTATAAATGATTCCTGTTTCTATTACAGACACTCTCAGCAGTTAGGTTTGAAGTGAGGCTTTTTCAGAATAAGCAGGGTCTGGCACATCATGCTTTGGAGCAGGAACTCCATTTAGAAGGCATCCGAGAGACACTGAAGGTTTACTGGTAGTCAAGTGACATTTGGGAACTGTATTTTACAGGCAGTTTGAAAAAGCATTATTGGAAATAATAATATATAAACATTGGGCTCTTAGCAAGATCATTTTCCTTGAAAATGCCCACAATGTCTCTCCCTCTCCCACTGGGTCAGGCATGTCCCATTTACAAATAGGTGGTGGTCCCCAATGTGTCCCCAACAGGAAGCAGAGCTCTTTAATACAGGGCCCCATTGAGGTGATGTTCCAACAAGTAGCGAGGTTTGTTCTGCAAAGCTCCCATGCTGCACTCTCTCTGCCTGGGCATTCCCTTCAGAGCCCACTCCTTCCACGTCCCTCCCCACGTCCCCTTCCTGCTGGCCCTCTCCTGGCATTGGATCTCCTCTCCAGCAACCAACTGACTGCTTTTCCCATGTTCTTGGGACTCTCTTCTCCTCTCTGTGCTCTCCTGCTCCACCTTAGCTTCTGTCGAAGACCCATCCATGTGCATCTGTTGAGAGCGAGGAGAAAGGTTCCTCCTCGAAACCTCACCGTGCGCCTTTGGTCCAGTAGAGTGCCAGCACTCCCCCGTGAATGAATCTCTGCTCCTATCCTTGTCTGTGAATCCCATCTCCTCATCTGTCACATTGGGAGCCCTTAGGAGGCTGCAGCTCCTACCAGCATCCAGCTGGACCCTATGAGGTCCCTTAGCCAGTGGATCCCAACCTGCAGAAGCTGTGGGCAAAGTGACAAGTGGCTTGGCTGCCTTGGTTGGAATGGAAGTGGTTTGTTTGTGCATGGATGCAACACTGGCGTGAAAATGAAGGAGAAGAAGAAGCTTCCATGTCTGTCTCCACAGTTGTGGTGCCCTTGCACACACAGGCACATACGTGTGCGCATGTGGCCTGCAGTGACTAGAGGTGAATTCTGGTCTGTCGGAACCTCTGGCCTGTGGATTCCCTTCAGTGAGGGAAGGGAGTTGTTCATCCCTGAGGTGGAAACAGGTTGAAACACAAACCTTGTTCACACCACCAGCCTCACTTGGGGCCTCGTGTTTGGCTTGACTTTTCGACTTAATTACAGTGACTTCAGACGAGGTTTCTGCACGTTCATTCTTCCCTCTCCTTGTTCTCCACATCACAGGTTCACCTCCTCCCCGAAGCTGCTCCTGACCACCTAGGTTCTGTTGACACTAAGGCCCCACCTCCCATCAACCGTGTAGCTCAGGACCGCAGGCTGCCTGCAGAGTTTCTCTATTTGTGTTTGATTTATGGAGCAGAAACCTGAGTTCAGTCTCATATTTCCAGACACAGCCAGGCTGTAAGCCCAGAACTTGAATCCTGGGGCCTGGGAGGTAGGTATGAGAAAGGCCCCACCACTAGACAGTGTTACACACCCTCCTCTTCTCAGCTGGTGTCCTGGTGAGCACTCTGACAGCTGTCTCACCTTATCATATCTTATCACACATTATTACAGTTGCACACTTCAACCTGGTTATCAGATGCATGGCTTTTTCTTCCCACACCACCTGGGTTGGTTAATATTTACTGGTGACTTCTGGGACCTGCAATCACCTAACTACTAAACCTCTAGACTTCTCTGTGAGGTGGGGAGACTCACCTTAAATGTGGGTGACAACATCCTCATGGGCTGAATGAAAAAGGAGAGAGTGAGCTGAGCACCAGCACGCATCTCTGTGTCCTGACTGTGTGCAGTGTGACCGCTGCTCACACTCCTGCCACTGTGCTTCCCCAGTCATGGACTGCTTCCTTGAACTGTAAGCCATCAAAATTCCTGAAATTCCTTTTATTGGGAATTTGTCCCAACAACTAGAAAAACAACAAATACGCAGCCAAATCCCAAATTCTCCAGATACCTGTTGGAGGTCCTACAGTTCCATTCTGACATTGATGACCGAGAAGTAGTACAAAGGCCACAGGTGACGAACTCAGTCCACACAGCAGCCTCCAGCCCACTTCACATGCTGGTCCTGGGAAGGGGTCCCCACATGATTGGCACTTAAGTTTGGCATGGCTTCAAAGTGGGGTTCCCACAACTTTCTCCATGTGTCCTGTAATTCACTGCAGTGGCACACAGAACTTGGGGAGACACCTCCTTATATTTGCCTGGTTGATATAAGAGATTTGATAAAGGGTATATATATGTATATATATATATATATATATATATATATATATATATATATACACACATACACACACACAGACATATTTAGAACTGTATCCCATCACCTCAGCCTGGTTATTATACTGTTTTCTATAGCTTTTATCTTCCCAAACTGAGTCCATCTCTGCTTCTCCAAAACTGAATGGCATGGATGCTCCTGTTTGCACTGGGACCCAGCCAGCTCCAAAGCACACATTTTGTTCCCTGTGATGCAGCAGGAACACTTGGATTTTGGCTCCTTTCTCTGGACTCAACTTACCAGTGTAGCTTCTCGGAATGGACTCTTGACTGAGAAAGCTGTTCTGTGGGTGAGAATTACCTAACAAATAGACTGAATCTTGGATATCAGTGGCAGAAACCCAAATAAAGTCTGCCTCTGTAAAATCAAGATTCATTAAAAAAAAGAAAAGTCCTGGAGTATTTCCAGACTTCACACACACACCAATCAATCAGTCAATCAATCAATTGATCAATCAGTCTACAGATACAACAGATGCCCTAAAAACTGGTCTCTAAACCACCCAGATCCTTTCTTTAGCCCTGTTCTTAGTGAGGTCCTGGCTTCGTGGTGTCAAGGTGGTGGCTAACAGCTGTAGTCTCATATTCCCTCAGCAACAGCTGCTGCAAAAATTCTCTTCTTTGATGATATAAAGTTCTTCAAAGTGAGCTTCTATGAACTTACTTAGGCCATGTCTTTATTTTTTTGCATTTTATTGAATTTTTGTGATTTTTCATGTACTACAGGTTGATGGCATTTAGATCTGCTCCCCGTCCCCATCTCCCTCACTGTCCCCACTCTATTTAATATATATGATATGGTCTATTTGGCCTACAGACTGTGATTTGTGTACCCCAATGCCCATCAGTGTGGATTCATTCACTATGTCTACCAAGAGTTCCAACCCTATAAGACACTGTCTCTCCCCTCCCCAAACTATCAATTGCCAAAAGTTCCTTAGATTGGGTTAGGATTTCTTACCTACTTTCATGTCTATACTGGGGTTTTGTCTGTTTTGAGCTTGCATAGGACTTGTGCATGCTGTCACCACTGCTTAGAGTTCATGTGAGTAACTGACCAGCTGTCCAGAAGACTCTGTTCCCTTGTGGTCATCCACCCCCTCTGACTCTAACAATCTCTTCACCTCCTCTTCTGCCCTCATTCCCGAGCCTTTGGAGGCAGAGGTTTTTACCCTTGAATAGGACAGCTATTTCAGACCTCTGCCTTTATATTTTGAAAGTTTGCTGTGGTCAGATGGTGTAGAATAGAGTGACTAGATCTACCTTTGGCACTGGAAGGAGGGGTTGTCAACCAGAATCACAGGGACTGAGTGGGAGACGATACTTCCCCCAAAGGACCTGGCATGAGAGCAGACTGGAAGTCAGGGGACAGAAATGGCGCCCCAGCTTTCTTTCCTGTTACTGTGATAAAAAACTTCCTGACAAAAGCAACTTTTACAAAGAAAGGTTTATTCCACCCTTAGTTCCAAGTTATAGCCTGTCCTTGCAGGGAATCAAAGTGAGAACTTGCAGCCAGTCACATCTACAGTCAGGAGCTGAGAGAGAATGCATGCAGGCTGCTCAGTGCCCAGTGCTCAGTGCCCTCTCTTCACTTACACAGTCCAGGATCCCCTGCCTAGGGAACATTACCACCCACAGTGGGATTCCCATATCAATGAATGTCATCAAGACAGTCCCCCAACAGACACGCCCACTGACCAACCTGATCTAGATAATCATGAAGACTCTCTTCCTATGTGATTCTAGATTGTGTCAAATTGACAGTTATAACTCAGCACCACAGAGGGCCAGTATCTAGTCAGTTGTGTGACCGAGTCCCTGCTGTCATCCCGGGAGAGGTTCATGACAGTTGACACAGGCATGGGAAATGATAAGATCCACTTTCAGTGATGGATGTAGTGTCATAGCTATTGTTCTTGGTAAGTCTGAGACAGCAGCACTCCTTGTCTGAGCTGCCCAGTAACCTCCACTGCAAAACACACAGGGCATAATAATAATTCATACATGTGCTGTGGCAAGAAGATAATAATAAATAAAAGAAATGGCTGTGTGGCAAGTTTCTTTGAATCAGTAGCATACATGAGTTCTGGCATAGTTTAGAAGGCTTGGGCCCTGGAGAGGAAATGCTTGGTGAAATATTCCACACCATCCTGATGGAGGGAAAAGGTCCATAGTAAGGAATGGGCTCGCAGCAAGCAGTGGCCCGGCTCTCCCACTGACATACTTCAAAGTTGAGCGGTCAAGGAAGCTAGAGTGAGCTTCTAATCTTCATGGAGAGAACCCCTTTTGCAATATCTTGAGTCTGAGAAGACATAAATTCTCTAGACTCTCAGTCAACCAGCGGGGAGGGGCATCTCCAGGAAGCAGGCACTAGCTGGAGGTTGACCGAGTCTTACAGAGATACAGCCCAACCCTGGTATAGCTCTGCTCCTGGAAGGTGAGGCACTTACCACATCAGTCTGGTCCGCCTACAGAGGAAAGGCAGAGAATGACATATGGAACTTACACAGAATGTTCATACACAATGTGTGGCATGAAAGAAAATGTGATTAGAAATGATTTTTTAAGGCCAATTCCAACTGACAAGACAAAAAGCAATAAAATCAAAATAGAGACTCCTCACAAAACTGAAAGTCAGGCGAACATCTGATCCAGCTATCCACTCTCAGGTATATATGCTGGGTTCTCACCGACAGGTAGGGCGGTGGAGGAGCCGGTCCAGCCGGTCTCCTCCAGGGGGCTGAGCGAGAAGGTAAGTGTCGACGACTCGCACCCCTCTCCACTCCGGAGAAAACACCAATCTGAGCCGGGAGAATTGTCCAGCAAGATCTCGCTTTATTGCGTCAGGCACAGTCTTATATAGGGTAGGGGTGGGGCTAAAAACATGGGAAGTAAAGGACCAATCATTTTTCACCACGTAGGCTGTAGCAAGGTAGAGGCCATTTTGTTATGCCTTGCTGAGTCACTCCTATGCGGAAGTGGAGTGTCAGAGACAGGCTGCAAAACTCGAGTGAGGCTCAGAAAGCTGCACCAGGCCACATGTCTGGACCCATGAGGCCCAACATATACACTCAGAGGATTCCGAGTCAACATGTAACAGAAATACTGGTACATCCATGTTCACAGCTGGAGACAAGAAATGAACTCAACTTACATGCCATACACAGATGAATGGATCAAGAAAATGCGGTGCAGATATGCAATTTCGTGCAGCTCAAAAGAAAAATGAAATCATTGCATTTACGGGATGGCACATGGAGTGAGAAATCAGTATGTTAAGCACAGCAAACCAGGCCAGACTCAGAAAGACCAACACCATGTTGTCTCCCATATATGGAGCCAAAATTTAAAGTGTGTGTGTGAGAGAGAGAGTGAGTGAAAGAGAGAGAAAGAAATCAGACACAGATGTTAAAATTTGAGAAACTAACTATGATTGGTATGGTTCAAAATATTTGAAATGGAGAAAAATATGCAGAAAAGTTGCTCAGAAACACCAAAAAGTAAATCACATGGGCATTCCATGGTTGAATAATGTGACGTGTTGTTAAAATTCCTTCTGGGGGGGCTGTGTAAACAACATCCACCCCTCTTCCTTTGGTCTCAATGGCAAACTGATGTATGATTCCACCAAAATGCACTCTGGGAAACCAGTGGTGAGGGTTTACTTCCAGGAGTGTGAGCGTTCCCTTAAGGCTGAACTGGAGTGTCTTCATGCAAGCCTGGATGGAGGCTTCCCAGTAGCTGCACAGATTGTTGAGGGAGCCCCTCCCTAGTCTTTCCCAGCCTGTATACTGCAGCTCCTCCCCCCATGCCATGTGCCATTAGGGCTGAATTGTGGCTTCCCTCTCGGGCGGGCGAGGGTCCTCTGTGCAGTCATGCTCCCTGTGCCTCCTTCCATGTGGTGTGTGAATACTCAACAAGCCCAGGTGTGAAGAACTTAAGATAGTGTGCATAGTGGAGCTCAGGAAAAGAGCATCTGTCTGCCAGAGACGGTCCTATGCAGCATGTATAAAATAAATTAATCATTGGAATGTAAAACTGAGCTGGGAATGGTGACCTGGAAGACAGACCAAAGGACGGAAAGGAAATCTAAAAAAGAAAATAAGTGGGAAAGACAGGACAGAGCATAGGAAACATCTATAAGAGTGAAAAGTCCAGGTTAAATGAGCTGGATTGGTATGAGGAAGAGAGGGCGCCTGTGGCAGAATGATATCTGAAGAGATGGTGCTGAGCAGTTTTCAAAGGAGATGAGAGAAGGCTCATGATTTTGAGCCTAGTGAACCTCAGGACAGACACAAAGAAACACTCTGCATTTACAGTAATCAAGCTGATGGAATCAAAGTCCAGGAGGAAATTCTCAAAACCTTCAGACAAAGAAAGACCTTCAAAAGGGCGAACTTAAGACAGATGGCTGACTTTTCCATAGAAACACTCTGCATAGAAGGAAATAGAAAGTGGGAAAAGGTGAAGCCACTAAAACGTGTAGCACTGGAGAGAGGCTCAGCGCCTAGGAGCACTGGCTGCTCCTGCAGAGGACCTGGGTTCTGTTCCCAGCACCCATGTCGGGAAGCTAACAACCACTTGTAGCTCTAGCTCCCGGGGAGCCAACGCCCTCTTCTGGCCTCCATGGGCACCTGCATGAGCATAGCAAACAAATTTACCTATGCACACACATGCACATGTGACATAAGTTTTTTCCTAAAATATTTTTTTATTTTTATTTTATGTGTATGAGCGTGTTGTGTGCATGTATGTAGGTGCACCCATGTTATGCAATGTCCAGGGAGGTCAAAGAGGATGTCAGGTCCCCTGGAACTGGAATTATTGCTGGTTGTTAGCCACCATGTGGGTGCTGGGAATCTGCAAGAGAAGTCAGTGCTCTTAACCACTGACCTATCTCTCCAGCCCCAGTAAAACAAATTTTTAAAAAGTGAAGGAGAAATAAAGATGTTTAGAGATCAAATGGTAGGATTAAGTTTCATCTCCTTTCAAACTATATGTTCTATGAAAAGAATGTTTTCAGGTTGAACAAAAATGATTCCAAATGGATGCCCAGGACCATAGAAAGAACAGGAGAATGCCAGGGTTGGCAGATGGAACTCTACTGATGCTCTAAAACAACAATAACAAGACGTTTAGGGATTTGCAACATATGGAAGTGAAATATATGAGTGTTTCATGGGAAGAAAAATACATCGAAACTTGTGATTGTGTGCTTGTTCCGAAAGCAGTAAAGATACTGACAGCAGAGAGATGGGATAAGTCATGGATGTGTGTTTTCATCTTACTGTGAGCACTGAGAGGTTAGGAAAGTCATATAAGAAGTTAATAGAAAAGGAAGGTAAATCATAAAAGTTTGTTTTTTTTGTTTTAAAGAAAGAGCCTAGTGGCTCACACAGCTTTAATCCCAGCACTCAGGAGACAGAGGCAGGTGGGTCTCTGTGAGTCCAGGCCAGGCAGGGGCTGCATCATTAGAACCTGTGGAGGGAAAGAGGGAGGGAGTGAAGGAGAGACAAAGAGAGGGAGGGAAGAAGCAAGGTCCTAATGAGCAAGAAGGTAAGTACGTTGGTAGGCTGAATCCTGAGGCTATCAGTCATTGCAGTGAAATTAAATGAACAATTTTAAAATAAGCTTTTGAGGCCTACAGTTGAGCCACACTTCCTATATGTGGTTTATAATAGATATACTTTACCTTTTTATTTGTTTGTTTTTGAGACAGTCTTCCCTATAGTCCCAACTAGCCTGGAACTTACTATGTAGGCCAGGCTGGCCTCAATCTTCCAGAGATCCACCTGCCTCTGCCTCTCAAATGCTGAGATTAAAAGTACAGGTCACCATACCTGGCTAAGTGATACACTTTAAATATCAACATGTAGAGAAATATATGCCATTTGGTAGTATATACAGAAATGAAGCTAAGGATAGATGAATGTTCATCTGTGTGTATGTGTGTCTATAGAGATACAGGTACAAACACTGGTTAAGGTCTTAAGAGCTTTAACACCATTTAGTTATAATAGATTTAACATACAAAGTTTGACTAGAAATAAATAAGGATATTCATAATGAAAACAGGCCAATTCTGGCCATAATTATCCTTCAACCATAAATATTTTCTTTATAAGTTTTTCAAAAAAATATACAGAAGAGGATCTCAGTGGAGACATCTGTTAAATAGCTTAGCATCAAATAATACTAATAACAAAATACTTGTTTTAGATTTTGGTGTACCAGGTGTTCATGAGGGTGGAATCTTAGTGGGACACCCACTTTGGGAAACAGTTTGAATGTGTCTTAGAAGACTCAATATGTACTTACCTTGTGAAATAAGAATCACACTCCTGAGCATTTCCTAAAAGTAATAAAAATATCTAGTTCCTCTTAAAGAATGGGTACATTGACATAAAGTGTGACTGAGCAAGGCTTCAGACCTTCCAGGATGGCTCTTTACCTTACTTGTAACTTGCTGTCCATGATATCATGGCTCTGTCCTCGCTGTCCCTCTGTTGCTGTGATAAACACCACGACCAAAAGTGATCTGGGAGAAAAGGGTTTATTTAGCTCACAGGTCACAGTCCATCGAGGGAAGCCAAGGCAGGAGCTCAGGCAGGAACTAAAGTAGAGACCAAGGAGGAGTGCTGCTCGCTGAGTGGCTTCCCCACTTGCTCAGCTGCCTTTCTTATTCAGCCCAGACCCACCTGCCTAGGGATGGCACCACCCCCAGTAGGCCGGGCCCTCCTCCGTCAATTAGCAAGAAAATGCCCGACAGACATGGCACAGGCCAGTCTGATGGAGGCAGTCTGAAGACATTTCTCATCTCAGGTGAGTCTAGTCTGTGTTAAGATGACAAAACCAACCAGCACAGCCCTGTGGGAAGATCTGGAATCCTTTCAGCCCGAGAGCGTGGCCCATTCCTAAAGCAGCCATTGTGGTAGATACTTCCACAGTGACCTCCCAGTCAGGAAATGCAAATTAGTGCGTTTATCATAAATCAAGACAAAGTAGCCATGGAAGGTGGAGGCCTTGCTCCACAGCTGTCCTCCCTCAAAGCTGGCTTGCAGTAGGCCGGCATTCGAGCACACTGCCTCTTCCCTGCCCTCTGGCCTTGCAAAGGCTATTTAAGAATAATTTCCCTTTGTCATTTTCCCTGGTTTCACTCAAAGCATAATGCCTTCAAATTTGCCCAAAAGCAACATAAGTCTTTCTCAATGACCCAGAATGAGCGCCTAGAGAGGCATATGGCAGGAATCTTCTCTTAAGCGATTTGATGGCCCTTCTTGGGAAAACAGCCTGTGCACACTGTTACGTCTCTCTGCCCTGGCAATCTCAGCAGCTGTGTAACCATTCCCACTAATCATGCAAGACCAACTTAGCCAAAGGGACATGACATGTTTGCCTGGAAGAGTCCTGCAAGCCTGCCTGTGCTGTGCCCGCATGTGACCGTATCAATGACACGCAGTGCAGTGTGATCAACGGAAACGCAGAAAGGCTGGAGACCTCTCACGACAAATGTCCCAAGTGACACATGAAAATAAATATCTGTGCCTCCTGAAACCGCCAGGGGTCACACTGTATGTAAAGAAATACTTCAGGGCTGGGGCGTGCGGTTCTGTTGGTAGAGCTGACTAGCGTTCTTGAAGCCCTGGGTTTGATCACTAGCACCACATCAGACAGACACTGTGAGGCGGACCTAGTGTGCTGTCAGTGCTGGTACTGAGGAGGTCTCGGCAGGAAGACCAGAAGTTCAAGGCCATCCTCAACTACATAGTGAGCTGTAGGCCAGCCTGGGCTCCATAAGACTGTCTCAAAAACAAGTGAAATAAAAACCACATTAATTTCACATTTGGAAAAGTGATTAAGACATCAGATGTTTAAGAAATGATATTACTTAGCCTTCTCTGCCTTATTTTCTCAACATCAGTGCACGTGTAAGCAATCGAGTCCCACTTTGTCCCGTTCGTAGCTTGCATCTTCTCTCCTTGGTGTCCACTCTGACCCACACCTGTGCCTCCTGTGTGTTTTCCACTGTAAGTCACCTCCTTTCCTTTCAGGACTTATCACCATGCCTAAGTAGTAGATGTCAGCACTAACAAGGATTTTCCCGGATTAAGACAAAAGCGTTCATGGTTCAGGCACCTCTCGTCCTATGAAGATGCATTATGTGGGGTCTGAAGAGCCTTTTCTTTCTAAATGTTGTTTTCCAGCAGTGGGTTGTGATTTAGGGTAGTGAAGTGTTCTTTTTGAGAACAACCAAGTACAGATCATCTTGTCTGATGTTTATAGAGATCATCTCAAGCTCTTGGGACCCCTCTCCCCTTTTACCCTCCCCTCCCTCAGATCCCCACTGATGATCTGAGACCTCATGCAAGGGGTGAATTCTTTCCATCTCTCTCTGTTCTTCTCTTAATAATTTCTATTTTGCTGAAACTTGTTTATCATGTTCAAAATATCATAAAAGACCAATTACTGTCTTTAAAAAGTGGTTACTTTGCACTTTCAGCCCAGACTCTGTGAGCTCACTCACAAAAAGAACACAGATCCTGAAGTCCATGTGTGATCGCCCTGGGACTGATGGCCAGGGCTTCATGGGGTCCCATCTCTGAAAAGAAAGGTCTAAAGACACAAGGTTTAGTTGGGAAGTTTGGCACCAAAGCACATTTGGTGACCCCGAATTGACAGTTTGGACAGGGAGTGGAGGGTGAGAGAGGAGTTGGAGGAACAATAAGCCAAATGATTATTTGACTTAAGTATCAGAGTGGGATGGCCCGGGAATCCCTACGGAGAGCATGCTGCAGATTGATGCTTCTCCAGAGAATGTTGAAATTCTAGATAAGACCAGGATGTTTTTGTACACCCGTTGGACTGAAACTTGTTCTTAAGTGGCTCAAGCTGTCCCATAGTCATGATACATGCTACTCACACATGGTCCTTCATTTTGAAAATGATTAAGTAATTAGGTCCTAGTTGCAGAGAACAATGTCTGATTTAAGGAAGCAATAATTGTGCCTTCAGATCAGGGAGGACGCAGGGTAGTTTGCAAGGGATGATGTTGCAGTTTGGATGGGAGGAGAGTGAACCAACATGGTTTTTGTCTTCTCAGCAGACTCATAATGGACCCTGCCTTTGCTTTGCTCTGAATTAAACATGACCTTGATTATTGCCTTCAAGTTCTGACAGCTTATCCAGCCCTACAGGCCCTGACCTTGTGTAAGCACACCTCGTCCCTCCAGAAACTCACTGGTCACTTACATCGACCTTCATTCTGTAGTCCTGTGTTCCTCTGGCCTATGTTCTAGGCACATTTAACCTAGAATCACGAAGAGTCATTCCCTCCAACTGACATGCTGTCTCTCCTTTCTGTAAGACCTGAAATGAATCTTATTAGATTAGTGCACATCTATAGGGTTCCCCTCATGCTCTCATTTCTGGGACTAGATGGAACTCCATTCACTCCAACATGTGTCAAATATCATATTTTGGCATATTCTTCATTCAAAGGTGGTCTTCAAAAGTACATAGCACATCTGTTTGCATCTATAAATAAAATAACAAGAACGGAAGCTGTGTGAAGCAGGTCATTCTTGGTACTTACTAAGTTATAGGCCATCTGGTCGAACACAGCTGTTTCAAAAGGAAAACTCAAGCCACAGTTCATCCTCTCTGGCACTATTGACATTTGGGCTGGATGACTCTTTGGTGAGGGCAGGGAGAGTCTGTCTTGAGCTTTGAGAAATGTGCTATTTATCTTCTACATCTTGATAGAGCCTAGAAGTACCTGGGGAGAGAGATTCTTACTGATAGTCTGCTTTGTGTTGGACTCTGGGCATGTCTGTGGGGATTGCCTTGATTAATTGATGTAGGAAGACCCAGGAGTTGTAGGCAGCACCATTCCCTAGGCAAGAAATCCTGAATCATGTAAGAGTGGCAAGACTCAGCTGAGCACAGACCTGAAAGCAACGGAAGATGAGTATGTTTATTTCTTCTTCCTCTTTACTATGGTTGTGATGTGACTGGCTGTTTGATGTTCCTGACTTGATTTCCCCACAATGATGGACTATAACCTGCAGGTGAAATCACCTGCAAAAGGTGAAATAAACCCCTAACTTCTCAGGGTGCTTTCTGTTGGGATGTTTTATTACAGAAGCAGAAATTAAACTCATGAGCAACCTCCCTGATCTCTACCCTGTAGATCTCATTAGCAACCTCACCCATGTGTGTTCCAGAAGGTGCCTCACCAGTGGGCAAAATCACCCCAAGTTGCAACCACTGACTTTAACCTACTTAATTGAAATAGATGCACATTTTAAATACTCATTTTGCATTTAGCAGATTATATGTTGAGGACCTGCTGACAGATGCCTTAGGACCCCTGTGATGTCATGATGGAACTGTGGTCTTGTGAAGTATTCTAACTGTGCTTGAATGGAGTAGTGTATGTAGTCTATGACCAAGCATGAAAGAGGTACCATGAAATCTCTGTGGACTTTTACATGTGGGCTCAAAATCAATTATCTTGAGGTTTCTGGGTAGAGTGCTATTCTCCAGCAGGGTCAGGAATTTTTTGTTTCCTATTTATATAAAAAATACTGTGAAAGTCTATACTAATACCTTCTGCAGTAAATAAAATTGAGCTTTCTAATGTCAGTAACAGAAGTAAATGTTCAAATGGTGTTTCAGTGTTTTTGTTTTCTTTTTTCTTTGTTTTGTGTGCATTTTGTATATGTATGGTGAGGGGGCCATATATATGCCACAGTTTTTGTGTGGCGGTCAGAGGACAACTTCAGGTGTCGGTCGTTCCTTCTCCCTTGTTTGAGCGCGGTCTCCTGTTGCTTACTGACCAGTAAGCTCTGGGATTCTCTTGTCTCTGCATCCTGCCTCACTGTGGAAGCTCAGGAATGACAGACTCTGGTACTACACTCAGCTTCATGTGTGTTGTGAGGAAAAGAGAAGGAGAGTGGTCTGACCGAAGCAACCCCTGTGTGGTGCTTCTGAGCAGGGACTGAGCTGGTTTCAGTCTCTACAAGCCAGTTCACTTCTCGCTGCCTCCTGTCCTAGGCCACAGTGTTTTGAGATCCCAGCCAGAGGGGTTGTCCTCAGACCTGCTTCTTAGCAGATCAGTGGTCCAGTTCTGAGCCCTCAGCCCCATGAGTCTATTGAAGGTCTACCACAGTTTTCAACCTCTCAGCTACCTCATCTAAGGTCTGCAGATGCTCACAATGGGCTGGCTATCCCTCAATTCTAGACTTAACCTCAGCTTTCTTTCTCCACTTAGGTCATGGTCCCACAGGGCTGGATCACTATATAAATTCTCCATTACTTTCAAGTGTAGTTTCAAACTTCTCCCACTTTTTCCTAGTGTTTTCAGGGAGAGGAGGGGTTCACATAACTGAGGCTTATGGTCAGAAGCAAAATGCTTACATCCTTGAATCGTGGTTTAATGAGTATCATACGTTGGGGTTCCTGGATCATTCTGTAGCCATTTCCCTGGGGAGACATGAGGGTGTTCTGACTCTTCACGGTGAGCCAGGCTGAGTGTCTTGTAGCTGATATCTGCACTTCTGCTTATTTCCTAGACGAATTCTTGGGAGTGGAATTGTTGACTCAAAGTGCACGTTTCTAAAGAGTATGATAACGATTTCCAGATTGCCTTGTGGAAGGCTGGACCAATTCACACTTCTACCGGCTGTGCATGAGAATGCCCATTTCTCGGCTTCCCACTAACGCTGGCATTTTATACTGTCATAAATCTGGCATGGCCTCGGCAGCTACCAGGTTGGCCGGAAGAATCGTAGCATTAAAAGCTCTCAGTAGTGTGAACCTGTGGGTCACAACTCACAGGATAAATCTGTAGGTAAAGTGACAAGGCCTGCAGTTCAGTAAAAAGCCAGTGGAGCAGGACCAGGGTGGGGAAATCTGCACTAACTGCGGCTCCAGGGAAAGAAGCGTCGGGTCACACAGAGCAGCTAAGCCTATGCTCTCCTGGATGGAAACGTAGGGTCACACAGAGCAGCTAAGCCTATGCTCTCCTGGATGGAAACGTAGGGTCACACAGAGCAGCTAAGCCTATGCTCTCCTGGATGGAAACGTAGGGTCACACAGAGCAGCTAAGCCTATGCTCTCCTGGATGGAAACGTCGGGTCACACAGAGCAGCTAAGCCTATGCTCTCCTGGATGGAAACGTAGGGTCACACAGAGCAGCTAAGCCTATGCTCTCCTGGATGGAAACGTAGGGTCACACAGAGCAGCTAAGCCTATGCTCTCCTGGATGGAAACGTAGGGTCACACAGAGCAGCTAAGCCTATGCTCTCCTGGATGGAAACGTAGGGTCACACAGAGCAGCTAAGCCTATGCTCTCCTGGATGGAAACGTCGGGTCACACAGAGCAGCTAAGCCTATGCTCTCCTGGATGGAAACGTAGGGTCACACAGAGCAGCTAAGCCTATGCTCTCCTGGATGGAAACGTAGGGTCACACAGAGCAGCTAAGCTAATGCTCTCCTGGATGGAAACGTAGGGTCACACAGAGCAGCTAAGCCTATGCTCTCCTGGATGGAAACGTAGGGTCACACAGAGCAGCTAAGCCTATGCTCTCCTGGATGGAAACGTAGGGTCACACAGAGCAGCTAAGCTAATGCTCTCCTGGATGGAAACGTAGGGTCACACAGAGCAGCTAAGCTAATGCTCTCCTGGATGGAAACGTAGGGTCACACAGAGCAGCTAAGCCTATGCTCTCCTGGATGGAAACGTAGGGTCACACAGAGCAGCTAAGCCTATGCTCTCCTGGATGGAAACGTAGGGTCACACAGAGCAGCTAAGCCTATGCTCTCCTGGATGGAATTTATAGATCTGGAGGGTGCAGGTCAAAGGGGAGAAGGGTTTCATGTACTCTAAATTAGGTTCTCATATCAGAACTATTGCAAGTGTGGGTACACTGTAAGGAGACCCTTAGATACCTGACTGGGTTCCAGAGGCAGTATAGACTAATGCCTACGCAGCCACCAGACTGGGGAAGCAGTTGAAGGAGCAGGCGTGTAGCCTGCACAGATGGGTTCCAGGAAGATGATAACTTTTTGTCATCTTTCTCGTTAGCTGCACATTAAAATATTTAAAAATAAGAAGCAGGGCGCTGTATACCAAACATAAAACCAGAAGTGTTTAGATCTGTTTCTCAGTGGTTCCCACGCAGGGATGGGCATGAGACTGCTGATCTCTCCAGGACCAACTTCTCATGACCTCTACTGCTGGGACTTGATGCATTATAGAAGAGGAAGCGTGTAGGCGCAGGATTTTCCTCTGTGTGGGCACTGTGTGTGCACATGTGAGCATGTTTATGGGAGTACACATGCATGCATGCACATATATGTCTTTATGCATGTCTATTGTGTGAGCACATGCACATCTGTTCATGCATGCTTTGTGCACATGCATATATGTGTGTGCACATGTAGCATGCACATGTGTATATACAGACATGTATGTATATGTGAAAGAATATTTGTGTGTAGTGTGTGCATACATGCATATGTGTGTGTTTCTCTGCTCTTCATTACCATACTTTGTCTTGAGCTTTGTCAGGGGAAGAATGTGGGCTTGCCCGTCCACACCTTGCCTATGGTATTGCTTGATTTGTTTCAGGCTAGCTCTCTGTCCAGCATCTTCTAGGGTAAGCAAATTTTTAAAAAACTGTGCGGGAAGAATGTGGCAGGAACTGCAGGTTCTCGCTGTGTGGAGGCGTAAAGTCCTCACTTTTCTCAATGGGCTTTTATTAAACTCTTTTCTTATTCACATAACTTCAGTTGGCAGTTTTTGTGAGGTTCTTGTGAATGAGTCTTCTCAATTCTGCTAGAAGAACAAAAATAAAGATGTGGCCTGTGCAGTTTATGATGCCACAGTTTGCTACGAAACGAAAACTGGTATGTAAAAGCAGGAGATTTGTGGGAACTGAAGGACAAAAACTACTCCCAGACAAAAGGAACAGAGCTGGGACCAGTGCACGTGGCCCAGGGGTGTAGTCTTCACTATCAGTCCCAGAAAGTGCCCGCATGTGCCAGCCCTGCCCTAGCAGCATGGTGTGACCTTTAACTGCTGGTGTGCCATACTCACAGTGAGGGAACCAGGGCTTGGGTTGGAAAACACTGTCTGGGTCCCCCGTAGTAAGTGACGGAACCCGGATTTGTCCCTGCTTCCATGAACTTCTAAGTTATTGGGGTGGGAGGAGTCTTGAAAAGAAAAGTTCTAGTTTCTTGTAGAGCCACTTTCATCCTCTGCTGAGTTTGGGCATTCTATTGATAAGGAATCAGCCTGCAGATCTTTCATTTGAGCTTGAGGATGAAGAAGGAGTTTTTATATTTCTTATTCCAACACAACTTTTAGGCAAGACCTTTCCTCATACTTAAGGAAAACACACACATGCACATGTGCACACACAGACACACACAAAAAAAATTTAGTTTATACAGAATATCTCTTAGAAATTCATCTAGAAACTTCTGAATTAGTCTCTAAATTCTTACAATAGAAGATTTTCAACAGAAAAAAGGTTTTTCAGCAGAACTGTTTCTCAGGAATCCCTATGACATTCTATCTCCGGGAAACAATGGAATTTTGGTTTTCATCAGTTAGAAAACTTATTGGTCAGTTATAAGTTATTCATACTCACACACTGGGTCTGTCAACTGATCTGTCTCTTCCCTCTTTTCTCATTCAGTTTTATCATCCTAATTGACTCTCTGCCTAGTTTTCCACTGCTTTATTGTAAGATCATTCTCAAGAATGAAGCAATTCTTTCCTTCGCCCCTGGGGATGAGAAGAGCGCCCTGGTGGGGGCGGGGACTTGGAGTGATGGTGCCACCATGGCTGTGATCTCTGTCTTACCCTCCCCCAGTCAGCTACCACCACACTGGTCCGTGTCCTGGAGTTCCCACAGTGGCGGTGTGGCTGCTCTCGCGATTCTACTTCTTTTCTACTCTTACAGTCCAGTTTCAGACAGGCTGCGGTCATTTGAATGAAAATGTCCCCCATAGGCTCCAAGTTTGGGAACACATTAGTGGAGCTGCTGTGAGAAGTGTAGGAGGTGTGGCCTTGCTGGAGGAAGCACGTTCGATAGGCTTTGAGAGTCCACTGCTTCCTGTGCCTACATGCAGAGGCAAGTACTCAGCTTTCTGCTCCTGCTACTCGAGCCAGCCTCTCCTGTCCTGTGATATACTTCTATCCCTCTGGAACCATAATCCAAGAGTCTCTTCCTTCTATAAGTTGCTTTGGTCATTGTATCTATCCACAGAATCAAAAAACTACTAAAGAAGTTGGCACCAGAGAGTGGGCTGTTGCTGTCGATGCCTAACACATTGGATGTTTAGACTTGAAAACTGATTGATCGAGACCCGTAAGCAGTTTGCTGGGCCCTTCAAGCAGAGGCCCTGCTTAAGATATTTCTGAGGGAGATGGGGAAGAGGCCTTCAACAACTAGAATATTTTGGCAAAGAATCTAGTTGTAGTCTGCCCAAAGCCTAAGAGCTTACCTGAGACTGAAAAAAAGTAATGAACTAATTTCTTTGACAGAAGAAATTTCAAGAAAGCCTAATGTTGAATTTGTGACATGGTTATTAATAATGAATAGCATGCAGATCTACAATGAACAAGAGTAAATGGAGCAAAAAGAATTACAGAGTGTCCGGTTTGGAGAGGAAAAGAGAACTAGGAAGTTTAATGAGGCAGCCAGTATCTTGGCATTACGGACAGGCCTCCATTGATTAGGAGATTAGAGACGCTGAGGAGAGGCTTCCAGATTTGTATTGATTTGTATCTAATAGAAAGAGTACCTTCAGGACAAGACCCCACCCAGGTATGCTTCCAGTTTGTGAAAGGAAGCGGTCTAAGGGTTTTTTTGCTCCTAGAAAACCACAACATGCAAAAGCTGCTGGTGATGTGGTTGAAGGGGGAAAGGTCCATCCCAAGCTACTGGCCAAACTTGGCAGCTGCATTAATGTGGTGCTGGCTTTAGAAGCATGAAACTTATAAGAGTGAGGATGTCACTGAGTCTTCCTCTGTGGTTTCAGAGAGCCATTGAAACCAGGCAGCATATGGCAGGGGTGTCCGTGCATAAAGAAGGCCCCAGAAAGCCAAGGGACCCTGAGAGGACATCGCATGAAGCTGTAAAGGTCAAGCCTAGTTGTAGTGGAGACCCCAAGATGTTGGTGACGCCAGAGTCCTGAGATATTTGCCAAGGAGAGCTGTCTACAGAGGCTGGTACCAGCCTAAGAGAGGTGAATGTTGAAGGCAAAACTGGAGGAACTGAGCTATCTAGGCCCTTTGGAACTAAAGTTTCAAATATTGGACATGGAGCTGTAAGATTTGGTGTTTTCTTACTGATTTTCAGTCTTGTTTTGGTCCAGTATCTCCTCTCTATGTCCCTTCCACCATTATGGACTCTCCCAATGGAACCATAAGCCAAATAAATACTTCTTTCTATAATTTGCCTTGATTATTGTATATATTCACAGCAAAGAATGGTAGCTAATACATAAACCAATTCAAGAAGGCTCCAAACAGTTTAAGGACTGGTAAGGAAACAGGTGAGATCTAGCCTTAACTGCAGCAGAATTAGACCTTCCACTTTTCCCTGAGAATTCTCCATGTTAACGATGAAATTTAAATACCTAACTTGTCTACACAGTATTAGAAACTCCACAGCTAATACAGCCATGTTTTAGGTGTAAGATATTTTAATGATTCTGATCTTTGTAGCAAAAATCAATATTGGTTATCAAGGTAGACAGCTATATGTAGCATGATGTCGTGATCGGTCATGCAAATATTAGAGGAAGAAATGAGGGACATTTCATAATGAATTGACAGCATAAATCACAAAGCACTGGCTTGTTGCTTTTTCTTTTGCTGGAGCTCCAGCCTCTTGGCTCTAACGGCTTCGTGCCTGTCGGGGTCCGCACTTTCTCATCTCTTGGCTCTAACGGCTTCGTGCCTGTCCGGGGGCCGCACTTTCTTGTCTCTTGGCTCTAATGGCTTCGCGCCTCTCGGGGGCCGCACTTTCTCGCCTCGTCCCTCCACCCCCTGTATTTCTCCTCGGTCCCTCTCTCCCCTCTCCCTTCCCTTGTCTTTCTCAAGCACTCGGGTTGAAGCCTTGCACATGCCAGGTGCTGGGCTCTGTCCTTAGCTTGGACTCCAGGATTCCTGCATATGAGAAAGCCCGGGTTTCTGGTGGACCCTCCAAACTGGCTGAAGTGCCATGCTGTTTTTTTCCCTAGTGAGGTACTGACATGAGGCAGAGCAGATCCACACCAGGCAGACAGGGCAGTGTAGACAAGAGACAGAGACTGGTGAGAAGCAGTCCACCAGATCCACGAGGGGGTTCGGGCAGATGAGACAGCAGGAGGGTCTAAGAGGCCTCCCCGGATGGGGCCGAAGGTGAAGGGAGGAGCAGGTACTTCTTCACGCCACGTGGGCACAGCACATGCTAGTCTAGTTTAATCTAAACTCCTTTTGAAATTTTTTTATTTATTTACTTTGATATCATGTGTTTGTACATTTTGCCTGTGTGGATTTAAGTACACAGCATGCATAGAAACCAGAAGAGGGCATCAGATCTCCTGGAACTGGATTTATGGACTGTTGTTAGACACCATGTGGGTGCTAGGAACTGAGCTGGGGTCTGCTGTAAGAGCAGGCAATGCTCTCAACAGCTGAGTCATCCTTCCAGTCCCCTAAAATGTTATTTTTAGGGATATTTTGCTTATTATATTATGTATATGATATGTGTGTATGATGTGTGTGTGTATGACGTGGCAGGGCGGCATGTGTCACAACACCTATGTGTAAGTCAGAAGGAGTCAGTTCTCTCTGTCCTCCTTTATGTGAATTCTGGGGATTGAGCTCAGGTTGTCAGGCTTGTGTCACCTTTACCTGTGCAGTCATATTTTTGGCCCCTAAACTTAATTTTGATTGACAGATCATTATACACATTGGGCACAGCATAATATTTCAGTAGAGATGCCAGTTGTCTCAGGATATTGGCTGCATGCAACATCTCATCTCTGTTGACCATTTCTTTGTGATGAGAGCATTCAAACTTCTCTCTTAGTTTTATTTATGCAATACAATACCATTGACTTCAGGCCAGGGATCATAAACTCAAATGCACTCACAGGCCCAGCTGGTGAAGGTCCCAGGCCTAGTGTGATAGATGTCCTCTGCCCTCTGGGCTCCTGTGAGAATACAGTAGACAGGGGCCCGAGGAACTTGGCAACCTCTCCTTAGTTGCGGCCGGAAAGCCCAGGACTGATATTTATCTTTTTTTTCTTTTTCCTCTTCTAAGAAGTTGCACATCTAGGGGCTGCAGAGATGGCTCAGTGGTTAAGAGTGCTGGATGCTCTTGCAGAGGACCCAGGTTTGATTCCCAGAATCCACATGTCAGCTAACAACTGTCCATAACTCCAGTTCCAGGGATTCTGAGGCTTTTTCTAATCTCTGTGGGCTTGCATGACACAGGAGCACTTACATACATACAAGCAACACACTCATACACACCAAATAAAATAATAAAATATATTTTTAAAAAAGGAGTTTCACATTTGGAACTGCGTGATTCTCCTCACACTTAGATGTCAGCCACTGAGCAGATGGATAACCACGAGCAGGTCAGAACCACCAATGGCACAGGCCACCCTCTGCTCAGGTCGCCAGCCTGCACCATACAGCTGAGCGTAGATGTTCTGAAAACGTAGTCCCTGGACCAGCAACCCCAGCACCTCTTGGGAACCTATTAGAGATACCAATGCTGGGGACTGGTGAGATGGCTCATTTGGTCTTCATTCATGAGGACCTAGGTTCATATCCTCCACCCATGTAAACAGCCTGGTGCAGCAGTGTGTACCGTAATATCAGCAGTGGGGAAGCGTGTGTACCGTAATATTAGCAGTGGGGAAGCGTGTGTACCGTAATGTCAGCAGTGGGGAAGCGTGTGTACCGTAATATCAGCAGCGGGGAAGCGTGTGTACCGTAATATCAGCAGTGGGGAAGCGTGTGTACCGTAATATCAGCAGTGGGGAAGCGTGTGTACCGTAATGTCAGTAGTGGGGAAGCGTGTGTACCGTAATGTCAGCAGTGGGGAAGCGTGTGTACCGTAATGTCAGCAGTGGGGAAGCGTGTGTACCGTAATGTCAGCAGTGGGGAAGCGTGTGTACCGTAATGTCAGCAGTGGGGAAGCGTGTGTACCGTAATGTCAGCAGTGGGGAAGCGTGTGTACCGTAATGTCAGCAGTGGGGAAGCGTGTGTACCGTAATATCAGCAGTGGGGAAGCGTGTGTACCGTAATATCAGCAGTGGGGAAGCGTGTGTACCGTAATATCAGCAGTGGGGAAGCGTGTGTACCGTAATATCAGCAGTGGGGAAGCGTGTGTACCGTAATATCAGCAGTGGGGAAGCGTGTGTACCGTAATATCAGTAGTGGGGAAGCGTGTGTACCGTAATGTCAGCACTGGGGAAGCAGAGGAACACAAGAGGAACCCTGCATCTCTCTGACCAGCCAGCCTAGCCAACCGGTGAGGCTCTGGTTCAGTGAGACCTTGTCTTAAAAAATAATATTCAGAGTGATTCTGGCCTCTAACATGCACACACACATGCACCTGCATACCCAGACACACAAATACACACATGGATGCATGCATGCACCTGCACATACCCAACACATAATACACACACTTATACCTGCACATACCCATCACACATATACACACATGCACACACACACACACCTGAACATACCCTGACACATAGTAGACACACACCTGCACATACCCAACACATAGTCCACACACATATACACACATACATACTCAGCTGCACAAACCCAGACACATAGTACATAACACCTCTGAACATACCATGACACATAGTACACACACACCTGCATATACCCAAAACATAGTTCACACATACATACACACACATGCACATACCCAACACATAGTCCACACATACATACATACACACACACACATATACCTGCACATACCCAGACATATAGTTCACACACACACATGTGCACACATATACCTGAACATACCCTGACACATAGTAGACAAACACATAGTCCACACACACATATGTACATACCTGCACACACCCAGACACATAGTACACAACACCCATGAACATACCATGACACATAGCACACACACACCTGCACATACCCAGACATATAGCACACACATACATACGTGCATGCATGTACATACCAGATGCAGATGCTGAGGCTGTACCCCAGCCATACAGAATGAGAAACCCCACAGAGCTCTAAAGACTTTCATCAACAGCTCCATGAGATTTTGGTACTTGTTTAAATTTGAGGGTTTTTTTTTTTTAACCTTTTCAAATTGCTGCTGGAAAATCAGAAGAATAGGATTTCACAGCACATGGAACTATATGAAATTCACATATAACTCATATGAAATTGTCTATAAATCAAGTTTGCTTGTGTTCTCTATGGCTGTCTTTGAGGTACAGTGGTAGAGAGGGAGAGCCATGACCGGGACCATGTGCTTCACAAAGCTTGGGGTGCTGATTATCCAGTCCTTCTCCCTGCTTGGGAATGCTGAGTTGAGGGAGAAGAAAGGGCAGACTGAGGTTCGTGGACCGCTCAGGTACCAGAGCTTTAGACCCGAGGTGGAGAAGCACTGACAACTGCGTTAATAAGCAGATTTGAGAACAGGGCACAGAGAGCCTTAACGTATATGATGGTCCAACTTAGAGTTTTTCAACTTTTTGATGGTGCAAAAGAAATGTGGCTGCTTTAAACTTTGGGTTTTGTTCTTGCCCTTAGCTAGCATCATGGTTTGATCCTCTCTGGGCATCAGCAGAGTTGTAGCTCCCAGTGGAGCTGTGGGAGGCTCACAAGGGGAAATGTACCATATTCTACAATATGCTCCCCTAAACTCAGGTTATCCCATGTGATGGTTAATCTAAATGCTCAACTCAATGAGATCTAGAATCACCTTGGAGAAGGGCCCCTGGCACCTGTGGAGGTATCTTGATAAGGTTAATTGAGGTGGGCAGACCAGCCATGTGGGTGGCACCATCTCCTGAGCTGAGACCTAGAACTATATAGAAAGGAGAAAGGACACTGAGCTGAGTCCCAGCATGCATTGCTCTCTGCTTCCTGACCGTGGGTGTCATGTGACCTGCTGCTTTGACTGCCGCCATGTTGGACTATAACTTCTACATGTGGGCTAAATTAAACTCTTTTCTCCCTACAGTTACTTTTGTCAGGATATTTTAGGCCAGCAACAAGGGAAGCACCTGAGACAGCAGGGCAGGTGGACTGTGTGCATTTTCAGTTCAGGATATTTTCACCTTACTATAGCTTTTTCAGGACAGAAACCAGTCACAGTCTGAGGGGCGTCCACACAAGACTAAGAACAGAAAACTGCTGGGGGACCTCAAAAGAAATCACAGACCCCAACCAGCTAAGAGAGAGTTCAGAAGATAGTACCAGTGTGGCCCAAAAAGAAGATGATTGCAAAGAGAGAATGGGGTATCACAAGATGAAGAATGACCTTGGAGATATTCGTGGGGGAGGGGATGCTGGTGAGAGGTCTGTGGAGCAGGGCTCTCAACAGCCATGCTGGGCGCAGGAGAGGAGGGAAGCTAAAGATCTTAAGTAGAGGCTCTTCGGAAAGAACCAGGTTCCCCACACATGTCACAGGCCTCTGCAACCCTGCTGACGTTTTAATAGGAGGAGAACCCAGTTTTCACTGAGCAAAGGATACCAATGGAGGACTGCTTTGTCCCAGCACTCGGCTGAGTTGGAGATGGAAAACTATGTCTGTAAAAAGTGGAACATCCTTCCCACCCAGTTAAATGAGGGGCTCCTGAGACCTAGAGTTGCTGAGCTCTGCTCTTACGCTTAAGTCGTCAGGGCTGGGACCATGGCTGCAGCCGCGACACACACACATCTGTCCTCCATTCTTCCAACCCCAGAGGACCTCTTCTACCAGCACCAGCATGCACCTCTTTCCTTGTCTTCCTGTTCCTTCAACCTTTGACCTTCTGACTCAGAGTTTCCCAGAGACCAGGAACAGAGGGAAAAGCTGGTAACAGTCATAGGTCAGTTTTTGTCTGAGCATCATGACACATACATGCTCTTTGCAAGGTCTGTGGGAAGCTTGGAGCATGAGTTTCCGTGGTACAGTTAGAATGGGTTTACAAAACTTAGCAATTAGTTGTGATTCTGTTTGTAATAGGAGAACTTGTTTGCACTTGGCTTCCCAGAGTCCATAGCAACTTGGCTGTTCCGTGGTGACCGATAGCAGCCCTCTTTAAAGGACTTGTTATAGTCTGCTAATGTTTATTTGGAAGAGATTACAGCGGCACTTTGTAAATGGCCCTCAGTCAACATGGGACTGGGGCATTCTCTCTAGGAGACAGCTTGCGTGCAAACAAACCAGGAACTTAAGCTATTAACTTCCTCTGACTGACAGTTTTGAAATGCTGTTGGGGGGGTGGATGCACACATGTTTCCAGACATCAGATTAGTTGATAAATGAACTTTGAGTTGGAAGCCAAGCTTTCTGGTTAACACACATGGTGTGTGTTGTTTTGTAGCGCACAGTGTTTTATAAGACTATCAAGGTCATTCCCCAAAAGCAATGCTTTTAAAAAATATTATTTATTATTTTTATGTGTACAAGTATATTGCCTTCATGTATGTAAGTGCACCCATTTCGTGACATTCCCACGATGGTCAGAAGAACGCATCAAATTCTCCCGGAACTGGAGTTACAAATGGTTGTTAGCTGCCCTGTGGGTACTAGAAATTGAACCTGGGTCCTCTGCAAAAGTAGCTGGTTCTTTAAACCACGGAGTCATTTCTCCAGTCCCCCCAAAAGCCGTCCTATAATGTTTTAATATTCTAAGTATATCAGTACTCACATCCTGGGAAATATTACCTTTAAACTATTTCAACTCAAGATGAAGCACAGTCCTATATTTTATGCTTTATTCACACTGAGTTTTCTACCCTTCGATCTGCTTCTGTGACACTGTCACAGACAACGTATATAAAACCGCTATAGGAAAAAGGAAAGGGGACTTTTGTCCAGCTGTCAGTCCAGGACTGGCTGGGTGCCTGACTCATAAATAGACCCTCAATTAATAAACACACAACATTCCTTTATGAAAACTTAAAGGAAAACAATGTATTATAACCATTTACATCTAAATACAAAAAGCTTATAAAAGAAGTGCCATTTGGGTAAACTGCAGTAAATAATGAGTGAAATGGCATCTCATCGCTGTCCTTCTGGGAAATCACAGTTCTGCTTATGACTGGAACATTCTACCACTCAGATCCCATTGCAATAGTAATACTCTTCCTCCTCTTCCTCCTCCCCCCTTCCCCCTTCTCTCCCTCCTCCCCTCTTCCCTCTCCTCCCTGTCCTTCCTCTTCTTCCTCTCTTCCTCCCCCTCCTCCTCCACTGCTATTTTTGCTTGATTTTTGAAACAGGGTCTCACTGTGGTCCCACCTGGTGGAACTCACTATGTTTCCATCCCAGGCTGGCCTCAGTCACACAAAGATCCACCTACCTCTGCCTCCTGAGTGCTGGAATTAAAAGCATGTACCACAATGCCTGGCCATTTGCAATCTACTTCGATCTGTCAGTTCTGAATATTACTTCAAAGGATGACCATGGCTTACGTGGTTTAAAACAGTACCTGCTTAGTATATTCCAGGTCTCTGGGCCAAAAGTCCAGTGTTCAGGGCAATACCAAGCTCCAAATCCCAACAGGATCAAGAAGGCAATGAGGCATGCCAGCTCTGCAGCAGACAGCAGGGCAGGATCCATTTTTGCTCCTTGGTGGTGTGGCAGAAGGCAGTTCTTTGTGTCAAAGCCTTTAATTTTTTCTCTGATCTTCAAAGTGAGCAAGTCAGGACTGAGGAGATGGCTCATTCAGCAGAGTTGGATCTCGTGAACCCGTGGGGTGTGTGTGTGTGTGTAAGTAAAAGTCAGGTGTGATGGTGCATACTTGTAATTTCAGTGTTTGGGAGGCAGAGGCAAGAGAATCCCTGGAGCTTGCTGGTGAGGAGACTGTGTTTCAAAAATCGTAGTAAATGGCAGTTTAGAAACAGCACCAAGATTGGCCTCTGGCCTATGCATACACATGCACAGACTTTCATGTGCACCCAAACGTGCACCCTCATACTTGTGAACACACACACACAAACACACACACATAATGTATGCAAAATTTTAAAAATTGAGCAATACTGGTCAGGTGCCTCCCTTGTCCCATCTCTCTGACCTCAGCAACCAGTGGAAAACATAACTGCTTTTAAGGCTTCTCCTCATTACTCTGGGCCCATCTAAACATTCCAAGATGGCATCTTCATCTCAAGGTCTTTCCTCCTAATTCCACCTTTGCAGTCCCACTCATATTCGTGTTGCCTGGGATGGTGTGTGGACAACATTATTCTGTTGTAGACAATAAAGGTGTTATCCCCACTTTCCTGGCAAGGAAACTGAAGCCCTGTGGGGGAATGATTGGACTATATAGGCTGTGGATGCTGCTGCAGCCTTGGATAGACTTCTAGCCTGAATGTCCTCCCACACCATGTTTTTCAAGAGATGAAATAGCTCCTTGTACTATTACTCTGGTTTTGTAGTTGGAGGTGGACAGCTTGTTCTGTCCAGCTTTCCACCTACAATGCTCCTGGAAGGCAGGCAGATGCTCAGCCTTCTACCTCTGGGCTGTTAGAGAGGGACTGAGGTTTCTTAAGGGGATCTGAGTCCTGACACCAAGCCAGGATTTCTATACGTAAAGACACTCCTTATTAAGGACCCTCATTTTCAGAGGTACCAAGACGCTGGTACCTCCTGTGCATCAGATGTCTCTGGGCCAGGGCTGTAGGGCTGCTCGTAGGCCCTACAGGGAATGACTGAGGGCAAGTTCTCATGTGAGCCATTTCCCCCTCATGTTGCTGAGCCATGGGCAGGTGACCATGTGGGTAGATAAATCTGCCTGTCCCTGCTCCTTCAAGAGATGAAGAGCTGAGGGACTGCTGTCACAGTCTGCTGCGTGGCTGTAAGCTGAGTCCCAGCTGGAGGGTGATTTCAGCAGCCTGATAAAAACGCACAGTCCTCTCCGCTGGCTGCCAGTCACATGGCTTCCTGTCCACAGACTATCATGCCACCACAATGTGCTGTTCCCAAGTTGTCACATTACCACGCAGTTTTGCCCCCAAGCCATTATGCCACCACACAGTCTTGTTACTGTAGCCATGTCACCACCAGGTCCAGGGTCCAAGCCTCTAGCCCAGAGCAGTAAGGATCAAGAGGTTCAGGGCTCTGAGAAAGCAGAAGGTCCTGAAGCCTCCCAGCCTGCCTCTCTGGGGCACCGCCCATCGCTGGTGAGCCCAAGTAACCGTTACAAGTGTAAGGATTAATTCGTTCACACTAATGAAGAGCTCGGGGATCAAGAGCAGAGATGGGGCTGAAAGCCTTACCTCGGCTAGAGGAGTATGCATTCCCTGACCAGAGGGAGAGACGGACTGAAAAACGGTGCCGCCCGGGCCCCATGAAGAAGGGAGATTTCCAGATGCAAATAGTAGCCTAGCATTGAAAAACACAAGTGAAACAGCCTGCCCGTCTGCCTGCCCGTCTGTCTGCCTGCCCGTCTGCCTGCCCGTCTGTCTGCCTGCCCGTCTGTCTGCCTGCCCGTCTGTCTGCCTGCCCGTCTGTCTGCCTGCCTGCCTACCTGCCTGTCTGTCTTGACAGTGCCAGGGTTCAAACCCAGGATTTTACCTATGGTGGCCAGGATTCTACCCCTGAGCTACATCCCCAGCCCTTTGTATATCTATCAAAAGCAGCTTGTACCATGGGGACTGTGTACTCTACTGCTCAGTTGGACACATTGGTTGCTAGTATGAATTTTCCACTAGGGAATGAAGATCACTAAATCATAGATAAAAATCACCATCACTTATATAATAAGTAACAGGCCCCAAGCTGGGGCTCCCGTGACGGTGCCCTCCTGCAGGTAATTCAAGTTTGCCCTCTCTAAATTCCGCAGTGTGCGGATCTTGTGGGCTGTGGAGCCAGTGCACTAATAGTAAAGTGGTAATCAAGATGCCTCTAAATATTCATAGCAACAAATGTGTCCCTTGTGCCCCACGAATGCCAGGGCTGTGGTCTGAAGCACTTATTTAGTGCTGCAGAGGGACTTTGTTATTCCAGAGTTCCCTGAACGCAATACTTTAGTATTACCGTTCTGTCTGAAAAATGAAATACCTCTGAGCTTCCTGCGTGATGATGAGAATCGATAACTTTGGCCGTGGAAAGGGTGATCTAGACGCTGTGGCAGCAGTGGACAGGCTACTGAGGGTTATTCTCTTGATATGGCCCACCCTGCTGGCCAGTCATGTGGTTTCAGCTTCAGGTCAGGGTCAGATTTTTTAAGTCATTGAAAATCTGATGTGTGTGTGTGTGTGTGTGTGTGTGTGTGTGTGTGTGTGTTTGTATGTAGTGTAAGCACACGTGCAAAAGGAACAAAAGAAGAAGGAAGATACATGATCAAAAAGTATGAGCAAGTATTTCTCATGAGAGAAATGTTACATCACAAGATGTGCTGTCTGTCACTAATTAAAGAGATATCAATTAAGGTTTCTAGCTAACAAGATGGCTCAGCAGGTGAAGATATTCTGTGTGCCTCCAAGCCAGACAACCTGAGTTTAAGCCCTGGATCATACATGGTGCAAGGTGAGAGCCAGCTCTTACAAGTCATCCTCTGACCTCCACATGTGTGCCTTAACACACATGCCCCACCTACATGAGTGAATATATTTAAAAATTAAAAATAAAAAAGCCTCAGCAAGGTATGCATTTATACTTAGCAGATTGTTTCCTGACTTTTATTGACCAAATATTCATAAGGATGTGGACTGATGGAACAGATGAAACATTTATCCAGTCACTGGGGGTATATAACCCATTCCTGCATTAGGAAATATCTTAAAGATCCCTAGTGAAGGAAGATGGACAAATCCCACATCCCAGGAACTTCATCCCAGATGAAATCCAAACCTGTCCAGTAACTGTCGTGGACAACAGTATGTATAGCCCTGTAAGGAGAGGTGACCAGAAAAAGATCCAGGGAGGTCTGTTTACAGGACAGAAGATATATAAATTGTTCATATGACAGAATACTGCAAATCCACGAAAACGAGCAGCCAGCAGCACATACGAATCTACAAGTGTCAGACTGAGTAAACCCAATCAAGACAGAGGAAATGTGCTGAGCAGGAGGAGAACCAGTGTGCTGTGTGGGAATACATAGACTGGGAGCAAACTACAAAGGCAGTCAAGGTAGTGATCAATAGTAAATCTGGATGCTGGGTAAATCTGGAAGGGAGTGAGAGAGTGAGAGGGCTGAGAATCTGCAGCAAGAAGTGCTGCGGATACATTGTGTCCCTGGCCCACCCAGTTCCAAGTACTGAAACTCTAACCCCTAGTGCCTTGGAATCGCAACCGTTTGGAGAGAAGACCTTCAAAGAGGCCTTGAAGGTGAACTGAGGTCATATGGTGTATTAACAACCAACAATGCCTTAGAGAACAACCTAAGATGGTTTCGGAAGATGTTGTTCTATCCTGGCAGGGTAGGTATGGTGAGGCAGTTCACCTCAAGGAGGACCAGGAAGCAGGAAGGGAAGCCAGGACCAGAGGATGATGTAAGTGACCTGCTGCCACCCATGGGCCCCACCTCCTAGAGGTGCCACAGCATTCTGAAAACACCATCAACTAAGAAACAAGGAAAGAGTTCAGATTCAACTTATCCTAATCCAATGTTACAGGTGTCCTCATAAGAAAAGTTCAGGGCACAGACATGCAAAAGACCTTGTGAACAGCAGGCATCGTTCTGAAGGTCAGCAAGGGCGGCCTTAGAAGAACCCAGACTTGCCTGCAGCTCGATCTTGGACTCCTAGCATCCAGATCTCTGAGAAAATAAATTTCTGTTGAGCGAAGCACCTAGAGTGTCATTTTGTCATCTGAGTCATATCGATGCATTTTACTTATTGACCTAAATCCACTTTCCCTGACTTAAAAGATAGAATTGTTTGCTGCCTAAATATCTCTGACATATTGATTAGCATTTAATTGATCAGTTCAGCAAAAGCAGTTCTTTAAGCATTCTGAAATGGATATAGTTCCATTAAGGTGATCAGTATGTCATTTTAAGAAAAGGAAGGCTATGTTTTATGTTCTCCAGTGGGTAACAATTAAGAAAATGGGATGTATGTATGCTTTTAAACCAAGATGTGTAATGCAGTTAGTGGACTAGAATGAAAGTGTCTCTGTTCTCTTTCTCCATGGGACTTTTCCTGGGCCATCCACGCATTAGCTAACATACTGTGATGTTGATATTACTAACCTAACCAAATCTAGAATCACCTTGGAGACAAACCTCTGGTTGAGAGGGACTATCTTGATTGGGTAAATTGAAGTAGGAAGCGCCCCCCCCCCCGCCTGTAGGCAATATCATCCCAGAGACTGGACAGCAAAACAAAAGGAAGGGGAATCAAGCTGTCCGTTCCTCTCTCTCTGATCCTGACTGTGGGTCAGTGTGGCCAGCTGACTGGCACTTAAGGAAGGGGTCAGGGTTAATGTGTGCTGTGGTGGGGCACGGTCTTAGGGAAGGTTTGGAGGGCAAACAGAGAGCACAGGTGCCTATCCCCCCCACCCCATGCGTGGGTAAAAGGATGAGGGGAGGGGAGGGGAGGACAAAAGAGGATATCTGTGGGGCAACAGGAATAAGAAGTCCATACAGCCATTTCCCTGGCCCTGGATGGATTCCTTCTTTCATTCCCTCCTGTTACCTGTCTGGCACTCTCATGTGCACAGTAAATAACCACAAACTGACACACTGGTTAGTGGAACGATGCCCCTTATTGTGATGGAGGGAGGGGACAGAACAGCCAGGAAAAGGGCGTGTGACTTGGTTGGAGGTAAGGTGAAGAGGAAGCTCCTGAGAACCAACCTTTAAGCTCATCCCAGGTAGAGGATTCAGAGAAGCATTCCAGGTGCAGAGGCCAATACATACAAAGCATCAGTGAAACAAGGGAGCGCCTCTGCTTGCCAGGTAGGCAGCGCCAGAGAGCTAGAGTCAAGTGAGGAAGGTGCTTGGTATAGGCATGTGTGGATGCAAGAGGAGGCCAGGCTGCAGGGATGGAGCACCGACAGGCCTTGTTAAAGAACTGGTGTCCCATCAGTGTGGCAGAACGCTAGCAAAAACTCATGTAGAGCACAGTTGGACTGATGCAGTTGAAGTTGTAACATAGCCTTCCACTGTTGGAGAACAGTGGTGGATGGACAGGAAACAAAGGCGGAACAGGAGGGATCTGGATTAGAGGGGTTTTCCTCAGGGACTCCAAGTGTGGAGGAGGGACAGCTGGGGACTGAGCTAGAGCGAGGTAGAGGGAGGGTTGGAGGAGGGGCCTGGACAGTAGGAGTGGCACTTCTGCAAGGACTGTTGGTTTGTTCCACAGAGGGTGAGAGGGTGACAGGGCCCCCAGGATGACTGTAGGTTTTCAGCCCTGAGCAAATAGGGAAGTAAAGATGTCCTTTACAGACTCAGAGAAGAACGAGAAATGGGCAAAGGGAATGGGGTAGACGGGGCCTGATGAGAACAGAGGCCCCGGGTGTGGCCGATGGACCTGGTATAATGGCCAACTATCTCACTCTAGTCTTCTGTATTTGGGGTCACAGGAAGTCTCTAAAAAGAAAATCAGTGAGTCAGCTTCATTTTCTCCCTCCTCCCTCCCTCCCTCTCTCATCCCTCCTCCATCCCTCCATCCCTTTCTCCATCCCTCCCTTCATCCCTCCATCCCTCCTCCCTCTTCCTCCCTCCCTTCTCCCTCCCTCCCTCTATCCCTCCTCCATCCCTCCATCCCTCTCTCCATCCCTCCTCCATCCCTCCCTCTATCCCTCCTCCCTCCCTCCATCCCTCCCTCCCTCCGCCCTCCCTCCTCCATCCCTCCTTCCTCCCAGACTCCTCCATCCTTCCATCCCTCCCTCCTCCCCCCTCCTCCATCCTTCCATCCCTCCCTCCTCCATCCTTCCATCCCTCCCTCCTCCCCCTCCTCCATCCCTCCCTCCCTCCCTCCTCCATCCCTCCACCCTTATCCCTCCCTTGCTCCACTAACTATACTCATGGAACATGTGCAGACATCGGCAAGCCAAAGCCTGTAGGTGCAGCACAGGATGGGCCTTAGCCAGGTCACCTGCTGTGAGGAATAGAGGAATGGCTCCTGTGGATGTGGCGCTCTGCTCTGGCTGGGCATGACACCAGCTTCTGCCCAGCATCTGGAGAGAACCTGCACCTGGATGATCTGCCAGAGACAGATTACTATTGGCTGCAGTTGGGAGACACCCCTAAGGCGATTGGCTAACCGGACCTATAAGACCCCTCACATTTCCGTGAATAAATGAGATTTCAGTGGCTTGCTCTCCACATGCTTCTCATTCAGCTCTGGTTATTGACCCCATGCCTACTCACCTCCCCGCACTGTGGAGACCCCTCATCCCCCTCGGGCTGGCCCCGAGCGCAGGGACCCCCAACAAAAAAGCCCAGTGCTTTTTGACAAATTCTTCCTATTTATCTTTCAGGCTCATCCAGGAGTGTTGAATGTTCGACTGCAACTGGAAAACCGAGAACTGATCATAAAGCTGGAAAGAAATGAGTAAGCCAAGTTCGTTCTTGCTTACAGTGTAACAGGAGGGAGTTAGGATGATGTTCACAGAAAAATGCTCAGTAACTTAATTCAACATTCAGAGGAATGTTATTAGGTCACATTTCAAAAAATTAACCAATGGAAAAAGAAGGAATTTTAGCACTAAAGAAAGAACTAGTTTTTGCTTGTTTCTTTATTGCATCCTAATATTTCTTTTTTCTCAAAGGCTTAGTCTTCCAAGGAGAGAATCTAAGTATCTCCTGTTTGCTGGGATATTCATTTTCTACAATTAGTTGACTTGACAATTCCTGAGTTATGTAACAGGCAGAAAGTCTTTTTCTCAGGGAAATACCAACCAAACATATTTGATCTTTCAAGGCTTGTTTCTCGTGGCATGAGCTTCATTTTATGCTTTTATTTAAAACTTTGACTCTTTTATGGAAAAAATATAAATTTCCAGAAAATGGCACTACATTTATTTTGTGAGAATCTGGGTATTACTACATATTTTGTCTGGCTTCCCAGGAGAAATGGTGTCTTCTGAGAACAACTCCCATCTATGCAGTCCTTCACCTCTGACCCTCCCCCTCTGACCTGAGCTCCAAGGCACTCTTCCTGTCTATTTAATTTTATGAGAGCGAATAAGATTTTCCAACGAGCAACCAGTGTCTAACGAGTCTACTCCCTAAAGCCCACCTGGGTAAAGTCAGCAGCTCTCTCCTTCCAGAAGTGTTCCTCTCTTCTCCTCATCTTCAGTAAGATGCTGGGGGACGCCAAAGAGACAGTAAGAGGAGGCAGCGTCTCCTTCCCCAGAAGACGCCTACCAGGGAGGTACTCTCACAAAAACTGGAGTCTGTCTCTGTGTGAACAAGTCAGACCAGCTATTGGTATCAGTGCTTTGGTCTGTGGGCTCTAAGTAAGTCAGGTGAAAAAGACCATCTGCGACCAGTGTTCACATTTGGGATCGAAGGCCACAAGGTATTTTAAATCCGTGTGTGTAAAATGGCACCGCCTACTCCTGGACATCTGCAGTCTGCCTCTCTGTGTTTCTTCTTACATGTGTACCGCTTACCGCTAAGCACATGACAGACTTCGAGCATAGCGAGTACATAATTCGCATTAACTCTTACTGCATCCTGATGATCGTAGAAGAGAGATTTGGGCATACGTGTTGAATGCTCAGAGTTTTGAACTGAAAACTCCACGTTGCTTTACATGTGTCTTTCTTAGAAAAGTAAATGTTCTTAGGATCTTTATTTTTCTATTGTAATTGGTTGATTTGGGGGGCGTATGTATCTGGCGTATGTATTCACATTGTGCACACCCATGTGTATGCACACTCATAGCCCAGAGGTTGCTGTTGAACATCTTCCTCAAGTGCTTTCCTTCTATTTTAGACAGGTTTCTTCCTGAACCAGGAGCTGGCCAGTGAAGCTGGGTGGCTGCCTGGATAAGCCTCTGGGATCTTCTTTCCTCTGCTACTCGATGCTAGGATTGCAGATGGTGGCTTTTATGAGGGTGATGGGGATCTGAACTCAGGTCCTCATGGTAAAGCCAGCGCTTTACCCACTGAGCCATCTCCTCGGCCCCTTTATTTTTTCCATGTCAGTATATTGCAAGACATTTAAACTTTTTGTATTGCTGCTTGTATGTGGCTTTGGAAAACCTTTTGATGGAGGTAGCTAGGTGGTAAGGTCTTGATATGAAATGATTTCCTCAGGCTCATGTGTTTGAACACTTGGTCCCCAGGTGGATTGTTTAGAAGGGTTGTGAATCCCTTAGGAGCTGGAGCCTCTGAAAGAAATGGGTCACTAGGGGCTGGTCGTCTATTGCCTGGCCCCCTTCCTGTCTGTTAAATGGGTCACTAGGGGCTGACCATTTATTGCTTGGACCCTTTCCTGTCTGTTTTCTGCTTCCTGTCTTTGGGTGCCATGTGACCAGTTGCCTCACAGTCCCATACAGGTAGAAGAGTGGAAAGACTTAAAATCCTTACTTACTTTCACTATAAAGAGGATCCAAATGGAAAATTGAACACTGTAGGGGACCGAAAAGGAATAAAAACAACCACCGAAATGAAACAAAGTCAACACACAGACCCAATCCTGGCTAACCAAACCTTGGCTCTCCTAGTGACTGCTGAGACAGCCTTGCAACATGGCTCTGCTTCTCTCCTCCCTCCAGTCCATACTGTGGTCTCTAGTCTTACACGCAGCTTCTTCCCTTAGCTTGAAACAGACATGCTCTCCCATATAGAAAGGCTCCTGGGAGCCCATCCAGATCTCTCCTTTGTCAAGTGGCTTGATCATCCTGTTTGTGGCTCCTTCTGGAAATGGTTAACCCTCCATCTCTGATAGCCAGATAAAGAAGACTTTGATTTGGAAATCATTCAAAGGTGCCTTAATTTATTCCTGCCCAATCCTGGGTCTTTCCTAAAATAACTTCAAAATTGGAAATTTGAAAATGTGAAGTCATCTCTTCTCAATTATTTGTCTCTTCCCAATCACTCTGTCAGCCTATATTTTAACGGTATATGGAATAGCCAGATGTGGTGATGCACTGTGATTTCAGTATGTAGGAGGCTGAGGCAGGAGAATTATCACAAGTTTGAGACCAGTCTGGGCTACATAGGGAATTCTAGGTCATCCCTATCTTTAAAATAGACTAAATAAATTACTGTAAATTTAAAATTAAAAATATATGAAGCATATTCAGCATACTCTTTTGATACTTTATAGCTTTGTTTTAATTTCACAGTTGAAACAATTTTGTTTTTGCAGTAGTGGGACTCAAACCTAGGAACTCATGTGTGCTAGAGAAACATTCTCCCACTGAGCTATACCTCCAGGCCTTATCTGTGCTTATTTAAAAGAGATTCTCTTTATTATTTTTATGTTTATGTGTATCATCTGCATGTCAGAGCACCCATGTCATGTAGTATCCTTGGAGGTCAGAAGAGGGTGTCAGATCCCCTGGAGCTGGAGTTATGGTTAGGTGCAATGTGGTGCTGGGAACCAAACCCAGGTACTCTGCAAGAGCAGCCAATGCTCTTAACCACACCATCTCTCCAGCTCTGTACCAGTTTTAGGTATCACATTCTGTTAAAACTAATGCTTTCATAGTTAGAGAATTTAATGTTGTTGTTTAATAATGCAGTCTCTCAATACTCCAGTATAACCTTTTTTAAAAAGGTTGCATGTCTATTGCAAATGAGCTATAATTTTGACATAGCAAATGCCAAAAAACCTACAGTTTTGCAAGTAGAATAAAGTGAAGTGTTACTGTCATCCTAATGCTGTCAGACACAAAATAATGAATCATCCACTTATAATTAAATTTTAATTTCTATATCCTTTGGCCCAAGAGATCCAATTTAGAAATTTTAGCCAAATGAAGTTATAAGAAATAGAAAGAGATCTTTTAAATATTTAGCAATGAGGAGAGCAGAGGGTCTGACCAATCAGGGGGGCAGCCTGGTTGTACCCTGAATTACTGATTACAGCTAGGGATAGCCCCATGACCAAAAATGTTCACTGCAGAATATCTTCCTGAAAACTACATTCACAGAAGATGATTAATAAACTATGACTGAGCTATGAAATAGTGTACTGTTGAGCAGTTTGTAATTATGAAGATCTTATGTAATAAAAGTTCTGTGGTTTACCCAATGAAGCATCTTGCTAGGAAATGGCATTTCATTTTTATTTTAAAATAACACACATGCCATATAACACTGGGCACTAAAATTATGTTTCTATTGTTTTACAACAAGAAAGTATCACTTTTAAATTAGGAAGGAACTTTTAACAGTGTAAAAACTTGGCCTGGACGTGGTGGCTCATGCCTTCGGTCCCAGTACTCAGGAGGCAGAGGCAGGTGAATCTCTGTGACTTCAAAGCCAGCCTGGTTTGCATAGAGAGTTCCAGCCCAAGCAGCACTACATAATGAGACTTTGTTTCAAAAAATAAATTATAAAAAAACTGGAAAAGGTTTAAAAAGAAGGCTGACTACTGTTCATGAAAAAGACACATAGTACAGAGCCATTTTAAAACCTCTGACAACTTCAAAGAGCAACCTACTTATTGAGTTCTAAGTCTCTCAGTAACTTGAAATGTCTTATAATTATGCTTAGCGATTAAAACTGAAATAAAAATGGCCCTGGCCCCTTAAATCACAAGCACTCTCATCTGTGGCTAACACTGTCAGGAAGTCACCTCATTATCTCTACTCAGACTCTTCTGTGCTAAGCCTGTTCTCATGGAGCAGGCCAGGATTCTTATTTAACACTCATGTCAGGGAGTCTGTTTGATTGGCCTTCTAACATCCCTGATTTATGCAAAGATCTGTTGGTGGCTTAAAATCTGTGTTTGTGTAACCATAATTGAATGTTTAAGGAAATACAAAATCTCCCTAGAGCAGCATTCTTCATAATGTTGCCTCTGCCTATGGGATGGTGGGGACCAGGTTTTCAGCTTCTGAAACTGTGGACTTCCACACACCCAGTGAACTACCAACCATTCTTTAGAGAGGTGCTCCCGGAAACAGCATCTTTGAATGAAAAGCTTTCTGAGACAGGCTGGCCAGCTTAGTCATCCTTTATTCTTCCACTTTAGGATTTTTAGAAGTGAGAACAACAGGTCGCCATTCGCCACAATCTTCAGCCCTATGGAGCACTCTGTTTGCGTACTCCATCCCCATCACTGGTCTAAGGCGGTTGCTGGGGGACATCCATGGCCCACTGACTGTATACTTGGGGAATCTCCGGGTTGGAAGAACTTCAGTGTTGATGTTTATTCTATTTGGACCAATTCCAGATATCTCTAAGGGGCAACTCTAATTAGTACTTATTCCAGAACAATAGCAAAGGGCATTTAAACATTGTTCAGGGGTGGGCATAAATATCTAGAAGGTGTTTATTTTAGATTATCTCTTAGGCTCTGACCTTCAGGGTAGAGAAAATGTCTGGGTGGAGCTGGTGTTCAATGGGCTAGGGGTTGGCAAAGGAACCGTCAGGAGGATGCTTGCCCTTCGTCCGTGCTGACCTGGATCAAGGCAGACAGCTGGCGAAGCAGCTGCTGGTTGCCCTGGGCCAACGTGTGCAGCTTCATTCTGGCGCATGGTTTTGGCATCACTATGAAGACATAACAAGGTGCCCATCTCCTGGCAGCACAAAGCTGGGGGGATAAGTGAGCCTGACACGGCAGGATCTGGATTACAGAGATAGATTTCTGCACGTCAGAACTTCAGATCAATGGGCCAAAACTAACAAGATGTGATTTAATGGGGATAAATATAAAGTCCTATGCTCGACTTAACAACAAAAAAATAAACTCAAGTTTAGAAGAAAATTGGCGAGTCCTTCTCTTGAATGAAACCTTGGAGGACTCAACAGGAGCCCTCAAGGCAATGTAGCTGCTGGGAAAAGTAACTGTCGCCAAGCTTGTGCAGGGGCTGGCAGGTTATAGACTGGGGAGACCACCCTACTGGTGTGTGATGTCCCAGCCAGGCCGCAGCTAGATTCTGCACTGTACACAGTCCCAAGCATGGTGTCCGTGAGCCCTCAGCTTCCATGTTTCTATTTCCCATCAGTCCTTGGTTCATTCCTTTCCTCTCTGCCAAGCAGGGTCAGAGGCAGGGTCTTGACGCCTGGCTGCCACCTTCCACGCAGGCTGCTTTTGTCGTAGGCACTGGGTAAACCCTTATCCCATTGGCAAATGATGGGGAATGACCAACCTGCAGTAATCAGATGTGAGCCACCAGGAGGTTGGCCACCTGTCTTGCGGACTGTGGGTGACAATTCCAGGAGAAGAGCTTTGAAACCCAGCTGGTTTTGCTATAGTATATAGCTTAGGGTCCCCCCATTTCCTGATCTGCAGAATGGAGTCAAGATCTATAAATAGCCAGCGTTGAAAGATCAGTGCTCAAGTTATTTCTGATCCTCAGCTGTGAATGACTCAGTATGCCTTGCCTGCCTTGCCTGGGATATTATTATTTTATCAAAGCACACCATGGCTTCATTCTGTCCTTTATTTTACACTTTGTAGATGAATGAAAGCCAGGCTGTGCCTCTTTTCTCCCTGTGAGGCTCGATAATGGTCAAGCATCCCAGACCTGACATGCCCTGGACAGGATGAGCTAGGATGATCTTTTGGGTTCCTGTTGCAGAAGAGATTTTTATTTTACTGTTTCAACAATTACAGTTGTAAAGTCTTCACATGTGGAGAACCATTCCTCTTACCTTGTGACCTTGCAGAAGTCTAACCTGTCTGCTCTGTTCAACTTGGTGATTCTAAGTCATAGTTAAGTGAAAGAGCACAAAACCACCCCTCAGAAATTTGGTGTATTAGTTAAGTTGCCATGATAGAAAGGAAGGATTTCCTGACCAAGGGAAATTAGAAAAGGAAGAGTTTATTTAGCTTACGGTTCCAAAGGGGCAAGAGTCCATCATGGCAGGGAGGCATGGCAGCAGAGGTGGCTGGAGTAGATGCAGCAGCTAAGCGCTCACATCCTCAAGCAGGCACAGGAAGCAGAGCGTGACTGGAGATTTGGCAAGACTTAAGAACTCTCTAAGCCCGCCCCCAGTGACCTGCTTCCTGCAGCATGACCACACCTTCTGAGACCTCCCCAAACAGCGCCACCAACTGGGGACAGAATGTCCAAATACTGGGAGCCTGTGGGGGGCGTTCTCATTCAAACCACCACACTAGGCTACCTAACTCATGGCTACATCTCCAAACTTTCCTTCTCCTGTTCACTCATCTTTATCAGCATCTCTGCGAATGCTTTATTGATATCTCTTCAGTCTCTCACTGCCCTAGTCAGTTACTCACAAATATCTGATTAATACCTGGCATGGCATTAGCACTGCAGATGGAACAGTGTGTAAGGTGAGGCCCTGCCCTCTTACAGGTGAACGGAGGAACTCAGCACTAAGCAGGTCATAGCAAATGCAGTAACTCAAATCAGCAGTGCTTTTGGGCAAAGAACAAAGGTGTGAGACACCAGCCTGGTCTGGAGAAGCAAGGCTCTGTGTAATCAAGAAGCATTCAAACTATGTGCAATTGGGTTGAAGCAGAGGGGCAGGGGGAGCAGAGGGTTCAAGAGAGAAGGAAGGGCTACATAAAGGACCTGAGGAAGGAGGAAGCGGCTTTCTAGAAACGGGGAGTTCATTGTGTTAGCGAGCAAGATGGGTGAGAGAGGCAGAAGGCGCCAAGGGAGGGCCTGATGTTCTCTCACGGCTGTGGCGTACTGGGGTAGAACAGGATGTAGGTGGGTCAAGGACATTGTATGGTTGAACTTTTTAAAAGCGGGCTGCCTGCAAAGATGGGATTGGAGGAGGTGAAGGGTGGCATGGTTGTTGTTGTTCTTCAAGGAAAGTGAATGATAGCATGAACCAAAGGAGTGTCCATGGACAGGAGGAGAGTTGAGAAACATCCAGGAGACGGAAAGGACAGAATTTCATGAGCATTTGAATGGTTGGGACGATACAGCAGGAGATTCCAAGAATATTTCTGACCCATGTACTATTAGGAGTGATACTTTGATCAGATTACAGATAAAGGACCAAGGAGTTACCCTTTGAGCAGTGACCAGAGACAGAAAAATGTAGGTTGTGGTGGACACAGTCCTATAACGTGCCTGCCTGCACAGAACCTAGTCCAGAGGTGCCCAGGGAGGGAGGGCCATCATGAGTTGAACGAGGCATTGGTGTTCTCGATGCTTGCAGCTGACCTCAATACTCTGTATGAATTCCATGGCCCACTCTTAATGCTCAGAGATCTTTCTCCTCCACCTCCACCCAGCCATCTTCTAACCATATCAAACTCCTTCAGATTTAAGTGACAGTTAGTTGAACTAACTTTCGTTTCCTGAGAACAAGCTGAGTTCCTTGGCATAGCACCCCCTACCACCACCCGCCTTGTTTCAGTCTTTGAAGTTGTGCAGACAGACATTATATAAAGGTCAGAACACCATTTTTTAAGTGTTTTGTTCCCCAATCTGACTCAATGTGTAAATGTCTAAGTGAGTTAAGATTGACTTTTTCCAGGGACCAGAGAGATGTCTCAGTGGTTAGGAAAACTGGCTACTCTTGCAGAGGACCCAGATTCGATTCCCAGCACCTACATGGTGGTAACAACTGTCTGTAACTCCAGTTCCAGGGGATCCAACACCTTCTTCTGACCTCTGTGGGCACATGTACATACATACAGACAATAAAGTCATACACATTAAATAAAAATTTTTTAAAATCCACCTTTTCCAAACAGTGGTCTTTCTCATTGTGATCTGAGAGGGTAGGTTCCTTAATCCAGCTCCAAAAGAGATGAAGATGCAAGTAGATTCCACCTTGCCTTCCGTCTCTTCGGTCCTCACCTTTTGGACCATGGGTTGAAGGTTTGCCTATGAGAATTCTGGGTACCCAGCATCTCTGTTTCTGATACTACATCCCCAGTGACCGGTAATGTCAGTGCTGTCCTTTCCAAGTGATCTCTGGCTGCTGAGGTGCTGTCTGTGATGTCATCACACTGTCCCTGTCCTGAGGCATGGCTGGGTGGTTAGGCACAGGTGTTTCATGAACAGTTTGCTTGTGGCAAGTATCACCTTGACATTTTCCTGGTTGTTGTGTTCCCTACATAGCAACCCACAGTGCTTCTGCTTGTGTTTCTCACTAAGACTGTCAGTCACTTAAGACAGGAAAACTAACTCCCAAGAGAGTTTGAACCATAAGTGTAGTTTTGCTGAAGATATTGATTCTTGTAGGCTCTTATGCCACAGAAAACCACAAGTCTAGGTTATTATGTTCTAGGTTATAATGTTGTCTTAAGTCATTATCCTGAGCAGAATTAGACCCTTGTCTGTGATTGACCAATGCCTCATCATATGCTTGGAGAGACTTGAACTTGGAATTGGTTATAGCTCTGTTTCTTTGATTTCTTATCGGCATTATTTATGCTCTGAGTTTTATTAGTCTGCTTCTCGGTTGCTGTGATAAACACCATGACCAAAAGTAACTTGGCAAGGAAAGGATTTATTTCTGCTTACAGGTTTCAGTCCATCACTGAGGAAAATCTAGGCACCTGGAGGCAGGAGCGGAAGCAGAGACCACAGAGGAACGCTGCTCACTGGCCTGCTCCCTTGACTTTCTTGATTAGCTTTCTTAAGCCACTCGGGCCTGTCTGCCTGGTGCTCACAGAGGGCTAGGCCCTCCTACAGCCATTAGCAAATGAGAAAATGCCCCACAAACACACCCACAGGCCAGTCTGAGAGGGTTCCTCTTCCCAGGCGTCTCTAGCTTGTGTCAATTTGACAAAAATTAGCCAGCACTGGCTCCATACTTAGTGATGGTAAGGAGATGAAATAGTGCTTCAGTCAGCATGGCTCACTCGTTAGGTGGAAATTATATATGGCATTCCATATTTCTTACTTTAGGCAGACTTCTTGGTAAAACTATGTTTTGCCAGAGGATGGGAGGGGCTTAAACAGGTATTTGCAGGCCAGTGTTTCTAGAAATTTTATTCATATAAACAAGCCTGGAGGCGGGGGCCAACTCACATGCCCATCAGTGGATGAACAGGTAAACAAAATGTGGTTACACATTTCAAAAAGATTTTTTTTAGGCTTTAAGAAAGATGGCACTCTGACACAGGCTGCGGCAGGGGTAGAATTTGATGGCATTGAGTTAAGCAAAATAAGCCACCGACATAGGACACACCAAGTATGAGTTCACTTACACAAAGTTCAGAAACTGGACAGATTCCAACGTGTGATGGGGCTGCCAGGGCATGTGGGAACTGAGCTGGGACGGGTGGGAAGGTTCTGGAGATGGATGGTGGCCATGTAAGCATTGTGAATGTGTTTTATACACTGAATTACACACCTCTCAAGTTGTAGTGTGTATATTATATGTACTGGGTTCTCAGTATGTGTTTAGTATCAAGCAGAAGATCTGCTCCCGTCCTCCTGTATGATCCTATAAAATGTGAAGTACATGGAGAGCTTATCATTTCAAATCTTTCTCTTTTCAACTCTAAGAAAATCATTCTGCTTAGTGAAGCCACTATCCCAGTTCATACGTAAGGCTGCAGAGCTCACAAGAGCACCTCTGACTGTTCAGCCCAGTTTCCCTGTTTCCGAGGCAGTCTTCCTATGTAAACCAGGCTGGCCTCAAACTTGAACTCCCTTGGCCCTCCTCCTCGGCACGGGGCTTACAGGTGTGTGCTACCACGTCCAGTTCCCACTCACTCTTGGAGTACTTTTGACTTCCTAATGCAGAAGAGACCATAAAAGCTAGGCTTTGGGATTCAGTTACAAAAGCGACTTAAGGAGAAAGGGTTCGTTTTCATTCAGAGTTCAAGGTACAATCTTCGTGGTGGGGAAGTAAAAAAATAACGTTTTTCATCACACCTAAAGTCAGTATCAGCAATTCTCCAGCCAGCGTTGACATTGTACAGGTACTATGTTCTCCTGCTTCCTCCCTCCCTCCCTAAACGTGGATTTATGAGAGTCACGATGGAAACAAACTCTGAGCATCAGTCTGAGAATAGTTTCAGAAAGCAGGAAAGGCTCCCCCGGATGAGAACAGCCCCGTCTTATAGATGGAGGTTCCAGAAAGAATGCAAAGGAGGAAGCAAGGGGTCAGCAGCGTCCTCCCTCTGCCCCCGACTGCAGGCGCCGTTTGCCAGTCATCTCACACACCAGCTGCCACACCTCCGCTCCACAATGGAGCCCCCATTCCTTCCTTCCTGCAGTTGCTTTTGTCAGATATTTCGTCACAGCGGTGACAAACATAATTCATACGGTATTGTGAATTCATATCAACAGGATACATATGCTGTTAGGACGCTGGTTCAAAAATATATAAAAATTTACTATGACTGCTCTCCATTTATCAATATATTTAAACCTTGAATTTGGGGTCTAGTTATTATCTTACCAAATAAGGTAACGATGATGACTTGATTACATCACTTCTTACGTTCTATAAACACTTCTTCATCCAAAAGTCTGGTGTTTTTATACTGACCATAAATTTCATGTATAGATGTTATACAAATCTCTTCATATTTAGAAAATTGGTCATTTCAGATGGCTGCTTTCCCCAAAGTAATTTTGCACCTGAGATCCACAGACCTAAGAACTTCGGGCACTAGAATCTGTCCTTCCCTTCCTGGGAGAAATGTATAGCCTGGACACACAGGCATCCAGATACATGCTGTTGAGTCAGACAAGGAATCAGGGAAGGTACATTGTATTCAAGCATGGATATCAACTAGTCAATGCCTGTGTGAGCCCAACTTCTTAGCTGAATTTTAGTAAACCTGTAGTTTAGGGACCCTGATCTGTAAACTGCCCCTGGAGATGCTGAGAATCTTGGATGGAATCCCTGGAACAACAACAGTCCATTTCCTTGTGAAATTGAAACACATAATAGTGTGTGGCCTAGGAATAGATGTGCTCCAGGAGTGAATGCTCCCGGGCAGCAGTTACACAGGCTGAATTCCCAGACTTTGGGGTTGAGGAGGGGCAATGGGAAGCATCTCAGGAAAGACAAGATCCCTCAGCCTGTGGTACAGATGGCATTGGATGAAAACTGGAGGGTCATCAATGATGTAAACCTTGACCCTTGACCTCTCTGGAGGCTGTTAAATAAAACGACAGGGTGATGATGGACATAGTGCATGGGCATTTCTAGAAGGTTCCTAGCATCCTGGTTCTTAGGCAGATGACAGGGACATTGTGGTAAATTCAGGATTTAGTTTTTACATTCTTTCGTACATACACTGTGGGTCCTAAGAAGTAAACTCCAGTTTAGAGTAGCAAATCCCAACATAAAAGCATTCTGTTCCTGAGCATGTCTGTGTTGTTCTCCCCGCTCACCTTCTAGATAGGAATTCAGATGGTATGGAGAAGATCCTGCCACTGGGAAGGGGTTTAAGAAGAGGCCACATTTTGCTGCCAAAGATAAGGCTTGACTGAATATTTTTGATGAGTTGACATCTTCTTTCCCATAATCTTTGGCATAGAAATTTTATAAATAAGAAGACTGAAAATAAACACAAATACTATATGAAGAGTAAGAATTCTCAGAGTATATTTATAATTAATTTAGTACTTACATGGATACAGAATATATTAATAATCTATATGTACCATATATTGCATAACATTGCACAAATGCGCCTCTCTGTGTTTATAATAAAATCCTCTTGGGATTTTTGTGAATTGTTTTCATTTTACATGTCTAAGTCTTTTGTGCATGTATGTAAGTGCACCATATGCATGCATTGCCCTCAGAAGAGAACATCAGATCCCCTGAAACTGGAATTACAGACAGTTGCAAGCTGCCATGTGGGTGCTGGGAACTGAACCTGAATCCTCCATAAGAGCAGCAAGTGCTCTTAACCTCTGAGCCTTCTATCTAGTCTGGTTCCTTGTCTTATAGTGATCCAGAACTCAATGCTTTATATCTAGAAAAATGTAGTTCGGGCTACATTTTCAGTGACTTTGCTAGGGGTTGAGACAAGATTTCACTTTATAATCCTACCAGGATTATATTTATATCCAGGATAACCTACCAGTCATGGAAATTCTCCTGCCTCGGCTTCCTAAGGTCTGGAACATAGGTGTAAGCCATCCCTCGTAGCTCTCAGTGACTTTTCAAATAATCCTATAGTGGCTAGGGAGAGTCATTGATAAGTTAGTAAATGCACACACAAGCATGAGGGCCAAGTTGCTGACCCCCAGAACCTACAGAAAAAAAAGCTAGACATGGCAGTGTATGCTTGTAACCCCAATTCTGGAGAGGCAGAAACAGGCAGATCTCTGGCCAGGCAGCCTAGCCTACGGGGTGAACTCCAGGCAAAGAAGAAACCTTGTCTCAAAAAACCATGCTGGTTGATGCCTGACACCTATGATTGTCCACTGGCCTCTATATGCAATACACATGTATGCAATGTGTACCTGCACATACATGCATACCATTGCACACACAAACACACCAAAAAATTCTACAGTGATGTAATCTTTACTTACACCTTATAAAACTACACGTTTTTGTTTAGAAACAGATGTTAGAACTTCGAAGCTAAGATATGAACATTGATTCCTTCCAACATTTATAACAGTTGAGTTTTAAAGTCTTCTCAATCCTTACGTCTTACTTTAGAAAGAAGTCTCTTAATGTGACCTGTCTTTGCACTTGATACTTTATTGCGTGCTGTTTATTTGTGTTTGCCATTTGCTTGTAGGGCTCCTGTTCTCCACACTCTCATTTTACAGAACAGTGAGCAGCAGCCTTGTTTGAACTGGTACGCGACAGATAACCTGAACTGGAATAAATCACGATTTCTGACCGTATCATGGAAAAAGTATGTAAATGATAGCTGGTGTTTTTCTGAGTATGTTTTTAATTACTTAAAAGTCACCAGCTTTTACATGTCCACACACATATTTAACTACATATATTATTATGTATTACTCAGTCATAGTTTGGATATGATCTGTGCTATCATGCCTTGGGGTAGACATGACATAGGTGATGTCATCCCTGTGGTAGTGTCATGACAACCCATTCTCTCCCAGGATTGCTGGTCCTGGGATCTGAAAAGCCATCCTTCGCCCACATGCATGGCCATCCCTATCGTCCTCTGTCAGGTTTCCACGGCGCCTTCTTCAAAGCCCCAGGAAAGGGAAGAATTGCAAGGTCAACCTCTGTCTCTTCAAAAAACTTCAAATCTTCTTTGTTTCCTCTTTTAATTTTTGCCGTCTTCTCCAGCAGTCCAAGGGAGAATCAAATGCAGAGTTGCCTTTCGCCCTCCAGCTTCCCGTCCTCCGGAATACCTGGTTCCCATATAGAACCCTTAAAGACAGGGGACTGTGCTTGTCTTTGGACATTAATGTAAACGCTGACTATTTTTAACTCTTGCCCCAGGAAGGGGCCGAGACCACAATTTGATATGCAAGTATATCCCCACTGTTCCTGTGAAAGCAGGTAATGCAGTTAGCAGCTTGCAGCCTTGGCTCTTAGCAGTTGGCTCTGTTATGCCGGAACAGGTCTGGAGGTGAAGGGGAGGTTACTTGGCTTTTGCCCATGGGTAGTCAGGTAATGTTTATGGCAAAAATACTGGTGCTTTTGTAGGCGGGTGGGCCTGGTGTCCCTGGAGGTGGCAGTTGGCTTCCCAGGCAGGGCCACCTCTTTAGTGAAGTCACCCCTAGATTTGTACTTCCAGAAATGCTTCTTCTGTTCTGACTCAGCAGTGTCAACACTGACACATGATAGACAGCCAAGTCCATCATCAGAGGCAGAAGAGAGAGCAAAGGCTGCCCATTCGGAGAAACCTGGGGACAGTTAGGTGGCAACCCATGAACCCTGGAGAGAGGGTCAGACTTCGAGGTCAGTGTCGTTTACTCTTTCTGACCCTAATGGACCACTTCACTCTACGAAGCCTCAATTACCTCCTCTGTAAATTGGAAACAATATCATTAAAGTTAGGGCTGAACAAGTTGTGTAAGTCCTGTAGAGAGTTTCTTCCAGTGCACAGGCTACGTGCTGTTTGATTCCGGTCCAGTGTTCCTCCCTGCTTGGGCCTCTCTTTGTGACCTGCAGGGTTGAAGGCATTCTCTCAGCAATTGGGTTGGATAAACTCCCCACCTCCCCTATATTCATGTCTGGTCATTGGATGCCCACATCCAGCTTCCAACCAGAACAGCCCTTTCTAAGTTCTTCTCAGGCAGCAGCAGGCATGACTGTCAGACCCCTTCTGGTAAGTGTGTGGCCAGACCTCCAGGATTCCAGGTCTCCAGCATACCTTGGAGCAGGGGTTCCAGTGCCATCAGAACAAATCTAGTCTGCATTGGCTCTACGAGCTTAGTTAGAAGAGGAAAAGTTTCCTTTGTCTCTTCTGTCCCAGAATCACTGTGGTAACCCTACTGTTTCTCAGCATTACCCCTGGTGAACCAACTCTGCTTCCCTCAATTCTATTTTTGTTTAACAAATATTCATTTAACATGCATAAGTGTTTTGCCTACATGTGTGTAAGTGCACCATGTGCACGTAGTGCCCACAGAGGCCAGAAGAGGGCATCAGATCCCCCTACAACTGGAGTTGCAGACAGTTGTTAACCACTACCTGGGTGCCGGGAATCGAACCCAGGTCTTCTGCAAGAGCAGTCAGTGCTCTTAACCACTGAGCCACCTCTCGGCCCCTCTTTCAGTTTTCTTTAAAGAAGAAAAATCAATGTTTGTTTTACCCGTCATACCGTACCATACCATGAGGACTTAGAGACTTTTGATAGAGGTAGAGATAGGCTGGTTGAGTGTCCTGGCTCACTTTTCAGAGTGTGATCTTTGCTCCCTTGGGTCAGGGAGGGAACTAACTTACTCATGTACAGATGCTGAGTCACCAGACATGAGGCCTTCCTAACAGAAAACCAAAGAAACCAGGACTTGCAACTTCCATCTAAGTTTCGAGTCTTCAGAATGCTTTTCTGCATCATAAGCTACTTTTCTGTCTCAGACCAGACTGAGGTGGGCCAGAGGTCTAGCCCACCACTACTGCCAGCAGCCAGAGGCACTGCCTCTACCCTCAGGGGCCTCCGGCTAGGTAAGGCCAACGCCTTGACAAGAAGTTCAGGGCAAACCAGAGTGACAGACAGTTAGTGAACTTGAGACAGAGAGGCATGTAGGGAAAGAAGAGTACGAAATTCCGAGCGTGGATTCTGGCTGCTAAGACAAAGTCATGCTTAGGTGTCTTTGCAGGGGCTGGATATGTCACTCTCGGGCTTCCTACATTACATCGTTCAAAGAGTATAATCTTTGAGGTTTAAAGATCAGCAAAGCTTAACATCTAAATAAAGTTTAAAAATTAAATAAATACATATGAGCTGTTATGCTTACTTTTATCTTCAGGAATTTTGCTTTGGTGAAGTGCACTGTTTAGACTTAGAGAGACGAGTCAGTGAAAAACAGCAACCACTCAAGGTTGCAAGCCTTCTGGCCCAGAGTAAACACAGTTCATGTGCCCCAGTGGTGTGGTGGTCGTGATGGTGCATGTGTGTGAGTGGGGTGCACATGTGTGTGCGAGCATGCCCGCCATGCATGTGCATGCGGCGGCCAGGGTTCAACATTGGGAGCTTCCTCCCTCCTTCTTCACCTTACTTTTTGAGACAGGATCTCTTAGTGAGCTTGGAAACTGCTGCCAGACCAGCTGGCCACCAAGCTCCAGGACACGCCTGTCTCTCCTCCCCAGCCTGGCTTTTCCCATGGGCTGGGGGATCTGATCGCAGGTCCTTGTGCTCGTGAGAGAAGCACTCTACCCACTCAGCAGTGTCCCCGGCTCTAGAATCTGTTGTTTTGAACATCCTTGTTTGAAATGTCTTTTAAGGAAACACATCATCTCTGGAGGGAACTGGCTCTCTCGGTGGTACTGAAGTCTCCTGACCCTCGGTCAGCAGAAAAAGCAGACCAGGTCCCAGGGAGGGGCTTCCCCTCTCTGGTCCTCTTAGTTTTCTTTGCCCTTCCAGCTTGTCTCGGGATCATGTATCTGAGAGCATTTTAGTGAACAACAGCAACCAAAGGGTAGTTGTTGTGTCTTCGCCGAAGAAAGCTCGAGAAGCCCCTTCTCAGAAAACAGACATCACAGAAATGTGGAGAAGAGAACGTTTGCCTCAAGGAGCAGAGCTCCTCTGAAATCTAGTGATTTAGCTTTGCAGAGCTGCTCATCCTCTAGGGCTCTTGAAAGGACTCTTCCTCGTTAATCTCCATGGGCCTCCATGAAGGCTGTTCATTACACTGCATGGATTGGGAGCCCTGGGCTGGGAATTTGATAACCTGGGGTGACCCTGTACATTCCTAGATGAAGTTAGGAACCCAATTCCCGAAGCCTCTATCTGACATTTGTACAGTGGAAGCCACCAAGAGAAGATTGTTGCTTTAAGAATGAAGAGTAATGATCCGTAGAAATGTTTAGCACAGAGTTCAAGGAATAGCAAATGTCCCCCAGTGTGCATTGGCTGGGGCTGTTGTTACCAGTGTTTATGAGTTCCTGTTTACCACACATTGTCACAATGTGCTGACATGCAGTGGGGGAACAGAGGAATAATAGTCCTTGGCCCCAAGTGCCAGATGGCTGGTAGTGCCCTTTTGGCCAGCAAGCTGTCAAACAGATAGGAACGCAGGGTGAGACTGTCATCAACACTGGGCATGTCCATGGAGTAGACGGTGAAAGGAAGGAAGCAGACTTGGTCTGACAGACACAGGAGGCTCACAGGCGGGGACCACTGTCAGCCAAGCAAGTCTCATCATGTCATGAGACTGGGGAAGGAGTTTCTAGGACTTAAAGGCTTTGGTGGGGGAGGTTATTGCCACTGAAGTATGGGCAGAAGGCTGGAGTCAAGGCCGGAAGTCACCTAGGAAGAGAGTTCAGAGGCTGACAAGTCAGGTCCCACCGAGCACCGTGACACAGGTTTGAGATTCCACCCCATATGCCCTGACCAGTGAGGGAATAAAACCTGTGCTTAAGAATGGCATATCAGGCGGAGATCCCAAGAGAGAGCAAGAGATGGTGAGATTGGTGAGGTTTGGAGATGGCAGAAAATGTGAAGGATTAATTACAGGAAAAGTCCTGAATCCCAAACTAGACGCAGATGGAGATGGTAGGTCCAGAAACCGATGACTCAGCAGTATTCCAGGGAGGACAAAGGCAGATTGCAAGTTAAAGTGTTTGGTGGGTCAGAGAGGGAGCCCGACTGGAAAAGAGCCTGCCTTGTAAGCCTGACGACCTGAGTCTGATCCCTGGGACATGCCCTCCGACTTCCACATGCACAGCCAAGCGTATGTATGCACATACCATAAAGAAAGAAAGAAATTTAATATTGTAAGATGTGAGTGGGGGAAAACAATGAATAAACTATGTAACTGAGTCAACAAGCATTTCTATTAGGTGTGCATATATCTCTATAAATTGAATATAAATACAGAGACATAATATGAGAGCCAAAGTCTTTTTTGCATCTTACCGTGAACTCAGAGACCGTTATATCTGTGCCCTTGCCTTTGAAGGGTACAGCGGATATCTTTCTTTCTAGTTTTCTCCATACACAGTATACGGGACACCTCCCTTATCCCAGAAAACCATGACATCTGCTTGAAAAGTCACCTGCTTTTAAATGTGCGGCAGCATTTCTCAAGTCCTTGGCAGTACTCTTTTTTAAGATTTTAACTTCTACATTTATATATTTTCATCTTTACCTTTGTTCTTACCTCTATAGAGTGAGGACAGTTATATTTTCATACCCATCTCCATGGTTGATGGATAAAGTGATTTCATGAAGCGACTGGTATTTTATAAGCAATGTAATTCCTACATGATGACTACAACGGGGTCATATTTTCCCATTTTCTTTTATTGTTATAGATTGAGTTTTATTTAAAGAGTCAATGAAATAGATCATGTGCCTGTGCTTTTTAAAACACAGCATAGAAATGTTTAGCCACTTGCACATGCCTGAGAAAATGGGCAGAGATGGTGGACCCCATGGATAGGCCAAACACCCATACACATAAAATCAAAATAAAGATGAAAGAAATAATTGTTTTATTTCCTGGGGACCTTTGCTTTTTGCTTTTTTAAATTTAATACCATGACCATCTGGGTCTACCAATGTCAGGAGAGCCCCCGTGGCCTTTCCTAGTTCTTCCTGGCATGAGGTGTCTGTGTTTTGAGGGTGACTGTGTTTATGGGGGCAGGAATGATCTGGTCCTGAAAGCAAGCATGAACTGAACTCAGGATAAAAATGGGTGTTAGCCCCAACCTGCCTTAACTTTCTGACATTAAAAAAAAGCAACATCTTGAATCCCCAGTGACCCGGGGCCACCTTCTGTCAGTGACCAAGCCTCACTAGCTATTGTTGGGAGAGGAAACCTGCCCCAGACACCCCTGGTGCTGGCTGAGGACACCACAGTGCGACCACAGTAAGCATGCTACGGAATGAAATGCTGAAGGCCCAGCTAGCGCAGGACCTCAGAATACCCCAGGCTGGTCAAGAGATCTTGCTCCTGGAACTCAGTGTGTGCGTCCTCCCCGTGCCCCCAGTGACTTTTGACAAAGAGAAGTGGCACCAGCATGCATGAATCTGCACTTTGGGGAGCCCAAGGACAGAGAGGAAAGAAGGCCTCTAATTACAGTTTTCTCGTGTTGGCACATTTCTGAAGTTTGCTGTGTTAGAAGAGTTTCTGAACATGTCAAGAAACCCCTCCAAAAGGAGGGCCTACTCCCCAGAGATGGCAGCATGTCAAGTAGCTTGGAGGAGGCCTGGGAACACGACTGCAAAACAGCTGGTGACCTTCATCCCCAAAACAGTGTGGCTCGATGGAAATCCCAGGGGGAGATTCCTGTAGGAAGTGGAGAAATCGGGAGACCAGTGTTGCATAGCAGAACCGTGAGAGATGAACTCTGAACAAGGTAGGAGGAGAGGGAGGGGAGCAGGGGTGGCATCCCTGGGGTGCACATCCCGTTTTAAGGAAAAGTGACTGTGTCTGAGCGGAAGCACATACTAGTGCAGCAGCTAGCCAGAGCAAAGCCATCCAGGCTAGAGCCCAGGAGTGTGTGCAGAAACGTTTTTTCCATACCACCTGCTTTTCTCGTGCATGAACTCTACGACATGCATGTGTCAGCTGGCCCTGTGATGCAGAGAACACAGGACTATCACAGGGCTTAAGGCCAGCCCACGCTCGCACAGTGCATAGGTGATAACACTGAGTCCCGGCCCAAACAGGCCGCTTGCAGAGTCCAGCTGCTGACCCATTCTGGTGGCAGAAACCTCTGAAAAGAAGACCTGAGCCGGAGAATGAGCAGCACTGGCCAGCAGGGGCCTGGGCAGGGGCCTGGAGCTTGGCTGGAGGGCTCTGCCTGATCTCAGCAAGACGCAGATGAGCTGGCAGGGCCTCAGCAGCCCTGTCTCCAGGGGCAGGGTGGGAGTACTCAGTTGAAAACAGGCGGGAACGCTTAGGACCTACCTCAGTCCTGCGGGAGGCTTTTCTCCCTGAGCCTGTGCAAGCTCAGGCCAGACAGGAACTCTGTCTTATCACTGTCTTCCCGGCCCTTCCCTTGCCGTTACAGTGCCCTGTCCCCCAGGAACCCTCCTCCAACAGGAGTGGGATGGTGTGTGAGGAGACGACCCTGTCATCCCCACCCCCAAGAATGGTAACAGCCAAGTGAATCCAAGAGCTATCAGAGGACCTAGAGATTCCCCTTGGGGTGGGTGCTCTCCCTTCCTGCCCCACTCCCTGCTACAAGAAGCAGATGGCTCTTTCTAATCTTGAAGCGGGCTCACTCACGGACAGAGCCATTAACTGGTTTTCTCAACACAAAGGAAAGTCTGGTTAGTGGTGATTCCTGCGTGGCTGAGTTCATTCGGCCCGGCAGCTTCCCACTCCCCCTGGAGAACAAGAGAGATGATAAGCTAACATAAATCAAGTTGAAAGGAACGAGTCCCCATCGTGAGTCATGAGGACAGATGACACATTGGCAAGCAGATGAAAAACCTTTGATGAAGACCAGTTGTAAAAGCATAGCTAAGACTGAGGGAGCACGGGGTGACTCAGAGCATCCCTCCTCCTTTTTCTTCTCTGATTTAAGAGAAAAAATTTTAGTAAATGTCAAGATTGGCAAAACATTTCCTGTGTGAGGGCCCTGGGGGAGAGGTTGGGAAGGGTGGCTTTGAAAGCGTGCTTCATTCAGGCAGGGCAGGGATAGTTCTTCGAAGTACTTCAGGAATGGCGTTGGAACCAGGATCCTCCGCAGGGATGTCCTGTCACCTCTGAGATCTACCAGATCACATCTCAGCATGGATGGGGTTGTCTCTCAGAGGAGTCCCAAAAAGGAAGTGAAGAATTACAAAGGAGAGCAGGATACCCAGGACTCAGGTCTCAGGTCGGCACCTGGGTCCTTGCTCTGCTACCACAAGCTCTGGGCCTGTGATGGTTAATTTTCGATGTCAGCTTGACTCAGCTAAAGGATGCCCACAGACCTGTAAGCACAGTGTTTGGATGTCCGTGTGAGAGTGTTCAAATCCACTGAAGGTGTGGTTAGACACCCCCACTCAGCTGAAGCTCAAGTCAGAACTGAAGGGAAAGCTGAATTCATTCCCTCTCACGAACCTGGAACATCCATCGTTTGCCCTTGGACACCAGACTTTCTCTAAGACTTATACCAGTGACTCTGGCTGCTCAGGCCTTCAGCCTTGAGCTGAGCTACACAGCCAGCCTCCCTGGGCCACTGGATATAATTGGCAAACAGAAGACTGTCTTAACCTCCATGACTATGTGAGCTAATTCCAATAACAGCTCCTCTCGTCCATCTACCCTTTCTCCCTCCCTCCTTCCCTCCCTTATTTCCTTCCCTCCCTCCCCTCTCTCCCTCCCTTCCTTTCTTACCTCCTTCCGTTCTTGATAATGACCCTGAAAAGCCCTGACCAATCCTGTACCTTGAACAAGTTCCTACCTGTTTAGAACTGACTTCTCAGGACCCACCTGGGGATGGATTTCCTTGCAGAGATAGACTCTGCTGAGTCAATCAGCAAGAGGTTACAAGACATATAGAGCAGATCTCAGAACAGAAGAAAAGCAGAAAGTAGCCCATTACAGAAGGGCAGAGAGCAGACCACTTGGCGTCTTGGAAGAATGGTAAGCAGACCATTTGAAAGAGGACCACACCACCATCTCATCATAGTCGAGAGAGAATATCTGAGGGCTGCATTCGGTCATGTCCTGACCTCTCGTCCAGAGGAGAGCAATTCACCTTGATCTCAGCCAGAGGCAGAGGGCAAGTGTCTCTGACCAGCAATCAGAAGCAAGAATATTTGGGCACCGATAAGAATCCTGAATGTAAAGTTCTTAAAACTATAGCACATTATAAAGGCTGAAAACCAGCACTTGTATATTAACAATTATAAATTGGAATGGTTGGTGGCAAATCAATAAAATAAACTATTCTGGATAAAAAGCTAATGATGCATGTACAGAATTGATATGAACGCAAATGAGAAACCTAAATATGGTCATTGTGTTGGATCAAATCAGGATGACCAGCACCCTGGCTGAGCTGTTGTGTTGGAGGGTTGGGGAATCTTTCTAGTGGAGGAAACTAGGCAACTGACAGGAGTATTTTCCCTCAGCTATTTCTTTTTTAAAAATATTATATTTGTGTGTGTGTGTGTGTGTGTGTGTGTGTGTGTGTGTGTGTATGTGTGGACAGCTCACAGGAATCTCTTCTACCCTTCCATCATGTGGGTCTCAGAGATCAAACTCAGTCATTGGGCTTGGTAGCAAAGTGCCTTTACCCACTGAGCCATCTCGCTGGCCCTCAGTTACCTCTTGATAACTGCTTGTGAATCTGTAACACAGTCAATAAAGATTTTAGTTAGTTAAAAAAAAAAAAAACTAATGATAACTTCATCTCATTGAGGTTTTTGCCAGATTTGAGAGTCCATCATTTTAATTTTCCATGCCCTGCCCCAAGAAAAACTAAAGACAATCAGAAGATGCTGAGTGTGAAAGTTCACAAGGTCTTATCTGTCAGTCGTGGGCTTAATGCCTGGGCTATTTGAGTCCTGTTCAGAAAGGCCTTTTCTGTGCCTTTCTGTGTTCGTGTCCCCTCCTCTCTCCTCTCTCAGATTCAGGGAATCAGGTCTTATGTTGAGGGCCTCAGTCCACGCGGAGTTGAGTTTTGTGTGTGGTGAGAGCTAGGGATCTGTTTTCGTTCTTCTGCATGCCGCTATCAGTTAGACCAGCACCACTTGTTGAACTTGCTGTCTTCTCCAGTGTGTGTTTGTGGCCCCTTTGTCAAAAAATCAGGTGTAACGGATGATGATGTACAGAGAGACTACACCTGGCCAATAGGGAGAGAACAAGAGACTGCAGAGTGCTTATCCCTGAATCGGGTACCTCTATCAAACTTCTGCCTCCCAAGGCTCAGGGATCTGTGTGGAAGAGAGGGTGGAAAGACTGTAAGAGACTATAAGAGCCAAGGTGGTAGGTGATCACAGGAAACAGGTTTCCAGACAGCTGAGCAATCACTCATATGAACTCAGCAGTGGTGACAGCATGCACAAGTCCATGTACACTCAAGTCAGACAGAATCCCAGCATAGAAGTGTGGAGGTAGGTAAGAGCCTCCAAGCCTACCTGAGGAACTGTTGGCAACTGATCACTACTGGCAGGCAGAGAAATAGTCTTCTTTAAGGGTGTGACACTAGGCAGGTTAAACAGGCTTCAGTGGATAGACCCACACCAAAGGGCATTTTTGGACACTAATTAAACTCAACAGGGCTTAAATACATACATACACACACACATATATGTATATATATGTATATATATATATATATATATATATGTATATGTATGTACATGATAGAGTACATGAAATAGGCCAGGGAGTAATAATATGATCAAAAATTGTTTTTAAACATTTTTGAGAAAAACTTTAGATACAATAAAAAGGAACAAGGCCACATCAGGGCATTCCTGTTACAAAGATGATTAACTTGGACACATGTGTTACACAAACACACATATACATACATACACACCCCATACACATACACTCACCCCCAACCTACATGCACACACACAGACATGCATATACATGCACACAAGCAAGTGTGGCTTCCCAGTAAACATGTGAACAAAATGCCAGCCTACTTTATCCCTGATGGTTCATTCTAGGGAGGGCTGTTCTCAGTCTTATTTCTTAAGGGTTGATTTGCTTAGGCGAAGTTCAGCCCCCTAAATGAGAGTCCTGGTTTATATGTTCTGGGATTTTGCTGTGGGGAAATGCAGCATCAAAAGGCTTTAAAGAGCCTTACAGCCTTGTGCTCAGGGCTCTGCTCTGGGGGAAGGTAGACTGAGGCCACATGTAGGATTTTTGCTTTTTCATTTTTCTCTTCTCCGTTTCTTCTCTGCAGTGTCTAAGAGTGCCAAGTATTCACCCAGCCAATGTGAGCACTAAGATCCACTTCCTCCATCGTGAAACTCAGGGCAGTAGAGTAGACCATGAGGTCCATGCCAATAACAACCAGGCCAGGCAGTGGTGCTGTGGCTTGTAGTGAGAGGCTGGATGGGCTCAGAAGAACTTATACACATGAAGCCACGAATTCAAAGCTGCACCTAGAGCTCAGGAGGTTTAAATTATACCAAAGACAAAGCCTGCATGCTGTGACACTCTAGGCTCTTGGACAGACATGTGAGATCTTCTTTCCCCTCTCAGATCCAAGTGCCACCCACCACCACTGATTCCCACTCAAATAGTTTTGCTGATAATCTAGAGCAGGGGGAAGAGAGGGTTGCGTTTTATCCTGTCGGCTGGTGAGTGCGGCTAGATTTCAGGAGGGGAATTAGGTACAGAGTGAAAATGCCTTCCAGAGCTAACCAGAAGAGGATAGGAGCATTTTAGCCCAAGGGGGCGAGACTAGGGAGAGACCCGAGCTGTGTGGCCTCAGGAAGATTGCTTGATTTCAGGAAGATTGCTTGATTTCAGGAAGATTGCTTGATTTCTTTTATGCCTCAGGTTCTTCCTACTGCAACATGGGGTTGATATTATACTCCGTAGGCGGTTCTGGATAAATAGGCAAATACCCACAAAGCTATCTAATGATGTTGGCCATGGGTGGTATTAAAGGCATGACCTCCTCATCAGAAGCATTGAATGGAGCTGGAGAGATGATTCAGCCCGTGAAGTATTTACCTTGGAGGCACAAGGGTTCACAGAGCCCACATTAAATAATAATGGGGCATGTTGGCATTCACTTGTAAACCTGGAATCGGAAAAACAGAAACAGGTGGGCTCATGGGGCTTGCTGCCAGCCTGGTGACTGGACAGGTTCCAGGCCAGTGAGAGACCCTGTCTCAAAAACCAAAGCGATGTACATCGCACTGAGGAATGACAGTCAAGGCTGTTCTCCGGCTTCCTCACACCCCATGCCCAGGCACCATGTCTCTGTACGTTAGTGACCCTGTCAGGGGGCAGAAATGCCTTCTGATTGGCCAGACCAGTGAGTGAAAGCTGCAGTGGAGAACCAAGGCAAGAACAAACCCTCATGGCACTGCACAGAGTGTGCTGCCTCAGGAGGGGTGAGGCCAGCATGGGAGAAGCCGACAGGAAACACTGACCTGTAGTTCGCGTGTGATGGTGGAGTCCAAACACTGAGGAAGGACAGGGCGTTAGTTAGTTTTCTCACTTTTGTAATGAAATATCTGACAAAAGCCACTGAAAGAAAGGCTGGGGGCTGGAGAGATGGTTCCGTGGTTAAGAGCACTGGCTGCTCTTGCAGAAGATCCAGGTTCGATTCCCAGCACCCACATGGTGGCTAACAACCATCTGTAACTCCAGTTCCAGGGGATCTGACACCCTTTTCTGACCTCTGTGGGCATTGCATGACATGGATGCACTTACGTCCATGTAGGCAGTACACTCATATACGTAAAATAAAGATAGTAAAATATTTTTTATAAATGAAAAAAGAGTTTACTTTGGCTCACAGTTGATGGAGTCCATCATGGCAAGGAGGAGTGACGGCAGGGCTGTGGCAGCCCATTGTGACAGGGAGGTGTGGCGGCAGGGGTGTGAGGCCACTGGTCACGTTGCAACCACACTCAGCAAGCAGAGAGGAATGCTGGTGCTCAGCTTGCTGTCTCTTTTTATTTGGTCTCAGACTCCAACTCATTGAATGGTGGTGCTCACATTTAGCGTGGCTCTCTCCATCTCAATTTACCCAGTCTAGAAAATCCCTCACAAACATGCCCGGAGATTTGTCTCCAAGGTGATTCTAGGCCCCGTCAAGTTGGCAATGTAAACTGTCGCAGAAGTGGCAGTGTCCTGTGTGCTGGTCCTGCGCTGGATGCTCTCCTGGTGGTGGCAGGCATGGTGAACGTTGTGAGTTTTGTTCACTTCCAAGTTCCTTTGTTCAGATCTGTTCTCTAGAGAAGCACGCAGGTATTGTGCCATGATGTGTATGTGAGTGATGGTTGTGTTTATTCAATTTTCTGTCCCTGTACTAAATGCCTGAGAGAAACCACTTAGCAGTGGAAAGATTTATTTTTTCAGGATTTCAGAGGTGCCAGTCCATGGTTGGCAGTCCATTGCAAGAACCAGAAATGGTGAGTCAGAACGTAACGGAGGGAAGGCAGAGGGAAGCTGCTTACTTCATGGTACACAGGAAGCAAAGATTGGCAAGGAGGGGCTGAGGCAAGAGACACCCTTCAAAGACATTCTTCCTGCAGCCAGGCCTACCTCCTAAGCCTCCACCACTTCCCAGGAATGCCACCACATTTTGACTCCCTCAAAGGATTAATGCAGTCAGAGCCTTCCTCATCTAATCACTTCCAAGCCTTCAACAAGTGCTTTGGAACCATATTATATCCAAAGTGTATCAATAGCCTGCATTTCTTCTCATAAATCAGTGTTGTGGTTTGAATGTAAAATATCCCGCAGGCTCACATGTTTGAACCCTTGGTCCCCAGCTAATGGTGCTGTTTGGAGAGGTTGTTGAAATGTCTCCCTGAACAAAGTGGGTCACTGAGGGTGGACCTGGAGGTTTTAGAGCCCTGCCCATCTCCTGTTTGCTCTCAAAGTCCTGACTCTGGGTGTAGTGTGACAAGCAGTCCTCCTGTTCCTGCTGCTGTGTCCTCCACACTGTGATGAAGTGCTCCCTTTGAACTATAGGCCAGAATGGCCTTTTCTCCCTTGAACTCTTCCAGGGAGCTTGATCTCAGCAGGAGAAAAGTAGCCAATGTAGCTGGAGACACATAGGAGCTGTGGCTGCCGTCCTCCCTTTCAAATGATATGGAAAGATAGAGGGTGAAGTACGCTGCCAGGTGCTGTGCAGGCCACAAGTGTCAGGCCACGAGTGGAGAGTATAGAGCAGGCAGCGTCTTCTGATGGTCTGTCCTGAGGTCCTCCACCAGGGCTCCTGTCACAGCCCACAGATAGTCCTCCTAGACTTGAAGAATCAACAGTTTTAGAAAAACATGCCACCAAGTTATCACTCAGAGTCACGTATTTACAGGAAATAGGACTTTGTGCTCTTGGTTTCTCAGTGAACTCACACAGAAGAGAAGGCAAAGTCATGACCCCACACACCGAGCTTGTTATCTGCTCATGGTCTCCATGCTGACTCGAGGCATTTTGAGATTCCCATCTTCTTTACTCGTGACTGACATTGCTACTAGTACTGAAAACTGATAATGGCAGGAGCTCCTGCTTGGCGTCCTTCTCAAGGTGGTGCCAAGCTGTCTTAAGTGGTTCACTTTTCTGTTTTTTTTAATTTTATATGTATGTATATATTACCTGGGTCCTCTGCAAGAGTAGCCAGTGCTCTTAACCACTGAGCTGTGATTCTTCTGCCCCATTATACACTTTTTCCCCTGGCTGCTGTGGAATGCTAGCAGCTCCTCCTGTGTGTATATGTGTGTATGTGTGTACTTATGTATGTGTGTGCATGTATGTGTGAATGTGTATATATGTGTATATATGTGTTTGTATGTGTGTAGTGTATATGTGTATGTGTGTATTTCCATCACTGGTTTGTTGACAGAGCACTTGAGTGGAATCAAAGCTGTTCTGTCTAGGAATTGGGATGAGAGTAGTTAATATTACACACCGGCCTTTTATATAGTAATATTTCCCCAGAACCAACAATGTTTAACTAAGCACTCTTGATTCTCTTTAAACTTCCTCACAAGCTGACTTAGTGCATTATCAAAGTTGATCTGAGTTAGAATCTTTAAGATTTACGTCAAAAAGCCCTTCTTACAAAACACTTTGAGATCTTTTTAAGGAGGATAATTGGAGTTATTTTTCCTCAGCAAGAAGAGGTTTTATGCAATTTCAAAACCATTTCCCATTAAATATCGAGTGAGAGCTTTTCTTTGCTATAGAGAAATAAAAATATAAGCATGCACCTGACTGGTGCTGCCTGCATGCTGGCAGAGCTGGATGGTCTAGAGTCATTTTCCTGAAATTACAGCTCTGAAATCGGAGGCACTTTGTAGCAGATTTGAAATACTGAGGCGGGGAAGCAAGCACTTCCCATAACGTCACACCCACAGGTGAGCATCTCTGAGGATCCCGTCATCCTTCTTCCAGTCCTGAGAAACAAGGAGATCTTTCTTTCCCCAGAGCCATTCCTCTCCTCTGCCTTCGGTCTGGCGGTTTTCTACCTTCTCCTCCAGAAGCCAGGGTTTTCCGCCTTCCATCACTGCGTTGCCTTCGCTGACCTTCTTCCTGCTTCTCCACTTCTTCATTCTATTGCTAAATACGTCCTGATATGTCAAGCCTTTAAGAAACAGCTATTGTTATGTGCCTACCTGCCTGTTTTCCCAGCCATCCATCCATCCATCTTCAGTCAAGCTCAGTGAAGGTTTTCCCCTTTATCTTGACGCCAAGGCATGTACATGCATGAGCTCTGATGCTGTCTGTTCTCTCCCATATGCCCTTTGTATTAATTACTTTCCTGTTGCAGCCATAGAAACATTGACCAAAAGAACTTAGAAAGGGAAGCATTTATTTAGCTTATAGTTCCAAAGGGACAGAGTCCATCACGGTGGGGAGGCACGGCAGCAGAGGGGACTGGAGTAGACACAGAAGCTAAATGCTCACATCTTCAAGCAGGCACGGAAAGCAGAGCACAACCTGGAGCCTAAAGGGGACAGTCTCATCCAAGCCACAAAGTTCCACTCCCTGGGCGCACGACCATATGGAAATGCAAAATGCATGTAGTCCAACTTTAAAAGTCCCCATAGTCTTTGCCATCTCAACACTATTCAAAAGTTCACAGTCTAAACTCTCTTTTGAGACTCAGAGCGATCTCTTAGCTGTAAGTCCCTGTAAAATCAAAAAACAAATACTCCCAGCATACAATGGAACCGAATACAAGCTCCCATTCCAAAATGGAGGAATAGAGGCATAGTGAGGAAATATGGGACCAAGACAAGACCAAAAGCCAGCTGGGTAAACACCAAATCCAGTAGCTCCAGGTCCGACTTCTGGGACTTTGCTTCCAAAGGGCTGAGATGGCTCAAGTCCTTCAGCTTTGCTGTGTGCAACATGCATCTCTCTCTTGAGCTGGTACCACTCCCTGTATGCAGATGTCTCAGAGCTCTGGCATCATGAATGTCTTCCTGTCATCTCCACTGCCAACCAGGCTTCACCTTCACAGCTTTATGAAACAGCTTCTTGGCCTGTCAGGGCCTTCATTATGCACAGATGTCCTGCTGCACACTGTGTGGCCACAGTGCCTCTCTGAAACCTCAGAGGAAGAACCTATGGCCCCTTCACTCTTGCGTCTCTCAGGCCTCTAAAGCCAGCACCAGGTGAATGGCACTTCCAGGCTCGCTCCAGGTTTGGGATGGACCCCAACCTGCTTCATCCACTTTCAAAGCTTTTCTCTTCAGCAGTTTTCTAGTAGAAAACCCTTGCAGCATTCTCCTTTCACAAGCTGGAGGCTTAGCTGGGTGTGTCGCCCTGGAGGCACACTCTCCATTGTCTAAGTGCAGATCTCTGGGCCTCTCCTTAATCACTTTACCCTTTATCAAAGGGATTCTTTCCTTCAGCACATACCTTGACTCCAACATTAATTCCAAACTGTACCTTCTGTATTTCTGTCTCATCTGCTCTTTTTCACTGTAGATCTGCATAATATTCACCATTAATAGCCATGCCACCATTTCTACATCGTAAAATGTCTGACAAAGAAATTAGTCCATTGCTTTTCAATTTAGCCTCAGGCAAGCTTTTTGGCTGTGGGCAGACTCCAGCCAGAATCTTTACTAAAATATCTCAATCACTGCTTAAGTCCTTATTTCCTCCTGGAACTACATTGTTCGCAGTACTTCTTTCTTCCAGGTTCCTACTAGAATGACCTGGTAAGCTCTACTTACAGCAAGTAGTCTCTTCTCTAACCCAAACTATCAGTCTTCCACATTCCTTCAAAAACCCATATGATGAGGTTCTTCACAGTCAACAGCCCACTCCTGGGTACCAACTACTGTATTAGGTTGCTTTTCTGTTGCTGTGATAGAAACACTGACCAAGGGAACTTATAAAAGGAAGAGTTTATTTAGCTTATAGTTTCAAAGCAGAACGAGTCCATCATGGCGGGGAGGCATGGCGGCAGAGGTGGCTGGAGTAGATGCAGCAGCTAAGCACTCACATCCTCAAGCAGGCGCAGGAAGCAGAGAGTGACTGGAGAGCTGACACTCCTAGGCCCACCCCCAGTGACATCCTTCCTGCAACATGGCCACACCTTCTAAGACCTCCCAAAACAGCGCCACCAACTGGGGACAGAATGCCCCAATACTTAGAGTCTACGGGGACATTCTAATTCAAACGACCACACCCTCCCTTCTCAGGATCCCAAAAGGAAGGTCCCTGTCAAGCCAGGACAGATGCTTTCTTCTCAGCCCACTGCCTCTTTGTCCTTGGGTTCTAGTCTCCATCCTGTTCTTGAAGACATCCTCTCCTGACTTCTATGGCATACTCTTTCCTAGTGTCCCCAACCTATGCCACTATAAATTCTCTGTACAGACTTCTTCCTCTTTATTCTGAGTGTTGACGGATGGCAGGGTACTAGAGGTCAGCCCTTCTGTTTGAACTCTGTAAACATTCTCTGAGACCCATTTCTCAATGCCATGCCATAGATCCCCAAAGGAATGTTATTAACTCTGACCTGCTACCCACTGTCCAGTCTGTCAGAGATGTCCCATATCTTCCACATCTATCCTCAACCTGAGCTCCAGGCCTCTGGAGGTGGGTTATTCTCAACCAGGCGTGTTTCCTCCTTCCAAGGTCAACAGGTCAACTGTGTGCATTTAATCTCAGTTCTCTTTAGACGCTCTTAGACATGTACTTCCCCCTGAAGCCCTGTCCCAGGTTCATTTTAGCACACACATGGATTAACAGTCATCTCAACAGTCTTCCAGAAATTTCTGCCCACCACCAGCAGTGTATCTTACACAGATGCTGGAATAATCCCTGGACTCGTCCTGCTCCTCTGTTTTTTTTTTCCTGCTGCTGCCTAGGCCCATTTCTGAAAGCTATTTTTTAACGTAACAGTGTTACGGTCACTTGCCTTTGATGGCTTCTTGGTGCTGGGAGATATATTATTTCTTTCTTTTCTGTTCTGTGATAAAATACAAAAGTAACTTAAGGCATCAAGGGTTTATTTTGGCTCACAGTCCAAAGATGCAGTCCATCGTAGTGGGAAGCCATGCTGGCAGGAGTTTGAGGTAACTGATCACATCACTCCAACAATCAGGAGGAAGAGCACAAAGACTCGTGCTCAGCTAGCTCTGCTCTTTGCCTGCTGTCCAGGATGCAAGGCCAGGGAATGGTGCTGCCTTCCTCTAGCGTGGGTCTTCCCGTCTCAAGTAAGCTAATCGAAGCTAGCCCAGAGGCTAGCCTATTCTAAATAATCCTTTACAGGTGTGCCTGGAGGCTTGTCTCCTAGGTGAGTCTGGACTCACACCAAGTGAACAGTCAACACTGTCACAGGAGGGGTGTCCTGGGGTCCCACATCTTCACCTTCCCGTCTGTGTCCACTCCTGCTAGGCACCCCCTCCCCATCACATACGCCAGGCTGCGCCTCCACCAGTCCATTCCTCATCTAAGGACAGACCTGCATGGTGACTCCTCCATGTCTCTGCTCCTGAAGTTCTCTTAGCTCTATCTGTCTGTGTTCATGCAAACTTCATCACTGTGACCAAATTACTCAGAAAAATAGCTTAAAGGAAGAAAATTTTGGTTTTGGCTTGTGGTATCAGAGGTTTTAATCCATGATCAGCTAGCTCTGTTGCTTCTAGACCTGTGATGAGGCAGAGCATCATGGCAGAAGAGTATGACCACCCTGCTCACCTCCAGTGGTCAGGAAACAGAGAAGGAGCAGGAAGTGTCCAGGGCCAACATATGCCCTGCGAAGGTCCATTGCCAGGGACTCCTAGCAGCCTTGCCTTCCAAAATCCCACTATCATCAGATCTTGAATCTAGCAATGGATTAGACTATTGGTTGGATCTGTTAGGTCCGAGCCCTCCTGGTCTGAAAATGCCTCTGGGAACACTGGCACAGCCACACCCAGAGGTGCGTTTACAGATCTGCTAGGTACTTCCCGATCTACTCAAGCACGCAATCGAGATTGAACATTCTGACCTCCACTTGGCCTTCGAAGTGCTGTCAGGTCGATTCATTTTTAGCCCATTTGATGTCTTCATACTGTGTACATTTCATCGTCCCTTACTAGTGTGCTTATACTGTTGGAGTGTAAGATACTCAGAGTCGATGGATGATGTCCCCAACACCAGACACATACATTAATAACTGTCAGTTAGAGCTCATTGGATTGGAGTGAACTTTAAGTCACACTTCCTTCTGAAGGAACAGGACTGGGTCTCTGTGGATTAGCTAAAGCAATGCCAACCTCCATTGTACTTACCATGACTCCCCAGCACACAGTCAGTAGATTTCCAAAACCTGCCCAGGCCTGCTCTCATACTCCATTCTGCCTCTCCAAAGCCTTCATCTCCTCTCTCATCATCTTCTCCATGAAGGCTGTTTGTTACCATCTATGTAGGTGGCATGCCCCAAGGTCAAGGCCTCACGCATGCTCCCCAGCTGTCTTTATCTAGTGGTCTTATCTCCCAGCGTGTTCAAGCCAGATGAAGGCACAGGCTATGCTGTGTGCAGGGATATCCTTTGACTTCCATCAATGCTGAACAAAAGGCATACATAGAGCTGAGCATCAAAGACTTGATGACTTGTCTGGACATCTTAGACTTTATTCCCAGGTTCTCAAGACAATCGAACCCACAGGTTTATGGTTGAACCCTTATGTTCTAATCACAGAGCTGCTGAGTCATGAGTAGGCAGTCTGGAAATGAACAGAATTCAAGAAACAGGAGACTTCTGCCCCCAGTCTACTCCTGCTGGTACAGTATCCTCCACAAGCCTGGAAGTACCATGAATCTTTACTCCTCTGGCTGATGCAGAATTTGAGAAAATTTGCAGAAGGCAGTGACTGAGGTTAAGCCTCCGTTTCCCGGCAGCGTTGGCTTTACCATCCCAAAGCAATCAGACACCAAAGGTGTCTAGATTCAGCACCAAGGTGTCAGGGTGCCTGCCATCTGGGCGCTTCTCCAAATGCTCAGGTATTGGCATATGTCTGAAAACTGGGGCATGTTTTATCATGGATATTTTTGTATTCAGAAAGTCATCATTTAGGGCTAACAATGAAGCTCAGTCGACAGAGGTACACTTCCCTAGCATTCACAAAGCCCTGAGTCCAATCCTCAGTACCCCATGATACCAGGTGAGGTGGTGAACACCCCACTGTAACCCCAGTATCGAGGAGGTAGAGGCAGAAGATTGGAAGTTCAAGGTCATCTTCAGTTACATCGTGAGATCAAGGTCAGCTTGGTTTATGTCTCAAGACCAAATAATACAAAACAAGAAAGAAAAGAAAAAGCCAGGATTTATAAGAATATCCTGTCTACTCTCCAAATGAAGTCAATAAAAATATCTTCACCCCCAAAGTGAAAAATTCATCCTATAGATGCTTTAATTTAAACTAAATGACTTCCTCAATGGTCCCCCCCCACACATACACACAGGAAGTTGCTCTCCACTGGGTCTCTGCTGAGGTTCACATTAACCTCTGCCCTCCAGTGTGCTAAAGGAGGTCTAGAAATGTGAGCAGAGGTAGGTAGTACAAAGTAGGAATCGATACTTGTCCAATATGCTTTAAGTTGCACATTAAAATTGCTACCTACCGCTAGCATCCATTTTACTTCTGTGCTACTGAAACATGCAGGCGATAAGCAAAAGAGATCTGGCAAGGATGCAATGGCTGCTTGACACCAGCCACTCAAGGTGGAATGCAAGAGGTCCCCTGCAGTAGGGCCAGCCTTAGCTCTGCCCACCCAGCTGCTTCCTGCCAAGTGACACCACAGAGCTGGCCTGTTCCCTGCAGCAATCACAGCTGTATGCAGATGTGGAGAACGTGTCTGGAGGGAAAAGAGAAGAAATGAAGTCATGGAGAGTCCGCATGGGTGGAAGGAGACCCCCAAGGCTTGCCTATGTGTCTCTACCCGGTTTGGCTGAGTTTCATCCCTGTCCGGAATGGCTTCACACAGAGGAGAAAGGAGAGTGCCGTGAGATCATGATGATGGTAAAAGCAGGCATTTTCAAGAGCCATCGGGTGCTATCTCTCACTGTGTCAAAGCCCATAGTTAGACATCCGACGTAGACATCTTGACATCCTGAGGAGCCTGGGCCCCAGCCACACAGCTTTGTTATTTGTGTAGAAACTCTATACCCATTCCAACCCAAATAAAGCTAAATCGCTCTTCATTAAGCACGTTTGCACAGCTTGGGTTGGAGGCGTTGCTGAGACCCACCGTGGACAGGCAGGGAGACTCGCCTTAGAAACTGCTGTGTTCGCAGGATCTCGGGAGGGGAAACAAGACACCACCCACCTACTCTGCCAGAACTGCTTACATTGTGTGTAATTCTGCCTTGATTTTGAAAGTCTTTGGGGGAATTTCTATGGAAAATGAGCAGGAGTGTCTAGTGTTTACTGCTGACCCAGAAATACAACAACTTGATCTCCTGCTTCATAGGAAAACATTAGGCATCAAAACCTGATTTTACAAAATAGGTAAGTGGGGGGTTGCTTAGAAACATCAAGGCGCTTTAAGTATATTTTTACAACTCGATCAAGTCTGGGAAGAAAAAGAGGCTTAAAACTCAAGTGCTAGGAACAGCTGCCAGTGAACATGAATCACAAATGGAGATAAATTGCCCCCGAGCATGTCCTGTGGAACAATGGGAAAATATTATCAGAATTATAAAAATCTGATTTGCATGCAACTTTTCCCAAAACACAGCTTTGCAAGCATAAATTGGAACAAGCACAGACCAGCTTGTGGAATGGAGGAAAATCAGCCCAGGACCCAAACATGTATGTCGGGAGATGATGAGGGCACTGGAATCATACAAACATGTATGTCGGGAGATGATGAGGGCACTGGAATCATACAAACAAGCAAACTTGGATCCTCCACTAACCCTTTCTTTGCCATGGAGAATTCCAAAGAGTGTCTGGTTTTGCTTTTAGTTTTTTATCTTTTTATAATATTTATTATTTTTACATGTATGAGTGTAGTGCCTGTATGTATGTATGTGCGTGCACCCATGCAGTGCCGTGCCCAAGGAGGTCAGAAGAGGGTGTCTGATCCTCCAGAACTAGAGTTAAGGACAGCTTTTAGTGGCCATGTGGGTGTTGGGAGCCCATCTCAGATCCTCTGCAAGAGCAGTCAGTGCTCTTAACTGATGAGCCATCTCTCCACCCCCCCAAATGGTGTGTGTAAAAATCTGTTAACCGTTAAAACCCTGGAGAGTGCATCAAAAAGTTGATCAGTAATCCTCCTTATTAAGTAGCTGACACGTCTATTAGTTCCGTAGGCATGTTATTTTTAGCATTGTGGCAATGACCAGAAAGCATTTTCTTCCCCATTTTATAGATGAGTACACTCACTAAAGTTGCCCCAGGCCACATAGCTCTTAAATCACAAAGCTTCTATTCAGGCTCCCTTCACATGGACTTCCAGACACCTGATTTTTTGTGATCTCCTGGCATCTCGAAGGCTAGCTAGGGATGAACAGAGGAAATTTTCTGTCATGGCCTCAGCATATCTTCAAAATAATTCCACTGAATATTGACATCATGCTTCTGAGGAACCAGAGATTTAACCCAGTACAGAGATTCTGCCTATTTTAGAATGTCATGGTTTCTGAGAGACCAGAGGAAAGTATTTAATGAATGATATTTTCCTAAGAACTCAGTCTAGTTACAATTTTTCTGGCTGACACATAATTCATATCACATAAAATTTGCCATTTTTAAGTGTATAATTTCAGTGGATTTCAGGATATCCACAGTGTTATATAACCACTACTGCTGTCCAATTCAATATTATCTTGTTCTACCCCCTCAAAAAAAAAAAGCCAATATGTGAAAGTCACTTCCTAGAACCCATTTTCACCTCCCTTTCTCCCCCTCCAATGTCTGTCAAACCCTTATCTGTTTGTCACCATGGATTTGCTTATTTTACTTTGTTTCTCTGTGCACTGGATGTATGTGTGTGCAAGGCATGTGTGGAAGACACAGAACAATGTCAGGTGTCTTCCTCTATCTCTATCTTACTTTTTGAAGCAGTGTCTCGATCTAGTGAGCTAATTAGATAGACAGAATGACCAGTGAATTTGTGGATTCTCCTGACTCTACTTCCCACTGCTGGGACTACAGTACAAACTGCCATGACCAGCTTTTTAGTTGGGTGCTATAGATCCAAAGTTGGTCTTCATGCTTACACAGCAAGTACTTTTCCCACTGAGCCATATCCCCCACCTGAATTTGCTTGTTTTCAACAGTTTCGATAAATGGAGCCAACACACACACACACACACACACACACACACACACACACACACACACACGTAATGGAAAAGTTCCAAAATAATAAAAGTTTTAAACTGCCAACCCAGCAAACAGATAAGCAAACAAATTTCCATCCATTCTAATCACCAAGGCAAGGAATAAAATAGTAAATATGTTTCTCATACTCTAGGAAACTGTAACAATATTTTATCAAATCTTCAAGTTAAACACTATCAGGAGGATATTTACGTAAAGTGCTGGGAAACGTCACTAAATGCAGAGGCATGTGGGAACATGGGTATGGGGTAAGGGAGGGTGGGCTCAGCAGACAGCACTAATTTTCAGGGTAGCTGGCAAAGGGCAATAATAAAAAGCAGACTGTGGTCAGCTTTAAACTGTTTTAGGATGCTGGGGAGTGACTCAATCAGTAACGCTTGCTTTGCAAGCATGAGGAACTAAGTTCAAATCCCTAGCACTCATAAAAAGCCAGGTGTGATGGGACACGTCTATAATCACAGAACTGGAGAGATAAAGACAGGAAAGCCCCTGCAGCTCTCAAGCCAACAAGCCTCACCAAGGCACTGAGCTTCAGCTTCTGTGAGAGATGCCACCTCAAAAAATAACAAGACATCAGGTATCAACCTCTGGCCTCACATGGACACAACACGCACCCACACGTGTGCACATGCAGACATGTACACACAGACTTTTTAGAGTCTCTGCAGGGACAGGGACTGCACTCCAGGTTTCCATCCTCTCCAGCTTCCTTCCTAAGGGTTTCTCTGACATCCTCCTCCAGCCTCTCTCTCCACAGTGTCTTATGCAGTATGTGTATCCAGCTCTGATTCCTCTGGCATTCCAGATACGTCCAGTCATTTCCAGGAACCAGACTGCCCATAGCTAGTTGTCCCACAGACATCCCAGACTCAGCAAATCCAAACTTACGTTCACAGATTTCCTCTCCCTGACCCTGAGGTCACTTGTCTCAGGCGCTGGCATCTCCCTCTTCTGAGAGGGCCATTCTGGATTCTGGAGCATTATGTTCTGCCTTGTGGTCTGCATTGTGGTCTGACTTCCAGGCACGAGGCCTGTTGATGATGTCTCTACAAAGCTTCTGACTCCCTTTCCTTCCATGCCCCGCCTGTCGCCCCACGCTATGCCTTGCCTCTTGCTGAGAGCCTGGAAAGAGCCTACAGCCATCACTTGGAGTTCAGCCATGGAGTGAAGGGTCCTCTCTGAATCACAGATGGCTTCCCCTCAAAGCCTGCCTGAGACCCTGGCTCTCCGACACCATCTCCAGATCTCATCCATCTGTCTGTCAAGCTCTGGGAAATCTTTCCTGCCCTGCCCATGCATGCATTCTCCCACCGATCTTTGATCCGGCCGTGTCTTTACCATGCATTCAGCTGCCATCTCCCTCCAAAGCAGTGTCCTCTGTTTTCTGCCTGTTTCTTGTCCAACAGGCTGTCAAGACCTCTGAAACAAACTTTTTGTTCCTGATGTCATCACCCTAGTGGTACACTGTCATCATTTGTCATGCAAGCTAGTGGTTTGCACACATTATTACAATAGAGCCCTGTCTTGTAATGCAGTATAGTATATCATGTGGAAGACAGCCAGGCTGGAGGACGAGGCTGAGGAAGGAGTCAGGTCAGTATGTCTAGTGAGCACCTACAGACCTGGACTGCACACTAAGCCTGCCAGATGGACGCTGCCTGCCTCACAGGGTCCACACCCTCAGTTTAAATTGCTTGAGAACGGTTGTAATTCAAGTGGAGGCAGCACTGGGGCTGGTCTAGGGTGGCTGCTTCAGAGCCCAGATGGGGATATGTCCCCAGGCTCTTAGCAAAGGCTTCTCTGCCTTTCCTATCCTTTCTCCTTCTTCCCAGTTGGGTTTTGCTCCTACCTCTGATTGAGCGTGCTTGTGCTGTGTTGCGGGCTGCACTGCACCGCTCTGTTCTGCTGCTGCTTCCTCGCTGAGGCCTGCTGCTCACCCTTCCGCTAAGCCGTGCTCTTGAGCATTCAGTTACCTGTCAATTCAGGCCCTTCCCTGACAGGGGCCCCAGAGTAGGATATGCTGGGCGTGAGGGTTCACTGGCCTGGGCTCTGTGACCCCGAGGAGAGTGATGGTTATGCACACGGGGCGTGCGCATCCCCCCCCCCCCCCCCCCGTCACCCTGACCCTCCTCCGTCCTCTCCTCCTGTTCTTTGGTTCTTCCTCTTTCCTCCCACATCCATCTGGGTCGAGTCACAGAATGCTTTGCCTCTGTTTCTGACCCACAGTGTGAGCCCTGATTAATATTAATATGCGGTTGTTTGTTGTCGCCGTGTGCTCACAGGCTTCTTCAGCTGTGATCTGGGGACCTATGCCGCCTTCCCTGATCTCCACTGGGCTTGGCTCCTCCCTGTTGTGACTAATGCTTCTGTCAGCCCTTTCTGTCTCGGAGCTAGTCCTGTTTGCCAGGTCATTGATTGCCTCTCTTCTCCCATTCTTTGCCCTTCCCTACATAACTGGAGGGATGTGGGAATTCACAGTGTGGAAGTTAGAGCATCTCAATGTGCCCATTGGATCTGAGACCTTTGTGTGTTTTTCTCCAGACCCAGACAAGCTTTGAGCGCTGCTGCTCTCCTCGCGTTTATCTTGATTTTCTTCACTCTACCCCGTCATCATTTGGCACAAATGAAAGATTCAATAAGTAATAAAGAAAGCATGTTGCAGAACTATAAATGGCATGATCGATTCGTCTCATGAGCCTGTGTTTGGGTGTCTGATCATGTGACTCCCAGGCAGATGTCTTTAAAGATGACAGGGATTGCCAAATGTTATCTGGATTTGTGTGTTTTATCATGGGTTTCTAAACAAACAGAAAAGAAATCAGCACACTGCTTAAAGAAGTTTTCAATTTTTATTGACATCTGCAGTGTTTATCATAACTACTATTACTGCTAATATTGTCACTGTAACTCATGATGTTTACACAAAATGCAGAAGACAGAGGGAAGCAAGAAGGAAATAATGCACCATCTCATCCTATATTGGAATACTTCCTTCCTGTCACTTTGCAATGACATGACAATCTTGTGGCTGGTGATTTTCTCAGTGTAGAAACTGAGTGTGCTGACCACCTTCTGTGTTCAGTCTGTTACGTGCTCCCAGTCTCTTACAAGTCTTCTCAAGAGGGATACCTGCAGCTCTGACTTTATCTTTATTAAGGGTTATTTTATTTTTGTTTATATGTCTGTGTGTGTGTGCCATGTGTGTGCAGTGCCTGCGGAGACCAGAAGAGGGTGTTGGATCTCCTGAAGCTGAAGTTGCAGGTGATTCTGTATTACATGACATGGATGCTGGGAACCAAATTCCAGTCCTCTGCAAGAACAGCACATACTCTTAACCACTGAGCCATCTTTCCAGACCCAGCTCCTACTTTATAGTAATAGATGTGTGTCTATTTCCATGTCACACACAAGTAAACATGATATAGTGCTCCTTCCTTAATCTCTTATGTCCTTTATACAATCCTCTGAGATACAGAAGTATGGATCTGAAGGGTCATAAAATTCCAAGTGGGATGTGTAAATTCAGCTGTCATTTACCTTGTTATCTGTTGTTGTAAATCAAAGGCTGGCTTGCTGCAATGCAGCATGAGACTCTCAGTTCCAATGCATGTGGGATTTCAAGTTCTGCCAATGTAGACGTGTTCTCGTTTGATTCACAAGTGTTTCATAACCAAGAAGGACTCCCCCTTTCACTGATTGTTGAGGGTCCCGGGGGACCAGCTTCAGGGTATAATATATCAGTCTCTGTGCCTCATGTCTCCAGAGCTTCTCTCCTTCCCAGATCTGAAAACACCATCCTTTCCCCTAAACAAGCACTAGGTGCCTTGAAACTTTCAGTACCCTCGACCTGTACTCTCTCCCCCCTCCTCCCTTCTCCTTGCTCACCCTCTTCCTGGATCTCCCTGGCAGCACAGTCTTGGGCACAGCCCTTTGGTTACTCCTTCCTTAGAGTTTCTCACCTGGTTCTGTGGGTGGGAAGCCCCCTGGTTTATCATGCACTCCTAGGGCAAACAGATACGTTCTTCCAGAGAACAGAGGGAGTGTGGGGAATTTGACTTGACCCACCCAGCTTACTATAGATGGTGAGTCACAGGCAGAAGGATGAATCTAAAATCCACTCTGTTCTCCTGGGAATCATGGGGAAGAACTCTGTGCAACAATTTAATTTATTAGGAAATTATAGGAAATGTATTTCTAAAGTGTAAAAATACCCCACTGGAGACAGAATTTCTAATTATCTGGTTTCACTCTAGTAGGCAATAGACTTTTGAGTAGGATGTTTTCCATTTAAGTATTTTAAAAACATATGCTTGAAAAAAATGACTAAACCGACTTAGGGTTTTATAGAATGAAATCCTTCTATCTGAGGGATGTGCTAAGTTCCTTCTTGACAATCTGTTTTGCTTCTGTCTCTTTAGCTGTGGGTTCTTAGCCTTGTTTGGAATGATCTTTTGGACTCAGGCATTTAATAGTTGAATGGAAAAAAATCATCTTAGGGTATGCTTTAATGGATCAAAATCCCTCATGCTGCAAGTGTTAAGCTTTGGTTAATACCAGCTGTTGGCTGGCACATTGCAGGCATTCTTAGGACCTTGTGAACTTTTGTCAACAGTCTGGTTTTCGTTGCAGAATCTGGGCAGTGCTGGGGTGCTAGCACTCCCTCATGCTCGGGTGGAACGCAGCCTTCCCTCTACTTCTGAAGGCAGAGGTAGGAGTACCTGGATCCATCCTCAGCTTCCCTTGTGGTCCACCGCCTAAACCACTGTCTTGGGGTATCATTCCAGGAGGCTCTGCCCACGCCTTCCAGGGATCCTAGCCTTGGGGCAGTGTGAAGAGAATGGTTCTGGGGACAGATGGAGCCTGCCAGCACCCACTGCCTTCTCGTTCCCTCTACTTCTGTCCTTGAAGCCCCCCAGAAGTACTGTGACATTTGGTGTCGGCCCCTTTGTTTGCCTGGTCTTGCTCAGCAGTCCCTAGGAAGGAAGAAGAAGAAGTCTGACAAGGTGATGTGAGCTCTCTCCGCATCAGCCATGCTTTACTCAGTCAGTGTCTTTCCAAGTCCTGTCTTCTCATCCAAACTACAGCTTCCCAAACTCAGATTTGTCTGTGAGTCACTGGAGACATGGTTGGCATGCAGATTCTGAATCAGTCAGTGATCCAGAAGGGACTGAAGAATCCTCATTTGTCAGGAGCCACGGGCAGACCAGATGTTGCTGGCCCATGCTCTGAAGGGCAAAGGGCACTCTGCAAAATGGCACTTTACCTGAAAGTCAATGGGGCCGTCCATGAGGGGCTGGGCAAAGGTCCTAGTGCACAGCAGGTACTGAGTAAAGTGAATGGCCATGTTGAAGACAGTGGTAATGATGGAGATGGTGGTGGTGACGAGGGTGGTGATGAAGACAATAGAGATGGTGGTGATGAGGGTGGTGATGAAGACAATAGAGATGGTGGTGATGAGGGTGGTGATGAAGACAATAGAGATGGTGGTGATGAGGGTGGTGATGAAGACAATAGAGATGGTGGTGATGAGGGTGGTGATGAAGACAATGATGGAGATGATGATGATGCCGAAGCCAGTGGTGGTGATGATGGAGATGACAGAGAAAATGATGGAAGTGACTATGTAAACAGTGGCGATAGATAGTGATGATGATGATGGTGACGGTGATGGTGGTGGTGGCGGTGGCTGTGGTGGTAATGACAGTAATTATGATGGTATGATTGTGGTGATTAATTTTGGTGATGATAAGAAACATTTATAGTCTCAGAAAGGTCATTGTTGACACTGCTGTCAAATAAAGACTTCTTTTAGAGTCCAGGGAAAACAGAGAGAAAAACAGGAATGTGCTTCTGTCCATGTCACTCGCTCTAGGTTGTGGACAGATTCTGTGCACAGGAACCTCGTGAATTTGCACACCCACCCCTAGTTCCCCAGAGGAGAAGCTCTGAAGGCAGCAGCTGAACCAGTCTTTATTACATCTGTCGTGGCACCTTCAAAGTTCCTGGGCCGTAACAATCCCTCAGCAAGTGCTGGCTTCTCTCCTTGTGTCCTGAGAACTTACGACAAGCCAAGCATACTGAGCACTCTTCTCATTTAAGCCTAACAAAAGCATGGGCAGCTCTGTGATTATTAGTTTAAATTTAAAGGAACAGAAATCAAGTCTTGCTGAAGGTTATTTAGCTGGCTCGAGCACAGAATTTCAGCCATCATATTCCACATCCTCAACCCTTTACCCCATGCCATTCCAGTTCAGAAATGATGACATCAGGGCCTGTGATGGTACAGCTACCTCATGAGTAAGAGTCCCCTACCCCTGGCTGAGTGGCCTGTGGGCAGGAGGACACCATCCACAGATGTGGAAGCTTCCTGTGGGTAAGTCCTATGCTCGCCACAGCCCTCTACTCCCAGCTTGCCTCTTGGTTCCTATTGCTGTCCCTAACTCAACATTTGTCTGCTCATCACAGCTCTGCCTCCATCCTGGAGAATGTGCCCAGGCAGACATCTGAGGTGAAATAACAGGCCCGGCTTGAGAATGACATGGCGCCATATTTCCTTGTGGAGTTGTCATCTTTAAGCCATCTGTGACATATGTAGGGAATATGGCCTCCCCACTTGCCTGGGCTGTCTCTTTCAGCTCCACAGCTGTCTGCAGCAAGATGTCTGCCTCTGATGTCTTCCAAGGAGGCCTGGGCTGAACCCTAGGTGCCCATTTCCTGTTTCTGAATAAACTTTGCTCCATATCCACAAAAGTTCTACAAGGCTCCATTTTTGATCCATCTGGCTGCTAGGCTGGAATTCCCATGCAGCAGGCCCCACATCCTGTCAGAGTGGTGTTGTAATGGTCGCTGCGCCACTCTGCACAGTTCCAGGGAGGTCAGAGGGGAGCAGCATTCCCAGCCACATTTCAGTAAGTCATGGGCCACGTTGAAGTCTCTTGCTCATTTGATGATAAAGGCTAAAGCTGATATTGTTGAAACTACAGAGGCATCAGGCCAGCAGGCATGACCGGGAGATTCTGTGCGAGCTTGTCTCGCCCCTCGTCTCCAAGACCTGTTACATGCTTGCTGAATGCCCATGTCTCATACACTCAAGTGGGCCACCTCCAGGTATGCAGCTGAGCCATGAATCCCAGCTGAAACCTGAAAGAGGGGAGATTTCCCACGGAGTTAGGCAGGATTATACAAGGCCACAGATATTCTCATCCTGACTTCACACCGGTTTACTTGTGAAACTTTCCTTGCCTTTCTATGTTTGTTTCTTCGCCTATAAAGTAAGGACAGATACCTAGAAAACTATAGAGCTCATTCAGCTTTGAAACTGGGACTGCAAGATCCCTGTCCTCCAGTAGGTAACCTTCTAAAGTAATTCCTTTCTCATTATGTCTCTTCTATCCCTATGCTTCATGAGAACGGCATGGGACATGTAGCACATACATGGTTCTTTAACAAATGAGACCAGATCTTGTTCACCTTTCCCACAACAAGCAGAAGTAGGGTGTGAGTTGTCAGGAGCAACCGTTGCCTCCAGGGAAGCAGCCACGTCCCCACCAGGACCCTCTCCCGAAAACCATGGGCAGTAAGCTCTGGCATGTGCACCTCTCCTGGGGTGCTGCTTCTAAAAAGTACCCTCGCACCCAAACCTGGCTCACGGTGTGGAGGACCACTGACAGCGCGGCTCCAGACACTCTCAGCAACCGCTCTGTCCCTCCCATTGCAGCACCTGTCTGGGCTCCTCTGAAACACAGCTGGGATGGAAGAAAGCTTCTGAAAGTGCCCTTCCCCCCATGAGCCTCCCTGCCAACTTCTGGCTGGCAACAGGTACTAACTATAATGACAGCACTGTGATGATGATGCTGTGGGTGCCCAGAGCCATGGTGAGACAGGAAGGTGAGAGGCAGGGGGCTTCTGGGGGTTGGAGGTGAGGTGGTGTGGTCCAGGCAAGTCAAAAGATTGAAGGCTGCAGTGTTGTAGGAAGTGGGGTTCCATGTACCCCAGCCTTCCTGAGGTCATGGAGGACTACCGCCCACACTTCTGCTCATCCCTCCTATCTGTTGCCTACTCCAGAAGAGCCTGCATGCAAGAAGTATAACCCTAGAAGCTACTTCCAACTCCAGAGAGCAGGACAGGGTCCATGAGAAAGAGAAGGCCGGATCCTGGGGACAGGGCCATGTGTCAATCCGCCCCTTCAGAGGAATGCTGATTTCACCTAGTATTCCTTCTCAGTAACCTTTGAAAATGTGTGTGTGTGTGTGTGTGTGTGTGTGTGTGTGTGTGTGTAGGGGGCTGGAGAGATAGCTCAGCAGTTAGGAGTGCTTGCTGTTCTTCCAGAGGACCTGAGTTCAGTTCTCAGCACCCACATCAGGCAGCTGACAACTGGCTACAACTCCAGCTCCAAGGGATCTGACACCCTCCCTGGCTTTCCGTGAGCACTGAAACAGATACATATACATGCACGAGAAGAATAAAATAACATCTGTATGTACTGTATGCACACACTCCGGTGTATGCACCTGTTTGTGGGGTGTGCTTGTACGTGTGCACTTGCAGCTCAAGGCCAGAGACCAGCATCAAGTATCTTCCTTAATTGCTTTCTGTTTTATTTTCTGAGACGGGATCTTTCCTGGAACCCTGAGTGGCTAGACCGGTCTCTCCTGTGCTGAGTTTATACATGTGTGCTGCCATGTCCAGCTTTTTACGTGAGTGCTAAGGAGCTGAATGCCAGGCTTCATGCTTATATGGCAAGTGGTTTCCCTGCTGGGCCATCTCCCCAGTCCTCAGACTTAATAGAGAGACCTCATAGGCTCTTGGTTCGTTCACTCAAGGTCATCCCAAGGGGGAAATTGTTCTTCATTTTCACGTAGTGTGAACAGCAAAGGCTGACACCAGGATAACTTCTGTGACGAAACAGCACCCAGTCCCAATTATTTCTTGGCCTCAACCTTCCTTCCGGTTGATGGCAGCAAGCATGAAAATGTGGCAGGCAGAAGCTAAAGAAGAGAAATGCTCCCTTGGAATCAAATTTAAACCTTTGTCAGAGTACTGTGCTTCAGACTTATTAAGGAAGCAGAAACTTCAAGATTAAACTGCACCAAGTTATTTAGAGTTGTGCTTATTATAAGTGAAATTCCCCCCACAGCTTCATCCTATCTGTGGAAGCATTTGTGAAAAACGTATAACCATAAATTGATAGGGCAAACGACAGAGGCAAACGCAGAGTGTTTTCTGTATGAATAAAGCAGAGCATTTGCAGTGATTTGGCAGAAAGCTGCGCTTTCTAAATCTCCAAGGAACGGAGGGACAATTAGTCAGAATGATGAACCAGCTGACAAAGGCACTTTCCCTCGGCCTGTGTGAAATGAAGGAAAGTCTCCTACAGGAAGTCTAACTTCTCAAGGAATTGGAATGCGTATTGAATGAAGACTGAGGTCTCTAAGGAGGGTCAGAAAGGAAGGGATGACAGGAGCGAGCACAGGACAAACAGCCAGTGAGGCCTAGCTACTGGTCAGTGCAAGGAAAGCACCAAGCTGCACAGCCCCCTCTGCTCTCCCCGGCTCTTCCTCAGCAACCATGGGGCCATGGGCCTCTCTTCTTTACACTTAGAAAACAAGCCAGAGCTGCAGGATTGGAGCCCCACATGGAAGCTTTGGGTGACTCTATGGGTCGGCATGGCCATTGGATCCACTAAAGGATTCCTGATGAGTGCCATCCACCACTTGGCATTCCAGGTTCCGTGGGAAGCCAGACTGTGAGATGCGGTCCTGTGGCTGCCACTCACAGAGATCGGAGGTTGTGCTCTGTGTCTTCCAGCGCCCTCCTGAGGTGGACACTGCTCCTGCCTCCTTTGTCAATGAAGAAACTACCTCACTGAGAAGCTAAGACTTGCACAGGAAGCAGTTAGGAATGAGTTACACACCACCTCATTCATTTCTTGCAGGACCCACGAAAGTCAACTGTTGCTAGCAGAATGCCTCCCTTTTTATATTTTTATTTTATGTCTGTGAGTGTGTTCCTGCATGTATGTAAGTCCACCCATGTTGTGCAAAGCCGGAGGAGGTCAGAAGAGGATGTCACAGCAGCCAGTGCTTTTAAATGCTGAGTCATCTCTCCAGCCTCAGGATGCTTTCTTATAAGGGAGAGTTCTGTGCTACAGAGGCACCTAGACCTGGCCTCCTCTCTGTAAACATGAGCTCTCCGTAAAAGACCAAACATGCCCATGAGGCCATGGGCCCTGTGAATTGCCGAACCTCTGCCTTCTCCAGAGAGTACAAGCACTAGTGCTCCATGTGATGCCAAGTTCCTACGATGTGGGGGCAGCAACCATGCTCAACAGGGCGAACAATACTGCTGGGGTCCTCAGCGGGCATCAGTCCAGACTGGGGACTGGTAATGGGTGTCCAGGGGTGGCCCTAGACAAGATGGGCTCTTGGGACATCTGGCCTCCTGGTTTAAGAGTCTAGAACAGTCAGCAACTCGGAGATGAACATCACTTCAAGAAGCAGGAAGACGCTACCACGTCTGATCTGAGGCAGCTTTGGGTATGAGGTAGCCCTTAACACAGTAGCTTCACAGCCCCCGCCCAGCCCCTTACTCTGTGGGGAGAGTGAGGATGACCGAATCTCCTGGGAGAGGCAGGATTCTGGCTCCATTGAATTCCAGACCTGCCTCCCACACCTGTCACCACTGTGTTGGATGCCAGTGATGGACATCAACTTGTGGCCAAGTTTCTTTTTCTTCAGTGAAAGAGGAAACACAGATGGTGCAGAGTTTATTTAAGCACGTTAACCTTGTCCATGTATAACAACAAAATGAGCAGAAGCTGGCACATGTAAAAATCACTCATAATCCAGTGACACCATTGTTGCCATGTAAGTCACTCCCCAGATTGTTTACACGTGTGCATGTTCCATCAGGTTGGCAACATGACTTTATGTCCTCTTTTTAAATGTACTATGCACATGGCTGTGTGGTGCTCTAAGTCCTGGGTCCTTAATGCCTGGGAAAGAGTCCAGCAAGCAATGCCCATTGCTGGAGCCAGCCCTCTATTGCTGGGCAACTAGGCGAGGCTAGGTTGAGAAGATGGCACCGAGATGAACAGCCTGGTACCCGGGCCCCATAGGACCACTCTGTGTTTCCTTAAAGGAGAATCACAGGAAGCTCGGGAGAGCTTAGGAACATTTGCAGTTCTGGATATGACTTTGACAGTCTGCTTTCCAAAGGCTGTGTGAGGAATCCAAGTGACCCACCAACATAGAGAGATTCCTTCTAATCCCTTGAAGGGGGAGGTTTGAAGTATGATTTGCAAGCCTCCAAGCCTCTGTGGCCCCCTCTCCCAAGACACTGACAATAGTCAGGAGGTTAAACCTCAAAAAGCAGCAGGCGTCTGAGGAGAAGGGCTTCAAGCTGCTGGCTGGGGCGTGGATGTGGTCACTCTGGAGTCCGGGCAGAGTCCTTCACGTCCTCCCACCACTCAAGTTGGTTGAGGCTCTCAGAGCCATTTTCTAGGCAAAGCATTGGTAACTTCCAGCACCACAGAAGGGAAGCTGTTAAGGGTGCCCACACCGCACACAGAAGTGTAAATATGGAATGCCCACATGAACTTGAATTTCAGATAAAGAATGGCTTTTATAAGATGCCCCAAATTGTTTAAAAAATGTACTAGACACAGCTATGTATTGTTTATCTGAAATTCAAATTCCATTACGCTCCTGAGTTTTATCCAGCAACCCTCTCTAAGCAGAACGAACATGATACAGTGTCTTCATTTTCTTTTTAAAAATATTTCTATTATGTTTTATGTGTATGAATGTAAGTGCAGCAATGTCACGCAATGCCTGCAGAGGTCAGAAGAGGGAATCAGATCCCCTAGAACTGGAGTTATAGACAGTTGTTAGCTGCCATGTGGGTGTCGGGAATTGAACCCTGGTCTTCTGCAGAGCAGTCAGTGCTCTTAACCGCCGAGCCATCTTTCCAGCCCCAGTGTTCTCATTTTTAGTGAGGGCTAAAAGGCCGTGGACTAGCTCCTGACGCTCCCTAACATCTTTCCTTAGTTATGTAAAGCACTGAGGTACAGCACTTTCCGATTCTGGGGTACAGTGCTTCTGGCTCCCAGAGGCCTGGTTTTGATAAACCAGCTCCAGGCAGTTCCCGTGGATACACTTCTTTTTCATTTTCTCACAGTCATCTGAATGACAGTAGAAAGAAAGTCTGTCAAAAATTTTATATGGGTGAGATTAATGGATGTGCTTGTCAGATTGGTGGTTTAACTGGTGTCCCGGGAGAAAATTGACTTGCAGGCAAACGCAATACATCTATTTCCTTGGCGCAGTGCTGTCTTGGCCCCAAGTTGTTAGGGATTTTCAGTAGCTCATCTGAGTTGTTGTAATGTCATAGCAACGCAATTGGATTTATGGATATTCTTTTTCTCCATAAAATGCAGACTTTTCTAGCTCTACCCCTAAAGCAGGGGTGCAGAGAGGGGTCATCGTCATACATTACATGGAGCTAAATAGATGGCAGTGGAGAGGAAAGGTGTGGGGACTGATGTGACATGGCTCCTCTGGGGACACATCGGCTCAAGCCAAGACTCCTGAACCAGGTCACCAGGACATCCCTATGAGGCATTAAGGGCAACCACAGCAAGCTCTGATCTCCAAGGTCACAACACAGTCACAGTCTGGTATGACATCCAGGATAATAAGTCCTTCGGAGTCTTGTAGCAACAGGCTCGCTTGTGGGCTTTTCGTTTTAGTTTTTTCGTTTGTTTCTTTCCTTTTCATTCAAGAGCAGCCCCCGAATACCTCAATCCATGTGGGTTGGAGGACTAGAGTTTCCAGGCCTGGATGAATACCAGTCCTTTTTGCATCTCATCTTCTTGAACTGTAAACTGAGGAAGCCCTACCTTGCAGAACTGAAGGACAGGCACAAGGCTGGGCATGAAGCAGATAAGTGGATGACAGCATGTAGTGATGTGTGCATCTATCACAAGTATCTAGCCGGGTGGCTCTCCTCTTCCACCAGGTTACCAAGCATCTCTAGAGATCTTAATGCAGAGGATGCCTCTCTGCCCTAAAGTCAGTGAGAAGTGGGGTAGAGCGCCACACTGCCTCTGAGGGGCTTGTTTTGAGGGTTCGGTTTGTCAGTCATGGAGAATACAAAGATATCCCTTGAGCAGAGATGACACAGAACATCTGTGGGGGAAGGACAAGCATGCCAAGGAGTCAGTCCCCTTGCCCTGCAATCTTCCCGCAACTCTTTGAATGGCCCTGTTTCTAGATTCTTTCAGAGTGGGAAAGTTTTATCCCTGGATTTTCTCTCACAGACCCACATGGGAAGAGGCTCTGAGATTCCCACAGTATGTCTAACTGGCTGAGTCTACCCAGAAAAATGAAGACTTTTAAGTCAATTTTAAGTCCTGCTCTCCTATTCCTAGCTCTGTGGCCTTTAGCAGGCTCCCACTTTCCCATCTATAAAATGGGAATAATACCTGCCCTAGAGGATGGAGACAGAGATAGCCAGATGACACAGGAGGCTCTCCTTCTGTGTCCAGGCTTCCTGCGATGAGCCAGTTTATAACTGCCAGAACAAGCATTATAACGGTGTCCCTGATCACTCTCTCAAGTGTCCCACTTTGGATGTTGTCACCCTAAATACATAGAACTCAGATACCAAATAATTATATTAACATTTTCCTTTGTCAACAATGATCACTGATTGTATTACAGTGACATCATCACTACTCTTAGAAGCTTAGAGACTAAAGCTCAAAACATTAAAAATGTGTGCTTTTCCTTTTAAAAATAGTGTAATTTAAATGGAGAAGAAATGAGCTCTAGAAGCTTCTATGTTCCCTGATAACATCATAGATTTGGGATAGCACAAATTTTTCCTATTTTTCCTATTGAGAAATGCTGTGATTTATATGCCTGAACCCCTGGGACACATACAAGTGCCCCGTATTTTCCCATGGTGCCTTCATAGATCTGGGGTATTTGTTCTTCCTGTGGAAACCCATAGGCCTGGTGGATTTTTCCCTCCTCTGAGTAAAGTTTAGTTCATCTTCCCTATAGTCACATGGGCTCAGGACATACTCATTTAGGAGTTAAAGTTTAGCCTTTCCTAGTTAGTATAGAAGTGAATTCCTCTTCCTCAGTGTTCACTGTAAAGACGCGTCTGCTGATAGCCATTCGTCTATGGGCGAAGCTCCTCCGGGTACTGGGATTTGCTTGTTTGCATCTCTGACTTTCGGGCTCAGAGTCGGAAAACTGAACACGGAGAGAATGGGAGAAACAGACACATCTTTTCTGATTCCCGTGGGACTTCTGACAGTCAGAGGGAAAGGCAGCAGGGCTGAAGCCTGAGGGAATTGGGGGCTAGAGCACCTGAGCACCTCTATGCTCATCCTCAAAATGTGGAATTTTCTATTTGACCCTGAGGCGGCATCCTCTAGGCTCCTGCCGGGTTCTAAGCAGAGAAGAATGCCACCTTCCTGACCGGTCCACCAAGCCCTCTGGCTTTTGATAAACACTCAGCATTCCCTATAGTCTAAAGCAAGGGCATTGTTAATAAAGGACAGTCTGCAGGACCACTGGAGGAGATGCTGGGCAATGCATTTCACAGAGAAGCAGGAACAGATTTACAACCGTGGAGACTCTCCTCTCCCTAGAATTACTCAGGCCCAAGAGATCATGAGACTGAGACAAAAGATCTGTCGTGAGCATGATTTGGGGAGAAGGTGCTGATGGAATCCATCCTGTTAGAGGCCAAAACGAGGGCTCTCGAGCTCAGTAGCAGTTGGGAAACAAATGATCAAGGCTGACCTGGGCCTGCCTAGAGCTTTTTGATTTTTTTTTTTATTAGAATTCTCTTAACTTCAGAGGGGAATGCATGGCACAGGGAAGACTCGGGCTTGTCCTCATTGGGCACCACCAAGCCTTATATCCTCACCTTCATAGAGGAGGCCTCCAGGTCCTGGTGCTAGGCAAGGACCAGGACCTTCAGGAGGAACAGTGCAAGGAGGCCCGTGCTTGGGATAGAGTGCCATGTAGAAGTCTTACTATCCTGTGATCACTGTTTTTATCTTCGTTTTATACATTCATGTGTGTGCTCATATGTGTGAGAGTGCACATGTGTGTGCAGGTGCATGTGTATATGTGCAGATGTGTATATACATGTACACGTGTGCTTAGAGGCTAAAGGGCAGCCTCAAGTGTCATCTCAGAAACACCGTTATCTCCTCTGCAACAAGGTCTCTGGTTGGCCCGAAGCTCACTACTTCTAGGCAAATGGCTAGGGAGCCGTGGGAACCCTCCTGACTCTGCCTTCAGCACTGGGATTATAAGCACACCCCAGCACACCCAGTTGCTCTCTGTGTGAATTCTGGAGTCACACTCTGCTCCCCATACTTGCAAACTTGACTGAGTTAACTCCCTAGCCCACTCAAACTATTTTAAAAGCAGTAAGCTGTGAGCAGATTCTTTAACACCATGCACAGTAGCAAGCACGTGAAGGGATAGCAAAGGCCCCAAGTCAGCTGATGCTTATAGCTACCTCCTTAAGGTAATAATACCGACAGAGAGCATACGTATAGAGCTTTGGCCGGAAGGTGAGGCTAAGCCTTGGAGCTCTGGGGGTGGGTCACAATATTGATATGTTCTGTTTGTGGATTCCCTGACACTGGGCCAACACACCTGACTTTGATACGGTTCACACAAGTTTGTAAAGCTGGTCTTGGGCCACAGTGACTCATACTCAGTCTGCTGCCACTAGAGCTTTTTCTGCTTTTGAAGAGTGGCCTCATTTCCATGAGTCAGGCCTGCATTGGTTACTGAGTCCCACCTCTCGCCTTCCCGTGGAGGGGCCTCTCTCCTTCGTCCTCCAGCATGTTCCTCTCCTACATTCATCTAGCACATGGTCTCTGGAGAAACGTACTCAGTGGCCCCATCATGTGCTGTGATCCAAGGGATCATGAGCTGAGCCTCAGACTCCTCTGTGCAGGACCCTGAATGGTCCTCTGAGGTTGACGGAGGAGATGAGGGGGGGTTAATGGAGTCATGGAGGGGCAGCATCTCCGTTACCCTCCTGCCCCGACCAGCTGACTGAAAGCCAGGTGGTCAGCCCTGCAGCTCCGTGCCACACAGTCACTCACAGAAAACATGGTGTGACCAGAAAGCCCAGGGTGCAGCCGAACGACCTGAGCAGACAGGTGTTTTTGGAGGAGCTCTGAAACATGTGGGCCAGGTCCCAACGGAGGGCAGGATCCAAAGCTCAAAGGGGGGAAAGTGGCAGGATCCTGGGAAGGGCTGCAGGGAGGCCTGGGAGGTCGGGGGAAGCAGAGTCTTGATCCAGGCAAGAAGCTAATGGCATTTGGTGGGCCCCAGAAACTGATTCATAGAGTTGACTGCTGCCACACACACTGCAGCACAGGGCCATGCATCTGCTCCCAGAAAAGGAAAGGAGTTAAGAGTTCAGGGTCAAGTTCAGGTTGAGTCACTGTGGAGCACCAAGACCCCAACGCTCAATTTAAAAATATGTGCTCTGACTGGGTGTGGGGTGCCTGCCTGCAATCCCAGCACTTGGGAGGAAGAGCCAGGTAGCTTTCTATGATTTCAAAGCCAGGCTGGTCTACATTTCGAGCCCAGGCCAGTCAGGGTTATATTGCAATACCTTGTCTCCAAATAAAGAAGTTTACTTTAGCCAGGGACCATATTTCTTCCTTTTGGAAAATCTTAAGTGCTTTTTATTATGGTAATATAGGTGCATAGAAATTTAGAAACTACAGAGAATACGGCAGAGCCAGGGAGATGGCTCAGTGTGTCAAGGCACCTATCACCAAGCCTGGCAACCTTTGTTCAGTGCCCGGGATTAACATGAGAGAAGGAGAGAGCCAGCTCCTACCATTTCTACAAGTTGTCCTCTGACCCTTACACACAGGCACATACATGACAGGCAGGCACACACACATACAAATACACACACAAAATAAAGAAATAATTTTTTAAGATATAGTGAGAGGCTGGAGATGGTTCAGTGGTTAAGAGCACTGGCTGATCTTACAGAGGAGCTAGGTTGGATTTCCAGCAACCACCTGGCTGCTAACAACCATCTATCAACTCCAGTTCCAGGGTAATCCGATGCCCTCTGCTGGTCTCTGCAGGCATTGCACAACATGGGTGCACTTACATATGTGCAGGCAATGCCCTCATTCGCATAAAACAAAAATTGTAAAGATATGGTGAATGAGTGAATTAGGTTTTTACCCCAGTGTCCAGGCTGTGCTATACTGTCCTGTGATCATACTGACTGCCTGTGCTCTGATAATAACCGTGATAACAGCAGCAAGAATAGTAAGAAACTTTCGTAATGTGTATTTACATGAGCATCTACACACTCTAAGTGCTCTGTAAACATTACCCTGTAACAGCATCTTTAAACAACCTTGCAAACAGGAATTCTCACCTTCCCCATTTCACCCAGGGAAAATAGGAGCGTGATTGAGACGCACACAGCTCGGAAGGGCAGAGCCAGGAGGGGACTGCATAGGTCTCCTGTATGCCTGCTTGCCCTACACCATAGCCAGTGGGCACTCCCTACCAGTCACATGCTTCCACCCAACTGGTTCAATGATATCAGGTGCAGAATGAAGCCCAGTCACTTAGCCGGCTTCTTGCAGGTAGACATGCCAGTTGTTTCCAGTTTTCTGAAGTTAGCCACATTTTGCAAAGGCCTCACTGATGCACAATATAAAACAGGTTTTCTTTCTACTGTGTTGCTTTCTTAAGAGTAGCAACAAAGCCCGAGGTGCACATCAGTTCAGAAAATGTGAGTTCTGAAAAGGGTCCTTCCCTGACGTGCCTTTAACGTGCCTTTGCTATAGCCGTGAACAATCAGGGTGGCAGGGGGGCTCTGCTTTATGGGGTAACCCAGGTGAGAACTAGTTCCGTGCACTCACGTGGTTTGCAGGAGTCCTACTCCTATGCCTGTCTGTGTTCTGCCTCCATCCGAATGCTTTGTGTGTGGCTGGAAGCTTTTCAAAGTATGGATTATTAATCACAACAATAATTAGCTGTAGTCACATGGAGATGTAAGGATAAGAATAAATATCTAGCTTTAAACTGGTGGGTAATTTAAGCCTGTGCATATTTTTATACCCAGCAATTATCCTGCAATGCCCTAGAGAAAGCGTTGGGTGGCTTATGTACTGCAATAAGTTGGAAAATTCTAGCATCTCATGCCTCAGGATGGTGTATGGCACAAATGCCCTATTGATTATTAGCTCATTTTTTTCTGCTTTTGTCATGCAGATACTCGCTTTAGAATCGGTAATGTTTGGGACTTTGTTTCTGAAACAGTTTCACTCTGTAGCTGGGATTTGCCTTGAAATCTCAGCAGTCCTCCTGCCTCAGCATCCAAGTAGAATTAGTGACACTGAACAATTCCCACTAGAACCTTGGCAAGGCCTCACCTCTGATGAAACTGGGTGAAAAGAATTGTTCTTTCTTCAAAGCACAAAGCACATGTACCCTATATACTTCACCATTAGCTTCTTAGGGGGAAACAGATGACTTCTAGCATTTTATTGTTTATAAAAATACCCTTGTCAATGTCAGGGCCTGAAATTACTTTGGACAGGCTTATACCACATTCACTGTTTAAAGCCGTGAGCTGTGCACACTTTGATTTTTTTTTTCTCCAGTTCTGTTCACCTATGTGTATAGGCTTAACTAAGATGCATGACCTTTAGTTCCTTATTTTACTTGCCTACTTCCCATATGTGTAAGGGAGAACATGGCCACCCTCCTCTGCCCAGTACTGTTTCTAGGAGTCACCACAATATATATATGCACACACACACACACACTTGCCAGACACGTGTTTTTTGAGATGGGATTTCATGTAGCCCAGGCTTTCCTTGAATTCAACTATGTGGCTGAGAATGACCTGACCTTGACTTTCTGATCCTCCCGCCTCTGTCTCCTGGGTCACAGGCTATCACCTCCTGTTGTATGGGGTGCTAGGGATTAAGTCCAGGGCTTCCTGCATGCTAGAAGAGCTCTCCACCAGTCAAGCTTACCCCCTCAGCCCCTCGGTCCCTAATTTTATATGGAGTAGATCTCTGAGCTTAGCTCCCCTCCAAAATAATGGGCACATTTCTACAAGTGCTTAAGGAGCCTCTGACACTGTGGTGGGAGGGGCTTGGTGAGTCAAATGCGAATATTGCAGAGTTTTGTGGCACTCTGAAGAGAAGTAAGGCTAAATGAGAATACCTTTAACAACCACCCCCACAGCTCTGCAGCTGCAGTAAAATGCACTGAAGTATATAACCTAAAAGTGTGATTTTATGGTATGTGGGTCTATCTCAATCACGCTCCAAATTCTCTCTGTGTGTATATGTTGAATGCACCAGAGGCTGTTGAGAGACTTGAGCTCAGGGGTTCAAGCTCCTTCCTCAGCGTTGAGTGATAATGAGGAGAAAGAATCCTGTGCCTACATTCACAGCGAAATGGAAAAGAATCGATGTTTCTGTCTTCAAAGCCACTCTCTTAATTAAGCCGTGTAGAACCCAAATGCTTCTGCCGGGAGATGCTTCAGTCACTGAAAATGGTAGATGAGTGAAGCAAGGCTGGTGGGCGCCCCCAACAGCCTAGCTTTCTTCATATATACAGGAAGAGAACGAATTGATCCAAACCTACTAAAAACAGGAAAAGAAATAGGGATGGGAACTGGAGAGATGGCTTAGCTATAAGGAGCACTGGCTGCTCTTGCAGAGGATTCAGGTTCAGTTCCCAGCACCCACATGGCAACTAACAACCATCCATTAGCTTAGCTCCCCTCCAGTTCCAGGGAATCTGACCCCTTGTGGGCATTGCATGACACAGGTGCACTTACATACGCGTAGGCAATACGCTCATATACATAAAATTAAAAATAATAAATAAAATATATGTTCAGTAGGGGGCTGGCTCAGTCAGTAAAGTGCTTGCTATGCAAACATGAGGATCTGAGTCCAGATCTCCAGTATCCACATGAAAAGACGGACACGTGGTGGTCTGAAGGAGAATGTCCACCACAGGCACAAGCATTTGGGCACTGCTGGAGCTGACCGGTGCCAGGGTTTGGGAGTTCAGAGCCTCTTCCCGCCCCTACTTGCTCTGCTTCCTGTGAGTGCTTGAAGATGTGGTTTCTCGGCCATGCACTCAGGCTGCCACTCACTGCCACGCCTCCCCCACCATTACAAACTTCCCTTTGGAACCTTCAGCCAAAATCAACACTTCCTTTTATCAGTTGCCTTGGTCATAGTGTTTTATCACAGCAACAGAAAAGTAACAAGTAAACTCCTTTAATCTGAGCACTGGACGTGGGAGGCAAGAGTATTCCTGGGGCTTATTGGCCATTCAGATAAACTAGTCAGTGAGTTCCAGACTCAGTGAGAGGCTGTCTCAAAAAGCAAGGTGAACTCAGCTCTCAGCCATCACTCGGGCTCAGCACTTTGATCCCGTGTCTCTTCAGACAAGTGTCTCTTGACCAAGGCTGAGAGCAGCACTAATCCTTCTTCAGAAGACAGTCTTGCAAGTATCTACACAGTAGTAGGTTCCCCCATAAGGCCTTTGACCTCCCCAGCCGTAGGCTTTCAGTCAGGTTTACAGTGTCAGGCATGCTTTCTTCTCGTGGAGACTTCAGATCCAGTCAGAAAGCAGATCGTTACCCTTGTAACAGTCATGCTGCTGTTGCACCAATGGGCTCATCTTGTCTGGAAGGTTGGTATTGTAGCTTGAAACTGGGTAAGACTGTTGATGACCGCCCCCAGCATCCTGCACAGCACCTTCTGGTGCTGTGAAAGTCAGCTAACAGGGAGGAGGCTTTCAGCTCTGTTCCACTTGATCTCTCTGCATCCTGCAACCAAAGTGTGGGTATCTTTAGCAATGGGGTCTTATCCTCTAATTCTGGCAGGAAACCTAAAGCAATGGCTGCTGGGAACGCAATAGCCCTCTTCTGTCTCTTTTATTGGGCTCTTTTTATTGAAACTATTAGGAGGGGGTAACCCAACACCCCAGAAGGAATAAGGAGTACCCACATCTGGCACTAGCATTTCTGTTTAATAATCTATGACTTCTGGGAGCAGCATTATTCGCCTACAAAATGTACCTCCCTTTAAACTCCCTTTTCATTGGCTTACAGAATAGTCAGCTGTCACAGCCCACAGCCTGGGTTAACCCTCTCTCCTTATTTTCCCCTCTCCCCTCTTCCCATTTGCACTTAAACCTGTGTGTCCCCAGTGACCCCCACTCTCACATCACTTGTGTTCTACCCTTCCTCTCTTAAGGCCACTTCCCTCCTCCTCCAGGGCTCAGGGAATGTCATAGAAGAGGAGGCAGAAAGAATATAAGAGCCAGAGGTGGGGAAGGAGGCTTCTGGACTCGACATAGTCTTGCACCCATGACCCACAGCAGCGGTGCCTGTCAACATCCGTCATGGGTGAGGGGTGGCTCCAAAGGCATGTCCACCCCTGAGGAGCTATAGGCAGTTACCGGTCGCTAGGGGAGGGGAATCCAATCCTTCAGTGGGACAGCCACTGGTAAGTTGCCTATGCTCAGTAAATAACCCCCCACCCACCATGCTCATGCAGGCAACCCTAATTAATGCACCGGGACACCAGCAAAACACATGGAATAGAGGGACTTCTTTAGAAATAAGGGGTTTAGTAAGAAGGGGATGACAGGATGAAAGAGGAAAGAACATCATCAAAGAATACCACGTACACATGAAACTAAAAAAGAACATACACGTTTTAAAGAATAAGGTGGAGGACTAGAAAGATGGCTTCACGGGCAAGAACATTTGATCACAAGCAGGAGGACCTGAGTCTGAGTACCCAGCTCTCACATTAAAACAGGACATGGCCGCAGATGCCCATGACCCCAGCACTGAGGGGCAGAGACGGACAAATCCCAGGTTTGCTGGCCAGCCAGCCTAGTCTCAGTGAGTTTCGTGTCTAAATGAGAGATCCTGTTTCAAGCCAGTAATGCAGGGAGCCATAGAGGAAGACGGCTGACTAGCCTGCTCTGGTATCTACATATGTGCACATGGGCCTGTAAACCTGCCATCACATGTGTACACACACCCCTGAACAAGTACACGAACATTTCCCCACACCCAGAGGCAAAATTTTAAAAAGCTGTGGACGGGAGCTCCAACTTAATTTTCTGTTGTTAATTTTTATTTGTTTTTGGAGATAATCACTGAAAGATAATCTTCTATTTACTCCAGACAAGTAGACCTTAATTTTCCTTAAAGCTGAAGGGCAGGAGTGGGTCTTCAGATGGGCCTTCATTTCTTGTTTAAGAGAAAGCCTGTAGAGTTTGGCAGAACCCATGACTCAGCATATTTAGAGGAATGGTCCTGTGAGAAGTTCAAGCATCAACTGAACTGGCTTTTTCCCTCTCTTTCAGCCTACCTTGGCATCCAGAACATTCCCAGCTCTGAATCTACCCGACCCTCCTCTCCCCTACCATCTCTGAAGTGCACAGTGGTCTGGTGGAAAGACCCTTCCACCCGGGCAGGTGTCTGAGTCTCGTCTTCCTCCCTGGCAACTCCATGGGGCCCAGTCAGCATCTCCACTACAGACATTGCAAATATCTATCTCTTCTGCCTGTTTTTTAAAGATTTATTCTAGGTAGGGGCTGGAGAGATAGTTCAGCAGTTAAGAGCACTGACTGCTCTTGCAGAGGACTTGGGTTCAATTCCTAGCACCCACATGACAGCTAACAACTATTTTTAACTCCGACACCCTCATCTGACCTCTGCAGGCATTGCATGACAGAAGTGCACATACACACATGCAGACAATACACTCATAGACATAAAATAAAGAATAATAAAATATTTTTAAAGATTTATTCTATTTTTAGTTGTACATCTCTGTATGAGTATGACATGGGAGTGCAGGTCCCCAAGGAGACCTGAGGCATCAGCTTCCCCAGAGCCGGAGTCACAGGCAGTTGTGAGCTGTCCAGCATGGCTGCTGGGAACCCAATAGCCCTCTTCTGTCTCTTTTATTGGGCTCTTTTTATTGAAACTATTAGGAGGGGGTTACCCACATCCTTCTGACCAGTGCATCTTCTAGAACTTTCTCTCTGAGTTTTTGCCCCTAATCTATTCTGTCTTTCTCATAAAACACTTGGTGCACTCGGTCAGAGCTTCTGGACTGGACTGGAATGTGCTAGATGACTTTCAGGATGGAGAGGAAGACTGCTGTAGCTGTCAGTCCCGCTTCCAGCTGAGGGTGAAGGAAGATTAAATGCAGTCATTCCTATTAAGTCCCCAGCACAGTGCTTGGCACAGAGCAGAGTGCTCAGCAGAAGCTGGTGCCTTCCCTGCTTTGTCAAACACCGTTTCTGGAAGGGTGAAAGGAAGCTCAGGGAGAGGAAGGAAGGACCTGTCTCACAGGCACGCACAGGTGCGCCCAGCAGCTGGGGGAAGAGGCTATTCTGTGTCAGATTCACTTTCTGTACCCAGAAGAACATGACTCAGTCAAGAGTGACAGCCTGAAGAATCCTAAAATACAGCTGTATAATTCTGCATTAATAACAGCCTTGAGGGCTTGGGGGAGACAGCTCAGTCTCACTGTGCGGGCATGAGGACCTGAGTTGGAGCCCCAGAATCTACAGAAGAAAGCCAGGTAACGTGGTATGTGCTTATCATCCCAGCACTAGAGAGGCAAGGATGGGCAGATTCTTGGGGCTTGCTGACCAGCCGGCCTAGTCAGTGAGAGACTCTGTCTGAAAAAAAACAGGGCGGACGTGGCCTGAAGATCACTCAAGGTTGACCCTCTGGTTTCCAAGTACATGTGCACTGTGCACACACCTACACAGACACAAAGTAAATAACAATACTGAACAGAGTAAGTTATTTGTAAGCTATTGCTAGTAGACTTTTTCAGTGGGGTTGTTGTGTGGTAACTAAAATAATATACTAGTGTTCGAAATTTTGATGGGTCCACACCCTAAACCTGTTGACTCATTGGTTCTGCTCTCGAACTCCATGTAGGTAGGAGTGAAAGTGAAAGAGATTAAGCAACAAACTTCCTACCATCCATGTTTATTGCTGCTCTAGTCACAATACCTAAGAAATGGAATCCGCCTAAACGTCCATCCGCAGATGAACAGATAACGAAAACCAATATGTACACAGAATAGAAATATTTTTGGTTGTATAACTTTAAAAAATTTAAGCTGAGTGTGTGTGATATATGTGCTCATGTGTTTGCTTATGTGGGAGTATGTATGTGTTCAGGTGTACATGCATGTGTCCACACATACATGTAGAGACCTGAATTTTGTTTCTTGGTCATGTTCCACTTCATTTATCAAAGCACAGTCTCTCACCCAACCCAGAGCTCACTGAGTCTAGCTTGTCTCGCTAGCCGGCTTATCCTGGGAGTCCTTGTCTCTGCCTCTTGAGTGCTAGGATTACAAGGCAAGAGCCTTTTACCAAGGTTCTGGGGATCCAAACTCTGGTCCTCATACTTTTAAGGCAAGCATTTTTTCCACTGAGGCATCTCCCTAGCTCTTAAAAAACATTGTAAAGAATATTTCTTCATAGGATTCGTTGTGGTTTACGACCTGCACCCAGTATCAGGATGGTGCCCGTTTTGCCATCTTTCCTGAAGGCCTCTTGAGGAACTGTTGCAGCATGCAGCTGGCTGGCTCTGATATCACGTGACCTTCCTTGCACATCCCTCCACCACAACAGGACACCCAGGTCTTATTTTCTCACTATCCCCTGTTTGTGAATCATAAAGAACAGTCCTTAAGATGGATCTGTGTTTCAGGACCAGGAGGGAGCAGCATCAGGACAGGGCATTTTTATGCATTTTCTTCCACTCAAAACACTGTACACATCCAGCAGAATTTATAGAGGTGACTAGAAAATTTATACCCAGAGGTTCTCCCACAATAAAGATTTCAAAACCTGTGTTATCGTTCCCTCTTTTCATCAAGGTGTGAACCGTCTATTATTTTCTGGAAATATCCATGAAAGCAATTAAAGGGTGAATAATGTACGTCCTATGTTGATAGGATTTTGGTTCTCTGCCCAAGCTCCTGACAGCAACCTGACAGCCTTTTCCTGCCTTTAGAATTTCTCTTTTCATTGCTCTCTCCCTGATCTCAATTTTGACAGCAGTATAATAAGTAATGGAAAAGTTGCATTAATTCTTGAAAAGAATTGTTCTGTCATCTGAATCAAGAATATACATGTGACAGGAAGTTGGCACATGGTTGAGAGAAAACTCCATTTGTAATGACGATGGGATGTGATCACCAGGAACAATGGAGGGGGCGTGAGGAGAAAGAAAATGTAAATTTTTTTTAGTTCCTTTTTAACCTACAGAGCAGGAGTTACTGGATGAGACCAGTCAAGGAAGGCTTGAGCTATGTGTAGACTTTTCTTGCAACAAATGGTCCTTTTAACTAGGTGGCTGGAATGGTTTTGGTTTTGCTCAGTCTTCCTCTGCTGGAGCCACTATTCTCTGTCTACATTTTGAACTGCCAATTTGGTCCCCAAGAAACATGTCCAGTTAACCAAATGGTCACTCATCTGTCATTGAAAAACAAAGAGAAATCTTAATTCCTCTTATTTCACTTCAGTTTAAATCCATGAAGAATTCCTGCTGTAGCATGCCTGTCTGACACTTATGAGTTCTTGCATACAGTTGCACCTGAGTTTCCAGAACAGGCAGGACTGTCTGCCTGTGATGTTCACAGGTGCCTCAGCCTCAGCACCACCCACTTGTACACCTGAGTAGCACTATGCCGTGGGTTACCCTGTGCACTGAAATCCGTAAACCAAGGTTGTAAAAACTGAAAATGTCTCTAGGTATTGTCAGTATCACCCAGGGCTCAGAAATAACCTGCAGTTGGGAACCACTGATTTACAATTAGGAACTTTGAGGGCAAATTCTCCAAATTCCCCAGGATTTCCTTTTTTAGCCAACTGATAGAAGTATAAATTTCACCAGAGCAGCACAAGTCTCACATCAAGGAGCACAAAGTCTCTTATCCCACACGGTCCCATGCATAAGATGTAATACTCTGACTAGTAATCAGTGAGCATGCATTATCAGAAAAAATCCAGTCCACTGAAGTAGCTTCTTCACTTGGAAAGCTATCTACTCACTATGTTTTCCATTTCTTGTTATTCACATGAAAGTGTGTAAGAGTTTCTGGATTGTTTTTATCTTATCAACAATTAATTATGGAATTTAATCTCTGATTCCTAAGGGATGATGATAAGGGGTTGAGTGGAGAAAGAATCTGGGAGAATTTTGCTGTTTGAGTAACAGTTTAAATAAATAGCAGCAGCTGTAACTTTAGTATCAGCAAACAAGCTAGAGTAACATAAACTCTGAAAGTTTTGCAGAAATGTTAGCCACAAAACCAGCTTCTATAGGAGTCTGTGTAGTTGTACTGGATAAATCAGAGTCCTCTGAACCAGAATCCCACCAAAACGGAGAAAACGGCATTAAAGTACACAGACTTGTGTTGAGTACTTCTTTGAGAATTTTCTCTTAAATGATCATTTGAATGTGGTTTCAAAGGAAACATCTGACCTCACTTATTTCAAGATTCTTTGACGGGCTGGAGAGATGGCTTGTGACTAAGAGAGCATTCTGACCTTGCAGAGGACCGGTGGATTCTCAGCACTCACTTTGGGAAGCTCACAACCACTGCTGACTCCAGCTCCAGAGGACTCCAGTGTCCTCTCCTGGCCTCTGCATGTACTGCACTCACATGCATATAACCACACAGAGACAGATAGCCATATTTTAGAAGAAAAAAAAAGATTCTTTTTCTTTTTTAGTGTGTGTGTGTGTGTGTTATGCACACCTGAAGATAAGGGGAGAACATTGGTGTCCTGCTCTATCAGTCTTCACCTTACTACCTTGAGGCAGGGTCTCCCACTGAACCTGGAGCTAGACTGGATAGCCAGCAAACCCCACCAATCCTCCCGTCTCTATCCCCCACAGTTCTGGGATTGTACGTGTGCACATAGCTTTATACAGGTATCTGGTGATTCAAACTTGGGCCCTCATACTCACCCAGTAAGGACTCATACACTGAGCATCTCCCAACCCTTGTTATAGTTTTCTTACTCTGGGCTCTAGCCCCGGTTATATGAAAAGACCCTAATGCTTCGTTATTTCTTATAAAGCCAAAAGTACATCAACTCTGTTGACGTGTTTGGAACCAGGCACCACTGCCACCTACCAGTGCAAAGGTCCAGGCTCTTCCCCTTCTCTACTTTTTTTCCTCATTTTCAGGTCACAGAATGTGTGTCTAGGGGATTCCAGGCTATGTTCTCCATCCTTTTCTTCCTGTCTGCAGAGAATTGCAAAATCTTCAGGAAAAATAAAATCCCCCATCAAAGCATACTTGGAACTCACTTAGACCTCTCATATTTCTTTGAATGTTGACATCTAGCAGATAATCTTATAATTACCTGGTATGCAGTCACAGGAGACACAAATAAACACACTGTAATGGAAAAGGGTCTCCCCCTGACAGCCGTCAGGTGGTGTAGCTGTCCACGTGGCCTGTGGACATGTGCATCCTGGAAAGAAGAGACTGTTTCTCCTTACTCATGTGATGTTATGATGTACTTGATTCCACAGCTGAGTGTGAAGGAGTCAACTTTTCCTTTAATGCTTGTGTTTGAAAACGCTTTCAAATATGGATTAATGTGTCTCATAGGCTTGGCAGGAGGGAGTCTCACTGCACATAATGAAATGGGATGCTGCTTTCTGGGGATTTAGGATCTTGAAGTCTCTCTCGGTCAGCACTTCTGGTGTTTGTGGCAAATACTTCTTAAAAGGATAAGAAAGAAGTTCAGGTCCATGTATGAGTTCTATGGGTGAGTGGCTTTACCTTCCATAATACAGAGCTTTCCTGCGGTCTGTTTCCTTCCAGTCATGAAAGTTTAGCAACAACACAACAGCAGATTTCTCTTTTGTCTAGCTTATTTGAGTTCAGTTTGGTTTAGACTCAGTTTTGCTGTAGTCAAAGTCATTTGTTTAGATGCTTCTGGAAAAAATAGACATTTCCCCAGACACATGAAATGTTTGTGGGAAGACTGTAATGGAATTTTCTCACCAAGATTTTTAGACTATGATGTGTGTATGTTTTCATGTGGCTGAATGTATGGACCAGCATGCATTTAGACTATGACGTGTATATGTTTTCATGTGGCTGAGTGTATGGACCAGCATCCATTTGTAGAATTTACTCAAAAACCTGTGGTGTTTTGTCTAAAACTCTGATCATCTGGTAACCAGACCATCTCAAATTTTAAAACATGTTAACTCAAAAAAAAAAAAAAACAATAGAAAGGAATCTTGCCACTGATATTGGTCAGCTGTTCTCAAATAATCATGCAAGGCATGACCCAGCACTGCCAAGCAGAATTGTGAGGGAACGTGAAGAAAGAGACGGGAACTCTGAGGCAGGCAGTTCCAGCCTAGGCTTGTCTCTCCTTCTTCGAAACATAGTAGGGGTTGTATCTCTCCTGGTTCTGGGTGTCCACTTGGCCCTGGAAGCCCCACCACTTCAGAAGGATGTTGTGTATGGAAGACCTTGGGACATGTGTGCTGATCCCTGGGCTTTAAAATAGAGACGAGCCCATGGGTTTGATTGGTAGCTGTCATTTCAGTTTCACATCAGTCCCTACCATGGGATAAGGTCTTTTGCCATCCTACTGGAGGGGGTTGTGGTAATGAAACAAGTTATACTTGAGGGACATGTAATTATCTAAAGCCCATAGGGTTTTTTCCATAAAATCGGAAGTCTTTTGGTGCTGATTGACAGATAGCCATTGCAAGCTGCCAAAAAGGAACAGTAAAGAGAAACTGAGAAGCAAGGAACGGCTTACTTCAGGGGTGGCCAGATCAAGGGCTTGGAGTACCAAGAGGGCCCTTTTTCTCTCAGGCTTTCCCACTGTCATGTTTCAGAAATCCATTAGCATCCAAAAACTTGTCCACTAGCAGCTGAAAGCCTGACTGAAAACTGGCAAGGAGTCCTGGAGTCGTGGGGTCAGCACCATGGCCAGACAGCCAGCATCCCTTGGGACCAAATTTAAGTTTCATGCCCCATTCTTGTGAACATGGGTGTGATCAGATCCACCTAATCTATATGTGTGGAGCCCCTAGGATTGGCATTTCTGAGCATGCACTTAAGCATGCTAGGTACCATGGTAGAGAGTGCTAGTTGTATAGTGGTCAGACCATCAGGTTCAGCAGAGGGTTCCTGTGTGGGCTCTTGTCACAGAGCGATCCCGTGAGCCAACTCTGGCCAGGGTTTGCCAGACATGGATGTGTGTCCCCAGCTGCAGTCCATTGCTCATAACACTTGTCGCCTGGGGGTTTATTGTTGACAAGGAGGAGGCTACTCTAACTCTCTGCCACTGAATCCAGCCTGGCCTCTTCACAGGGTCCTCAGAAGGTTCCTGTGTGCATCCAGATTTAGGAAATTAGCCTGGTGCTCAGTAAGCAAACGCCTCTGGGGCAGAGCTACCTGTTGCTCTGAATAACTCTTTATTGAAACAAAGTCATGCTCAAGTGTCACACATTGTCAGCGGCTCCCCGGACGCCACATTGATAGTTTGGCAAGTGTGGCAAAGACAGTATACCTACGAAAGCACAGAATACTTATGGTGTGGCCCTTCGTAGAAAAATTATGTCCCGTCCATCCATTTTCCTCAGAATACCATGATTTCAGCTTTCTTTATGACTGAATAAAATGCCGTAGCCCATACGTGCATTCTCACTGTCCATGCATCTGTGGATCAACAGGCAGCCATGGTGAGCAGGGCAGTGATAAAGGGAGATGCGCAAGTCTCTCCAACAGGACTGGGATTTCCTTTGGGTCTGCCCTCAGCAGTGGTACAGCTGAGTCAGATGTCTGAGAGACTGCCCTGCTGGGTCTTGGCATGGCTGTCACCCAGTTTGCACCCCACCAGCAGTGTATAGACCTTCTGTCACCCTCCCCAGCACTTGGTTTCTGGATGATAGTCATTCTACTGAGGTGAGATGAAATCTCAAACCAGTTTTAATTTGCATCTCCCTGGCGGCTTAAGGATATTGAAGACTTTTTCATTTGTGTTCTTTTGAGAAGTGTCTTTTCAGTTCAATTTATATTTAATTTTTGGAGTTCTCTCTATATTAGCACTATTATGTTCTTATTAAATCCAAAGATGAAGCTTGCTATCCTAGGACAGGGAAAATAAAGAAAGCAAGACAATAAGAACCCTGACTTGGGCGGTAGAGAGTGGCCACACAAGCCCCACTTGGAAGGGTCCTGTGACTGCTTTGATGATCTGCCCTCACTATTTCAAATTCTTAGTTCTTCATGAGCACGGAGTGCCATATTAAGGCCTGAGCTGGGCACCATGAATTCTATGGCTAGTCTTGCTAGGAAGGGAGCAGTAAGCTAACTACAGTGAGTGCTGTGCATGGTGCACAGGGCATCATGGGAAGGGTAGCGAGCCTCTCCCAGGGTCCAGGTGAGGTTCCCCAAGGTGACTGTTGAGTAAGGCTTAGGTGGAGGGATGAGAGGGCATGTCAGAGAACCTGCACTCCTGAAGACAGCTCATGAAGCAGGCGTCTGCTCTCCGAGGGAGGAGCAGAGCACCTAGCCCAAGTAGTTTTGCCAGGGGTAAGTCACCCCACATAGACAGTCAGACATGGCATTGCTAGCCTCATCATTTACCAACAGATGCCACCTGGGCTCTGGGGAGACACCTCTGTGATTCTCTTTGGCTTTCTCCTCCAAGTCACAGCTATTGGCTGCAGTTACAAACATCATACTGTATATAATATCTAAAAGTGAAATATCGTGTTTTTTTTATAAAAAGGAAGCCATGTTTCCTCTCTTACTCAGTTCTTCAGGAAAGAAAACCTTTTCCAGAAAGTTCCTGGCATACGCATTGACCGGTGCTGGCCCACCGGGTAGGAGTTTGCCGTGCTCCACCTCCATAGCAGAAGGTGTCTCTTCCGTGAGGAAGAGGAGCAGGAATGGGAACCGCAGGGGTCAGAGCTCAGCTTGGCGCCTCGTGCTGCTGCTGCTGCTGTGGAGACTCACTGCAGAACGCCTGGGTGGACTTCTAAAGGGACTGAATACTGACACCCCTGTCTACACACACACACACACACACACACACACACACACACACACACACCACAATCTGATTTTCTCCAAGAATGGGTCTACCACAGACAGTAAGGTCCCTCCCAGCCGTGAGACTCCTGAAGGAGAACTGAGCACGGTGTGGTCTCTCTGGGTCACACCCCTCTCCTCGCTGCCCGCAGTTATGAAACTTTAAAAAAAAAAAAAATAGTGCTGCCCAGAAATTTCTGAGGAATTTGTGGGAGTGGGAAGGAACTTCGTACCTCAAAAGACATTTAGCCAGATCCTGTCAAATGAGTAAAGGATGCTCAGGGTATGTTTCAGACAAGATTTCTTATCTAAAGATTGAACGGCTCCTCAGTCAAGTGATATTTGATGCTTTGATAGAGTTTACACTTAAATCATTTTTTCTTACTGACTTCTGTGTTTCCCCGTGTTTGTGTTTCTATATTTGTTCAAAAAGAATGTCTGAAATCTGTAAAACATAATTTTTCTTGGCCAAGGTATCTACATTCCATAGGAGTTCCACCCTTCTTGCTTTTATGAAATAAAGCTAAAACGTCTGTTGCAGTATTTACCTTAAATATGATTTCTGTTACAATTGAACTGAGGTATTTTTCCCTCTTAAACTGTAATTCTTCTGAATATTAGATGCTGGTTGAATAATGTATATTAACATGCATGCCAAAAATCAGCATTATGATGCTCATAAAGTAAGACCCTCTTTCTTCTTCCTTATTACTATGAAAAACTTTGAATTTAATAACGAATGTTGCATGAGTTGCATCGTGTTAGCAACCTCCTCTCCTCAAGTTCTGCACATTGATTTCTCTTCACCTAATAAATCTTGTACTTTCGGACATCTGAACTTTCACAGAAGATTTCTTAAGAGGAAACCCCAGCCAGGTGTGGTGCACACCTTTAATCCCAGCACTTGGGACCGAGAGACAGGCAGATCGCTGACAAATCGAGGAAGGCCTAGCCTACACAGCAAGTTCCAGGCCAGCAGGGGCTACAGGGAGACCCAGAAAATGGTCTCAAATAGAGACATGTCTTGCTTTTCAGCAGTTTGCGGATTGAATCTCAATTTTACCTTTGGAAGAATGTCAAGGTAGTGATTGATTCACTGATGCCTAGGTATTGGAACCTGGGGTAATTTGGGGACCTTGTACAACCTGAAGACACTTCAGTCCCAAGTCAGATGATGAGAATTGTGTTACAGCAAAATGCTTTTCTTTCTGCCTCTTGGCCCCAGGAAGACTGCAGGTTGTGAGTATCTGGCGCTTTCATAGGAGGGTTTTGCTTTAGGGTTGAAACTACAATTTCACTGTAATCATTACCTCAAATCTGTAATTTGGAGAGAAAGTTTTTAAAAATATCTTCTCTCCACTGTAGCAATTATTCTGACTGCAGAGTGGTCTTTATTTTTCTTCTGGTTGAAGAAAAGAGAGAGGGATGAGGAAGAACTAGAGCAGTTTGGGGTTTTGTTCAAACCCTCGGATTACGGGTGGGGCATCTCCAAATGAAAAAGGAACATTTTCAGACTCCGTAATGCCATTGGGTAGTCATTAAGTTTATACAAAATTATAGTTTCATGATCTTCAGGGTGTACCAGAAGAGGTAAAAGTGGCAGTAATGGGGAAAGCCCAAATCTGGAACCAAGTCACTGGAAACAAATTAACCAACAATTATGGTATGCCTTATTTATTTTTTTAGAGCTCTTGAGATGTAGGAAACGTTTTCCACAGGTACTAATAGCGCTAACTCATGTGGAGAGTTCAGAGTCGAGTTCTTCCACAGGGTGGATCCGCCACCAGGAAAGAATGTCCCAACCAGGATATTTGGAAACCCGTGATTTTCCAGTCTCGTGTGTCTCCAGAGTGGACAGGGGTTAGGGCCGGGGGATTCTGGCCTCTGCTGCTTGTGCCCTGTGATGGAAACCCCACTTTCCCACAGGCAGAGTTCCGTCCTTACAAATATAGAGCCACCCAGTCTTTTCCCAAATGTTCTGTACCTGAGGACCAGTTCAAAGGACCAACACCTTTAAGTATAGCCTTTCTTTTCATCAAAGAATGCCCTCTAAGTGCCCCTTGAACTTCCTGTCATGCCATCTGTCTTATCCCTCCTACACCAAGTCACTGAATCTTCAAGACTTCCCACCGTTTTACTCTCAGAACAGCCTCTCGATTCTGTCCATTCTTATTGCTGTTTTATGCTCGTTTATCCGGTGGGGCTGGCTACTTCTAATTATCAATCTGACATAACCTAGAATCCTCTGGGATGAGAGATTCAATTGACGAATTATTTAGATAAGGTCGGCATGCCTGTTGGGATTGACTTCATTGTTAAATTAGGCGGGAAGACCCACCTTGAATGTGGGCAACAGCATTGCATGGGCTGGGCACTAAGTGAAGAAAGTTAGCTGACTGCTAAGCACAGCAAGCACCAAGCAGGCAGACCACAAGGCACATTTGTTTCTCTCCGCCCTCTGCGGATGTGCTGTGACTAGCTACTTGAGTTCCTGCCTCGACTTCCCCTCAGGGATGGACTTTGGAAGCAGGAATCTTAAGCCAAATAAACCTTTTTATCCTCTAAGTTTCTTCCTGTCAGGGTATTTGCCACAACAGAAATGGAACTAGAATATCTGGTTAGGATATCCAAGTCCTCACACTGCTCTTCCTTGGGACAGCTCCACGGTTAATCATTTCTTGGAGCTGGCATAACAGTATAATATACTACATATGTGGAGGTGGGGGTGAGGGTGGAGGTGGCAGGAGGATGCTCAAAACAAAACTTGGTGCTGGGCAGATGGCTCAGTAAGTATAGAGATTGCTGGATCAGCATAAGGACACGAGTTCGATCCCCAGAACCCACACTGAAAAGCCAGGCATACGCGGTAATCCCAGCACTGGGCAGGGTGAGGAGTAGGAAATGACAGATCCCGGGCTCCCTGTTCAGACAGGTTTCCTAATTGGCTAGTTTCAAGTAAAAGTGAGAACCCTATCTCAAAAGACAAGGTAGAGACTGACCAAAGGAGACCCCTGAGGCTGACCTCTGGCCTCCATATGCACACAGGTACCCACCTTTGCATACACAGGAACGCAAGTGCACCACACACACACAGAGCTCTTTCCAGCTCTGGAAGCTACAAGTCCACAGTCAGGAACTGGCCACTCACAGCAGGGCCAGGCTCCCGCTGGAGGGTTAGGGAGAACGGCTGCTGGTGGCTTCTGGCATTCCTGGGTGTTTCTTGGCCTCTGCCTGCATCACTTTTCTCTCTGTGTCCGCCATCACCTGGCCTTCTTTCTCTGTCTTTTTAATGCCTTCATGTGGCTTTCTTTTCTGGATGTCTGTATTTAATACCTTCTTACAGATGTGACCTCCCGCCAGCTACCTCAGTGAAGACCCTGTTTTGAAAGAAAGCCACAGATACCAGGGGTTACAAGCCTGAGCTCATCTTTGAAAACCACAGTTCAGTCTGTTTACATCTCACCGCCGTAGTCCTCTCTCAGACACAGCTCTCCCTACCACCCCACTGCTCAAAAGTCTCGCCGGTGAGAGCAACTCTGACTCCCTGTGCTGGGCGCTCACCCTCCTTCCCAGTCTGACCCCTGTCACCTCTCATACAAGCCTCTGAGCCCTGTCCAGATTGACCTATACATTGTCTTCAAACCATCTCGTGTACTTTTAAAACACTCATGTCTTTGTTCCAGGCATCCCCGTCACCTCAGAGTCATCACCTCTGCTTTCCACCGTCCGAGAGCTAGCAGCCCTCCTAGGCCCATCCCAGAGCCACCCCTCTGTGTCTCTCTCTAAGACCGGAAGGCTACAGCCCACTGGGATCGTTCTCTGACTCCTACCACATAAAGCTTACTGTCTTGGGCTATGTCAGCATGAATGTCATCCTTGCTGTGGACAGCTGACACTGTGAAAGGCACAGTTGGTTTTGTAACTGGATCCTTTGCAGACTTTCTCTCACTGTGTCTGTGACCCAACAGCAACACCATGTAGAGAGGCTGGTCTTGTCCTCACGGATTAAGTGCAAGAGCTGTGGGAGATGAACACTTGGCCCACCATCTCACAGCCAGAGAGACAAATGGGATAAGAAGTCACACTGGTTCTCATACTGCAAATTTCTCACTTACTTTTTTAAAGGATTTTTTCCATTTTTCTCATATTTTATTTTGTTTACTCTGTGTGTGTGTACACATGTGCACATGTGGGCATGCATGCTGTAGCATGCAGGTAGAGGTCAGAGGACAACTTGCAGAAGATGATTCTTTTTCTACCATGCAGGTTCTAGGGATCGAATCAACTCACCAGACTTGGCAGCAGGAGCCTTTGCCCACTGAGCCACTTTGGCAGCCCAGATTCTGGTTCTTCATCTTTACACACAGCCTGGTCCCACTATTGCTGGTTACCGTTTCCATAATTACAGCATACACTTCCTGGGCACTGAGACTACTCCAACCTTTGATGATTCAGACATATCTGATCACTTCTGACAGTCCTTGGTGACTCTGGTCAGCCTTCAGACTTTTTAAAGCTCATGCCTTCAGAGTCCCGGGAGACCCAGCAGTTGGAGTCCTTCCTGATCTCCCTGGCCCCTCCCACCAGCCAGGCCCTGTATGAATGTACTTCTCCCTCATCTCAGCAGCTTGTATCTGCTCTGCCCCTTGTGTGGCTCCGACTGGATCTGCGTGGACAGGACAACATAGTGGACTATGCTAGTATGAGTACAACTCTGGCTAGTACAGTGCCTCCTGTGTAAGCACCTTTCTGCTGATGTGTACAGACCGTGATGTGTGTGAAAGGATGCCCTGTGATGACCCCCTAGGGGGTCCCATCCAGTGACTACATTTGGTGCTAGCCAGTGAACTTGTTATTTTCATTAGCCAGTGACTTAAACATAGATGGCTGCTTTGATCAAGTAGTTGCTGCTTACACGTGTTCACAGAAAAAATTTTAACTCTTGATTCAAGGTCATGCACAATCTCAACTGGAGAGATGGGGTACGAAGTATTTCAAACAAATGTGTTTTCATTGCTCCATGACTGGGGACTATTATTGACCCGTGAGGAAACCTTGTGATTACTTTTTGTATTTCATTTGCAAGTTTAAAGGTACATTTGTTCTTCTCTGATTCTGATTCAGTGAAAACTAGTCCTTGGGTCCCTGAGTTCTGTGGCCGGCTGAGCCAATCTATACAAAACTACTTGGCACAGGATCAGAAGGTACCTCTTATGTGTGGTAACAAAGTCTGGCCAGGACAAAGTCTTAGAAGTGAAGGGAACACCTCTGTAGCTCGTGGGGGAAGGAGGGTGTGGACAGGACACAGCTGGACTGACCTTGGCATCCAGGATGCCTCTGGAAGTGGGAAGGAGCTGTTGATAAACACACATGAGGGTAGTCACTGAGGAGAGTGGCCAGCTGTCCTCCCATCTGAAAGACCCAGGCACAGCAGGCAAACCTCAATGCCAGGGGACCACAACATGCCATTTCAGCCAGCTTGGGAGCCTTGCTGCTCTCCAGGGTGTTATGTGAGAGAATCACCAACAGTACTAGGTGCCCTTGCTGTGTCTGTGAAATTATTCTTTCCTACACTTAAACGAAACCTCCCAGATAATCACCCAGAGGAAACCTTCATCAAGTTCATCTGAGAGACCTCCATCTTATAAGGAGGTAATTTTGTAAGTGAGCTGAGCACTCTACTCTGAGGAACAACTCTTATTCCTAAGGCCCAGAGGCTCCAAAGTCTCACCATGGAGAGGTCAACCTCCTAGAAGGAGACTCATACCCAGACCTGCTCCCTGAGCCTGCCTCCCTTACACTTTGATATCAGATATGCGGCCATAAAATCGGACATATTTTTAATATATTGGGAAAAGTCATTTCTTCCCCTCTTGAAAAATGTATTCCTCTTCTCCCACGACAGCTGGGGGTTTTGAATATGAATAAAGCGCCAGGAATTTGGCAGTAACCGTATATTCATAAATACACATGAAATTTGGTGGAGTTTAAAGAAAAATAGAATTGAAAGAGCATATTGTCAGGTTGAAGTCCAGACATACCTTGAGACGAAACTGGGTTTGTTTCTAATGGGTTGTTCATTTGCTTTGCAAGGATGGGTGCCAGGCAGTGAGCCCTGTGATGAAAGCCAGGCAGACACGCATCACCCACGGCCTGGGGTGGGATGTGGGGAAACCTCAGCCTTCAGAACGGAAGTCAGAGCAACAGTATTCACGTTCAGCCAGGGCCTTTGCTTCCCCTGGCCCCACAATTTTCTTCCACAAAGCACATGATGGATCTTTTGCAGGAGAGCCACTGACCTGCAAAACATCTGGCCCCTGCTGATGGCTTTTTTCAGGGGCTAGGAACAGATCCTGCATGTGGGAACTTGCTGAGGTACCTCTGGCCTCTCCTGACATATAAATTCTGTCATCTGACACTTCATTAGACCCCTGTCCAGATAGTATGACTTCTCTCCTGCCTTGGTTGAAATTAAATCTTTGAAAAGTGTCTGTGGATGCGGAAGATCACGTGGTATCTGTCAGCAGCACCTTACTCCCCGAGCCCACGCTTACAGACTCCTGATCAGGACCTGTCAGGGTGGAATGCAGAGCAACAGGCAGGTCTGCTCCTTGTCACAGTGGTCATCCAATTCAGAAGAGGCCGTGCAGGGACTCTGTTTGCCTCTTGTCCTTTCTCATCCCATGGTGATGTTCATCTTAGGTTTTGTGTTCAGAATTTACAGTGAGTAGGGAGGGTGCACCTTGTAAGTCTATGCACACACGTCCAACAGGTGCACATACCTGTGCATGTGTGGAGGCCAGACGAGGGTGTCAAATCCCTCAGAGCTGGAGTTTCAGGCATTTGCAGGCTTGTGTAAATACTAGTAAGGGAACGCTAACCATCATGATTGCACAGCAAGTGCTCTTAACCACTGAGCCATCTCTCCAGTCCCAGTGATATTTGAACATGTGACTTCATGCACAAGTCATGACATCTTGAAGTCCTGTCCCTTCTCTGCCCCATCCTGTGCACTCAGGGTAGAAACTGAATCTTCCAGAGGCTCATGAGGTTGTCTGCGCCTCCCCGTTCGTGTCCTTTTTGCCTTTCTAGATGCCCACGTGGGGGCTGGTGCCCACGTATGCTGGTACCCACATGAGCTGGTGCCCACGTGAGCTAGTGCCCACGTGAGCTGTCTTCCCTCGTGCCTTCTCACGGGAGCCTTGAAATGTGTGGCGAGGTTCCCTTGCCCTCGCTGGCTTTCTGTATGTTTCCTGCCTGTCCCTTCTCTGGAAACTGCCAGAACCAAAGCCTCTGCTTGTTCTTTTCTCCCTCATCATGCACCTCACATGAGCCCGAGAGCCACAGGCTGACCCCGCCGTGTTCCATTCCCTCTCCTCCAGGCTCTAGCAAACATCCTCTGCTCCTGGTCCTGTCCTGGACACTTTCCTCTGCTCTGGCCCCGTGAGTCAACCCCTGTGCAGAAGTCTCAGGTCTTCCTGTCACAGTCCAGGGCCCACCCCTCACCCACACTCGGGCATTGTTCCAGCAGTCCCCTCTACACAACCCTGCTCTCTGGCAGGGTCAGATCCCGAGTCTGTTCTCAGCCACCCCTAGGAGCGTGATGCTGCTCCACATCCCTGAATATCCCTGGCCTTTGCGAGCACCCAGCTGTCGCTCCTGTTCCCTGGACACTCCTGGGTTGTCCCTCCGGTACTTCCTTCCTTTCCTACCGCCCCACCCCGATTCTTTCAGAACAGCTCTTATTCACTGATGAGATCCAAGTTCTTAAATCCAAAAACCTCTGCTGAATGCTGGCCTCCCTTGACCACGCATCAGACACACTCTCTTCATCGACCTCCCTGATCCACCCCCAACCCCGTTTGTTCCCTAAAATCCCATCCATCCTCCTCCTCCTCCAAGACTCAGTGCTCCAGGGCTCAGCTTTACCCTCCCCTTCAGCAGCCTCATTCTGTCACTCTCTCGCCTCACAGTCTTCAGTCTGGGGGTGACTCACAGCTCCGTGTCCTGTGGCCTCCATGACAGGAAGGCATCACTGGCCCAGCAGTGCTCCCAGCAGGCTCCCCTTCCCAGTCCTCTCCCAATCCCCGTGCTCCAGGACGCATCATCCTCTCCCATATCAGCGAGCCCTTCTTGGGCTTCCCCCGCTCTGCCCAGCACCGCAGCCATCCAGTCCCTATGAAGTGTCCATCCGCCACACCAGCCTCTGCTCACAACCCTCTAACACTGTCATCATCTTCATTGCTCAGCGCTGATCCAAAGGTTTGTCCTGGGGTCCTCACAGCTTGCTCCTGGTCACTGGAGAGCTATCACTTTGTTGAAGGTGTATGAAGTGACAGATGTCCCATCTCACCCCTGCGGTCCTTCCTTCTGCTTTTTTTACATATGTAGCTTGACCATCTGTCGCCTTAAATACATGGAGACTCCACAGTGAGAGGTTTTCTTGGGTCACTACAGTATCTCCACACCTAGAGTCTTGCCTCAGTGGGTGATCAACATATACTTTTTAAAAAGTGTGTGTGTGTGTGTGTGTGTGTGTAAGAGAGACAGGCAGAGAGATAGAGAGAGAGAGAGAGAGAGAGAGAGAGAGAGAGAGAGAGAGAGAGAGAGATGTGGTATATGCCTATGCCCATGTGCAGAGGCGAGAGAAGAGTTTCAGACATTCCCTCCATCGCTCTTTGCCTTCTTCCTTTGAGGAAGCCTAGAGCTCATGATTTCAGCCAGGCTGGCAGTCAGCAAGCATTCCTGTCTCTGCCCTCTTCAGGGCTGGGGTTACAGGCATGCACAGGCCCACACCTGGTTTTGTGTGGGGCTGAGATCGGACTGCTCTCTTCATGTTTGCACAGCAAGCACTCCTAACCATTGAACCTTTCTCCATTCTAAACATAAACTTTTAGAAGAATGAGCAAGTGTCCAAGCTCACTGATTACTTGTTGAGCAATAATAATGCTTGGGAACCTCAGACAGCGACCCAAACCCAGAACCGTCTCCTAAATTTACTCCCCATCCCTGCGGTCCATCGTTCTCCATTGTCTTCTTCAAGCTCTTCTGTAGGCTCCTGGCCCTGTTGTGCTTCCTATTCCCCCTTGGGTGAGTCACAGCTTCTCCTTAAGGATCTTTATTCACAAGTCTTCTGCACCTCCTCATGTTGCACAACCTCCAGAATGAATGGGCACAACCCTCAGCTTCCCTCTTTCTGCTCAGTCTTGGGACACGCTGACTGAATGGTCTGTGTTCCCTGAACCAGACTCAGCTCCAGGAATTCAAGAACAGCTAAGATACAGCTAAGTTCCCCAGTAGTTTCCAACCAGCTTATGATGCCTGGTCCACTCCTGCAGATCCTCAGTTGGTATTATTTTCTTGAAGTTTGTGAATAAAAACAGCCCCTTCACTTACTCTCTTCTCCATCAGCCCTGCCTCACTGGGGCCTGTACCTTCACCTCAGGTCTGGATGCTCCACAAGTTTCTACCTGCCTTTTTTCCCATCTAGGAAAAGCTCCCTCTCATTCAAGATAGTGAGTCAGACTTGATGATCAAAGTCCCAGTGCCTCTGCAGTCTGGGTCCCCTGCCTATCTTCCACTAAACCCACACATCTTTCTCTGATACTTTCAGAAAACAGTAACTTCTTCCTCTTGTAATTCTGACCTTCTGTTTTTGCTTTAACTTGACATTTTTGTAAAATCAAATCTCCTCCTTTATACAATTTATAAGAACCAACTATTGTATTTTACAAAAAACACAGAAAAGAAAGGAGAAAAACATTATTCATAATCTTACCATCAGTAACCATGTAACTAACGACTCATTTATAGATAACTGTGCCTTCCACTGTGCAAATTAATTTTTATCATGCATGTCCAATGTATTACGGCTATGTGAGCTGTCTTTCACACTATTATAACAAACCCAAGGACCCCTCACATATAACTTCCACTGAAAGGATTCTGTGGGCCATTGAACCAGTCAGTGTTGCTCAATAAATGTGCACTCGTTGATCAGATGGAAATGTGTTAACACAGAAATTCCTGAAAGTTAAAGACAAGACTCTCAGATAAATGAGTAGCAGGCATTTATCATGGGCTTATACATCACATTTATTAGGGGACAAAACTGACTGACAGAAAATAAAAACAGTAAGTGTGCTTATCTACAAAATGGGTTAAGATCCTTCAGACCAATAAAACCATAAGGTTAGGGTTATTTTCTCTATCAAAAAGAAATCACCTGTAGTTTATCAATCTTCTGCAGGTCAGCCTTTAACTTTACTGAATGGGGTCTGTAATCAAAAGCAAATAGTAAGTCAACCCAAATAGCATTCCTTAGAATGAGGGTCTGCAAAAGAGCAGGTCTTTAAATATGTTAGACTTAAGTACTGCTGTCAAAGTGACTCAATTCTGCTGTTGTCATTCAGGAGCCAAGCTAGACATGGATGGTTATATCCTATAAAATCCTATTTACACAAATCAGGATTCCACTGACCCCAAGCCCTGCTCCATTCAGTGAGTCCCAGGCAGGCCTGTTAGATGGTCCTGTGGTTGGCTTTAAAAGCATGCATAACAAGCTTTTTACCTCATTCTCAAGTTTCAATTAATTTATTCTCAATCGTTTGGTGGCTCTTATCTTTGAAATATCAGTGCCCAAGAATTCATCACATAAACAGAGTAGTAAAAATAAAATAAAAGGTATGTAAACAGAGTAGTAAAAAAATAAAAGATGTATTCTATGAATTTGATAATATTGAAGATTAGCATATAATGAGTGCATATTTTTTTTAATTGTTTGTATTTGACATGTGCATGTTGTTTCAAGTGTGTATGTGTTGTGGAGCAGTAAACAAGCTAGTTGACTCTAAGGGTGGGTTAAATGAGGAGTCGCCCCCAGAGGCTTCAAGTCTGAACACTTTGTCCCCAGGCATTTGGAGGTGTAGGAGGGTGTGGCTTGCTGGATGAAGCATGTCACTGTGGGTGGCCTTGCCCCATTTTGAGTTTGTCTCTCCACTTCACGCATGTGTTTGGAAACGTGAGCACTCAACTTCCTGCGCACCACCTCTCCCCTCAGTCCTCTCTGCCGTTATGAGCTCATCCCTCGGGCACTGTAAGCTTAGATACACTCATCCTTCTGTATGTTGCCTTGGTCATGGCGTTTCATCACAGCAAGGGAAAAGGATACGGCGTGTACGGAGCTCACACACCAATTGTGTGAGTGTGGTGAAACACTGGGGTCTCTTGGCAATTTCCAAGCATATTTGGTTGTTAACCATCATCACTATGTTTGACAGCAAATCTGTTGAATCATCCCTGTTATCCAGCTGATGTATTGCATCATCACTACCTACCCAACCCTTCTCCCCAGCCCTTCTAAGAATTTAACTGCCATAGGTTCCACATGTAAGTGAGAATGGTATTTAAGTGTGATACAGCACTAGTTGCAGATGTTTAATTCCACCTCAGCTTCAGAGAACACCGTTGTTAAACCTTACCCCATGGCTGTAGACAGTCAAAGACTGCTAACTGACGATTGAGGGGGGACATGTGAGGTTTGATTTCCCTGTTCAGACAATTGAAGCTCTGAAGATGCTTCTACCTCTCTCTGCTACAGGACTACAGAAACACTGTGCACAAGGTATCCTCAGAGTCAAACACGGAAGCACAGAGCCAGGGCCAAGGGTGTGATGCTCACACTCTGAAATTCCAGGTGAACCATCTTATTTCAACAGAATTGCATTATCCAAGGTTGAATGAGTTTTGCTCGTGGAGCTTCAGGGGCTTAGGGCTCATTTTACGTTTCATTTGTGAATTTGATTAGAAAAATTGCTAGGAGCTTATGTCTAGACTGTGCTTTATACTTGCATATGATACTTAAATGCACCCATCTAAATCAAAGTAGAATGAAAATAAGTCAATAGGGAGTGGGGGTAGGGGTGAGGGGGTGTCTCTGAGAATGGGATACTTCTCTCCATGTGAGACTGGCTCCCTTAGACAAGTGCTGGGCCCGCCACTGGCTTGACTTCCCAGAAGACAGTGAGGTGGGCCCTTCCCCTTTCATCCTTGCTTTGACTTGTCTCCAAAAGCTGAAAGCATTCCACTCTAGTCTCCACACAGATGCACTGACAGCTGACAGAACACTTTTTTCTTTTCCCCCAAGCATGCAAGCTTCTTATTAGGTGTCCCTGACTGCTGGCAAAGACCCAGAGCATCAAGGGCATCGGATTGTTTCAAACTGGGTCACTCCAAAGCCTGACATAGCATTTCCTCACATAGCACACTGCATTTAGAGACATTCTATTTTTTTGTTATCTTCTCTCCTAGCTCGATAAGCACCCGGAATGCTTATGGACAACCTCTCCTCCTTTCATGAATATGTTTCCCAGGAAGGTGTACCGATCCCTCAGTAAGCTGAAGCATTCCTTTACCCCATTTCCAAACCAACCCTTCAACAGTGGTTTCCCACCTCTGGGCTTTCCCACTAGTGTGAAAGGTGTCGTGAAGGATGAATCTTCATTTTCCCTAGTTTTATTGCTAATTTTTCTTTCAAGTACCTAGTTTTATTTTCAGTGCATGAGAAATGAATCTAGTCTGTGCTTCTCAAATAGATTTCACGTGTTCTAGAAATCAGGTACATTTTCCTCCTTCCTTGCTGCCAGATTACAGACTCTGCAAATTAAACAGCACCCGGGATTTATTGTTTCCTGGGATTTTTCGTGCTTGTAGAATACGTCAGGTATTTATTTATTTATTTATATTTGGGTATTTTGTTTTGTTTTGCTTTTCCTTTTTAAATTTTTTATATTGTTTCTGATTTCTTTAATGTTATGTGTATGAGTGTTTGGCCCGCATGTATATAAATGCATCGTGCCATGCAAAGCCCATGGAGGCCAGAAAAAGGTGTCATTGGATCCCCTGGAAGGAGAGGTACAGGCTGTTGTGAGCTGCCACGTGGGTGCTGGGACTTTAACCTGGGTCCTCTGGAAGAACAGCCAGTGCTCGTAACTGCTGAACCGTCTCTCCAGCCCAGTTTTGTTTTAACTTTAAGATAGGCTCTTGGACATACCCAGGTGAGCCTGAAACATGAGTTCCCCTTGCTTCAGTCCTAAGTGATGGATGATAGGTATGTGCCATCATGCCCACGGGCTTCCTTGGTTTTCTAAACAATAGCCCATTATTTCTTTAATCCAGTGTGCTACTCTGTGTATTTGGAGGTTGGCTATGCTTCTATGTTTGTGCAGATTGCTTGGGAGAACCCCAGCTCTAGCCCCACTGGCCAATGAGGAACAAGCAGTCACAACATCACATGTTGAAATGAGCATTTGGCATATTTTACAAATGCCACAGACCTCTGAGTGTATTTTATATTCCATTAAACATAAAGGCAATGCCCTTATCTTGTAACATGCGGTCCTCTGAGTTGAGATTAGGCCACTCAACCATTTATATGCAATTCCGCCCTATTTTTCAAAGTGGCCTCTGAGGGTGCTAACAGGAGTGCCTAGTATGGGGAAGACTGACTGAAGGAGACTCCGTCTAAACAACTGTCTGCGGCTGCTTTGAGGTCACCCACATTTCTTAACAGGCAACTCTTCACCCATGCGAGCCCAATAAACTCATTGTTTTTCCCGGGGGGAACCATAGTAGAATCCTACTTTGATTTGTCATAGACTTTAGGAGGAGCGGGTAGATGCTTCTGTTGCCCTAGAGAAGGAATTCTCAAAACATCTTATGCCCTCTTGTGTTAGGACAGGGTTGCCTTAATTAGATGCTCAAAATGTGCTCATAGTAATGATAGCCACCATTTGTTAAATTGCATTTTCTTTTTCTTGTGTGCTATGTATCAGGCACTGCTAAATACCTGGCATAAACAGCTCCTGTATCTCACAGGAACCGTATAAAGGTTATCCACATTTTTTATATGTAAAAAAGCAAGTCACCACAGAGTTAAGACATTTCCCAAAGACACAGAGCAAGGTCTAAGCGAGGTTGAGACTGAAACTCAGGCTTCCCAGCTCCAAAGTTCTACCTTCTGGAGCCCTGCAGCAAGCTGTGTTCATTGAATTCGTTCAGTGCTGACCTTCCTCTGCAGACTAACCCCGAAGCTCTTGTGCCACACGGCTCCAGACCCCTCTGGCCCCACCATGGCCTTCTCCCTCTCAGGAACTCATCATCACAATGTACCTTCAGCCAGCATATCAGAAATGCTTTGCGGTGCCTGCCCTTCCTCATGCCCTCAAGACTTCCCTGGGACCACCTGCTCCCATCTGATCTCCCTCCCAGTCAGGCAGATGACCCTCCAACCCTCAGCCCCTCACAGGCTTCCCTTGACAGCCAGAACAAACCCACACTTCCACGTGGCTGTTGCCCACGTGGCGGGTGTCACTTTCCATCCCACCCTTTCTCCCTGCACCTCCTCTGCTGTCCTACATCAGTCTGTCTTTGGTCTTCACCTCAGCTCTCTGCTGGATTCTCCCCAAGCCCAGCTCACCCAAAAAGCCAGCACCTGCTAATGACTGGAGCTTTAGCTCCGATAGCCTCTCTTTACAGGATCTAACCCCTAGTAGCGCCTCATTTACAGATGTCAGTTTGGGTTTGGTTCGTGTTTTTCATTTATAAAGAAACTTCCCTTTGTAATGTGTGCGCCTTTAAATTCCACGAGGGCAGAAAAAAGCCATGCCGAGGTTGCGAAATCTCCAGTATCCAGTGTGTCCGGATGTTTGGGTGGGGTTTACTCGGTAAATGAATTAGGTGAGATGTGAATACAGACATACCTCACATGTCCGTCCTCTCTGCAACCACAGTCTGGAGAGGGAACGGAGCACATGCTGATGGTGTCACTGCAGAGGGGAGGAAGGCAGCTGTCTGTTTCCAACGTCTGTCTGGAGTGGCAGCTGTTTGCTGCCATTTGGAGGACTGAGGTCACTGCAGCTAGCATACTATCCTGTGACCATCCTGTGAACAGTGACAAAGATCTGAAGGATCTTGAGAACCGAGAGGGAGCTTGTGCCAGGAACAAGTGAAGAGAGATGCTTCAGGGGAGCAGGAGTCCCTGCAGCACCATCTCTAGGAAACTCTACAGGCAACTGCAAGTCTGCATGGGCGGGTGTGGGAGACATGTTCAAATAACGCAAAGCATGTGGGGCTTGAGAGCGCACCCCTTCCCACGCACAGTGCCATTGAATATTAGCTGTGGCCTGGAACAGGGACCCTGGTCTGTAAAGGACTGATGAGGCTGTCTTTTCACAGGTTACTATGTGGCATGAACAAAGCATGCTTAGCCTGTGCCCAGTACACTGTCCATGTGAGAAAAACAGCCATGTCAGTCTGCTCTGCAGTCCGGAGAGCTGCTGCTGTCATGAGAGCGACACTGGGAGTAGGGGAAAGGAGAGGAGAGCCAGGACTCTGGTTGGCGCCAGTCTTTGCCACCTTCACGCTCTTGCTCCATCTTGCTCTTCCTGCCTCAGTGGCACCCTGCTGTGTGGCACAGCCTCACTCAGAGCAAACTCTCCATCTCTTGAGTAGTCCGCACTCATTTGTGCCCCTTCCATCTGCTGCTCCCGCCGACATCACCCTGCAGGCTCCTCTCTCTGCCTGGCGAGCGCCTCTCCACCACGGTAATCCTTCTCCGTGCCATTGGGTTTGAGGGATCTTCTTTTAATCCTTGAGTGTATCCAGGGTTCATTCCTCAGCCTTTATCACATCTGTGTGTGATGTGTGTGCATAGATGCATGTGCACTCATGTGTGCATGTATCCATGTGTGTGAGTATGGGCACATGCTTCCCACGGCACAGGTGTGGAGATCAGAGGTCAACCTTGGGTGGTGTCCTCATCTTCCAACCTGTTTGAGTTTTCTGTTTTTGCAAGCCTCTGGGATTCTCCTGTCTCTGTCTCCCATCTCACTATAGGAATACTGTGTGGTAGATGCATTCTACCATACCTGATATTACATGGTTCTGAGGATTCAGAGTCAGGTCCTCAGGTTTGAACTGCAAGCACTTACCCACTGAGCCATCTCCCTGGCCCTCTCATTACATTTGCATGTACCTCTCTGTGCTAGACTACATAGCTCTTGAGGACAGAAGTCTATGAAATATAATTCAAAGCACACCTGGGGCATAGAACATACTCATGGCGTAGAGAGATGGATGAATGATGGGTGGATGAGGGAGGGATACATCCGTGGACACTGGCTGGATAATTGATGTGTGGAGGGATGATGGATGGATAGATAGATGATGGATGCATGCATGCATGGATGAATGGATAACGGCTGGACAGTGGGTTGGTGTCGGATGGTGGATGGATGGTAGAAGAATGGATGATCGATTATGATAGAAAAATTCAAATACCACTGAAAAAACAATCCCCCAAATAAGAGGAGGGGTAAAAGGTATGTAGACGTGTCATGGAGTCAAGTAGAAGAAAAATCATTCCATTTATGGAAGATGCCTGTGACCAGTGCAAATCCCTGAGAGAAGTTATGCAACAAGGGGCTGGAGAGATGACTCAGTGGTTAAGAGCACTGGCTGTTCTTATAGAGGACCTGGGTTCAATTCCTAGCATCCACATGGTGACTATCAAACATCCGTAACTCCAGTCCTAGGAGGGGAATCCGGGGCCCTCTTCTGACCCCCATGGGCATTTCACAACACGGCTGCACTTACATACGTGCAGGCAATACACTCATACACATAAAATAAAAATATCAAAATATTATTTAAAAAAAAAGAATAAGAGTACCTTCGACACTGGATCATAAATGTCCACAGTGGCCAGGCCTGTGTGAGTTCCTTTCAGGCACCATCAGAATACCCAACATACCACAGATTTAGAGTAATTCTGGAGAGTAAAGAGTGTTCTAGGTACTTCCCTGTTGCTATGACACGTAACACGAAAGCGCCTTGAAGAGGGAAGGCTCGCTTCATCCTAGATTCCACATCGCAGTTTGCTGCTGAGAAAAGTCAGGGCAGGGACTCAGGCAGGAGCGCCGTGGACACTCTCTCTGGGTCGTGCTCAGCTAGCTTTCTTATACAACCAAGAACTACCTGCCTCAGGATGGTGCAACCCACAGTGGGCTGGACCCTGCCAGATCAATCATCAATCAAGACAGCTCCTCCCAGACATTGCCATAGGCCAACCTGATCTAGGCCAGCCTGATCTAGGCTGAGATTCTCCCTTCCCAGGTGACCCTAGGTTGTGCCAAGGTAACAATAAAAACTAACAGGGACAGGGACCTGCAGAGGCCCACTCGGTGCGTTCCACTGGCAGCGTCCACGCATTGTGCCTCAGTGGTGACGTGAGACCATACTGGGTCCTGAAGGTCTTTTCAGTTGTGATGTAGCCAAGAATCAATAAACATGCTGGTGCATGTTGGGTGTCATGAAGTTCCACAGGAATATGGCGTGTGTGGGGGCATGAGGGAGGCCCAGGGGGACTCAGGGGTCTTTGGTTCACATTATAAACTTACAGTAGAGTTCTGATTGGGCCTCAGAATCTGCTCCTAATGAACTTTTTACTAATGAGTCACATTTGTCAGAGGAAAGAAACTAAGTGATGAGTGACATGGGGACTTGTCAGGCAGAGGAGGACAGCAAGGAGTGAGGACAATTCACAGAATTCCAGATGTCTTTGACCCCCAAGATGGGACAAGCTCTCTTCAGGCCCATCACAGCTAGTCTTTCCAGGTGACACCTCCCCTCTGCAGGCACCTAGATATCCCGCGGCTTCTAGCAAACTCTGAGCTGAGTCCAGTGACTGTTTCTCCCTCTGCTGCCCATCCTATGCTTCCAGGTTCTCATTAGGAAAGACAAAGAGGTGGGGTGCAGCCATCACCTGGAAGGCAGGGGGAGCCTAACCACCATGCACTTGCTTATGGCGGGCCAGTGGAGCTCCAAGCCAGTGCTCCTCAGAGATCTTCAGCTTCCTTTGTTAACCAAAGAGGGGCAACCAGAGTATCTCAGGCTCCACTGGCCACACCCTCCTTTGTTCCTGTCTTCTTATATAGTCTCTCCAAAGTCACTTTGAAGTGGTCAGGTTTAGGCTCTACAAGCCCAACCATGCGCACCCCTTCCCGCTCCCCCTTACTCCCCCCCCCATCCTCCATCATCCCCTCCAACCACCTTCTCCCCACTCACCTCCTGGAGTAGGAACAGGTCGCCTTAAGGTCTCCAGCCACTGCCTAGGACCCACCTCACTCTGACTCCAGACAGAAGCTTTCACTTGCAGATATGATATAGAGTCACAGGCAAAACTGTCCACGACACCCATGTGTCAGCATTTCAGTTTCCTAGATTTTCCACAGGAGCTAGAAGGATGGTTGGAACCATTTACTGAAATCCTCACCAAGCGAAAGGCCCCTTGAGGTCTGTGCTGTAGCTGAGTGAGTTGAAGTAATGGCCACCAAGCCCGATGGCCTGAGTTCAATCCAAGGACCCACATGGTAGGAGTGAGAACTGACTCCCACAAGCTGTCCTCAGACATAGTAGCACGAGTTTGTCCATACACATGCCCACTCCCTGCCCCTCCCCTCCATCTCTGCCACTGGTCTACCCTGCTGTCTGCCGTGTGACGCCCGTCCCGATCCCCACAGCCCTGGTCTTGATGTCTGCTTTTCCCGGTCTCCGTGATTCCTGTGCGTTCGGCAACCACCCAGACCCACAAGCAACAGGCGGCCTTTCCTGGCTCTCAGTCCTCTTTCCTGTGGAACCACAAAACTGAACAAAGGAATACATGGGCTTTGATTCTGCAGACATGGGCTGAGGGGCTGAGCTTTTCCCCAGGCTCAGACTCACTCCCTGTAAGCAGAGTCACACAGGGATGAGTTCCATTTGTAGCAAGCTCCCGTCCACACGGAGGATGCGGCCAGCCTGGCCTGGTGCTGGAGGACTTCTGCCTGGAGGGCTTGGCACAGCTACTTTGCACTCAGACTCACGCTGGCGCTTCCTATCACTGACACCCTCTGAGGTGCTGCTTGCTAAGTATGCTAACAGGATCTCATGGCCTCTCAGGACCGCAGCATGAATAGCCTGGCGGCTGAGCATTGTTGATTGTCCATTTGGAAGAGAGCTGCCAAGACTGGCTTCCTTGTGCCTATCGGCTTGGTGCTTGCAGTCACTCTAGGAGGATCCAAGGAGCACAGCACAGAGCAGAGAGCAACACTGCTTAGCCCTTCAGCTTGGATAGTCCAGGGCAGGAAGTAACCTTCCAGATAGAGGTCAGTGGCTCCTGGTGACAAAGAAAGTCTAGTTGTACAAAGTGTCATCGGATTTCAGAATTACACAGACCATTGACCAACACCTAGTTTGTCCTCTGGTTAAATGTTGGATATCTCTGGCACCGTTCCAAGGGTTCCTTTGTAATTGGGCCAGGAGCCTGACTCTCCTTGGAGTCAGCAACTTTAGAAGAGAGTGAGGAGGCTGATAAAGTTGTCTTTACACGAAGAGACCTGTCAGCACAGCCCCTGCCCTCTGGGCCTGCTATGCTTTTTCTCAGGTGCCCCATTTCTCTAACTGTCCCCATGGAATGACATTGCAGGTCTTTTTGGTCCTCCTTGAAGCCGTCTCCCAAAGGAAAGTAATTCTTCTGCTTGGGGGAAGTGTCTTGCTGTCATTTCCCCTTTGAAGAGCCCACAGGAAGCATGTGACAGCAACAGTGAGCCCACTATGTATCGTCTAAGAATTTACCTCTAAGAATTACTCTCTATATATCTAAAAAAACAGATAACAAAAATTTAGAGTCCAACAATGTTGGCACACATAGGTGGGAGTGTTATATTAAGAAAGGAAACTGTCACCTGCTTTGTAAGGCCACGGGGGGTCACTTCACTGAGACATGGGGGCACAGCCTCAACTTGTAAACCATTCTGTAACAGCTGGTATAAGAGCATGCTCACAGCCTTTCATAGTACGACATCTCCCAAACACAAAAACGCCTTTGAAATACCAAAAATGTGTGGCACAGGCCTTTAATCTCAGTACTCAGAGGCAGAGGCAAGTGAATCTCTGTGAGACTGAAAAGAGCCTGGTCTCCCTAGAGTTCCAGGCCAGTCGGGTCTACAGGGAGACCCTGTCTCAGAAAAGACCGAAAAAGAAAAGAAGTTGTGTGGGCTTCTAAGTGTTTGCATCTTGGAATATTTGCACTTGTATTGCACGTATTTGAGGGTGAGCCCCAAGTCTAAACACAAAACTGATCCGTGCTTCATGTGTGCCTCAAACACAGTGCGAAGTCATGTCATAGGGTCTTCTTAGTGCCCTGCCCTATCCCAGGAGCCCACATCTGGAATTTTCTACTGGTGAGATCATACTGGTGCTTGGGGTTTCAAATTTTGGAATGCTTGATTTTTAAGATTAGGGATGCTTGACCAGAGCAATGTCTTTCTTTGTAGAAACAGAATAAAAGAACATTTTATGACTTAGAGGAGAGAGCAAACATCCCACAGTGATCTTGACTCACAAATGTAAGAACTCAGTTTTGTCTTGCAAAATCTCAACCTCCAAATAAGGTCGTCTAGAAAAGATACAAGGCCCAGAAAGAAAAATATCTGAGAATTCAGGGCTCAGTTGATACTTGCCTTGCAAGCAAAACAATATGAGTTTGATCCCCAGAACCCATGTGAGAATTCAAAGCACTCTAGAGCACCCTTGTAATTCCAGTACTGGGAGGTCTAAAGACAAGGGGATCTGTGGAACTTTCTGGCCAGCGTGCCTGTGGGATGACACTTAACTTCTAGCCTACACATGCTTGCATATGCACATGCACCTGCACATATGTGTGTACCTGCTCATACATAACGTACGCATGCATACATACACACACAGAGGAGAATTCAATCCATGCTTTCATTAGATGCATTTCATTTAATGCAATAGATCAGAGTTGGGCTGCCAAGTGGCATTGGTTTTAAACCTGTAGAAGGTCCCCTTGCAAGATGGTGCCCAACTGCCCCTAGGCAGGGTGACATTAGTCCCTGAAATGTAGCTGTTTTTATCCTCACATGGCCCTCAAGAGACAGGCAGACCTGGTGTCAGGTGCAAAGGGAAAGGGAGGAGACTTGAACTCTGGTCTCCCTGGGTAAAACTCCTTTACTTTCTGCTGAAGTGCAGAGCTGTCAGCAGAAAAGGTGAGGAACCAAGAGGCAGCCTGACCTGTGAAAGTCCACAGACAGTCCTGCAGCATTGAAGGGCCCCAAGTACAAACCTTTCAATAAAACCATGTGGTATGAAAAGGAGCTCAAATGCGAAGTTCCTTTAATTCTAGTCTGCAACACGTCATTTGTGAATTGTGAAATGGGATACGGAGCCTGCTGCTTCATCGTAACCACTGGGATGCTGAAACCTAAATAAATGAAACTTAGAAGACTAATAATAATGGATGTTCAAGCAGGAAACCCGAGCAGGATTAATAAGCTTTGCACCATTTTAAAAGTATGACATCACTTCTGTGCAGTACTCAAGGTCCAAGATTGTCTATAGAGAGTAAAACTCATGGCAAGTCAGTGTGTTCAGCTAGAGGTGTCAGAAAACAAAGATAGATATGTAGGTACACAAGTGTGTGTCTGTGTTCACACATGTGTGTGTCCGCATGTGTGTGCAGGTATGCATATGTGTGGAGGCCAGACATCACTTTCTAGTGTCATTCCTCAGGTCCTGTCCACCTTGGTTTTTGAGACAGAGTCACAGGCCTAGTATTCACCAATTAGACTAGACTGGCTGGCCAGTGAGCCCCAGAGATCCATTCATCTCCACGTGCCTATTCTTGGATTAGAGGCCTGTGCTATCATACCTAAATTTTTGCATGGGTTCTGGGTATTGAACTCAGGTTTTCATGCATGCATATAAACTACTTTACTAACTGAACCATACCCCTAGACTCAGAAGACCAAATAGGTGAATGCCTTTACAACACAGGTTTGCCATTTTGTTTTTGTCTAATGGCTCGAGTCTGATCTGCTCTTAAACAAAGCTGGGCAGACCAAATGGCTGGATTAAAAGGGGCTGGGACGAATCTTGCAAGGAACTGAGGTAGGCCCCTTTAATAAGACAGAACCCTGATTCTGGTACAGACGTGGTCGGACTAGGTCCAGATTCCTTGGCTCATGAGTCAAAATGCTAATGGAGGTTTCATGCTCATTTTGAAGAAAATCAGGCAAAATATAAGGACAGTAATAAAGTAAGGAAAGAATATCAAATATCTCATTGTATTATACAATCATTTATTAAGTGTGGATTTAAGAAACCTCGTGGTGCCAAGTTTTTGAGTGTTAGTCACAGAACGCAGTAATAGACTCTCCTGCAGTTACATGGAAATTGCCATAACATCCCTGTGTTTGGATTTCAAAACATTCTCTCATGTGTTCATTTTTCCAGCAGCCCATCCATTCATGACTTTCGAGGAGGGCCTGTTGCAGGGCTCTGGGAAAACAGCTGTTGTGGGATATCCGCGGCTGTGCTGGGGGAGACGAACCCAACCTCTCTCCCCATCAGGCCCTCAGACTTTGGACAGTGCGTGGGAACACAGGAGACATCCAGGAAACACTTGAGTGAGTCCAGAGAAGTAGACATTTCAGAGTAGAAGCATGGGCTCTGCGTCACTGGAAAGGGTGTCCTGACCTATTCCCCATGCCTGTAGAGTCTGCATCCTTTCACGCTGACCCTGCACCTGCCTGTTTCACCTCTACTTTGCTTCTCCAGAATGAATGTGTAGACAGCAAGGCAGAAGGTAAAGGATGCCTTGCTGGACCATTGGGCTCAGGACCAGCCTGAGATACTTGAAAACTCTAGTGGAATACCGATAGTGTTCCAGTGAGTGACGTGGGTAGAAGGACAGAAGAGTCGCGTGGGAGGCTGGCTCTTCCTGAGATTACAGCCCTCTCTGGTGTTTAAGATACAAACTGGGAGTCACGCAGACAGAAGGAGCATCCTGTGAGGAAGGCCTCCTGGAACACCATCGTGCTCACCTTCTAGTCTCCAGGATATTTGTTTCTGCTGCAGCTTGGTCAGCATTGGCCTCGAATCCCTCCATCTCGCACAGTCTTGCTCGGTTTCTCTTTTGTGTGTCTTACAATTCCAGTGACATTTCAAACTTCCCCAAGGCGGAATCTGCTGTTCTCCTCTACCTCTTTTGTAGCCTCTCTCCCCATGCAAAGATGCTTTGAAAAGATCAAGAATTCAATAAATTGTCATTAAGTAAGCAAATGCATTTGGGGGGTTCATAGTGAATGTCTTCTTGAATAAATCTAGGCCCCTTGTGAAGAAGATTCCATCTCTACCAGAATATATGAAAGTAGTTTAGACTTGTGGATTTTTTATTGGATATCTGTTATGTCTTCAGGGCTGCGGATAAGTAAGTGTCCTGTGTTGTCATGGAAACCGACTCAGTATCGGACTCCTACCTACCTGGGCCTTGTACTTCCCACCCACATTTTTGTTTTTGAAATAGAAATGTTTCTGGCAAGTTACATCCACAGAAACTTGCCAGACACGAGGCGGATCAACACACGGTCTTGGGGCCACTACGTGTATCAGCCGTTTGCCACTACAGGGATTAGGTTGCCTTGATTGTACCATGTGACATTTCAGTCTTGGTTTTTTTCCTTAATTGTGTGCTTTATATGGCTTCTAAAGGATGGCATATACTCTGCCACCATCTAAGAGAGAAGGATAATGTGTAGAAGGCAGAATGGTGGGCGCTGGCCAGGCCATGTGTTGAAAGGCAGCAGCTAGTAGACCTCAGTTGCTTCTAGGTTGGGACAGGCTCCTGCATCCAGTCATTAGCCCAGAGAAACTGCAGACAAGAGCCTGCTCTAAACTCTCCAAACTGACTGGTGGTCTGGGGAACAGTGCAATATACGATTAGGCAAGTGCAATTCTGACCAAATAAGAACGGAGGTATCAGTCCCACCATCTGCCCCCTTGGGACTCTCCTTTCATCTCTGTTTTTCTCTGATTTGTCCATCTCATTGTCTTTTTGTAAAAGAGGAGTTATATTCTCTTTATTTTTAAAATTTTATTATTGCTGTATGTGTGCATATATGTGACCGTGATACACAAGGCGGGTATGGCACGGCGCACATGTGGAGATGAGTAGACAACTTCGTGGAGTCAGTTCTCCCCTCATGCCTTTACCTGGGTTCCAGGGATTGAACTAAGGTTTGCAAAGTAGGTACCTTTACCCACAGATCCACCATCCCAGTCCCGCCTAACTGGATACCTGACATTTATCATATGTATAATTAATTTTTCTTGGAGGGATGGCTACATGGCTATCCGGATGGCTGCGGGACTTGGGTGGGGAAGCATGGCTGACAGGGTTGTTAGTAGAGAGAGAGCTGGTGGTTTTGATGGATGGATGTGTGGGTAGGTGGGTGGATGAATGGACTAATCAATGGATCGATGGGTAGATGGATGTTTGGGAATGAATGGGTGTATATACTGTACTTCCTGGTGATGCTGCAACAATTACAATGAATTGAGTAGAATGTAGTTACCATGTACTATGGCAGGTCCCTACTGGAATCATTTTGGAATTAAAAACCCATGGTCAGGATCGCTGTGTCAGGTAATCTGTATCTCGTATTTCTAAGCTCATATCTCTTCTTCCTCTTCTAGAATGTTTCTGGCTGATTGTTGAATAATGCAAGTTAGTGTAATTACAAGATAAATGACCAGACTACAGAAATACAGAGCCACGTAGAGAACTGAAAAAACCAACAAAATAGCAAACTTACGCTTCATTAATTTTCTTTCTGAGAAACTTCTCTGTACATGATAAGACTTTGCAGTTGATTAAGGAAATGTATCAGTAACTTCAAATGCAAAAAAAAAAAATTTCATCTATCTATCTATCTAGACAGCAAGGTACTTTTGCTTTTTGATCTTAAATCCTTTTGGAACAAGTTCAACACTGACCCAGGAACTTATCTTTCATTGGGAAAAATGAATCCATGTTTAGGAATTATCAGTCTACCTCTCTAAATTTCTTATTTTTCTCTTTAACACTCCAGTGCTTTATGCATGCTTTCTCATGAGTATCAACATTAATGTTATATGTCACACACACACACACACACACACACACACACACACACACACACACTGGCATGCATGTACCCCTAAACCTCCCCTTCCAAGCCAGTGTAACTGTTATCTTGGATTGAAGCTCTGGCTCTATTGGAGGGGAACAATCACACTTGTGCCTTTCCGTTCAGCTATTAGACTACAGCTTTTTTGCACTTATACAATTAGTGTGTTTACCAGGCATGCAGAAGTCCAACTCTGAAGCTGATTGCCAACAAAATGACAAAGGCTTTCCACCCTATACCTATCAAAGGAATAGACTTAGGTCAAAGGTCTCTGCCAGGCCCAATGGGTGGTGATTTTAACATCCTATAAAACTCCTGAGATTTTTTTCCTCTTCCAAAACCAAGGGGCCTTTAAGACCCCATTCTCCTCAGCTTAGATGTGAATAAACAACTGTCTCTTTTACAGAGAATAGAGGGAGGAAGGTGGTAGCCTGGGGTCTGGGTCCTCTTCCGCCAGGAAAGGAGCCAGCTGTTAATTTGCCTCATAGTTGGATTTACCGCTCCTTTAACCTTTGTCTCACAGCTTTCTATATGTTGTTGCATGGTCACAGGCATGGAGGGGTGTGTGGGATCTTCACTCCCTCCCGCTCAGATGCTTTCTAATTTCCCCTGAATATATGGGGTCTAAGGCAGTGGACTTGTGGACCCGAGTGCCTAGTGAGACCCGTGCGAGAGTCCCTACGTCGGATGGACCTGTGTCCCTTCTGAGTTGCTGGGCCTGATCCTTGATATACAATATGACTAACATTTAGAAAGCTTTTCTTCACTACACACCTGGCTATAGTTCAGACCTTGAGCTCAGATTTAAGCTTCATTTCATCCACTTGCTAGACGGATGACCTTAGAACATTCTTCATCTTGCTAAATATCAGTCCTCATGTGTCAATTATGATAATGATAGTGCCTGAGCTTTCTGAAGGAAATAAAAAAATGTTTAATGGAGTGCCAAGGCCGTGACAACCATCCCAAATCGTGCATTATTCTGATCACATCATCTATGCTGTATCCGTATTATTTAGGAAGATATTGTATAAACCTTGAGACCTAAAGGATATTTTTCTTTGAAGACTAACTTTTGTACAAATATTTAAAAAAAAATCATGGCAGAACTATTTTCCTCAATCAGAAAGGCAAAGAGGAAGACTTAGGAGAAACACTCTCCACACTCTCTGGTCACACCTAGGAAGTCTTGCAAAGCACTCGGCATCCAGCCTACCTGCTGGTTGCACACCACACTTCCTCTGCCAGACCTGGCAGGCCACATGTCATGCATCAGTTGCTGTCTGGCCTCTGGGACACTTTATTTGTACTCCTAGGTCGTTTGCCCTACTGGACTAGAGGACCTCGTGGACATGGTCAGTGGCCATCTCTTCAGCATCCACTGTGGCATGTAGAGGCTCTGGATATTTATCAGAGTGATGGACAAATTGATTCATGACCCCTATATAACACTGAGGGCAATCAAAAGACAGAAGGCTCCGTAGCATCTCCTTACACTCAAAGGAAGCCATCCATATCTCTACCCAAAGTCAAATCATTTCTAAATTGCTTCAACTCTTTCTCTAGAATTGCTGCTTTTTTGGGGGAGGGGGGTCTTAGAGCCAGTTGTACCTTGTTACCACTGTTAGTAGGAATCTACTTTGACTCTTACCAACTAAACCAGTTCATTGAGTCCAATATATAAAGAAGGTGCTGCCAGTTGGTTCTATTGGTGGAATAACCTGTCTGCAAAAAACAAGAAGCAGAATGGAGAGACAGAAATCACATACACTAAAGTCCTGCTGCATGCTGTGGCTCTGAGTGTCGAATTAGACAGACATCGAGGCAGGAAGGGCTCTGAACACACTGTGTCCACTCTGTTCCTATCCGTGCTTGTGCTGGCCTTGGCAGGAGTGATGAGGGAGTCACTGCACTCATGCTCATGAAACAAATGGTCCGGTAACACTGAGAAGGGCTCCAGGGGCCTCGGCAACTTCGGGCACATTTCACAATTCACAAGCAATGATAATGTGTCCTCTTGCATTTCTGGAGGTTCCAGCTGCTGTCCCTGGGGACTGTCCTCATTTCAGTTTTTGTCCCCCTTGATTTGTTTTCTTCTCATCTAAAATCTGCTTTTGTTGTTTCTTATGCATAAAAGATGTGATTGTTTTCATGAGCATACAAAGAAATGTGCTGTTTTTTGAAGCATGTTTATTAATGCTTTGAGATTTTCATCAACGTATTTCGGTAACTTCACTCCCCGCTCTTCCCTCGACCTCCTCTGGCTCCAGTCCAGCCGTCCCGCCCTCAACTTCACATCCTCTTTTGTTGTAGTTGTTAGTAACCCATCAAGTCCAATTTGTGCTGCCCGTCTACTCTACTGATATTTAATAAGTTAATCTTTTATATGAAAAAGACCTTGACAACTTGTACAAGTATTCAGGTGCTAGGTACAGCACTCTCTTAAAGATGCTTCTCAATAATAATCCTTATGTTGATGTAAAAATAGTATAATTACTAATAAAATAAGGATAATTATAACTTCTAATGAGGCCTGAGAGAAGCTAAAGATAAATATAGGTATTTAAAATTATTTTGGGCATGTTTGATTGATTATTGGAATTTAGGTGTAAAATTCCTTTAATTCTATAGCAATATAGATTAGTCACAGAACCGTCTTCCCATAGGCCAAATCCCTCTGATGAAGAGTTTATAACTACAACATTTTCTTTGCTGCTCTGAGATCATATTTGTTCTCTGCACAATAAAATTTTTAAAATAAACTTAATTCACATAGAAAAAAAATTGGGGAGTGGGGGTGTTTCTGAGACAGGGTCACACTATGTAGTCCAGGCCGGCCTCGATGCAGTAATCCTCCTGAATCCACCTCCCAAGTGGTGGGACTGTAGGTGTGTGCTACCTCACCTGACTTAGAAACTATTTGTGAAATGGCTGTGATCCTTAGTTCTATCTGAAGCTGCCAGGAAGATAATAACACTGTCATTTTCATGTCAATAACAGCCATAAATAAAGCACAAAAGCTTCCTCTATGACAAGGTTATTTTTACGTTCCCAAATTAAATTAGAGACTGAAATGTTGTTCAGAGTGAGGTTAATGAATTAAGTTCAATAAACACACAGAACTTCTTATTTAATGAACTTGAATTAAGATGCCAAAGACTTGAGTGGCACATCACTTGAATCCAGATAGCTCCACCCAAGCTCAAAACCTCGCTCCATTTTTTGGCTGAAACCATGGATGGCATTGAAGGACTTTGGTAGCAGTTGAATTCCTGTTCTCTGTTGCCATACAATCAGGCATAAACTAAGTCTTGAGTGCATTATTTTTGTTTGTTTATTTGTAGATTGGTATATGGGTTCCGCCCTGGGCTCCCTTGCCACATTCTTAAACCAAAAAATGTTGTTTACTTCTGTCTTTTAAGTAACTAATTCAAAGAACAAAAAAAATCTGTCCTGATAGCAGTCTCCAGTCCTCAGTAGGAAACTTTGAATCGGGTTCTAGAGGGGGACTCATGCAAGTCTTGGGACATCCATTCTTAGCCATGTGATCTCAGACAAGCCAGATAACCTCCAGGTCGGTCATGCCTTAGTGGAATCTCAAGAGAATGGTCGGAATCATGGGCCCCCAGGAAACCTTTTAAGTACTAAATAGGACAATGCTTATAAAATATGAGCATCCTTCCTGATGTGAAGGTGAGACTTCACAAACATTGGCCACTGTCATCGGGCCATAGTGATTATCATCACTTTTCTACATATTACCAGGATGCAGTCTCCTGTGCTTTCTTTTTCTGTTCACAATCTGATGCTTTTCTTTTTCTCTCAGGTAAAACAATTCTTTATTCTGACAACCCTGCCTCTCCTTTCATCCATGCCCTCAGGAGCATTTCCCATAATGCACTGCAGCCATGTACAGCCACAGAGGAATGCATCAAAAGCAACACACTCCTCTCTCTCCCTCCCTCAGCAATTTGGCACACCAACTCTCAAAAATGAGGCATGTAAACACAGGAGGGGAGAAGACTGGGAGATGCCCCAGGGGTTAAAAGCACTTGTTTTGCAAGCATGAGGACCTGAGTTCAAATCCTCAGCACCCATGTAAAAAGCTAGGCATGGCTGTGCAGACACCTGTAAGCCCAGGACTATGGAGGATAAGACAGGAAGATCACTGGGGCTTGTTGACTTCTGGCCTAACTTCAAGTTCTGCAAGACACCTTGCCTCAAGGAACTAAAAAGGAGAGAACTAGAGCAGGACATTCCATTTGGATAGAAAAAAACTGTCCTTTTCTGGCCTCTGTACACAGAGAGAAGCACACACACCAGCACGCGCGTGCACACACACACACACACACACACACACACACACACACACCCCGACACATAGATATACAGTTTTTTATGGGACAGAATAGCAGATAGCTCCACTGTGGCTTTCTGCAACTGGAATGGCTCATTCTATAATGAAAGCACACTTTTCTGCAAGAACAGGAGGCAGGGTGAGGATTTCTCCTTCTGGTTGTTTCTCGGGTTCAGCTGACAGGAAACAGTCCTGTCACATCCTCCTGAAGCGCCACCCAACCATTAACACTGTGAGTCTGCATCCCATAGGGAACAGTGGGAGATTTTCTTCAAAGCCCTTTTGAATTAAGTCTTTATCCCCATTTATCTTTATAAGGTCGTTATTTTCAGGCCACAAGAAGGTCCACGTATTTCAGTTACAGTGCTGCTCCCTTTAAAATAGAAACAAAAGAATTGTATTACTCCCCAAAACACATAATCCAAATTGTACTTAACTCAACTGGATGATTAAGGGCTCTCTCTGAAATCACAGGACCCGTGGTTTTGTATTCTCTCTACTTACCACATGTCTTAAATTTCATCTGGCGTCTTTATTTAAAATTACAATAAACTCTATTTTATATCACATTTAAATGCCTCTCTTAAGGGGCCTTGTGATAGTTAATCCCACCCTGAAGGACTCATAGCATTGGGCAGAGAGCTTGGGAGAACCTCGAGTCCATCAATGATGCTTCTGCTGTTGGAAATATTTTGCTTTGGTTTGGGTTGGTTTGATTTGGTTTGGTTTTGGCCATGCTGGGAGTTGAATCTTAGGGCCCCATGCATGTGTGGCAAACACTAGACCTCTGAGCTATATCCTTATCTTTCTTGTTTTACTTTTTATTTTGAGACAGGATCTCATTAAGTTGCCCAGTCTGGCCTTGAACTTACTGTATAGTAGTTTGTAGCAGACCAGGCTGGCTGGCCTGTGACTCTTGGTTCTCCTGCCTCAGCATCGTAAGTAGCTCAAATTTTTAGACCTGCACTGCCAAGCCCAGGTGTTATTCACTGGTATTCTTTGTGAGAGAGAGGGAGAGAGAGAGAGAGAGAGAGAGAGAGAGAGGGAGAGAGAGGGAGAGGAGAGAATGTGTGATATGTGTGTGTGTGCAGCATATGTGTACGTGGAGGAGCATGCACCCATGTGTGCACATGTAGAGGCCAGAGTTCAACATCAGGTGTCTTCCTCTGTTTCTCTCTACCTTGTTTTTTGAGACAGGATCCCTCACTGTACTGGAAGTCCGCATTGTGGCGAGGCTGGCTAGCTACAGCCCCTGAGGTTTACCTCTCTCCCTCCCCTGCCCCAGGCCTGAGTTACACAGACCCAAGCACCCCACTGTGCTCATCTTTTGCGTGGATGCTGGGGCTTTGAACTCAGGTCCCATGCTTGCAAAATGATACTTCTCCCACTGAGCCATCTCAGCACCAGGTGGTGTTCTTTTTGGGGGTAGGGAAGGATCACCCTGAAGTTGTAAGTACTTGAACCAAGTACCTCACTGAACTAATTCAATAAATGGTCCATTTTTTATTAACTGCCCATTTCTCTGACCCTGGACTTGGGGACCGTGGTGAACTAACCCTTGCAGGAGCGTCTGTGGTTACAGGGGACAGAACAGGCATCTGCTGGTGCTGAGTATTCATGCATGCCTCAGATACCAATGTCCATGTCATAGCTTTGTAGACCGACCTTGCAGATTCAGGAAGTGAATATCTTGACCTACCTCCAGGGGTCCCATACCAACCAGGGTCCATCACATGAGGCCATAGCCCTGGAGAGGAAGGACTTTCCCTCCCTCCACCATCAGCTTTGCTGGGCTGGGCAGTGGTGGCTGGACTGCTTTCACCAAAGCCTGTGGAATGCAGTGCTCTTCTGTGTGATCCAGTGTCGGGAGTGAAGCCTCTGCCCAGCCCCAGTCAGCCCCACACTCACACCACATGAAAATCCCATCTTTTCACCATCGCTCTACATGATGAGATAACTAGGTTCGGCCCAGAACTCCATGTACTGTCCTTGATTATTGGCCAAGAGAAACTTTTAAGGACTCATCAACAGTCTCCAAAGCAAGGCCTGTACACAGAATGAGGAAAACACACTCCACACTGTACTTCTGGCAGCCCTCCCCGCCCTCTTAGAAAACATATGTTTAAAATAAAACTCTTAGAAATATCTTCTTGGTGTTCCAATAGTTTGCCTGTTTGAGTTTTTGTTTTCTGAGTCATTATTGCTGTTGCAACTAAACAATAATAATGTTTTATGGAGCTGCCCTGGGAGGAGACAGGCCTCGCCGAGGGGGGACCAAAGCTCTCTACACCTGGTTGTGTGGCCCATGGGCTTCTGAACTGCTCTCTGCATGTCTCTGGACAAAACTTTTCCTCACTGTGAGTCTCCTCCTGCTGAGTGTGCTCATCTATGTCTGTGGGATGGGTCTCTGTGAGGCTGGGATGGGTCCCTGTGAGGCTGCCATTGCTCCATTCTAGCAGGACTGTGGCCCTGAAGTGGTCTCACCTCTCCCTGGTCCCCATACTTCTAAACACAATTGCTCTGCATGGGTCCAGGAGTCAACCTCACTTCTCTGGTTCAGAGGCAACAAGTGGCAAGACCCAAGTCAGCTTGGCCCAAACGGAAGGCGTTTCCGCCGGGCTCCTCTGCTGCTCTCCTCCGCAGCTGGTTCCCAGCAGCCACCACCGCCTCTCAGAGAAGACAGTGGTCTTTTTCCCTCCAAGGCTTGTGCATTTTTCTGTGGAGACTTTAGGGAAGTGGCCAAAAGGCCTGAGGCAGAGGAAAAGCAAGACCAGAGAGTTCAGGGTGTCCTGCAAAGCCACTGTCCTGTGCCTGAGCTGTGAAGAGCCCTGGAGCCATTTAGGATGGTCTTCTCTTGTAGTTACTATAGCCTGTCCTTCCCTGGGTCTCTGGAATACTCCACACGATCTATGAGAAACAGGACCATCTCCTACAGCATCATTAACTAATGAGTAGCCTGACTGTTGGTTAACACTGGGCAGGTAGGCTGTGAAATGGGAAAAATCCTCCATCACCTCAGAGGCCAGCCCTGGAGGAGCTCCTGAGTCTGCAACCATGTGCCACACGGTAGCCAGGCGGGCAGCACCTGTGTAATAACTATGTCTCCTCTCCTTCCAAGTAGCAAACAATGGGAAGCAGACATTGATGATTGTACAAATACCTGGATCCTAGTCAAAATTTCCACATACCAGCACCTACTGATGTCGTGATACAGTAGAGCAATCATCCCCCACCTCGCCTGGATGACCACAGTTACCGTTGGTGGGGGACTAGTCTCTCCAGATGGGATATCCTGAGGAAGGAATACGTCATTTGGGAAGTACTTTGGATGAGAACACACAACCTCAGTTGAGTCATAAGGAATGCCAGACAAACCCAAATGTTTTTAGCTTTAAAAAAGGAGACTGTATTTTTCAAAAATGTCATGATCAGAAAAGACAAAGAAAGACAGCCCAGATGTTCTAGGCTTGAGGGGAGGAAGGGTGAGAGTCATGGCGGGAAGCAGAGGGGACAAGCATCTCAGACCCTCTAGAGCTGATGGTCACACAGTTCTGGGATGTACAAAAAAGCAACGGATTACATGTGTTAGGAGGGCAAATCACTTAGAAGGTAAATTGTGCCTCATTGTTGCTTAAGAAAACACAAAGGACCATGATGCTCTAACAGCGGCATGCGTCCTGTGGGGACGCTGCCAGATGGGCAGGTGAATGTGACCAGAGCAGCACTGGGTCTGCTGTGACACTGAGTACCATCCCCACGAGAGACCTGCTGACGTTTCCAACCATGCTGTGATGAGTTAACATCTCCACTCGTAGGAAAGATCAGTGAAAGGTCTGAGGACAAAGACCATGGTGTGTGTGACTCACTGTTCAATGGTTTAGAAAAGTGTGTGTGCCCATGTCTGTGTGTCCACCTTATTACTATTATTTTGGCCTTTTTGAGACAGGATCTCGCTGTAGCCCCAGCTGTCCTGGAACTTACTATATAGACCAGGCTGGCCTTGAACTCAGAGAATCGCCTTCCTCTGCCTCTTGAGTGCTGGGATTAAAGGTGTGAGCCACCACACCTGGCTATCCACCTTATTTTTTGAGTCAGGGTTCTCTCTGGTTAGGAGCTCACAAAGTAGGATCTTCCCATCTCTGCTCTCTAGTCCTGGGATTGCAAGAGAGGGTGACCACCCTGGCTTCATACTTGTTTTGCATGAGTTCTGGGGATGGAACTCTCATCCACTGAGCCATCTCTCCGGTCTAACATTTTCTCAATAGCCACAGCACTGTTATTGCACCCAACAAAACGAACAATAATTCCACAAGGTCGTCTTATAACTAGTCCATGTTCAAATGCTCTGGGTGAAACCATGCTCTGACTGACAAAGATTTAAATGTGATTCTTTCATTTTGGAGATACCCACACGTACGGGAAAAATAAAGAGCATTGGTGGTATCTCATCCACTTCCTGCATTGACTCAGTTCCCTGATCTTAACTGCAGAGAAGTATCCACGGCACATAATTGTTTTCTGACCTCAAGAACTGCTGATCAGTTCAGTCCGCTCTCAGGTGATTGTCGTCTGCTTTTCCCGGAACTACTGAGGGATTACTGGGGCAGATCATTGTAAATTACATTTTTAGTCATTAAACTATGCCTTCCTCCTCCTCAGCATGGACACATGGAAAGCTTTCAGCTTTTAATGAAGAACTCCTTTCTGGAGCATGGTTTTCGAGCATGGGTTTAGTAGTACACATGATGTCATCCCAACCCCCAACTTTGCATGCAAGCTTGTTGTGTGAAAGCAAAACCACAAATCTCATCTGAATCCAAATTGCTGGGTTCTTTAGAGGAAGTATTCTTTTGTGCCCTGCCCCTCCCCCCTTTTTAAAGAAACCACAACATTTTCATGTGAGTAGCAGATTCAGGTCTAGGAAGCCAAAAAGGTTGGAAGCACGTTTGTCTTTTCTCTCCTTTTTTTCTTTCCTGGCCAGAGAATGAAGTTCTCCTGGGCTGGGTGTGTTGAATATAGGCATCTTTTTTTTTTTTTTTTTTTTTTTTTTTTTTTAACTGTACTCCAGACATCTTGATGATGGAGAAATGGGAGAAGTTACAACCAAAAGAAAATTCAGAGATGGGAATGTGGCTCTGTGGGTAAAGTGCTTGCACAAGCATGAAGACCTGAGTTCAGATCTCTAGCTCCTATGTAAAAATGGAGCATGGGGGCTGGAGAGATGGCTCAGTGGATAAGATCACTAGCTGCTGCTCTTGAAGAGGACCCGGGTTTGATTCCCAGCACCCACTTGGCAGCTAACAACCGTTCATAATTCCAGTTCCAGGGGAATCTGACACCCACCTCTGACTTCTGCAGGCATTGCATGACATGGGTGCACTTACATACATGCAAGCAATACACTCATACCCCAAAAAGAAAAATAAAATGTGGAGTGTGGCAGTACATTTCCGTAACCCCAGCCTTGGGATGATGGTGACTGGAGAATCGTGGATGCTTGCAGGCCAGCCAGGTGAGCTGATGAGAGACAGTGTCTTGAAAATACATAGAGAGAGAGAAAGAGAAGAGAGAGAGAAAGAGAGGAGAGAGAGAGAGAGAGAGAGAGAGAGAAAGAAAGAAAGAGAGAGAGAAAGAAAGAAAGAGAATGAGAAAGAGAGAAAGAAAGAGAGAGAGAGAAAGAGAGAGAGAAAGAAAGAAAAGAAGGAGGAGAGAAGAGAAGAGACAGGGGAAGATATCCTGATCTCAACCTCTGGCCTCCACACCCACCTGCCCAGGCAATTACATGTGTATACACTGAAAACTCTTAATTCTTAAAACACACAAAGCATTAGAATACGACACAGGAGGTAAACTCCAGAAATTTTGCAATGTAATAGATTACGTCTTCAATCCAACATGAACCAATTTATTACCCCACACACACAGTTTGATACCATGCTGCCTATTAAAGATCTCTATTTCTCCTGACCCAGGGACACATTCTGCCATGCTTGCATTACTAAACTGAATCTACCAAGCCATTCATATTGCCCTCATCTAGGAATAATGAGGGGGACATAAAATATTCGCATCCACCCTTCTGACTGAACTACTTAATGCTTGTAGAAAATTAGCTGATAGAATTAACTGAACTCTAATGTAACCTACAGGCCTGAAAGTGAATACAAAACGGAGGTGCTGGGCAAAGTGCTCATTCTCCCCTGGAGAGCCCATCTGGCAGAAGTGGCTAATTCAGAGGCCCTGCTGTGGGACTGTGTATCCTGGAGAGAAAGCCATCTGTGCCCCGAGGCCTGATCTTTGGTGGTTCTTCCACAGGGCTCTGGGCCACATGAGACCTAAACACAAAACCCCTTTCAAGGTAGAAAACAGAGAAGGCCAGCTTCTGGTCAGCTGAGTGCTCAACCAAGTCCTAGGAAAGCAGTTACAGAAAAGCAGATCTGGGATTGAAGCTTACAAGTACTTCTTGTAGTTTGTTTAAAACAAGGAAAACAGAAGGATCTTCCCCAAGAAGAATCCAGCAACTAGAATTCAGGTGGGGTTTATAGTTTCGTTTTACAGTTTCATATTTATGACCATCTGTCGTCTCTGAGACATGCGCTTCTCTTTTTTAAGGCGTCTCACAGGCAGTGATGTCTACTGGGCTGCTGGGAGACACTCTGACTTTTCTAGGATGCCCCTGATTTGGCCCTGGGATCTGAGCTAGAGAAGTGATGAGCCCTGTAGAACAAGGGGTGTACACCACTGAAGAGGGCTCTGAACACTCAAGTTCACATTCAAGAGGAGATTGACGCTCAGTCAAAATGCAGAGGCATTGCTTGGTGGCCTCTATAGGCACTCTTAAGCCATTCCATAGGCTGGTTTAGAAATCCTGAGGAATCAGGGAGCTGTCTCCCCCTGTCTATCACTCTCTGGCAGCCATAGCGTGGAAATTTGCAGAGCAGAGCTGTCTCTGAGCAAGCAGAGAGGAACAAATTTGATCTAACACACATTCTGCAAGCTTGGTTCAATGTAGGTCAGTGTTTAAGAGAACCCAGCTGGCCAGCCTGCACGTCTGCCTGGGAGCTGGCTGGCTGGCTTCCGTGGAGGCCAAGGAACTCCCCCTTGGCCTCTGAGCACCAATTAATAAAAACTCCTCTTCTCACAGTGTGGGAGAGGGAGGACTGAACTGGGGCCAGCTTGCTGGGAAACCGCTTAGCCAGTCTTCAGACCTGAGCCCTGCCTAGACTCATTGCTCCGGGCTGAGCATCCTCTCCAGGGGAGCCGGGATGAGGAAGGAACCCGAGCACCAGGAGCGCTCATGCTTACGGGCCAAGGCTGTGTGTCCAAGGATTAAAAACTGTTTGGGTTGAATGGTTCCTAATCATTTGCTCATCCTTATTTTTAATGCCAACAAATAAGAAAATGTTCTTTGAAGATGTATTTTAAGTATACACACATACATATATACATTTAAATATGTGCAAATGTATTAAATATACACAAATACATGTAATAGATATAATACGCATCTCTGTTCTGATGCTTGAACTGAAGACAAAGTGGGTTCTAGATGGGAGAACTTTTAACGGTCAAGGTCTCTTTCATCTCTTCAGCTTTCTCGTTAGTATTAGTAGTTACCGATTTTAGACTAAAAAGAAAATTATACTCCCTCCCCAAAGAAACAAACTCGTAATAATACTGTCAACATTAGTAGCATCTGTGAAAGCCTTTGATGTATTTTTCTCATTCTTAATTTTGTGTGTGTGTGTGTGTGGTATATGTACATGTTCATGTGTGCAGGTGCTTATGCATGTGTGTGCATGTGCCTGTGCGTGTGGAGGCCAGAAGTCAGTATCTTATTTTCTGAGGCTCTTTCTCACTGAACCGGAGTTGCCAGCTGACTAAGCTGGCCAGCCAATGAGCTGCAGAGGTCCACCTATCTCTTCCTCTTGCTCAACTCTGGGGTCACAGACATGTGGCACCATATTCAGTTTTTACCTGGGTGCTAGGAATTCAGATTCAGGTCCTTGTGCTCATGTGGCTGCATTTTACACACTAAGCCTCTTCCCAGCCCTCATTCTTATTATTTGCCTGCGTTGTTTGAGTATGAGATGTCCTCACAGCTTGTGTGGTACAGTCTAGGTTCTCAGATGATGGTGTTCTTTGGGGAGATTCTGGAAACTTCAGGAGGTTTAGAAGGAGGATGTGGGTAGCTGGGAAGGGCTCTTAAGGGGACAGTGTCTCTGCCCGCGCACTCTCTCTCCCTTTCTTTCCTTCCTCCCTGATATGAAGACACTCACCCTCCACAGACTCCTGATGCCCTTATGTCATTCTGCTCTGAAGAAGTGCTCAGGTACGGGGCAGTGCACTCACTGTATTAAATATGTACAGTCTTATCTATAGAAACAAATAACATATCTCTAAATAATGAACAAAAGGTGTATGGGACCAAGCAACAATCATCTGAACTCTCTGAAACCATAAGGGAACAGGAGCCTACCTCTCGGGGTTGTCTGTTAGGGTCCCAGTCCAGCCTTGCAGAAGGAACAAGCACAGAGCTGCTCGTTCAGCAAATGTCTACTGAACACACACTGTCTTCCAGCACTGGTGTAAGCAGAGGAGATCTGGGTGAGATGGATAGACTGTCCTGATGAGGACTCACACTGAGCGAGTGACGACCATCGGTGGAGGCATCAGGCAGGACACGGGATTCGAAGCGGGTGAGAAAGAGTCAGCAGGCAAGTTCACTCCAGAAAACACCTGTGGGGTGCAGGCTATGTGTGTGGTGACCATGAAGAGGAAGTGGGGAACCACTACAGATCAAGAAAAGGAGGGCTACAGGCCTAGGGATCCAAACAGGTCCACACAGCCAGGGACGGAGGGAGGGTTGATCCCTCCCAGCAATCTGATCTTGACTCTGGGTTCAGTAAGAAGCTAGGTGGAGTCCTAAGCGGAAGAGTGATATGATCTGAGTTTTGCTTTAAAACCATCACTGTGACCCAAGAAGGCCAACAGGCTGATGAACAACAGGTACTAATCACTTGCCTTTTCAAAGTGTGCAATGTGGCCAGGGGTGTTTATAACACGCTGTGACATGCGGTACCTTCATAAGAACACTATCAGTCAGTGGACACTGTGGCTCCTGCTGTAGATGAGGAAACTCCAGCATGAGGTCAGACTCTGTGCCCAAGGTCGCAGAAGACAAAGGCAGGGCCAACACTGACCTGAACCCCAGCTGCCGGGCTGAATTCAGAGATGCACTTTGAAGGTAGATTTATCTTCTTGTCCAAATTTTTATCTCCTGGAGCTCTGTCTGCCCTGGCATCCTTCAGATACTGACCAAAAGCCTTTGGGAACTGGAGGCTGGCCTCCTAAGAGAGTAGTAAGATCCTGTTTATCTTTGACAGCACCAGTCAGCCTAGGCAGGCACATGACTCAGAGCTAAGCCTTCTGCGTGCTAGCTGCAGTTGTTAATCGGGTAACATTCCCTAAAATGACCAGCTAAGCCTTGTGTTGGGCAGAAGAGGAGAAAGACTTTTATCTCCACGTACAAGGGGGGTGGCCAAAGGCTGGATGTAAGTAAGGTGTCTTCGCATCTAAACACCAAAGTGGCATATGAGATTCACTGAACCCCAGAGGACCATCCTGAAGGGAAGTAATGATATTGTCTCTGTGTAGATGCCCTACAATTTGATCCAAATCTCTGTGACTTATGATGCAGGCAGTATATTAAGAAATTATTTGGCAGAAAACTTAGTTGTCCATTACAGTTTCCAAAATGCTGTCTCAACATTTTCATTTATTGTCACTTTTGAAGCTAATGAGAGAGAGCAAAGGAAACTTTATTATTCCAGAGAGAAGCAGCACGGGGTTTGATCATTTTGAGTATTTTAGTAAATGGAGAATAATAAAAGAAAATGGAAGTGTCCCGTTGTTCCTACTGATGGACAGTGCTCAGTAGTTAGCATCCCCACATGATGAGCTTATGGCCAAAAATAAACGTAATTTTGTGATTGGCTGACTTGCTTCCCTATTGCTGGGATAAAACACTGATCAAAAGCAACTTGCAGGAGGAGAGGGTTTGTTTGGTTTACAGGATGTAGTCCTTCATTGAGGGAAGCTAAGCAGGAACTTGAAGCAGAGACCAAGGAGGAACACTGCTTACCATCTTGTTCCCCCTGGCTGGCTCAGCTGCCTTTCTTATACAGCCCAGGCCCACCTGCCCAGGGAGGGTACTTTACAGTGGGCTGGGCCCTCCTACATCAATTAGTAACTAAGGGAAATGTCCCTGCAGACATGGCCATGGGTTAGTCTGATAGTGGAAGTTCCTCAGTTGAGGTTCTCTCTTCTCAGGTATGTCAGGTTGACAACCAACCAGACCCCCTGTTCACTGGGTGATGCCAGCCTTCACAGGACTAAAGAAATAAAAATATTTGCAAAGACCAACTTCTAAAGAAAGACCAGAAAGAGCAAGCTGAGGGAAGGATGCTGAGGGTCCAAACTCGGCTCCTCATGCTTGTAGGACAGGCCCTTTACTGACAGAACATCTCCCGGGTACCTCCTTTCTTACTTTATACCCCATGCACAGGTTTTATAGCATTCCAACTGGTCCCTCTGTAAAACAGTCCACCTGATCCAAGGACATCACATTCAGAAGTCTGTAGGGTTTGCTACAGACCAGAAAGCATCCTTCAGAGTACGTGGAATCTGGGCAGGTATACACTGGTTTACTGCCTGATGTTTTCTCTAAATTTATTTAGCTCTGATTCAGGAATAGGTAATATCCAATAAAGATAGTCATCTTAGTAACTGGGAAATGCATATCGTAGTTTTTAATTACAATTTTTATTGTGTGCTGTGTTTTGTTAAAGCCCCAGGCAGTTCATCCCTCATTTGAAAGTATCTAGAGCTGTTATTTCACATTCCAGCAGGAGAAAACCATCACCCACATTTATATGTGAATGACTTTGTAATTTGTGGAATAATAACCTCTGTGGAAGTAAATTTGCAACAGGAAATGGGTCGGAGGCTCTGTCTGAATATCAAACGGTCTCCAGGAAGAAGGAATCACTGAAGCCTGCATGCATGAACAAATTAATTGCAAAGAACAACCACAGTGCCTGCTTCTTGTAACACTCCTGTATGAATATGTCACATAGGGTAATTGAACCCGCAAACCATGTGAACAGTCTTCAAAGAGATAATAGCGAAAAGGTTGACATGTCATCAAAGAATTCTCTCATAGTCCAAGTAACTGATACTAGGCTGCTGTTTCTTCCCCCTGTTCCCCTCATTTGAACAGTTCTGAAATTGATAACAAGGTGTTAAAGTTAATCTGGATGACCTGAAAGCTCTGGAATTCTTTAACAGTGAGATCCTGCATGTGACCATCCCTATCCATCCCCGAACCCCATTTCTGTTCATCGATGTATCCCATTTGGATCCACTCTCTCTAAATCGCGTTGCTTTTCTGTAACAATGGCTCTGTTTGCCCTCTGCATTCTGAATATTGACTGTGTACCGGGCACTGGGATAGGCTGGGAGTGTTGTCTCTACATTGTACCACAGCTCAGTGTGGAAGGAAGAGAAACAAACAAGAAATGATGGAGACTGGAGAAAGTCCGGGGACCAAATCCAGGCAGGACACAGGGGACAGGAGTTCACTCCAAGGGGTAGAGCGATAAAGAGGGTGCCCCGAGGTCAAATGGATCGCAGAGCTCATTTCATGGCATTCATCTCGCTCAAACTTCATAACCAAAGTACATAATGTAGGCAGGCAAGCTTCATTTGGGTTTTGGTTCACTATTCAAATCTTTTCAGAAGTGTGAGAACTTTATTATAATGTTTTAGTGAAAATTCCAAATGATTGTCTTCAGCCATATACTCTCAAAGACTTTGAAATCAGAAAATGCAAAGTTCTAGTAGAAAGGGCAGGTTCTGCTTGTCTCCCACAAAGAATGTACGTGCTGCCTGACGTCGCCACTCCAAGCCATACATACTGGGCTGCTAAAGGAACATGGCCAGAAAGAGATCCCTTGGCACTATACTCTCACCATGTCCAAGACTGAGCTCACAGTTTCCTGTCCCATCTCAAATGGCCTTTCAACTCCCTGCCCCAGCTGGCCATTATCAGCATGCTGTGCTGAGCACCCCCACCCCCACTGGCCATTATCAGTGTGCAGTGCTGAGCCCTCCCCCACCAAGTAGCCATTATCAGTATGCTGTGATGAGCCCCTCCTGAGTGTGACATCCTGGATGCTGTGCTGCTGGCCTGGTCCTCCCTAGCCTTCCTGTTTCCTGTTTGCTTCCTTCCCCTCAAAGACAGCACTGAACACTGTCATAGTGTTCCAAAGCTGCTGTCATCCCCAGTCACCATCATGTGTTATGGCTCCTGTCGTGTGGGGCAAAATCAGTGACATTAGGCAGCCTGTAGGATACACCTCCAGTCTGCCTATTTCAGCAGCACATGGCCCCCAGAACTTGGATGGACCTGCATGTCCCTCCACATCCCCCAAACCCAGGATCCCCCAACCTGCCATCCTTCAGGAGGTGACCACCCCCAGCTAGAATAACCTCATTCTTCACCCTTCACCTGGTCTTCAATGCAGCTGGTTTTTCTCCATCACTTTTCCCAGTCCTCCTGGGTACCACCTCCTGAGCTAGCTGAGGGCTCGGAAGCATTTCCCAGACCACAGTCAGAGTTCTGGGAGTATCTCACGCAGCTGTGGCCACTCTGAGTCTGTCCTCCACAGATGGGGAGTTCTTGCAGTGTCTTATCTGAGTGTACATAAATATTGGCTAAATGAAAGAAATATTTAGGTATCACTAGTAACAGCAAGGCAAATGGGAACCAGCAAGATCAAGTCCTGGCACAGTTAAAATGCATTTCATTTTCTGGTATCAGAAGGAAGAGAGTGCCTTGTTAGGGCAACTAATCTAATAAGCAGAGGAAAGGAATGTTCTCATGAAATTATGCATCCACCTTCTGCTTCGGTTTGCTGACAGAGAGGCCATCTAATTGGATTTTCTCTTTGGGGAAAATTACAAGCTCGTTGCTGTCATATTTCTAATGCAGTCATTGTCCATCTGCCCATCTTCACTTTTTCCAGGGGCCTTTGACTTCCAGCCACTTTGAAATAAGATCATAGAATGCCTCCATCTTGGTTGGCATAGAATGCCAAACCTGCTTGGTTTCATCAGAGCTCTGGACAAGGAAAGGGGGTGGAGATACAGATCACCCAGGTGGTGAGAGAATCCTAGGTAGGAAAGGACAGAACTGCTGTGCGCTCTGCAGATTGACTCCTGAGTTCGTTAATTTACTCAACCCTAATTCCTCTCAGCACATATTTACCCAGTACTTAGCACCTACAGCATGTGCTGTGCAAATGAAACCGAGCCAGCTCAGAGGATCTGCTAGTTCAACAAGACGCTCATGAGCTATGGAGCTGAGGAGCTCAGCTCAGGGGTTAAGAGCTCCAGGGGTTACTGCTATTGTGGAGGAACCAGGTTTGGTTCCCAGTACCCACATGGTGGCTACCAAGCATCAATAAGTCTAGTTTCAGGGGATATGATGCCTTCTTCTGGCGTCTGTGGGCACTGCATGGCACAGGTGCACTTACATACATGTAGGCAAAATATTCATATGCATAAAATTAAAATTTAAAAAGAGCTCAGGCTATAAGGAAACCCCTGGGAGGCTACCACAGAGGGTGTGACTTCAGGCAGGCCACCTAGCCACCTTGTAGCTTGGGTTTCTTCCCTTAAACTGGGATTAAGATGAGTGTGTAGAGCCAGGCACAGTGCATATACCTGTAATCTCAATATAAGAGAGTCTAAACAGGGTTCTAGAACTCAAGGCCAGGCTGAACCTATCTCAAGAGACAGAAAACAAACTCATGAACAAAATATTACAGCATTTAACCTACACAGCTTAGTACTAGAAAAGTTAAAGGAAAGAGATATCACTGACGTAGCAAATGCCTGGCTCAAGGGACGAGTTTAGCAAATCCTGACTAGCTTGAGGAGAAGGCCATGCAGGCCACGATCATCCTGGGGCTGGAGCAGGGTAGAACTCTGGCAGCACAGGAGAATCTGGGTGGTTGTCAACAATCTGCAGTTTGTATTTGAGGCATACTTTTCTGAAAAACTCATGGTTAAGTGCATAAAGATTGGACCCACTGCAATGGCCTAGTGGGTGTAAATGAGGCATATTCTTGGATGTATGAAAATCCATGGGGTTTTTTTGTCCCAGAAAGAGCAGCTCAGGGCGTGCTGGCTGGGGGATCTGTGATTGGCTCTACCTGGGTCACATGTTTACTTCTGGCTCCTGGGCCTGGTGTGGAGTGGCTCCCAGGTATGATGAGCCTCCTAAAAGACAGAGTGGGGGTTTGGGGATATCATTTCCTTCATTGCTCTACAGGCAGCTCAGAATTTGAATCCACGCTGGACTCTACTGCCGGATGTATGAACTCAGCTCCTGTGGAGGGCCCTTTCCTGTCCTGTACAACCTGGCTTCTAGATGCCAGCCCCTTCAGCTCCCCTGTTACAGCTGCCTTCGGCCTGGGAGTCCCTTCTGCTCCACTCACAGTGGTACACTGTACCCACTTCCTCCTGCTGAAGTCCCAGTGGGTAGCCAGGCCCCTCTGCAGAGCCCTCCCAGACACTCTACCTACTTCAGGCTTTACCCAGGAAGACACCTCACCTACCATGAGATTACACCCACCCATTGTTTACTTTGTCACCCAGCCAGGCTACAGCATCTTCAAGAGCAGGAACTGGTCTAATTATCTTTGTGTCCCAGAAGGTTTAGTTAGGACATGCGAGGGGTTTCCCTCATTCAGTTCATCTTGGGAATTCAGTGTTTCAGTGTGTCGAAAATCACTTTTTCTTCACTGGTCCCTCCACTGATTTAACAATTCATGATTGTTTTAATCTCATCTGTGACATTTCAGTATTGATAGCTGGTTCTCACCTGTCAGGGAAACCATAGGGACAGAACTACGGTTCCAAAATTATTTCTCCTACAGGTGGCTTAGCCATTGATTGCAGTCTGGAGCAAAGTGACATCTGGATATGGTTTTCCCAACTTGGAAATCTGTCTATACAGTTTGCAGAAGAATGTGGGGTGTAGGTGCTCATGTGTGTGTGTGTCCGTGGGAAGAATGAGATGGGAGAGTCAGGGGAGGGGGTAACACAGGTAATACTTGGATAGCTCTTCAAAACATGTGCCACAAATTATTGCCTGGGTCCCCTCCAAATTCTCTCTGGACAACCTGAACAGGTGAAGCACTTTGGGAGCCTCATTAGATTGTCTGTAAATGAAGAGTTGACCAGAACCTCACTCCTAACCACCCGGATGCTCTCAGCCACACAGCCACTCAAAGCCAGCCTCTTCTCATTATGTCTTTCTGTTTCCACAGGGGTCTCATTGGCCGTGGCTTCACGGAGACCCATTATCTGCAAGATGGTACTGATGTCTCCTTCACTCGAAATCACACGGTAATTCCTGCATGTTTGCATCAACAGAGTGCTGTGCTGTGAAATCTTGGTTTGCATTTTGTAACTGTTTTGCTCTGAACAAATCACAAACCCCAGCTTTCCTGTCAGCCCCAAGAAGCCCTGGAGCAGCCAGAGGTAATGATGTATACCTGGAACTCCAGCTTCCAGAGGCTGAGGCAGGAAACCCACTGAGGTTAGAGGCCAGCCTGGGCTACAGGGAAAGTTGCAGGACAGCCTGGGCTAGAGAGTGGGACCCTTTATCAAAACAAACAAATAAAAAAGCTTTTTATGCAGATTTTTAGCTGAGCATGGGGGCATACACCTTTAATCTTAGCTTTCTGGGAAGCAGAGGCAGGTAGATTTCTGTGAGCTCCAGGCCAACCTGATCTACATGGTGAGTTCCAGGCCTACCAAGGCTACATAGTGAGACCCTGTCTCAAAAAACAAAGCAAAACAAAACAAAATTAGAGATGACTAGGAAACCAAGTCCTGCAGGACTGAATTTTGCTGTGTTAAACTGAAATATTTTAAAGAAATACAAAGGAAAAGAGATTCTGGTGGACCTACTTTAAACATAAACTCAATGCCAGCATGATTCCATATCCAAGTCTTACAACAATGTGATATTTGTCACCTCCCAGTCAGCCTTTCTGATATTTGGACTTTTAAAATTATTTATTTATTTATTTACTTATTTATTTAGAAAGATTGGAGAGAAGGGGAGAGAAAGGGAGGGAGGGACATGGGGGGGGCGGGGGATAAGAATGATACCAGGTCTTACAGCAGGTACTAGAGAAATGGGTACCTGCAATTGGAATCTCACAAGTTGACTCCCAGGAAAACTGCTTCCTGTGCAGAGAGTCAAGGAAGAATTGTCTGCCAGGTATCTTGAACTGAAAAAAGATTCACAGAAAATTTGGAACCCCATCTAGCCTCACGTGTGTATTGGGAATAGCCTGGCTCATGTCCAGGTTCTGAATACTATCATAAGACTGGAATTCCCAGTCAGAAGATTGACCTCAAAGCTAGTCCCCAATCATGGAAGCCTGCATGGGCCCAGACTTCAGATAAATTGTTCCATAAGGAGATTTTTACAGCCTAGGTATATGAGATGCCCATACAAAGAAAAAAAAGAAGACAATAAAAATATTAAAGATGAGCCCAAAGTCAAAATCACAAGCCAAAACAATGAACAAAGCCACTGTAAAGAGCAAAGAAAGAAAATGAGTCCTTCTAGGAACAGAGAAAATAGAAAAGTCAGAGAGAAAAATTTAAGAACAGAATGGGTCTAATGGAAATTCCACAATGAAATACATTTTTAAATGTAGGAGTCAGTGACAGAACTTCTGGGATGATAATGTCCCAGGGTTGAAGAAAGACATGAATCTTGAAGAAAACCCACTAGGTCCCAAGAGGAAGGAAGAGAAATACTCCAGGGTGGTTTACAGAGAAACTGCAGAATATCAAAGGGGAAGTCTCAAAACCACTGGAGACAAAAGAGATTAGTACCATATGATGACAGTTGAACCAATAATAGATTTCTCATTAGCAGCATTGGAGTTTAAACTGCAGGGAGCTGAGGGGATGTAATTGTCACTCTCAATTGTACACTGAAATCACTTTACAAAAATAAGAATGAAGCAGACACGTTCATAGGACAATGGAAGAACTTACTATTCTCAGATCCTAGCAAAAAGCATCTAATCATGAGTATCTAGCAAGATTTCAGTAAGAGGAGACTGAACTCAAGGGTGAGGTATCAGAAATGAGAGCTAGCAAAATAATTGCATTGAGTAAATCTACTTAAAATAACAATTATGTTAAGAATGGCTACGTTTAGATGTTTTAAGATAAGACAGAGAAATAGACTTAAAACAGTTTGAGAAATTGTATCATACTAAAAATAATGGTCAAGCTGATTCACTTGGATAAACTTAATATGTAGCATCTTGCCATTTTTGCTATAAGCATTTAAAGAACAGAAAAGCAAAATGAATGTATGATTCCAAATAATAGAATATGGACAGAAATTGTTTCAGCCCAGTACAAAGCAGGGGTAAAAAGGAAAAGAATTTAAACAAGAAATAATAAATATAAAGCAAGAAAACATAAAATAATACGATAAAAATAAGCCAGCATGCAAATCTCATGTAAATGGGTTACAATGCTTAAAGTCAGATCCCCATCTGTAAAATGGAATGCAAAGCAAAATTATACAAAAAGTAATTCCCCCCAAACATCTGTTGTGGTCCTGTTAACAGACTCCATATAAGCCACTGAGGTAGAAAGAAAGACAGAGAGGGACGGAGAGACGGGGGCGGTAATATTAGCGACCAAAGGGTCCTTTCGTAATGAGAAAGGGAAGAATTCAAAAGGGTGGTGAGGGCCTGCAAGGTGGGTCTGTGAGCAGAGGTACTTGCTGCCAAGCCTGACAACTTGAGTTCAATCCCCAGGAGCCACATGGTGACATGAGTGTGCACATGGTATACATAAATAAATAAATAAATAGGTAAGTAAGCAAACAGGAACAAAAGGCTGCTTAAAAACTGTGCAGCAGCTTATCCCCAGCAAAGTGTTCTCAAAATACATAAATAAATTATTGAACTCCAGCTGTGGTGGCACATGCCTTTGATCCCCAGCACTGGAGAGGCAGAGGTGGGTAGATCTTTGTGCGATTGAGGTCAGCATGGTCTCCATTGTCAATTCCAGGCAGCTGGAGCTGCGAGGAGGCCCTGTCCAAAAACCAGAAATTATTGAAAAAAATTATGAATTTTAAACCTACCGATTTATCTGTAATTAATGCTTTCATCCAATCCTAAATACAAGATTTCTTAAAATCTAAAAATAGCAACTAAAAACTAGGTGTCACCGGTCTAAGCTTGTTTTAACTTTTGAGGTTAGTAATTTTTAAAAACCTCCAAAATCAACATAACACTTAAACTTCACAGTTTCTCCTCAAGAGAAAATTCTCTAGATACAAAGTTGATACAACTTCCCGCCAGGCACTGCGACTGTTCTGGTTCATCTGGGACCCCACGGGAGTGTAATACACCTGTCATGAAAATGTAGATTTAGAAAATGAGGAGAAATTAATGAAAAGGAACACAAAAATTATGAAGACAGGGTACCGCTTAAACCAAAATCCAGCCATTTACATATATTAAAATAAAGAAAACATCAACAAAATGAGCCACAGATGCTATTCTGGAGTAAATACTGTCAGGAATGCACAGGAGGCTTGCCGATTGCAGAAACGCCTCTTTACCACAGCAGTGTTCTGAACAATATTAATCATTGTCCTGAAATACAAATTCTTAACATTGGATTAGGTTAAAAAAATAATAATAATTTAAGTATTCTACATAGAAATCAAATCAACAATAATGCTTTTTAGCTGGGCATAGTGACTCGTGTCTGTAATCCCAGTACTTGGAAAGCAGAAACAGAAGGATCAACAGTTCAAGGCCAGCCTTGAGAGTTTGGGTCCAGCCTGCATTATATGAGCCCTGGTCTCAAAACAGCCCAAACAAAACTGTAGAGTTTTTAAAAATCTACCTACAAAAATAACATTAGACCCTAGTTATCTTGCCAGATGAGTTCTGCTGCCTCTATAACGGATAAAAAGGTCGTGAGAATATGAAATAATTCGAACAGAAAGAAGAGCTACTGAGCCAGGAAGAAGGCCTGCCCAACATGGGCTTTATAGACAAGTGCTAATTTTGAACATAGTTGTTAAGTAAACCCTCCCTTGTGCATATTTTTAAAGTTCCTTGTGAGCTGAGAGGCAGAGGCAGGCAGATCTCTGTGAGATCAAGGCCGGCCTAGTCTCTATAGTAAGCTCCAGGCCACTGGGGCTACAGGGAGACCCTGTCTCAAAAAGACCAAAAACATACCTATGAAGAATGCAAAGAGAGTTCAGTATGTGTGTACCTAATGCCATGGTACCTTCAGACTGACAGTATTGCATAGTATTTTCTCCTTTTGTAATCTCTGTTCTTTCCTGCACCCGTTGTAACAACTCATATGGGTAGGAATATTTTTACATCCCTCTCTGTCTCCTCGAGCCTTACATGGCCTCTTGTGTGTACTGGTTTTCAGGAAATGCCTCACTGACCAGTACACCACAAGTCTACCCATCCATTCACTTGGGTTCTGTATTAGTTATTTTTCTGTTGCTGTGATGAAACATGACCAAGGCAAGTTATAGCTGGAAGAGTTTATTTGGTTTATGATTCCAGAGGGATAAGTGTCCGTCATGGCAGGGAGGCAGGGCGGCAGATGGAGATGCGCACAAAGGCGAGAGCTCACATTTCAGGCAGGCTCAGGAAGACAGACTGGAAGTGAGCAAGGCTATCTGCCCACACCTGGTGACATGCTTCCTCCAGCATGGCCACACCTCCTAAAGGTTCATGACCCTCCCCAAACAGTACCACTAACTGACCCAAGTGTTCACACACTTGGAGTCTATGGGGACAGTCTCGTTCAAACCAGCACAAAGTTGACTGAGGTTGAATAAAATACATTGTTCAGCCCGTAATCACTACTGGTTACTCTTATTAATTTAACCAGTAGAATTGGCCTGAAATTATGGTAGCAGCTTTTATCATTTCCCACTTCAGTAAAGAAGAGATATCTGATATTTTGATATTTTACAAATGGGTAAAGAACAGTAAGATGGGGCTGGAGAGATGGCTCAGCAGTTGAGAGCACTGGCTGCTCTTGCAGAGGACCTGGGTTTGATTCCCAGCACCCACATGGCAACTAACAACCATCTGTAACTCCAGTGCCAAGGGATCCAACATCCTCTTCTGACCTCTACAGGCACTGCATGACACAGGTGCCTCTACCTACATGCAGGTAATACACTCATACATATAAAATTAAAATAATAGATAAAAAAATATTTTAAAGAACAGAAAGATGATGTGGATCCTTCTGCACTAAGGTCTTTGGCTTTGATTTTTGAAACTTTGGGATTCTTGAAAGAAAGATGCTCATATGGCAGAATGGCTTGTCCAGTTCTATGCCTTCCACGGAACCCTGGAGGGACCCTGGAGGCAAAGTGAGAAAAAGATTTGGAGGAATAGTGGTAGGTGGAGACCAGCCCAGCTGGGGATAGGACATTGTGGTTGATAAGGCTTTTGCCCGTGGAAGCTGGGTTGATGGCAGGAGGACAGATAAGGGAGAAGCCCAAAGAGACCTTGTGACGAGTTTTTCACCACTAAGTCTTTCCCTCTGCACAGCCACAGATAGACAGTGTGGCTGGTACCTTTAGGAGCCGTTATCGGTTGGAAGGGAGAGGTAGTGAGACCGAGTTTGTCTGTGTTGGATCTGTAATGAGCAACCAGGAAAAAGATGTTCAGTGGACAGCTGGATGTATGCATGGGTAGAAGGAAACAGAGCCCAGAAGGCAGGACCCAGAGATCAGCCTCATCTAAGCAGCAGTGCCGTGCATTTGTACTAGCTGTCTCACAGTCTGTCATCTAGCAACAGTCTATATGTCTGTGCGTCTATCATATTTAATATATGTTTCAGGCTTAGCCCCAAAGCTAGCTCTAGCATGTAAACTGTTATTCGAAAAAGAAACAACAAATGAGAACTTAGAAATGTTGCTCCTCCAAATGCCCATTGTCCGCAATGGGAAAGACACTTTTCTAACATGGGTAGACCTATGTAGGATGCACATCCATGGTTATTTTAATAATTTTATGCTGTTCAGTCTTCCTCTGTGATTTTCTTTTTCTGAGGTATCTGTCCTTTCCTTCCATCCCCCTGCCCCCGCCTCATTTGGAAGAAAAAATAGAAGAATAAGGAAAAAGTTGAAACTTGGAACAGCATGCAGGATGGTCCAACAGCCTCCAGGTCTGTTTTTGGACTTGGATCACAAAGTCTGAAAATCCAGCCCTCCAAAAAATAGCCGGGACGGAAGGTTCCAGAATCTAATTAGTCACTGTCTCCATGAGTGCAGGGTCCTGAGCTTCTCTGCTCTTTTATTGATGTGCGTAGGCCCGGGGGCTTCCTCTTTTCTGTCTCCTCATTTCCCCACAAGGTAATTTGGTGGTAGGGTCCTTCTCTGGGATGAGCTTTAGGGCTTTGGCTGGCAAGAGATGAGGGCATAGAAATTACTAGATGCTTCACTTCTGCCCAGACCTAAGTTGGTGGCCCTTCTAGAATATACCGGAAGGCCCTTTTCAGAAGCTGACGCTATGCTTTGATGTTCATCTGACTGGCTGAATCTATCTTCAGTAGAAGAAGCACCTCAGGCAGGGAGCTGCCGCCCTCATGTCTCCAGGACTGCAGAACACTCGTCCCCTCTCACTGTTCTCTGCACACTAGTTGCTTTTCTCCACCCCACATACAAGCAGCATCCTAAGAAAGGGAGCCTTTGGCACCTGGTTTAAGGGTGCAGTCCACCAAGGCTGGAAGACAGAACAGCAGGCATGCTGACTGGGGCACGAGCTTGGGACTACTCACCTCTGTACAGAGCAGGAATCAGAGGGAGAGATCCTGCTGAAGCGGGGTGTAACCCATAAGGCCCACCCCCAGGTGACTCACTTCCTCTGTTAAGCCCCACTTCCTAGAGGTGCCACAGCCACCCAAAACAGGGCCACCAGCTAGGAACCACATGGTCAAACACTGCCCTGCCGGGTACAGTTCCACATTGCCATTCATCCCCTGACACCCTGAGCATGCCCACCCAAGTTTCAGCCATGATAGCATAAGGATAAAGAACCGACAAGCTGGTTCACTTCACCAAGCCACAGCTTGACAGCTGGGAAATCCCAGTGTCCCGGGCCTTGTGTGGTTGTTGGTGAGGAGAGAGATGCAGCCTTGGAAGTCTGATTCTTATTGAATCAGGCTGGAAAACAAAAAAGAAATTCGCTGACTCATCTCCTCACCCTCTGTAGTCCACCGCAGTGAGATTCCCTGACTTTAAAGTTACATGTCAAGTAAGAACCGCTTTGGCTAAAAGTGCTCTGTTGTTTTTAATATCAGGGTTAGCTGACTCAGAGCAGTGTCTGATTTTAATTTTGGAATTGATCTCCTGTCTCCTCATTCCGCTGTTCTGACAGGATGAAGGATTTGTGACTTTGTCCTTTACTGGCTCCATCTAAGGGAGGATTATGTTTTATATTGTCACTGCTAATATGGCCTATGGGAGACACTAGGCATGACACGTGGGCTGTTCACATCCCCTCGGAAGCCTTGGGGAAGCTCCCACGTGCCCTCAGCCCTGTGCTGGAAATACCTCTGTTGTACACATGTTGACTGAACAAACTACCTGTGCCGGGCTCTGTACCCACCACTGTAAATACAGCAGGGATTAGATACAGGCAAGGATTCCCACAGGGGCTGGAGGAGGAGGCTGGCATGGGTCCAACAATCATAGCACAGCCTGTGATGAGTGTATTGAAAGCCAAGAGGGCCTGATCTGGTCTGAGGGGTCAGGGAAGGCTGCACAGAGGAAAGAACGTGCAAGCCAAGGTGTGAGGCTCAGAGGGTCGTACATCTGGGATCAGGGAAGAACATTCCAGGCCAGTGAAGAGTTTTCCTGAGGAGAGGAAGTACACAGAAGATGAGAGGCCAGAATGACTTGGAGACCGAGGAGATAAACTTGGTTGTGATGAGAAAGGTCCCAGTCACTACAGGGGTGTCATGGGCTCTGAAAGCCCTCCTGGATGCAGTGTGAGGAAAGTCAGAGGGAATGGGAGGGGCTTCGGCAGGACCAGGCATGTGGCTCTTGTGGATGAGCTGGAATTAGGTGGAGAGCTTCTGCCCACAAAGTCCAGGTATGCCGAGATGGAGAGAAGGAATGATGTCTGACCACACAAATGATGTCTGACTACACAAAAAGGTTTCGTGTGTCAAGTGTGTTTCAATTGAAAATGACTTTGCTGAAAGGCATCAGATGGAGCCCAGCTAATGTTAGCTGAGGCTAGACACATCAAGGAACTGATGGAATGCAGCATGTTAGTCAAAGGTATTATTTGGGGGGCATCTCATCCATTTCTATGGCAACTACTTCCTGTGCAGTAGGAACAGAGTCTTCAACACTTGGCTTGGATGAATACATTGGGCCAGTGGAGCACAGCAGAGTCACCCACAATCCACTGCGGCGAGAGAACATCGAGAACATCTGAGAAGAAGGCAGAATGATTCTGCAGGAGACAGGGAAGCGGGAAAGCACCAGAGTGAGCACATGCGTGGTCACATTTTAGAACGTGTGCTTGGATTTCCCACACCCCTGCACCCTGCTCATGGAGCATGTGCTGGACTCCCACACCCCTGAACTCTGTGCGTGGCTGTCTTCCGGCTCCTCCAGTTACCCCTGTCTCTAGTGGAAGTCCTCGGCACTAACTCCTCCCCCTAGTCTCATGACTCTGGTCCATGACACACTGCACACTGTCCTCCATTCCCGGTGACTGTGCAAGCCCAGGCTCGTCCCTCTCCATCAGAACATTTCTAGCCACCTGACTCTCTACTTCCAGTCCTAAGGTAGTTTCAATACCAACCCCACTCCTGCCAGAATAAGCCTTCTAGAATATCTTTCTATTTCTGTCATTCCTTGTTAGACTTTGTCCTGAGGAAGCATATAGGTGACCACAGGTGACACAACTGGCCCAGGAGAATCAGGAACTGCTGATCCCGTTTACAGATTGCGGTTACCTTCCTACCTTCCTATTCTGAAGTTCTCTGCATTAGGCTCAGAGCCACATCTTCAGTCAGGCCTTCTCTCAGGTTTCGTAGCTGGAGACCTTAGGAGAGCGGCCACTGTATCACCCTGGCTGGCTCCAAATCCCAGCTTGGCGCAAGCACTTCACCAGGCATGCACTGTGGAACTCAAGGAACAGGCTCTGAACTTGCACACAGTCAGGCCTTTAGGAAAGTAGACTAGCTCTCGTGACGACGGTCAGTTCCAATAGTCCTTTGTCACACCGTGCCCTGGGTCCCTTCTGAAATTCCTGTTTGATCTTGGGAATATGGTGCATCAGTGTGCCAGTAACTTGTCCCTAAGGCTTGTGAGTCTCCATTATTAGCAGCTGGCCCCTGAGGTCTCCTAACCATGTCCTTACACCACACACAGTCCCTTCCAGGGATCTATACACAACCCTCACAACCTGAGAACAGGAGTGTGAGAGGAATGAGGGGGTCAGCCAGCTGAACCCTTCTCTCATTCTCATCCACTCGTTCATCCCATAAAACCACCCGAGCAAGGGTGCATGTGGGAAAGAGCGATCACTAACTCCTGGCTTAGAGTAGGTGCTTATTTTGATATTCGGCATTTGTGAAAATGGCTTCCATCTTACAAAATGCTTCCCCGGGTCACGGTGTTTTGATCCCTGAAACCGTGAGCAATTAACAGTCCATCCTATTTTACAGATTAAACACAGATTCCCCAGGCTCAACTAGAGACTTGTAGCTCAGATTGATCTCCTGGCTTTACAACCTCAGACTTGCTCTTTCTGAGGACCAATTTGCCAGGAGGTCTCCAAGAACATGAGCTTGACTTCTACAGGGTGGATTCCAGCACAGTTGAGTAACTGCAGTGGCCCCCGAGGTTAGAGTCGTGTAGTCTGACACTAGACAGTGGTTCTTGTTAGAGCTGGGGAGCAGAGATAGCCCTGGGAGCATGGGTGTGGCCGATGCTTTCTCAACAATCCTGTCCCATGCACAGACAGTCAGGCTGAACACAGGACAGCCAGTTCTGCAAGCAATAAGCTGGAAAGTCACTTCCCTTTGTTTGAGGCCGTACAACCATGGGGCCTGATGCTCAGTATGAGAACAAAGGCGGCAGGCCAGCACAGCACGCACACACGCATTCTCTCTCTCTCTCTCTCTCTCTCTCTCTCTCTCGCTCTCGCTCTCGCTCCCTCTCCCCCCACACACATATACACTCACCCTCTCATATGCTCCTATATGTGAGTTTTCTCTGTCTTTGGAAACAATTTCGTTCTCTTACAATCCCACGAGTAATGTCACAAGGAGGTTCTCCAGAAAAATATGGGAGCTTGCACTCCAGGTAGGAAGGTAGGAGCTTTTCTTCATAGAGTGACTTATGAGGGGTAGGAGGCCTGTCCCTATCAGTGGGGATGGAGTCAGCCTACCAGAGTAGAGAGAACTGGGCTTGAGGTCCTGCTCTGCCATCAGCCACCTCTGTGACCCTTAACAATAGTTTAGTGAGCACGGCCTATCCATGTCCATTGGGCAGAAACCTAACTGGAAAAGTAAGGATGGCCTTAGATGGTCCCAAGCTTCCTCCCAGCTAAACATCCTGCCTTCAAACACTGAATCAAAAGCGTTCACCGTTTGCCTATGGCAGGGGCCTTCTGAGCTCCTCGACGGGGCAGGGGGACAGAGGGAGGACACGGGGCACCAAAAATACCATTCTTGCAGCGCACCAAACCCAACTCTGTCTGCTAGAAGTCCTTTTTACTTGCAAGGTCAGGCCATTTTTGTTGCTGTTTTATCATATAAAATTCCTTTCTTTCTAGTCCACGGAGAGTTGAGTAACTGGAGTTGGATTTGACTTCCCGCAGGGCATAGAGTTGAGGCCTACCAATTTTCAAGTTCAAGAGTTCTTATTCCAGCTTCCTGTTACCCCCTATTATATTTGATTGATAGTATTAAACAGAAGGAAAAATGTATTTTACTGGAGTGGGGAAACGCATTAGGTTAAATAATAAGTATATAAAATGCATGGTTAGAGGTTTTGTAAAGGGAGAGATGTAATTTTGTGGCTGGGCATGTTTGGAACTCTTTTCCACACAAGATTTCGTTGGTAGAAGCAGAATGTATTGGCTCAGCAGAATAAAGTGAGGCTGGTGGGAGAGGGGTGGACAGGGTTTATTCAGTGACATTTTTAGAGACAAGAGGCTGTGGAGTTTGATGCCTTAGAAGCAATCAGAGAGAGAAAAAGATTGTTATATGAGAAGAGTTGCACAGAGAGTGTACTATTCCCCAGCAAGGGCCACTGCAGTGATCTAAGTTTACGTTTCCCTGAGGTACAGATTCTCTCTGCAAGCCTGTCCCCAGCCAGTGTGGCATATCCCAAGCATATGGGCCAAGGGTTTATGAGCTCAGAAGGTCTGCTTGGTTTCTACATCGGACTGTCATCACATGGTGACCACCTGAGCTCAGACACAGGCAAATGCTGGCCTGTGGAACAGAGTGGGCATTGCTGGCCTTTGCTCATGATACTTAAAGGGTCCCCTTTTCTCCCGGCCCCGCCTTAGGTGGCAACTCCCCCAGCAGGCTCAGAAAGTGTGTCTCTGTCACTCCCATAATCCAGTTTCCCAACCAATAATGTGATACGTGGAACGGCAGCTATGTCTTTCTGAATCATGAAATTATCCAGATGGTGACTCAGAGCGTCATCAAAATGAATTCACAGTCATTTACACATGTGGTGAGACACATGAGGTGACTCATGTCAAAAAATTTAATTTTGTGCAGTTGGAGTTGTCGGGGAGAATCTGGTGACTGTGTTTTGCAGTCTAAGAGATGGAATCCTGTCAGGCTTGAACAAGGGGCTTGCAAGGACCTAAGGAGTAAGCCATGAACTCTCACGGTCCCTGAGCACAGTGGGATTGTTGGCCGCGAGGAATGGCTTCCCAGCGCTAAACTCCACCTCCTCATGCCTCATGCAAGCAATATTTCAAACTATTGAACTGGAAATTAATTTGAAACTAATTTATTCTCAGCTCATGATTTAATGATCTGATCTTCCTATGTATTTAATTAGAAAGTACATTTGCTAAATAATCTATTAACAATAGAGACTGAGAATAAATTAGTTTCAAATTTCAGAGGTCTGTAATTATTGTCACTATTTGATTTTTTTATTTCTTTTTTTTCCCCAATGAGGGAAATTATAGGATAGATCTCAAAGGTCAGCAACAGTCAAAACCCAGTGATTCTGGCAACCCCAGGCAGTCAGAACTCTGACAGCCACCCCTGTTCCTTCCCATTTCAAGATACCTTCAGCTTTGACATGTCGGTGGGTACCCAGGCCAGAATCTTCCCACCCTGTGTACCACAGTCTGGGATGGGACAAAGGTCACCTGATCCCCTGAGGTACAGTCCATTTACATGAGTTCTTTGTGACCAGTAAAGTTTTACACGCCTTCCCTGAGAGTTACCTTGAGAGAGAAGATGGCAGAGCTGTCTAAAATCTATACAGCAAGGAAGCACAGGGCATCAGAGCTCCCCTCCCTGATGGTCTGCTGGCTGATGTGTGATGTGGACATCCCCATCCCTTTCAGTCCCCCCACGAGTCCCTAACTAGCCACTGCTTATTGAAATAGAGCAGCCTCTTACAGAAGGGACAGGATACTAAGGTTCCCCACCCCTGCGTCTGAATCCACCATCCAAACAAAACCATCCCTCATCCCTGAGCTGCACTCCTCCCCCTCCTGTTACCATCCCTCATCCCTGAGCTGCACTCCTCCCCCTCCTGTTACCATCCCTCATCCCTGAGCTGCACTCCTCCCCCTCCTGTTGCCATCCCTCATCCCTGAGCTGCACTCCTCCCCCTCCTGTTACTATCCCTCATCCCTGAGCTGCACTCCTCCCCCTCCTGTTACCATCCCTCGTCCCTGAGCTGCACTCCTCCCCGTCCTGTTACCATCCCTCATGCCTGAGCTGCACTCCTCTCCCTCCTGTTACCATCCCTGGTCCCTGAGCCATGCTCTCTTCCTTGCCCTTTGCCTTTGCACAATTTTCCCTCTGCAGGCAATCCCCTCCCCTGCCCTGTCCCCTGGACACAACCCTCCTCCCTGCAGTGTAGAATGAAATAACTGTTTAGGAGTAAAAGGAAGGCAGACATGGCACTCACTTCCTGATGAAACCTTGAAAGCATTACATTAAATGAAAGAAGCCAGACAAAAGGACTTGGTCTGCATGCTTCTACTTACACAAAATGCACAAAATAAGTAAATCCATCAAAACACAAAGTAGATTAGTGATTACCAGGAGCAGTGAAGAAGAGCTGTGCGTGGGCTCCAGGTGTCTTTGCAGAGGTCATAAAAATTCTCCAAAATTCGATAGTGGTGGACATTGTGCAATTTTATGGAATTCAGTGGGAGGACATCAGGTTTCCCATGTACTACAGAGAACCATAAAATGCTGACACATGTACCTTAAAAGGGCGAGATTGTGGGATGGAAATTTAATCTTAATCTCAGTAGAGAACTTGCTCTTTAAGATATAGAACAATTGTAATTAAAACTAAGGTATTGGCAGAGGAGGTGGCAGTTGAGGGTCTGCCTCAGTGGACTAGAGGGTACGGAGTGAGCTGCAGACACATTGGGGCATCCACAAACTGTGCTCTGAATGTCCCATGGGCTCGAGTGTTTGAACACTTGGTTCCAGCTGGAACTGGAACTGGAACAGTCCCCCACTGACTGGGGAACTCATAGAACCTTTAGGAGGTGGAACTCTGCTGGAGAAAGTAGGTCATGGGACGGGGGTGGGGGAACTTGAGGTTTTATAGCCCAGCCCCACCTCCCATCCACCCTTCGGTATTCTCTAAGCAGATCCAATACTCCAGCTGGTCAGGGTCTACTGGGAACAGGGACATACACTCACACACATACACATACATGCACACACACGTACGTACACTCACACACATTCTGAATGCATGCATTGCTTTCCACAGCATCTCTGTCATGGCATTTCTGGGACACCCTGGAAGTTCAGGGATCTGTTGATCTGAGAAAGGAAGGCGGCCCCTCGTGTGCATTCACATTTCCCATTACTCATCTATTTACCGAACCTCACGGGTCCCTGTAGACCCCAGCCGGTCACACTGGCTTAGCATTAAACTGGATATACTGGGATAGTTGGTCATATAGCTAAAACAAAGGGAGAGGGCTGCAAGAAGTGGGGCGAAGATGTGTGGACTGAACCCACTTTCTCCTGGCTCGCTTTCAGGGTCACTGTTATTACCACGGACGTGTGCAGGGAGATGCCGGTTCGGAGGTCAGTCTCAGCACTTGCACCGGTCTCAGGTAAGTGATTGTGACCACGGAAGTAAGAGTTCCAAGCAAACCAACCACAGATCACCCTGTCTTTCTCCAGTCACTCGAAGGCCCTGACAGGGCATACTGTGACTTCACAGCAAAGATGTACCTCCATCTGGGCAAGAGAGAGGAGGCCGTGGCTCTCCCAGCACTACCCCAGCCACTACCCCAGGACTTTAGCCTCTCCTTCACTTCTCTTTGAATACTGCTCTCAGGCCTAAGGGACTGAGAGCCCCTGAACGAGCTGAGTTTTGGCATCCAAGCCTGGTATGAGGTGGGGAATGTGGCTCAGTGGTAAAGCTCTTGCCTGGAACATAAAACCATGGTACTACCAGTACTACCAGAAAAGAACAAGAGAGCAAGTATGTTATGAATGATCTTTTATTTTTATAGTCCAGGTGCTTAAAAACTCCAAGTGCTGAGCCTGGGAGATGGTTCAACACGTAAGACCACGCACTGCTCTTGCAAAGGACCTGGGTTCAGTTTTCAGCAAACACATCAGGCAGCTCACACCCACCTATAACTCCAGTTCCTGAGGGATCCGATGCCTCTGGCTTCCACGGGCACCTACATTCCCATACACAGACCCACAAACACACACATATATACACATACTTCTTAAAAATAAATCTTAAAAAAACTCCAAGTGCTAAAACATAGGACATTAGATATCCACACTGGAGCTGGTGGCCTCATGGGGAACAAAGTGATGGAACTAAATCAACAGCAGCCAAATTGGAGAGAGGTCCACATGGGTTCATTGGTGAGCTGTGGATAGATAGCCTGTGACCCTGGGCTCACGCACAGCTCTGCCCTCCAAGACACAGGTGGTGGCCACCAGAGGACTTGTTCCTGCTGCCTGGGAAAGCCACTTTTCTCACAAATTTCCAACTATCTCAACTGTTTTACTGTGTTCATGTGCTGAGTTTGTGAGCTCTGAGTTTTCGTCCTCAGAGTCCTGAGTGGTTTGAGTCATAGCACCAGCGTGAGATTCTGTAGGAGGGAGGAGAAAGGAAGACCTGGAAAATGCACCAGCTTGAGTTGAAGGTGTTGTGTTTTGTGTCCACAGTAAACCTCCACGAGGGAGGGTTTAGGAGAATGAGAATACATGTTCCACATACATGCCACAACACAGCTACACACACACACACACACACACACACACACACATACACACACAATGTGATACACACAGCACACATGAATTAACAGTACACCACACATGTACACAGCACAACACAGCACAGCCTCACCAACATACACACGTACATGCACACACAATGTGATACACACAACATACATGAAATTAACAGTACACCACACATGCACACAGCAGAACACAACACAGCCTCACCAACACATACAAACTGCAGCACAGCATTACTATACACATATATAACACAATACAGCCTCACTAGACACACGTACTCTCACACACATATACACTGACCCATGCACATACCCCCACACACGTACATAAACTCGTGCATCCACACACACACATATGTACACGCACACACATTCTGCACGCATGCATTGCTTTTCACAGCATCTGTCATCATATTTCTGAGACGCCATGGAAGTCGAGGGATCTGAGAAGAGAGGGTGGCACTTGGGTGCATCCCCGGCTCCGGCTGCTCATCTCTTCCTGAATCTCCGTGGGGCAGCTCCCTGCTCCCAGTGCTTGCTGTTCGAGGTCTTGGGAACACAGCAGTGATTGACTGTGTTCCCCACCTCCAAGAAAGGAACAATGGACAGAACAAGTGAGGGATCGTGAATAGGAACAAAGCTGAGAGTGAGACAGGGAAGACGGAAGGCCGCAGAGGATGTGAGGGTGGAGCAAGGCCCAGACAGTTGTGGGAAGCCCACTGCTGGCCGGAAATAGCACGCACAGAGCCCTGCCCAGGGCAGAGGGGCTGGAATGGCTGGAAGGGGGATAGAGAGCAGTGGAAGATGACACCAGAGGGGACAGACAGGCCGCATCACATGGCATCTTGGGGAGGACAGACATCCTGTGGCTCCTGACCACAGCGTGAGCGTGGAGCTGACATCAGGTTTCCACAGGGTCAGGCAGTAGTAGGCTTGTAGGGCACACACAGGCAGAGGCTTCATGAGACCTCTTTGCATTCCATGCTGGGGGATGGCGGGGCCTGGACAGAGCGGGCAGCTGTGGGCATGTAAGCATCTGGCAATGCCTCTAGGTTGTGCCAGTCACCTGGGTGTGAGACTCACTTAGGAAGTGTGGCCATCGCTACAGTGGGGAGCCGAGGTCCTGTCACTGAAGTGATGGTGGGGAAGAAGAGGCAGGCAGATATGATGCCGGACGTGATCCGGCGGGCACGAAGCCCCAGCATGCGCAGCGGGCGCCAAGGGAGGAAAGCTTGGAAGTGACCCTCAAGCAAAGAGGACTTCATCAAAGAGCGAGGACAGTGAGGGAGGGAGGAAGCTAAACAACGAGGAATCTGCTCAGGAGGGTTCGGGGAGGTGTGTGCATGGGGCTCAGTCAGGTCCTGGCTGGGAAGGCAGGACATGGGAATGTCTGGGGAATACTGTGAGTGGGGCTGGCTTTGAGGACTGACCATGAGTCCTGAGAGCCCAGTGGAGAAACACAGTAAAGAGAGCATGTCGATGGGGTCAGTCTGATTCCAGCATAGAGTTGCTGGGGAGCAGGGCCCAGTGTTCATGGAAACCAGGCTCCTGGGAGGAAGTGAGGGCAAACCTGGTTTAACCAGAGTAATGGTTTGGATATGAGATATGTCTCACAAGCTCATATGCTTGAGAATTTGGTTCCCACCTTGGGGTGCTGATTTTGGGGGCTGTGGAATCTTGGGGATGTAGAGCCTTGTTGGAAGAAGTTCGTCACTGGGGGTGGGAGGGGGGCAGGGCTTGAGTTTTGAAACCCTGTCCTGCTTCTCACCGAGAAGCTGAACTGCGCCCTCAAGCAACAAGCCACAGTGAACCTCCCTCTCTCTAGTGCTTCTGCTAGATACCCGATCACAGCAAAGGGGAAAGTAGCATAAAAGAGTGAGGAGAGCGGTCTGGCAAGGTGGGCAGGCCGAGGCCACCAGGTGAGGCACAGGCGCCGGCCGCGAGCAAACGGTGTGGCAGAGTTCTGAGTTTAAGATGGGAACACAGACTCTACCTGGGCTGCTAAGGGTCTTAAAAATGAATGCACTGGACCACAGGGAAACCTAGCTCTGTGTCCCCACGCTGTGAGCCACCACTCTCTGCTCCCATTGTCTGTCTCCAAGCCTGTGAGCATCCTCTCTCTCTCTCTCTCTCTAATGGAGAACTGATGGCAGTGACCACGCCCAACCCAGGGGCAACAGCTGCATAACCAAAGGGACCTGCCAGGCCACTCAGCCTTCACTCCTCCTCCTCCCTGCGCCCCCCCCCCCGCCACTAAATATCTGTTCCCACGTACTGCCTGAACTCTACAGCCCCCTATAAAGATGCCTGGCAATGTCACCCTCAGACCCACCTCTCATCCGAGCTCCTGGAGGAAGTTCCCTCCCTGGTCCCTGACACGCACCTAGAATTGACTGTGGAGCAATGCGAAGTCCCTGTGGCTGTGTGCTCCTGAGTCTCCTCTCCTGGGATCTTCCTGCTGCCACTACAGAGCCAGTAGGTCACTCAACAGCAGAGAAATCACAGGCCCATGATATCAACTGTATATTGCAGGAAGAGACTCACACCAGAGGGAAAAGGTTGTGTTCCATCCACAGGCACCTGACAGAAGAATGGATTAGGGCTGGAAATAAAGACAAAGTTTCTTTATCTATATAGCAGCACTTGTCTAAGAGTTGTTAAGAAAGAAAATAGGGTACAATTTCTGCTAAGGATGGTGCATTCTGAAAAGACATCAAGACCCAGGGACATAGAGACAGCTGGGGTGTCTAGAGTTCCCAGAGAGAAGTGTCTCTCCTACAGTCTTTCCATAACATTAACAAAGTGCACCCAGCTCTGGCCAACCCCTAGATTCATATTTGTTTCTTGTGCACAGTTTAGACCCAGAGTTCATGTATGTCTGTGTGAGTGTGCATGCATGGGTCTGGGTGCACTCACCCATATGTGCACATGTGGAGGCTGAGGTTGACATCGGGGTCCTCCTCAGTTGCGCCCCACCTTATTTCCTGAGACAGGGTCTCTCACTGAACTTGGAGCATACCCCGGCGGCCCTTCTGTTTCAGCCTCCACCAGCACTTAGGACATATCGCCACAGTTACCGCCCCTCCCTAGAATGATCCCATTTTAAGAGGTGGGATTCAGTTACATCTTCTTTCTAAATGAGGTCCATTTAGAAGTACCGGAGTTTAGCCTTCAAACATCCATGCTCAGCCCCCCAGAGTGTTCTTGGACCCTTAACATTGCACTAGTGAACAGGTCAGTGTTGTCTGCTTTCCAAGACCACTGAAATATTGGAGAAGGTAATGCATTCAGGAGCCTGGCGCATCTGGGCAGGGGTGAGGTGGTAGTGACTGCTACCTGCTACCATCCCCCCACTGTCTCTGGAGGATGGTAAAAATGTTCTGAAATTAGGTGGGGGTGATATGTCCACAACTCAGTGTTCTAGAAATGATTGAAATGCTTTAAGCTCATTGATGCACAGATTCTTTCTCTGCGAAGCTGTTACTTATAAAGGGGACCTACCTCAGAGTGGTTTCTTCACACGTCACAGCCCCCACTGTCACCACTGATGCAGACTGATTGGCGATCCCCTATCTAAAATGCCTGAGAGCAGTGGTATTTCTGATCCTCCTGCATTTAGGATTGGGGGATTTGGATGTGGGGTTTTAAGGATGCTCAACTTACAATAATTATTTTACAGTGCTTTGTAACAGTTTTGTCTTTTGCTTCTGTGCATCCCACCTGGATGTCCTCGTATGTAGCTCTGTGCTTGGCACACGGCAGTGGTAATAAATAGTTGTTTTGCCTGTATCTGAGATATTCAGCCAAGAATTACTTCCTGAAAATGTGCCTACGTGCTCTCTAATATAACTGCCATCACGATTATCAAACATGCATGAAGCAGGATATTACTTTTACCCATGAACTCCTCCAAAAAAGGGGGACTGAAATGAATTTTCACGCCAACTGAATTTCTAACTTATGATTGACAGTACAATATGGACACCCAATGTTCTTTCTGGGAAATTCAATTAGCACTGCCACACTGAACTAGCCAGGAGAGTTTATGTTTTCTAATCGTGATCTTATTGTAGGTAGTCAGAATCCACTTGCCACTTTTCTTTTTGCCTGGACTGATAAGTAAATTATAAAAACAATGTTAAGCTACATTATTGCTCAATGCATCGTTACTTCTAAGATTAAAATCTGAGGGGAGGACAAAAACTTACCTTTAGGGAATATCGATGAGACGAGTTTTTTCAATGAAAGCTAACAAAGCCAAGTTAGTATTGATAAATTCCTCTTCGTTTCCATAAAGCAAACCAATTGTACTTTAAATCTTTTTGTTAGAGTGGGGTTTGGGGGGTTGGTTTTATTTTGTTTTTGACAAGGTCTCATGTAGCCCAGTGCTGGCCTCAAATTTTCTTTGTAGCTGAGAATGACCTTAAATGCCAGATGTTCCCTCTAACTCCCAAGTGCAAGGATTGCAGGCACGTGCCATCACCCCCAGTTGGTGTGCTAGGCAGGGATCCAACCCAGGGCTTTGTATGTGCCAGGCAAGCGCGTTACCAACAGCCTCAGCCAGGACTTTGAGTCTTAAAGGAAGGCTGTTGATCTCAGCGCGGCGAGACATCTCTAGTCTGTCTGTGCTATATCTTCATTACCCTTGCCCCTGTCCTGGGAGCTTCATCCCTTACAGAGGGCAGCATGGGACTGAGAAGTACAGGTCTCACACACCCAAGTCTGAGTTGGGCCCAAGCTCTGCCTTGAGCCATCTGGACACCTTAAGCAAGTTAAAGTGATGGCCTGTCACCATAGGTACAACAGAGCCTAGATTCCTAGAGGATCTCCCTAGGGTGCTCCTCAACAGCCCTAACAGCCCTTTCTCTTCTGACCCAGAACCTGAGCTCAGCATCCCATGATGACTGGTCCATCTCCTACTGTTCCTCCAGAGAAGGTGCCCACGGCCTCCATCTTTCCCAAACACTGGAAAGCCCCCTCTGATCTTTGCTTTCCTCCTATACCAAGGAGAAAAGAACTCTGCTCTCCAAGTCTGCTGGATCTAAATTCTGTCCTCTGAGATCCTTCCAACTCTGAGTTTACAACCAAATAGCTATGACATTCAACTTAAAACAAATTACCTCCCCTTATCTAACTTGGGGCCAAAAAGGACTGAGAGAACTTTAAATTTCTACAGCTCAGAAACCTTAAGTGCTTGAATATTGGATCCACTGTTGTTTCCCGTGGTCGTTACAGCTAAATGATTAATTACGCCCAACATATTCCAAAGCAATTATTTCATTACACTGTGTCGTCGGCTGCCAACCACAGAGCAGCAAGAAAGCCCTCACCCCCGTTTCTCAGCATCTGGCCTCGGGATGACTTGAAAGATAAAAGCAGATATGAGAACATGTTTACGACCAAGTCACAATTTCTAGAACTTTTTCCACAAAGTAGAAAAACTTTTATGGTGATTTGCGTCTCATGATTAGATCATGGTGACATAGTTCACTATCCGTCTTCAGCTTACTGAAATGAGTACAAATAGCAGCATTACACCACAAGCTAAAATGCTGGTGTCTGTTGGGGGTCCCTATGCTCGGGGCCAGCCCAAGGGGACGAAGGGTCTCCACCAAAAGGGGGTGAGTAGGCACAGAATCAAAACACACCAACCCTGGAAGCTGGGTGAGAAGCAGGCGGAGGGCGAGCCACTGCAAGCTCCTTTATTCAAGGAAGTGCAAAGGATCTTATGAGTCTGGTTAGCCAATCGCCTTATGGGGTGGGGTCCCTACTGCAGCCAATAGTAATCTGTCCCCAGGTAGATCATCTCGGCACAGGTTCTTTCCAGATGCTGGGCAGAAGCTGGTCTCAAGACTAGCCAGAGCTGAGCGCCACGCCCAGGGGAGCCATTCCTCTAGTCCTCATAGCAGGTGACCTGGCGAAGGCCCATCCTCCGTTGTGCCCTACAAGTGTCATTTTCTTTTTAGGGGAGGAAAGCCCATTTTCTGGCCAATCTACAATATGGAAATTCTATGTCCAGCTTTTTGAGGAACCGCCACACTGATTTCCAGAGTGGCCGTACCATTGTGCGCTCTCTCCGATGGTAAATAAAGAGCTCGGTCTCCCCACACCCTCACCAGAACTTATTTCTTTCCTTAACTTTAGCCATTCTAACTGGAGTAAGGTGACATCTCGAAGTAGTTTTAATTTACATTTTTCTGAGGGTAAGGATGTTGAACACTTTAATAAACATTTCTTAGAAATCTCTCTTCAATTTCATGGCTCATTTTTAATTGAGTTGATTTTGTTCTTGATATTTAGAGATTTTTAGTTCTTTATATATCCTAGACACTAATCTTCTGTCAGATTGTAGCTGGCAAAGATTTTCTTGCATTCTGTAGGCTAGTATTTGAGATTTGACATACCCAGTGTTGGTTTTATTTCCTGCACAACCAGGGTTCTAGTCAGAAAGTCATCATCTAAATCTGTGTCCTGAAGTCCCTAAGCTTTCCTCTAGAAGTTTCAGAATTTGGGATATTTGATTCATTTAGCATTCAGGGTTCTTTGTGCAAGTTGAAAGGATCACATTTCATCTGCATGTAGGGACCCTGTTTACCCAGCACCATTTGTTGAAGATGCTGTCTTTTTCTTCACTGTGTATTTTTGGCATCTTTGTCAAAACTCAGGTGGCTACAGATGTGTGAGCTTCTCTCTGGGTCTTCAGTTCTATCCCACTGAGTGTGTCTGTTTTACCATGCTGTTTGTATTACTGTGGCTCTGTAGCATAACATGAAATCAGGACTAGTGATGCCTCTTGAAGTCTTCTTTTTGTCCAGGACACCTTTGGCTCTCTTGTGCTTCCATATGAATTTTAAGACTACTTTTCAATGTCTGTGAAGAATTGCATTGGAATTTTGATAATGATTGCATTGAATCTGCAGAATGCTTTTGGTAGGGTAGCCATTTTCACAATATTGATCCTTGTTGATCCACAAGCAAATATTTTTTGGTTGGTTAGTTGGTTGATCTTTTGGAGGTTGGGTTTTAGTGTTACTGTTACTGTTTTTATTGTTGTTTTGAGGCAGTTGTGAATGGGCTTGTCCCCTGGTTCTTTTCCTAGTATGCTTATCTTTGGTATATAGGAAGGCTATTGATTTAGGTATGCTCATTTTATAACCTGTCACATGCAACTAGAAATCCATCCATTTCTTTTAGATTTTCCAGCTTAATGGAATGTAAATGGAGACAGGAAAAAGATTCTGTTTTCTAATCCAGTCTGCTAGTCTGCTTCCTTTGATGCGGGTCTTGAATCCAGGAAGTCAGAGTTATTGAACGATGTGTGTTTATTCATGTCCTTTTGTTGATTTTTTAGTGTTTAGAGTGTTAAGCCTCTTGCTTAACGAGTGTCTTATAATCTTTTATTTTTTTCCTCCCGTCACCTCTTGAGTGTGTTTATATTTCCTTCAGTCCAAAGTATTCCCTCCAGTGTCCTCTGTAGGGCTGGCTTAGTGTTCAGAAATTCTTTTAGCCTGCTTTTATCATGGAAAGTCTTTTCTACCTTCAGTTTTGACAGACAGTTTTGCCAGGTATGTTAAGCTGGGTTGACAGTTGTGATCTTACAGGATTTGGGCTACATCATTCCAAGCCCCTTATACCTTTAAGGTTTTGATTGGCAAGTCAGGGGTTACTGGGATGGTCCTGTCTTCCTGTGTGGCCTGTTCCATCTCTCTTGTAGTTTCCAGTGGAACTTTGCTCTGCACGCTCAGTTTTAAACTGTAACACGGTGCAGCAAGTCTCCTTTCTGGTCCTGTCTTTTTGGTATGCTGGGTCCTTCTTATATCTGACTAGGTTCTCTTTGCTTTGATTTGGGAAACTTTCTTCTGATTGTATAAACAAATCTTCTGTGCCTTCTACATGAAATTCCTCTGCTTCTATGTCCATGGTTTGTAATTTTTACCTTTTTATAGTGTTACAACATTCTTGCATGTTCCATTCATACATTTTTTTGAATTTCTTTGACCTTGGTTACATGGTCCATCATCTCTGTTCTGTGTCATACCTGACCTTGGTTACATGGTCCATCAGCTTTGTTGTGTGTCATAGCTGACCTTGTTTACATGGTCCATCACCTCTGTTCTGTGTCATAGATGACCTTGGTTACACGGTCCATCACCTCTGTTCTGTGTCATAGCTGACCTTGGTTACACAGTCCATCACCTCTGTTCTGTGTCATAGCTGACCTTGGTTACATGGACCATCACCTCTGTTCTATGTCTGTATATCACCTCTGTAACCTGACCTTGGTTACATGGTCCATCAGCTGTGTACTGTGTCATAGCTGACCTTGGTTACATGGTCCATTGCCTCTGTTCTGTGTCATCCTGACCTTGGTTACATGGTCCATCATCTCTGTTCTGTGTCGTACCTGACCTTGGTTACATGGTCCATCACCTCTGTTCTGTGTTGTGCCTGACCTTGGTTACATGGTCCATCACCTCTGTTCTGTGTCATAGGTGACCTTGGTTACATTGTCCATCACCTCTGTTCTGTGTCGTCCTGACCTTGGTTACATGGTCCATGAGCTCTGCTCTGTGTCATAGCTGAGATTCCATCTCCCCAGCATCCATTCTGTTGGTGAGGCTTTCCACGGAGCTTCTTATTTGACCTGTTGAGCTTTTCATTTCTACCATCGTTGCAGTTGGGTTTTCTTCAATATTTCTATCCGTTATTGAATTCTGTTTTCATATCATGAGCTGACTTCTTTCATTCAGATGTTTGTTGGGAAATATTCTCTTGGGAAATATTTGTGTCTTCTTGGAGTTGTTTGAACATAGTTATAGTCATTCTTTGGGATGTGGGGACTGGAATTTTGTCTAAGCCATCTTCATCAGGAGCAAGTGCTCTGGGTCATCATCTTCATCAGCTACTCACGCTCAGTTCCCCTCGAGGTGCCGATGGCGGTCCTGGTCGTGGTTGCTGTGTTACCCTCTCATAAAATCCCTATTGGCACAGTTCTTATAGACTTCCCAACCAGACATGGTGGTGCACACCTTTAATCCCAGCACTTGAGAGGCAGAGACAGGCGTATCTCTGTGAGATGGAGGCCAGCCTGGTCTACCTAGCAAGTTCAAGGCCAGCTGGGACTACAAGGAGACCCTGTCTCAAAAACAAACCAAAAAACCCACAACAATAAGAAAAGAATCCCCCACAGTGGACCCAAGGCCAGGTCTTCATTCCAAGGAGCAACTTGAATGTTTTTAGTACTATATTAGTTACTTTTCCTGTTTCTGTGACAAGATACTGGACAAGAACCAATTTAAGGGAGGAAAGGTTTACTTTGGCTTATAATCCAGAGATACGGTCTGTCATGATCGGGAGAGCAGGGCCGCAGGGGCTGTTGACAATGATCAGAGGCAGAGAGAGAACTGGGGAAATGGGTAAGGAGCCCCAACCTTAGAGGAACTGGTGGCCACTGATCACTGCTGGGTGAGGGAGAGTTGGCCTCCTTCAAGGGTGTGATGCAAGAGTGCTTAACGAACTCACGTTGAGGGACATTTGGGGACACAAACTTGACTCAGTAGGCCTTAACATATATGACAGAATGCATGAAATATGACAGGGGGTGGGGATATAGAGTTGGTGGAGATAAAGGAGGGGGTCTAAATGTGATCAAGAGGGAATGTATGAAAATGCACAAAAAAATCAACAAAAACATTTTTAAAAGAAAGTTAATTCCTCAATTACTCAACAAATAAATAAATAAATAAATAAAGTTTTCACTGTAGAGGTTAAAAACATGAGGGTTTGGCTTATCAAACCTCAAGGCCTGTGCCCAGTGACCCACTTCCTCCAGCAAGGCCCATCTCCTAAAGGTTCTACAACCTTCTGAAACAGCACCCCCAGCTGGGGACCAAGTATTCAGACACGTGAGTCTGTGGGGAACATTCAAACCACAGCAAAAACTGACTTGTGTTCTTTGATTTGCATGTCTCCCACAGATTAAATGAGAAACATAAAAGCAGTGTAAGTCTTCAGAATATCTTCAAAGATTTCGAGAGCATGTCTGACCAGGATCAGTTGTTTAATTGTAGGAACTGTCTTCCACAGAGAAAAGGGAGCTTTCCTTTCCAAGCTGTTTCTGCTAATTCAGATGTATTTATTGGCAAATCAGATCTTTTTGCCAGACTCCCTTGCCTAGTAATCTGTCTTTGAGATATAAAAAACAGGGGAAAGCGCAGGAAGTCAAAATGTAGTCTGTGCTTTACTATAAAAAAAATTTCAAAAAAGAAAAATCTCAAGACTGGGTTTTCAAACAGTTTGCAAAATAAATCGGTGCCAACACAGCATAGAAATGTCCTTTCCTACTAAAGCCTGAAAGATGAGTAAGTTTGGATTCCCCTTTTATTTGCTCCTTCATTAAGAACCGTATCTTGGCCCTCGAGAGATTTTGCTCAGTAGTTAAGAGTGCTGGCTGTTCTTGCAGAGGGCCAGGGTTCAGTTCCCAGCACCCACATGGTGGCTAACAAACATCCTAAAACTACAATTCCAAGGGATCCATCACCCTCTTCTGGCCTCCTAGGGCATTGTACACACAAGTATATACAAGTAGAGAAAATATTCATACATATAAAATAAAACTGTATTTGGGGGTATGGCAAGATGGTTCAGTGTTAAGAGTGCTTGCCGCTCTTCCAGCGGACCTGAGTTCAGCTCCCAGCACCTATGTCAGGTGTCTCACAACCACCTGGAACTCCACCTCCAAGAGATCCAACACCATCTTCTGGCCTCCCCAGGTGTACTCATATGTGTGTGCACATACATACACACACACAGGTAAAAATAAATCTTTTTTAAAAATGTATCTTAGGGGCTGGAGATGGCTCAGTGGCTGTTCTAACGGTGGACCCAGGTTCAGTTTCAGCACCCACATGACAGCTAACAACCATCTAACTCCAGTGCTAGGGAATCCGACACCCTCTTCTGGCCTCTGCTGGCATAACACACACATGGCTCACTTATAGGCATGCAGACAAAACACTCATACATATAAAAAATAAAAATAATAAAAAAATTTTAAAAGAATGTTAAGATATATATATCTTAGCCTTAAACAAGGAACTTTTCTTAAAATTTTAAAATTTTCATTATTTTTTCAACAGGGGACTTATCATGTTTGAAAACAAAACCTACATCTTAGAACCACTGAAAAACACCACCGACAGATACAAACTCTTTCCAGCTGAAAACCTGAGGAATATCCAAGGGTCGTGTGGGTCCCATCATAATGCATCCAGTCTCACCGTGGAAGATGTCTCCCCTGAATCCTCTCCGGTGTGGGCAAGAAGGGTAAGAGGAAACTTGAGGCAGTGTTTCTGTGGAGCTGAGGCTCATAGCAGAGAGACACAGCATGCTAGAAGGGCTGGAGCAACCTTGTTTATTGGATGTAGCGTTGAGGGAATAGGAATATCACTCCTCGAGAGGTAGTCCACATCCTGGATGGAATATGGACAGACACCCAATCCCTGCCACTTTACTGCAGCCAGTGGTCAGCCTCAGGTTAATTAACGTATGCAGGTAAAGTCCCATCATCAGTGTCAGGGGATGGTAATGCCGTGTGAGCATATGCAGTGGGTTAGAGCCACGGTCAGACATTCTGATGGCCAATAGACAAGCATGCCCCATCCACCCCTGCTCTCCTCCAAAGAAGAGGGACCATATTACAGTTTTATGGCTTGCAGTCTGTTCCACAGTTGGAGTTCTCAGAACAGGATGCTCAGCCTTCACCTACCTGTGTGTGCAGAGGGTCCCTGAGTCAAGTGGCTTTGCTAGGAATCTTGCTTATCCCAAGGCCACATTCAGTGCTCGTCCTTGCCTTCCTGGGACTGGGCAGCAGCCTGTTCTGGCCCTCCCACCAGAGTACTGAGATGTCCATGGAGTCCTGGCCTCCAGCAAACTTCCTTCCCCATGCTTCCCATAGTGACCTCGACATCTCCGCCCTGTGGCACCTGATCCCCGCATCCATGTGGGTTGCAGAGGACACAGTGCAGCTCTGAGGGCAGAGTAAAGGGTCCTTTTCCCACACTAAGTTGGGAGACCCTGAAATTAAGCACAACCAGAGAGGAAATGATCAACTATTTCCTGGTGTATGTGTGCATGTGTGTGCGCGTGCATGTGTGTGCACGTGTGTGCATGTGTGTATGTGTGTGCGCGTGTGTGCATGTGCGTGCACGTATGTGTGCATGTGTGCGCGTGTGCACGTATGTGTGCATGTGTGTGCACGTGTGTGTGCCTTGTGTGTTGCCTTTCCCAGCTTTAAGACAGAGAGTACACCTACCATCCAGTGTTTCCTTTTATTTGTCAAGTTCTGATTCCTTCCTTCTGTCCTTTCTTTCCCGCCTTCTGGAGGCCCTGGAGCTTGAACCAGGGCTTCACATGCTAGGCCAAGCACTCTGCCACTGAACTGTGTTCTTGCGCGTCTAAGTCTCTCTAAGTTCAGACAGTTAGAAATGTTCCATGACTCCATTCCCTTCCTGGGATCGTTGTCGGGCGGGTGGCGCTTCTGTTCCACCAAACTGCTCTTGCTTGACCCAGTTCTGGACTTTCCCCTAGATTTTCTGCCGTGAGACCCTTCATGAGGGACCCCATGCTCACAGCGTTTTCTTCTTCTGCCTTCTCACAGCAGTTCTCCGTCTAGGTTCTGTAACTCACCTGATTTTAATGTATCAGACAGGGGGATGGGGGCTGCATGTGAATCCCCAGGGGACTTGAAAGAACTCAGAATACCAGGGATGGCAGCACACCCCTGTAATCTGAGTGCTTGGGAGGGTGAAGGTAGGGGAATGCACAGTTCAGGGTCATCCTTAGCTATATAACCAGTTCTAGGCTAGCCTGGACTACATGAGATCCTGTCTCAAACAACAATAACAAGGGGGACTAGAGAGGTAGCCCAGTCAGTAAAGTGCTTGCACACATGAGTTTGATCCCTGGAACCCACATTAAAAAAAAATGTTGAGCACGCTGGTGCCAATGTATGATCCCAGCTCTGGGAAGGTAGAGACAGGTGGGTCCCTGGGGCTCCCTGGGCAGCCAGCCCAGCTCACTGGTGAGTTCCAAATTCAGTCAAAGATGCTATTTCAAAAAGTAAAAAATGTGAGTGATTTCCTAAGTAACCATACCTGAGTTCCCTCCACACACGTGCACCCGCACCTGCACACACACACACACGCACACACACACAGAGCAAAGGCTCAGCTCTGGAAGTCAGTCCCCCCTGCAGTCTTCTACTGCACCTCTCTTGAGAGTCAGATCTAAGAGGCAGAATCACAGCGACTGCCTCTGTGGTCCTGAGTGTTTATTTCCTCTCAAACACTGCTTTTCTGAGTGCAGACCTGGCTTAGCTGTGACTGAGCTGTGGTTTACCCATCATAAATAAACAGCACATTTACAGCCAGTTTTCCAGGCTCTTGCCTTTGACTACCTTGTTGGATGCCTGTTACCCACCTTTTGTGATTTATAATGACCATTTAAATGATGTTCAATGTGTCTGCGGATTCATTTAGAGACACAAACTTGATCTGTATTCACCCTCCCTCTTTTACTTCTGTAGGTGCACACAGCTCTCTGGCACCCTCATTGGCACAGTCATTTCCAGTCACGTTGACTTGGAGAGAAATGAGAGAGCTTGCCTCAGGATGCTGTTTTGCCAATAATGTTAATGTAAAGTGTAAATGAACCTTTAAATTGGAAAGGGAAGGTCTGGGTACCAGAAATCGACATGATAGTTTTTACACAAGAGAAAACAAAGCCCTTGACCTAAACGCTGAGTAATAATGACAATTATACAAAAAAAGTAAATTTCAAGTGGAATACTTGGGAATTGCAGGCACTGCTCACAAGGACTAGGAAAAGCGCAGATCCCGATCATGTGCTGACCGCCAGCTTCCCTGTGCTGCCTTTGTTTTATGGCTCTTAAAAATCAGTGTGGCTGCAGCTAATTAATCTTGTTTACGTGGCATGCCAAGCATGTCTGCTCTCCTTCAGTGTGCTCCTGACCCTCCTAAACGTTAACCGTCGCAGCTTCTCTGCAGACGTCTGTACATCCTCACGGGGCATCAGGAATCAGTCTGCTCAGTGCACACCTGTTACCATACACAGCCAGCTCTTGTTTGTCGCCTTTTTAAGGCTCTACACGAGCTTGCAGTGTGTGCCCCAGCTGTTTCCGGGAGAGCAGGAGGGTCAGAGTTTGCTCTCTGGGGGTTATGTCTAGCCTGAAGTGCCCAGCTGCTCAGCTCACCTGCCCGCCCAGACTCCACCCCTCTCCAAGGGCCGTGCCTTCAAGAGTAGAAAGGAGCGTGGGACACACCTCCGTGCTGACGTGCCATGCACAAAACCCACAGTTCCATCCCTGGCACCACTTAACTGGATGCAGTGATGCATGCCTGCAATCCCAGTATTCTGCAAGTGGAGACAAGAAGATCAGGAGTTCAAGGGCACCCTCAACTACATAATAAATTAGAGGCTAAACTAAGCTGCATAAACCTGGGCTCAAAAAAAAAAAAAAAAAAAGAATAGAAAGGAATTTTAACAGCCACCTCAGCAAGTTTTATGAGACACGAAGGCTATATCTGCTAATGAAGAAAACCATGTCATCAAACATTTCAATGGCAGAGGGGAGCCATTGAGTTACCTATATGTGTTATCTGTGCCGTGGTTCCCTTCCATGAGCTTGGGAAAATACCGGTCTAATATAAACGTTCCTGGGTCCTTTGGGAAGAAATGTATGCCTGAGCTCCAGATGCAAAGGGGACAGCCAGGGAATGAGAAGTGGCTGGATATCGTGGGGCAGGTGCCATGGCAGCCGTGCTTCCCCACAGCAGGTCACATCTGTTTAGTGGGGGCCACGGTATGGTGGCAGCCGTGGCCATCACGCTAATACCCATACAGGGCATGCCTAGCAAGAGTGAATCTCAGAACTGGCCAGAGCCATTTCAAGCACTCTGACAATGGCGTGTTTGATTCCTCTCTGACATAACACCTTCGCCTCTATACCTGCCCGAAGAGGCCATATCCCGTTCTTTTACTCCTTTGAAGGAAGTGAGGAACAGAGAGGCAGCAGAGCTTCCTGGGCTCCCAGTGTCTGCTAGGGTGGCGAAGGCGTCACATTACCCAGCATGCCGTCCTCTTTCTCCCTCAGTCCATTAAACCTCTAGATGAGGAAGGAACAAATCCTTGTGCCAGTGGCTCTGGGGACTCAGGGTCACTACTCTCCTTCTGTCCCTGGTATGTCGCCTTACCCCTGCTGGTTCTACCAACCCACAAGTTACTCGGGGACAGTGTCCCAGGAGATCATGTGCATCCACACTACAAAGTCATAGTTAAGCACAGGAGCTGGCCTCACAGCAGAGGGTAGGCTCCACCTGTCCATGAGTAGAACCTACCTGAGAGTCAGGCAGGCATTGTCCTTACACAGGAAGGTAAAGCATGCTCATGCCGATCTTGCCAGCCCTGGGTCCACTGCTGTGGCTGTTTTCCTGTTGCCTGGTCATAAAACAGACTGAAAATACACATCTGTACCATATCATCCTGCCTGCCACAGACCATCCCTAAATTCTGCCTGAGTGGTACATAACCTGCCCACTGCATTCCCAGCATGCCCTGCTGGAAGCCAGCTTGATCGGTGTGTGTGTGTATACACATGCCTGTTCGTGGGTATGCACAACTGTTGATGTGTATATAGGTAAGCCAGAGGAGAGCCTCAGGTGTGTGGTTCCTCAGGACCCCGTCTGCCTTGTTTTGAGCCTGGAACTCACTGGTCCACCCACAGGTATCTACCTATTTCTGCTCCCCTGGCTCTGGGATTACAGATTCCCACCACCACCACGCCTTGCTTTTTTACATGGGTTCATGAGGTTGCACACAAGTCTGACTGAGTTGTCTTTCCAGCCTAGAGTAGTCATTTTTAGACCTCACATCCCAGGGCCTTTAGGTTCTTAGATTCCAGCTCAGCCTTTTGCTAAGGCCCTGCCTCTGCCTCCACCTTCTTGTCTCTCTCTGCTCTTTCCCCAGACTCCAGCCGCACTGCGGCCCTCTGTGTTTTCCTTAGCCTCAGGACTTAGGCTACTCACTCTACCTTGAACACTGCCCATACACTTTCCCATACACCTGTCTCAGTTTCCAGACTCGGCTTCCTTAGCCTCCCAAGTACCCACCCTTATCCCCTGGTAGAACCCTCTTTGCATCCTTTCTTCCTGTGAATTCTTTATTTGTCTCTTCAAACAATCCCCTCCAACTTGAAGACGAGCTTCACAAAGGCAGTGACCTTGATCTTGGGCATCATTGTATCCCCAGCATCTAACCCATAGGTACACAGCAAAGTCCCAGAGGATGCTGTGGGTGAGTGAGTGTTTTACAGACAGTCCGACCATGGGAAGACAGGACTGTAACCAGAGCCCACTGGAACCTCAGCCTGCCATTCATTGCATAGCTTCAGTTAAAATCTCCATGTGGAATTCACAGCAGGCTGAATGGGGGTAGTCAGCCTCTGGGAACTTGGCTGGATTGACTTTAAGAGGCCCAGGAACTTGTTCCCTGTTGTGCAAGACTCAAGAATGTTTCTTTCCCCACCTTGGAGCTGAAACTATTGAGCGATTTTCAGAGATTTGGGTTCCTGTTTGAGGATAGGCTTTTGTTCGAAACCCTGAAAAATGAAAATTCAACCAGTCAACCAGTTTCCAATATCGCTGCCCATATCAAAAAGTTTAAATAGTTTTTAAAAACAAAAAACTGGACAGTCTAGATAGGTGGAGATCATGTGGAGGTAATTTAAGTCTCTCTTTCAGCGGGTTGCTGGCCACTCCCCTGTGACTTTTCATTATGATGTGGTTAAACTTCTCTCTGAGCTTGTAATTCTCTGAATTCATGAGAAAATGTGGATTTCTCTGAAAACTGCAGAGACAGGAAAACTGTGTTCATGTGTTTGTTTTCATTATCTGGAATTGTGTGTTTTCTAAATGATGATCCAAGGCCAGTTGGAAATGTCCTCTGGCCGTAGAGTTCACCCTCTGCACTCTGAAAGGCATAAACGTCTAAGCAGCCAGAGCCTTCATTGAGTTTTTTGATGGAGGATTAATTTATTTTTACATTTCCAGAGCCATATTTTCCTTTGCATAATTAGCTAAGTTTGTTCATGGTTCTTCAGGGAATCACAGAATGGAGGGGATAGAGACAAACAGACACTGATATCTGGGGGCTGCAGGGATGACTCAGTCAGTAAAGTATTGGCTGTGCAAGTGTAAGAACCCAAGTTCAGATCTCTGACACCCATTTAAAAAGCTGGGCACAGCAGTACGTGTCTGTCGCCCAGTGCTGGGGGAGGAATAGAGACAGGTGGGCCCACTGGCCAGGCAGCTTAACAGAAGTGGTGAGTTCCGGGTCCACTGAAAGATCATACTTCAGAGAGCAAGGTGAAGAGGGACAGAGGAAGGCACCTGACAAGATTTCTCTACCTGTGTGTACACGTGTGCACACACCCGTGTGCTCACAGAAACACATGCAGAAACACATACATACCCACTCACCATAGAGAGAGGGAAGAAGGGAGAGAGAATTTCTACTTTGAGCCCCTCATTTCCAGAAGTGTCTCATTTTGGGCGCACACGTGGGCACCACAGGGACTGCCTGTTTGCCTTTATGAACATGTAGCTATGCCGGAAAGTCAGCCTGAGCATACAGTTACGAGCCTGTCTTTTTTTTTTTTTTTTTTTTTTTGTCTTTCTCTCAGCACTATAAAAGTGTGAGAAATTATACCTTTCCTGGCGCTCTACTTTTCTTCCTCCGTGAGGTCCTCAGATTTCTTTAGGGACACCTAAACTCATGAATCAGCACAGCTGGGCAGCAAGCAGGAACACCACTATAATACAAACATTTTTCTTGTAAAAATCTGTTTGGAAGATCCAGGACTGATGGAGATTTGTTTTATGAAAGATGTTTCCCTCAGGATTGTGTGACTGGAAACCTGATTCAAAGCATGCCTTCATCCCTTCTGCTTTCGTCTGGACAAGTGGTTATAACATGCAAGTTCTCAACTTAAGCCCCGTATGGGCTTAAGTCATAAACCAGCAATTTCAGTAGGGAGGACCAGAGACCGGCTCATTCTCCCCCCACGCACACTTCCTCCAACTGTGTGTTATTTCAGAAACAGAAGGCTTTGCTTTCTTGTTTTCAGTGTTTGCTTTTTTTTAAGACCACCCTCCGTGAATTGCTTTATTTTTCCTAAAAAATGCCTTTGGGATCCTCCTAGTAATTCATAGAAAAGTGAAAATGCTTTCTGAGGAAGCTTGATTAAAACATAATTCACCTCAGAGGCCATCTTGTTCAGAACCCTACTCAGAGGTCATCTTGTTCATAACCTGCCTCAGACGCCATCTTCTTTGGGAACTATATCTCTGCTGCTGTCTGCCACCACCCTGCACTTTGATGGATGGTCTATTTTCTGTCTTCTCGCACCTCCCTTTTGCCTCTCTGCTGATCATCCTGGCTGTTCCCCTTTCTCCAGACCAACCCAGTCTTCCATTGCTTCAAGCTAGATGTTTAAATGATCAGCCACAAGCACCTGCTCCCCAGAAAGAAGTCGCCAGGAAGCCCACAGCTGCTCTGTAGGGTATACAGTCCTCTGAGTTCCTCAGATCATGAAGCAGATACACGTGGGCCAGAAAAGTGGAAGAAATACCATGGCAGGCTGGATTCTAGCCTTGCTTTAGTGAGCTTTACAATCCCAGGAAATCTATAACAAGTGGCCTTTGTCTGATTCCCATCCTAGAATGCACACTGATGTTACTTGTCTGCTAATGTGTTCATTTTGTTTACTAATAACTTTGATTTCTTTTGAACTTGCAGTCAGTTTTTCAGCAGGAAGATTAACTTCTTTTTAGGATCTCCCACATGGAAATGGAAACCTGTCACTCCCATTGAGGTTTTACCATTGAGATAGGGGCTGGGGATTAATTTCTGCCTAGTGCAGAGGTATAGAAACTGGGGGAGGAAGAATCTCCTGTCCAAATACTTTGTTGTTGTTTTATTTTGTTTGCTTTTATGTTTTGAGAGGCATTCATGATGTTTCTAGAAGCCTCCTGGAATATTAAGAAAAACTAAACCCTCACTTATTTTGGCAGCATAAAAGAGAGACCCTCAAGATGACTAAGTATGTAGAGTTGGTCATTGTGGCAGACAACCGAGAGGTAAGATCTTTTGAAATTCATCGGCACAGTGAATTTAAAGAAAGCAGAGGGAACATGAGGAAGTGCTGAGCACCTTATTGCTTGTTCCAATTCCGTGTCTGTGCATTCTTAAAAGCCTTGGAAGCAACCCACCGAAAAAGTGACTTTCTGATCTGATGAAGTACAGAATATTTTAAATGCATCTGATGTAAGAAAATAGTAGCAAAGCGCACCCAAAACAAACCCAAGAGAAATCAAACACATTTCTCTGTAGCTAAGCTCTCTAAATAAGAAGAGTCGTTTGCGGGAAATAGGTTATATTATAATATTCTGGCAGAAGCTAAACTATATAAAATGTCCAATACATCCTGAACTGAATGAATGAGTGAATTAATTAAGTAAGGCTAATAGACATGGTAGAGAAGTCCTTCTTGTGATATGGCTTGGTTCTTTTTCTTCTTCCTTTAATTCATTTTGAATTAATTTCTTTATAGATTATCTCTATTTTTCTTATTGTCTTATTGACCTATTATGAATCAAGTAACATTTTCTCCCAGACTCATTCAATACACTCATAAAACAGGCTTGACCATTTCTCAGAAGACTCACCCCATCTGGCAAGGTCAACTCAGAGGAGAGAGTGGGGAATTTGTTAACGTTTTTCCATTCTCTGTGCTGCTGGACATGCCACCATGATCTTCTCTTGCCTTCCCAATTTAATTTTTAAAAGCAAATGCAAAGGAAATTTCTCAGGAGGTTAAAAACTGATGATATGAAAAATGGCTTTGGACAGTCAACCCGTTGTCCATTTTCTCTTTGCCAAAATACATCCCTGCCTCCATCGCTTATGAGGCTGGAACAATTGTAGAAGTTACTGTCTTAAGAGCACTTGGCCTGGGTGAGAGGCAGGGATTCCCCACTGGGGAAATCACCTGGCAAGGTGTGCGCTCCTTACACTGTGAATTTGGGGGGCTCCCAGGGGTGCAGAGGCATTGCCAAAGCCCAAGATGTCACATTTCTGGAGCTGGGAGGAGATTTGATTGCTATTCTTACTGTTGTTAATGCTGACATTTAAAATTGTTAAGTTTCAGAGGCAAGGAAAAGATCTGGAGAAAGTTAAGCAACGATTGATAGAGATCGCTAATCACGTGGACAAGGTAAGTTCTTTTGGGGGTAATTGAATCACTCAAATCATCTACATGTTTGGAAACTAGGTTGGGAGAATTCGGTATACTTCATCTGACTGGATGAGGAGAGCACTGGTGTCTCATCCTCCAAGCAGGTGCTTTCCAGGTCCTGGGCAACTCTGGGGGATTCCAGCCCTAGGTGATACTGGACCAACTCAGGTCCCTCTAGGCTCTCAGCTGGTCAGGAAGTAAGTGTTCCAGCCTACAGGAATTTTGGACTTCCCATTGGATACAGTCCCCTGTAGACACACTGAGCCTTTGAAAACTCCCTAGCTGGACCTCTTCCCTGCTCACCAGTGATGGCATCCACAGTGTAGCCCACAGTGTAGCCCTGGACCAAGGTGGCCTGGAACACCAGCTCGCATCTACAAGGGACCTACAAGCTCCACTCTCCAGGAATACAGGAACTGACTTTTAGTTCGATCACTGTGTTAGTTTTTTTTTCATTGCTGTGATCTATACCTATAAGAAACATTCATTTTGGCTTATGGTTCTAGAAGCTTCAGTCCAGTCTGCTGACTCCATTGCTCTGGGCCTGAGGCAAGGCAGAATCATGACAGGGGACCTCATGGAACAAAATTGTTTACCTCATGGCAGTCAGGAAGCAGAGAGAAAATGGAAATGACCAACAAGTCTGTCTCTCTGGGCACGCCGTTGTGATAGTTCCTTTAAGTAGGCCTGACCTCCTATAATATCACCCAAGTATCACTCCACCCAGGAAGTAATCATTTGATCCAATCACATCTCAATAATTGATCCACCACTGGGAACCAAGGCACTCTCTGTCCAAACCACAGCAAGCAGCTATTGGAAAACGTCTCATTAAGAACAAGTGAGGAGCCATTCCTGTTCTTTGAGACAAGGTCTTCCTATAGTTCCAGCTAACCTGGAACTTGATATGTAAACCAGGCCGACCTTGAACTCAAAGAAACCTGCCCGCCTCGGCTCCCTAGTGCTGGGATTAAAGATGTGTGCCATCACGTCTGGCTTCCCACTCCTACTTTTACAAAGATGATTTCTGGCTGGAAGAAGGCCCCCGGAAATCTGGTTCAGTATGGGAGTCTTTGGTCATGACTTCTTGTGCAGCTAGCAAGGAAGTGGTGATCCCGTTAATCTAAAGCACTCTTCCTCCAGTGATGCTCTATAGGACAGAAATGGGGCTGTTTGGGGCTGATGGCTCTCCACCTAAAGAAAGGCTTCTCTCAGTGGCTTACACACCTGTGCCACACGGGAGGCTTCCAAAGGCTTTTCTGAATGCTTGTATGCTGTCAGGAGTGAGGGTGAGTGAGTGTGGACATGAGCATTTTCAGACACTCCCTGGAGATTCTAACATTCCGTGTGATTGGCAACTCCAGGTCCATGGGCTTCACTTCTCAGAAGAAACATGTCTTCTACCTGTAACAGTCATGGGAACAGCAAGGCCTGAACATGGCCAAGCCTCCCGTAGCCAGGCTTCTCTGACATAGCTGCCTTTTACACAGAGCAGTTTGGAAGGGACCCTCACTGCACACTTCTTTCCAAGCAATCCTGCTTTGTTCAAGTTGTATTTCTACATTTTGAGGAAAGGAAAGTCGAAACCTTCCATAAAGCTGACTCCATTCCACAAGAACCTCTGCACTGCATCGAGCCCTGTACAACTCAGCAAGAGTCAGGCACGAGCCTCTGCTTACAGTCACAGCAGAGTTACAGGCAGGGATGGAAGGGTCGGAACAGCCTCCTGCTCCCCTTGGGCTTTGTCAGAAGCAGTGAGTGAGGGGTCTTCCTGGGCCTCATAAGTACAGGGAAATGGATGGGCTATTTTAAAACCAAACTAGAAATTGCTGAAATCCCATTTTTAAAAGTGATGAGTTTGGTCTTCTGAAGACAAATAGTCTTCACGTATTATTCTAGGATGTATCTTGCTCGGTTTGCAAAATTAAAAACAAGTAACTGGGGGTTTGTTAATAGTTCGGGCAGATGATTAAAGGAGATAACTCTGAAAGACCTGATAGGCTTGACCAAGTATGCCAGCCAGGCTGAGGGGAGGGCACAGCCAGTTCGCTGGACACCTAGACTGATTCAGCCCTCGTAGTCCTGTCTGCACCTCAACAGCTCCCAGAGATCCTGTGAAGAACTCAGGCTCCTTGGATGACTCTCTATCCAAGTCTGTTGACTGATGGCTCAGGCTGCATCCAATATTCCAAAGTACAGTTTTGCAACTTTACTCATGGGAGAGTCTCAGCCCAAAACTCCCTGACTATCCCAGTGGCTGCTTCCTCATTTGCTAACATCTTGGCTCGGCGAGGCCGTTAAATTAATAACTGCTTGGCCGCGCTGGCTTGGAGAGCGAGGACGCGGGAAGATTGGAAGATAGAGAACTAACAGGGACAGAGCTGTGGTTCTGAAGCATTCGGGCAGTCTCTGATAACAGAAACAAAATATGCATCTTAAGTTCCTTCTTCTAGGAAAATCTAGGAGGCATTCTTCCTGGGTTCTTTGTTACACCGCAGCAGAGTGGGCGTTTGTAAACCAAAGTGTTGCTTCTTGAACCCCCGACTCCAGCCCATCCTTTCCTTCAGCACATCCCACCTGTGACTTCTTAAAGGCTGCGCTCAGTGACTGTCTTCTGAAAGAACCCACTGTGTCCCTTCGGCCACCTCCCTCACATGCTCACCCCCTTTCCCCTGCCCCAGCCAGTTGCCGAAAGGCTACGAGGTTCCTGTGACCCTAGAGAACTCTCCCCTCATTTCTGCCCATTCCTTCCAGAAAGCCTTCTTTAGCCTTTCCAGTACAGCATCCCCTGGACCTCCTGTCAGCCCACTGCTTAGCAGGACGCTGTCTCGCAGTCAACTGGAATCATGGGTGGCATACCCCATGCCTTAAGACTCATGGTGACTTCTGAGCGGCTGAGCAAGGGTGAGGGTACCCTAGCCTTTGATCCCTCTGCCTGTGCTAAGTCTAGCCACAGCAAGAGCTGAGCAAACATCTGTAGCTATTATGTAAATAGGGGAATCACTGCACTGAATCTCTGACTGTGTCTACATACCTTCTGAGGTCATTACAAGCTGTTTGTCCTACATAAACCAGTGAGCTTCTCTCAAGGCCTAGGGTTATAGTACGTGTGTGTGACAGTTTTAATGGCTCAGATCATGATGTCAGAGTCAGTCTGTGTGCAAGCTCAGCCGTACAGCCATGGTCTTGAGTAACTTACCTGACCCTTCCCAGTTTGGCATCTTGACTATAACATGGAAACATAACAGTTCATAACTCAGAGTTGCTTTGAGGTCTAAGTTGTGGCCTAGAAAGCACCTTAGCACCAACTGCAGAATGTAACAATGTTCACTGCATGTTAGCTGTGGCCATTGTCCTAGAAAGAACCAAGATGACCCATGGGAAAACCAAAGAATATTTAGATCAGACAACAAAGGGAGAGTGAAGGGTGGCTTGCCGTGGACCTAGCATGTATGAAAGTCAACCAGCAACACTAACTTTAGAACGGACGTTACGTCACATTATATTCCAGTAAGTCTGAAATCTGGGCTGGATGTGGTTTGAGAGGACTCCTGGGGACATACAGACTTCTCCATTGGTATGTTAATAGAGCTACTCTGCTGCCTAGTCAGAGCTCCACAGAGAGGCTACGTTAGACCTGGGCAGACTCTAGTTCCTGCCTCCATTCAACAGTCCTGAGAGGCGAACAGTGTCCCTTTCTCAGAAGACAGTCCTCAAAGCCATTCAGTGTATCTGGCCCTCGGGAATCTCTTAGCCAGCTGACATAAACATCATCATTGTGTCTTTCTCCTCTCTAAGCACCATCATCTTTGTGTATAACACAGCTGGAAATGTCATCCCGGGGGCTGCAGCCAGCAAGGACAGGCAGCATTCAGAAGAGTCCTGGAACACAGTGTTGCCTAGGAAGCCTGGGCTGGGAGTGTGCAAGTAGATTCCACAGGTCATACAGTTCTTGATTAAAACCATATTACTGGGCAGCATTTTACTTGTGTAATTGTCTCATTAACTTATTACTGTCATGTTGTCTTCGTTATCTCCTTAAAGCCAACTTGGACTGCTGCAATCAGTGAAGCCTATGACATAATATGTGTCCCAGTTGAGTTCTTTGAGTTCTTCCACTGACCCAGTGATCACCATGTGACTCGGGATCAGCAAGCGAAAGGATGAGCGGGGCAGAATCTGGGGTCAGATTCTCAGCCTGGAGAGTTGCTTATACTCTAGCTCATCACATTGGAATGGCGCTTTTCTGTTACTTGTTGGCCAGATGTTTCTAGAAAATTATAGGACCTGAAGGTAGACATAGCTGCTGTCACGAGCCCTGTTTTCCTCCTTCTTTACCTCTTAAAAGATGAGGACTTTGTGTCTCATAGGGAACTGGGCATCACTGACATCAAAAGATGTATAGTCAGTAAGGCAACTTGCATCCTCACATCCTCATCTGTGACGAAGAACCATCTATCTTCTGTCAGTGTGGGGCAAGGGTAATTTGGAGAGAAATATAGAGAGTGGTTTAGCTGGCCCTCCCAGCCTCAGTGTTTGACTATAAAATGGGAACAATAGTCCATAACTCACAGAGTTGCTTTGTAGACTAAGCAGTGGCCTAGAACACACCTTAGCATCAACCCTCTTAGCAGGCAAACCACTCTTGCTGCCTGTCTGAACTTACATGAAATAAACCGTCCTTTGACAACTAGAAGACTTGCTTTTGTCCTCTGACCTCCTGTGGATTGGGGCTATAGGTTGAAGTCATTCCACCCTGAATGACCAGACTTGCTTTGAGCAGTACATATGAGGCTTTATCTCTCGAGTTCCTGTGTGAACTTTACTTGACAGATCTTCCCATCACACCAGTGCTAGCTCACTTCTTGTTGTGGGGAGAAGAATGGTCATAAATTTCCTGAAGAAGGGTTTCCTCTACGCCTCTGTTATTCTTAAAGACACCAACTTGTTCGTCTAATTAAACTTTGAAGTCGTTAGGTGTCAGAATATAATGGTGCCAACCGAGGCTAAATCTTGACTGAAAAATTCAGATTGATTTTCAGTACCTCATAGGCAGAATATTGTACTTAAAATGAAGCAACTATTATCCTTGGCAGAAGTGTCTGGAAGATCCTCATTTACTCACTGTTTTTTCTTGCAGTGGATATTAACTGGCATTGCTTAGCTATAGCACACAAATATCTACCTGCACCTTTAAATCACAGAGAATTACTTGAAATGAATGCATGCTTCCATACAAACACGAGTCGAGAGGAAATAAAGGGCTGGTAACTTTAGCATTGACTCAGCAGTATTGGAGAGTCCAGCTAACATTTCCAGCATTGAGTACCTAGACTTTTTAGCTTCTGATGCCACAGAAACAAAGGTGCACAGAGAGGGGCTTTTTCACTTGTGACAGTGAACCTCGAATAATGAAATCTGGTCCAGTTTTCATTTTAAGTTCCATTAATGTGACCTTTCAGGGATGCCTGTTTTCCTAGTTTTACAGACCACTGAACATTCGGATCGTGCTGGTGGGAGTGGAAGTTTGGAATGACATCGACAAATGTTCTATAAGCCAGGATCCGTTCACCAGCCTCCATGAATTTCTGGACTGGAGGAAGGTGAAGCTTCTACCTCGCAAATCCCATGACAATGCTCAGCTTATCAGGTGGGAGGTCCCATCTCCTTCTGTGAAAAAAACAGTGCTGTCTGCACACGCTTTTACAGGCTGTGTTTGGGCAGCTCCAGAGCCTCATTCCTCTCTGTGGGGCACACTGCTCTTCTAAGGGGTTTCCCAGCCTGTCTCAGTAGGGCAGGCACATCCCTTCCTGGAGTCATAGATCCTTCAGGGAAGCCTGTGAGCATATTTGGAAAACCTGTTCCCCCACAGGCCTCTCATCTCTCTCTTTCCTAACAGCATTTTCCTCTCTGCAGTTTTTCTGGTATGGATCTTGATAAGATTGTCTTAAGTAGGGCATTTTTAACAGAGTATTTCCTTTTACTCGTAAAAATATATACGTTTATACACGATCTAAGAGCAGGACATATAAGCGAAGGTTATCAGGTGCCTGGGGAAACACTGAGTTCTCCATCCTCTGTTCGGGCTGGTCTCTGACTTTCCAGGTTGGTAGGGGCCGTTTGCATAACATCTTGGCCTAATTAGTATGCACCAGGTATCTGTTAGCAACCAGGTACCGACTCTGAACATATCAGTGACCAGCTTTCATTCTTCTTGCTCTGATAAAACAGAAAAGTAGCAAATGTCAGAGAACGGTAACTGTCATGAAGGCGTGAAATGAAGGAGACTAACCATTGCACAGCATGTGGTGAGCTATCGCAGACACCTTTGCATTTAAAAGAAAACACAGGTCTCAGAATAGCCTGGATTGGTGTGGAGCAGATGCTCCCTGAAGTACACGTGACTGCGGGACTCTTCAAGCAGCTTTCGTCATTACCTTTTGCTCTTATGTACCTTAAATCACCAAAGCAAAAGTCTTAGACACAAGGCTCCCTTGTCTTCGGCAGGTCAGATCTGGCTTCCTGAACGCTATGAGAAGTGAACAAAGTGGTCCTCCCCGTCCATCCACTTGGAGGCTGTCAGAGACCTCTGGTCATTTACTTCGGCCACGTTCACCAGGGTACCCCTTGAACATCTGTGCCTGCCTCATATTTTATGCACCGATTAGTCCTGAACTATTAAAAGTACATTTCATGTACTTTGAGTTGGAATCTTTTGTTTTTATTTTTTTCCACTGATGGAATCTGTCCAACTTAAACATCTGGAAATAAATTAACATGTTCTTTTACCTTTTTTTATATGCATGTGTAGTTGTAGCTGTTCATGTGATCCATACATATGAGCAGCTGTAAATATAAAGGCGGAAATGCCTACTGCTGTAAATATGAGTGTACAGTTAGCCCTGCACATTTGAGAGTTCCACATCTGTGGATCCAACCAACCTCAGAGCAAAACTATTCAGAGAAAACATTGCATCTGTATTGAGCATGTGCAAACATTTATCCTTGTCACCATTCCCTGAACAATACAGCACAGCAACTAATTACATGGCCCTCACATTGTATTAGATATTATGAGTAATGCAGGGATTACTTCAGTTACGTGGGAGGGTGTGCACAGGTTACGTGTGAATACTATGCCATTTTATATAAGGGACTTGAGTATCCATGGGTTGTGATCTCCTCAGAGGGTCCTGAAATTAACGCATAATGGATTCCAAAGGTTGGCTGTAGTGGAGGGGGAGGGAGGAAGAACGAAGAAAGAGGAAGGAGGGAGGGAGGTCTTTTAAGTTTTCCACCTCTGTCCAATTCACCATGGCTAACATAGCTAACTTTTCAACCCATGGATGCATTATCTGTGTTTGTACATGATCCATATACCATTGGTCATCTGATTGCTTTATAGGGGTCCAATAAATGCAGTATTAAATTTTTAATGTGTAAGGTTGGAATTAAGAGTGCTTGCCTGATGCAGGCCCCTGGTGTCATTAGATTCGTGATCAGACTGAGATTCTACATAGGAGGAAACTCACATGGAAGCCACAAAGCCCCTCCCAGAAACCTCCTCCCCGGTGCCGAGACTGTGCGGGTGCTCGCTTACTGTATGCCAGTTCTAGGGCAGCAATTGCCTTCCTGCCAACTTCAAGTTTTGCAGGCCATATTGGCATATTGAAGGCTTTCTCGTCCGGCAAGGAGTAAGTTACGCAGGAAAGCAAACTCTAGCTACAACAGAAACGGTCTCGTGCGTTTCCTTTAGCGAACACAATTCTGGTGGTTTTTGATTTCCCATCAGTACTCATTTCAAGGGAAAAGCTCCCTGAAGTCCATCAGGAAGCAGGCAGGCTACGACTTTCAAATACAAAGTAATCCCTGACCACTGTGAGCCTGGGCTGCAGAACACTACAAGAACTGTGGGACCATCTTGTAACTGGAAAAACAAAGGGAATAGGGAAAAGATAAAAGTCAAGTAAGCCACTCTTCGTGCTGCTGTTCTCATTACCGAGCATTCTGCTGCGGACACGTCTGACAGAATTTGAAACGTTGTAAAATGCATCCATTCTGTGTGAGATTAAAGAAAGTCTTTCCTTTTTTTCCTAGTGGGGTTTATTTCCAAGGGACCACCATCGGCATGGCGCCCATCATGAGCATGTGTACAGCAGAGCAGTCTGGAGGAGTCGTCATGGTAAGCCAAGGATGCCTGGGAGATGGTGTCCCCTGTGAATGGCTCCCCAGGAAGCCGCTACTGTTGTTAGACCTTTGGAAGTCAGGTCCTTTCCATTAGTGCTTGTTACGTTTAACTCTGCTCTCACTGTCGGTGTTTGTGGTTTAATTTCCAACATGTGGAGGATGGTTCAGAAGACACAGATCATACATAGGGAAGGCAGGCATGGAAATGTCTCAGTGTAGGCAAATTTGCCTCTTCTGTGGATCACTTGGGTCTCTTAGTCAAATATTCCAGTCCAGGAATCCGTCCTTGGGTTGGGATGCTCTGGGGCACAGGGTTGCCCTCAGCACTCAGTTTTTTTGGACAGACTGTGTTCTCACCAACTGTTACCGCTCAAGTGATTTTCTGATGCTTCTGTCTCCACGACCAACAGTCAAAAGTCTGAGGTTTTTCACCACGTACCATTGCAAATGCTTTCCATCCCTTCTGGCCAGGGTACAATTTGTCTTTACACTAACCTTTTTCTTGGAAGGCAGAGGCCTAGGTTTATTGCTTTACAGGGGTAACTTTGTCACATACAGACTATGTATGTTTGTAAAAGGAAGTATGATGAGAAACATATTTGAGTTTTCTTAAGAATTTAAAAGGGGAGAAGCTTGGATAAGTGGCCCAACAGGGGGCATCCACTCCAGTCCTCCAGAGAGTTCTTAGAAAGGATTCTCACACCAGACTGTCACTTGAAAAATCTACTGTTCACTATGGTACCTGCCCTCAGACAGGGGGTTTCCTCAGAGCCTGACCCTCTACTTCCGTTAAACAAACATGCACTTGCCCTGCCAAGAAGCCATGACTTCCTCCACATCCTTCAGAAGGTTCACTTGTAGGAAGGGTTGAAGGAGTTATATTCTGCTGACTGTTGTTTTTCCTGCATACTGCCTAATCTAATCTTCTTAGTGACTGTACATAAACATTTTCCTCCCGTCTGGGTGCAGTGGTAGGTAATTTATGCAAGCACGCACTGCGTGGGCAGGCTATGTGCAGGGCTCGCATCCACTCGCTGGATTGCTGCCTTGAATGGGCTCTTCTCGGGTTTCCTTTGAACATCACCCTGTAGGTGATCTCCACGATGGAAGCCACTGGAAAGTTTGGATTTTGCTGATGCCAGGTTAATTTCGAGTCAGATCACAACTGCATTTTTACAGAACAGACTGTAAAGTTTTAAGAGGGAATAATTTTCGGCTTCATGGTTCCATGGTTAGTTGCTACTGACTTTGCCACTTAAAATCTGGCATAAATATGTTTGGGAGCCAAAATGAAATTCTTCATAAGCAAAGCAGATCCTGCCCCCACACCGTGCTGAGACTTGCCTGGGTCCCACATGCCGGGGCTAAAGTCTTTCTTCAGCTTGTGTCCCTTATTTTATATCCACAGAAGCAATCCATCGCTATTCCTCTTTAAAAATCATACAGAGAACCTATTTGTTTAAAGCATATGAGAATGAATGTGGTTAAAAAATGCAAATTATTGGTCCTGTCATGAGAGTCAAGTCAGGCACAAAGTTAAGTATCCATGGCTAGAGAGACTGGAGAGATAGCTCAGGAGTTAAGAGCACTGGCTGTTCATGCAGAGGACCCGGGTTCAGTACCCAGCATCCATATGGTAGCTAACAACCATGCATAATTCCAGTTTTAGGGGATACAATGCATTCTCTGGCTTCTTTGAGCATTGCACACACATGGTGTACTTACATACAAGCAGGCAAAACACTCATATACAAGAAAGAAAAATTAAGGGACTGGAGAGATGGCTTAGTGGTGAAGAGCACTGACTGCGGTGCTGAAGACCTGGGTTCAGTTCCCGGCATCCACGTGGTGGCTAACAACCATCTGTAACTCCAGTTCCAGGGGATCCAGCACCCTCTTCTGACCTCCATGGGCATTGCACAACACAGGTGCATTTACTTACATGCAGGCAATACACTCATACACATGAAATAAAAATAATAAATAAAATATTTTTAAAATGAATAAACCAAAAAAGAAAGAGAAGCAAACAAACAAACTACCGGAGAGCTGGCTCAGCAATCAGGAGCCGATGCTGCTCTTCCAGAGGATCCAAGTTCCCTTCCCAATTCCCACATCAGGCTGAACACAGCCACCTGTAACTCCAACTCCAGGGACTCCAGCACCCTTTTCTGGATTCTGTGAGTACTGACTGCACTAGTGCATGCGTGTGCACGTGCACACACACACACACATATTTAAATAAATACTTTTTAAAAGAAGCAGATTTCACCAATTGAGATCAGATAACAACATCTTTACACAGCCTTATTTATTCCACAAAAAAGCATCAAGAAGAATGGGATCGTGATGCAGAACCTCTAATGTTTGTAGAATTCATGAAGACAGAAAAATGAACACTCTGCCCAGCCCTCAAACGTCTACACTGGCTTTCTGTTACTGCATCTCTGATGCAGAATATATGGGTACTAGGTGTGACGAATGCCTTGTTCAAGGATCCCCAAATCTTAGAGAAGAGAAATAAGTGTTAAGAAAGAAATAATCCTCAGACAATTAAAATATGATTTCTTAGACCATTTCTCCATGTTTTTCAAGATATCTTAAAGCCATGCCTTTGTGCCTAACTGACCTAATAAATTCTTGATTTGGACTTGGTATCATGAAAAGACACTGTGTTCTCATTCCAAGCGTAAACCGTTTACCGGTGTCTCTTAAGAGAGATTCTGTTTATAATTACTTATGTGTGTGCAGACCAATGTAAAGAACTCTGCAGTTAAAAATAAAATTGTCATATCCATGGAACAAGTACTGAGCAGTTAGCTGTGCTTTGAGGATGAATTCCTTGAATTTTGTCTCAAAGCATGCTAAATTCAGCCTTCCGCCTTTTACATGGGCAGCATTCTCTCCACCAATGTGAGTCATTCTTAAGAACTGATTTCCTGAGACAAATTTGTAATGCTTCCTACAACAGGAAGCTGTGAAACTGAAACAAAGTATTTTATTCAGAATTTTATCTATTCTAATAATAATGCTTCCTTGACCTGCCATTGTGTTCTTAGATGGTGAACTAGAGGGAGAGGCCCCTGCCCTTGAACAGATCGCTAGTAATCTGTAAGATCTGCCAGGAACATGTTCATCCAGAGTCCTCATGGATACTGGAAATATCAGAAATAAGGCTTTTGTCTAAGATAATAGTATCGTGCTGTCTCCTGGATACTTAAAACTTTTATCTCTTTCCTGGATAATCCCAGCCAAGATTCAAGCAGGATATACATTCCCCCAGGGCTTTTTCCAACATTACACTCATGGGCAACATTTTTTTAAAAATCCTATCTACTAATTAATCAGTTTGGGATTAAATAACTGTTTTTTTGTTACTTTTAAGTATCTACTTGAGCCAAGCTATCCAAGCATTCTGTTAACCTGGAGATGGTCAAGTAGTGTTTGCTGATGGAAAAACTCTTTCCCACAACCAAGCAAAAGTTTACATGAATCCCGGCAGCTCCATCAGAGACTCAGGATGTCTGTGTCCATTTCCAAAGTCAATCTGCCACACAAAGCATTGACAAAAGTAAGAGTGAGATGGAAACATCCTAGTCTTAATTCAGTAAATCTTCGAACCATGTGGTTGGCTGTCAAAAGCATTCCCAGAATCCACCCCTCCCAGATAGACAGAAAGAGTCAAGGTTAATCCTACATGCTTAGGGTTTATTTAGAACCAACCTTTGGTCAGCATCAATTCAGTCAAGGTCTGGGCATGAGCTTTTCTTTTATTTCATAAGGAACAACTTTTGACTTTGCTCAATGATAGTTTGTGAGAGAAAAGATGCAAGATGAGGGCCAACGAAGAATCGTCATGTGCAGTGAAGCACAACCGTCAGTAGAAGTGGGCTTATTGAATAGGCCAAATTATTTTCCAAGTTCAAAGTAAGATAACAGGAAGGTCTGCATTGTACCTTTCTAGAAAATAAAATGAAGTCAAGTGTTAATGATGGGAGAATATCAAGGGGAGGGAAGACAGGGAGCAAAAGGCCAAGCAGATGTGAACTGTGTCCGTGTTCCTGTGTTCTCTTTGAGGACCATTCAGACAGCCCCCTTGGTGCCGCCGTGACCCTGGCACACGAACTGGGCCACAACTTTGGGATGAACCATGACACCCTCGAAAGGGGTTGCAGCTGCAGAACAGCGGCAGAGAAAGGAGGATGCATCATGAACCCTTCCACCGGGCAAGTACCAGGGCTCCCAAAGCCTGGAGGGCTCGGGTGTGCAGCTTGAGGTGGGCACTAGGAAATGGTTGAAGAAAGGCAAAATCATTTCCCCTGGTCTTCTGATTCAAGTAGCCATGGAAGCTTCCAAAGGAAATTCCTGCACAAGCAGGAAGAGTAGACCGTGTGCTCTGGAGAGTGGCGGAGGCTGGCCTCTTCCCAGGAAGCAGTGAGGACGGATGCTGTCTTTGTTTAGAAATTGCAAACTATCCTGCAATCCCAGTAACTGTCTCTGATTTCAGCATCTAGCTCGAGATCCCAATCTCTCTAAGAGCTTTGCAAGTCATGTGTCCCTGAGTGTGCTGGCAGGAGCATGGCTCCCCTCCGGCTGGGTGGGAGGGTTGCAGTGTCCCTGTTGACACATCACTTTACCAGGCCTAAGAGGTCTGAATGGTTCTCCTGCTTCTGTAAAATAGGCTGTTCCTTTTCATTCAATGCCTTTCTGAAACTCTAGACTTGGTTCAAATAGGAAAATAGAAGCTTGTTCCACTACAGGAATCTTTCAGTGGGGTGGGAACAGATGCAACCTGGGGTGATTAAAGACACAGATGTCCTCTTACAGCCCTAGAAGCCTGTCCCATATGGGAATGCTGGGCTGGTTTAGGAAGGTTTCTAAAGGTACATAACACTGAGCACTGTGCCGCGTTCTATTAAACCCCAAGACAGACACTCCTCTCCTGGAAGGTCCCCAGCCAAGCCTGCTCTCCTGGCTTGTTGAAAGGTGACATTAGGAGCAACGTGGAATGGTGACTGAACGGCTTAATGACTGGGATCTGGGAAGCCTTGCTGGCAAGGGACAACACAGTGTAAGAGGGACACCTGCCAACAAGGCTTACGAGTTCCAGAAGAGGGAAAGACTATGGAAGAACGTGGTCTTGCCTTTGCAAACAATACCTGGAGGGCCTCCTGCCCAAATGGTTTGTGGGATATCCAGTGGTCCCTGAGGAATGATGGGGCAGAACCACATAGCCCATGACAAGGCATTGTCACCTAGTGTGAGCCACTGGTGTGGTACCATCTCACAGCAAGTTACAGCTCCCAGTCGCTCTTGACCTGCAGGACCACTTTTTCATTCAAGAGTCTTGAATATTGCCTTTTTAATATTTTATTTATTATTTTTCATTTTATGTGTAAGAATGTATTGTTTGCATGTGTGTAAGTGCACCCATGTTGTGCAATGCCCATGGAGGTCAGAAGAGGGAATTAGATCCCCTGGAAATGGAGTTACCAATGGCTGTTAGCCACTATATGAGTACTAGGAATTGAACCTGGATCTTCCACAAGAGCAGCCAGTGCTCTTAACTGCTGAGCCGGCTCTCCAGCCCCGCAAGATCCTGTCATAAGTATAATTGTATGGTGTCACCAAGGCCATGTTTGGCCTGTGATTACAGACCTGTATGGAAAATGAAAATAGTCTCAACCAACACACAAAGCAAGCAAAACATTTCAATATTTCAGGTATGTCCAGCCCTCAACCTGTGAGTCACACGAAGCCTACAGTAATCATCACTATGGCTTAGCTCAAAACTGTAAACTTACTTAAAACTACATGTGATTTCTCTGTGATTTTTTTTAATAACCCAGTCATACAGTTCTCAAGCATAACTTTGTAGATGACAATATCACTTCAGTGTCAAAGGGTTGGACATGCCTACTAGATACATGTCTTGCTCTCTAAAGGGAAGGCTGGTCATCCTGAAACATAACATGCTCTTTGTACTAATTCAAGCAGAAGGAGAAAACAGTCTGACATTAAGGAAAGAGCACCTGCTTAGGGAGTGGGATTGGCCTGGGACCTGCATGTGTTTTCTGCCTCACCACCCCAGAGGACTTACCTCCCTGGGAAGCATGCTGAGTGGCCCAGACTGAGACCGGTGGGAGTCGCCTGCAGCTGGGTGGTCTTCGTGTCTTCTCATCCTTGATGACCTCATTCAGTGGCCCCAGCAGATGCATTCTGTATTTCATTCTTGTGATTATCCCATGGACACTAACACATTGGCTTTCAGGCCTCCAGAAAGGGTCTCCAGTGACCAACAAGACCGTGTCACTGGCCAGTATTGCTAGTGCTTTTAAATTCTTGATAAAAAGAAGGACATGGAAAAGGGAAAAGTCTAGATTGGAAGCGCTGGGTTGAATTGAAGAAAGTTGGTCATCTCAGTTCTGACCCAATTATTCTTAGACCTAAAGGAAGATGAGCAAGCTCTTTGCCCTTGTGAGCAAATGCTAATGCATGGGTCCATCTGTTTGTCCTTGCTTCCTCCCAGCCATCCACCCACCCATATCTTCTCAGGTATTAAACACATGTGTCTGCCTCTGTGCTCGTATTTGTGAGGCATGTACTGCTGAAGAAGACTCTACAGCCCTAGCGATTATGAACGTCTACAGACCCACTCTCTTGCACTCTTGAGGTTTTGTGTGAGGTCGTTCTCCTTGGCAAGTGTCCAGAGCAGTGCTCAAGAGTGCAAGCCAAATTACCCCAGAGCTGTTTGAACATCCCAGGTAGAAAGATATTGTTAAGAGTTCAGCGAAACATTTAGAAGGCTCCCCCTCCCCTACCGGGGGTTTCCTAATAGCCTTTATTTGATTTATACCTTATTAGAAATTTCTAAGTTTTCGCTTTTGCTGAGCTTGTGCTTCTATGTAAATCTTTGTCTACTTGGCTCTCATTTATGACCCCATTCCTGTTCAGAGAGTGGTGTTTTTAATTTTCTCAGATGGAAAGTAACTTCCTAAGCAAGTGGGTGAATTAATCACAAAAGCCCATAGCAAGGGGGAGGCTGAGAGGCCCAGTCAGTCCCCATCATCTGTCACCCATGCTAGAATTTCCCAGGCTGCTCCAGCGTTATCTCAGAGTAGTAGTTCCCTTACCTCATGGGGTCCCCAGGAGACGGGGAGAGTGAATTGAATGAGATCATGTGTCTCTGTGAATTATAAGTCACTCCACAAAGGCAGAGAGGAGTATTAGTATTATTTCGTTCTCAGGGACATTGGGCCTATCAGGAAATGGGCCTTGCTCATCATCCCTGCCCAAAGTTTCGGGAAGTCCTTCTGGTTATCCTGTTACTGATAACAGTTTGCTGATTTGAAACTGATCCAAACACTAGCCTTCTTCCCACTATTGACTGATTCACGGGTGGCAAGTGTTAAAAATCTTGTTTAATTGAAGTCTGAGACCCAGAAAGAAATGAATCAGTAGCAGCCTTAACTGGTGAGGGCTCAGAATCTAAAGGAAAGAAATATCAGAAATGACTTAAAGGGAGACAGCACACCCCACTAGTACCTGGGTTATACCATCTCATGGTATTCCAGAGTCCTAACTCTAAAAACATAAACCAACTCACCCCCTGACAAATGGGACTGGAAGGCCTATGAATAAGGGCAGAGTGGAGTCCTGTGCACACTTGTGTGTCGTGCCTTCCATTGAGCACTGCAGCAGTGGCTGGATGGAGTGTCCCTGTGGTTTGTCTCATTAATTACTGACAAGTCTTTGAGTGTGTGTGTCTTATGTCTTTGGAGCGTGAACATGGGGGACCTGTCTTGGAAATGACTCTTTGTCCAATGTGGCGTCTGGGGTTCACGGGGGAGTTGAACTTGGCAGTCTATCCATTAACAAGCTCCTTGCAGCCCTGGTCTTCCAGAGCTGAGTTGCTTTCACAGAACCAAGGAAATGTGAGTAAAATGACACTTTTAGTATAGAGTCTAACACTAAATGTGACTTCCAAGAGAGGAAAAAAGTTAAGATTTACATTCAGAAATTAGCACCACCAATTCCTGTGTTTTGCAGAAATTTTATTGAGAGTTGGGGACTAGAGTTGTTTGGGGGAAATGCATCAGAATCGACCACACATTATACTCTTTAATGGATGTTGGGGGTATAATAGTGAACAAGATAGACAGAGGTCTTGCCACTGTAGGACTTAAATAGTTTAGAACATATAGTGAGGAAAACATGTGGGAGACGCAGCAAACGGAAACTGTAGGTGGGAGTATCATAATTGGCCAAAGTGCTGAGAATACTGAGTCATGAATGGAACATTAACAGGAAGAACATAAGAGCCAGAGGAAGTGGGCCGTGCTGTACAGTGCTGACTTCCTGGCCTGATACAGCTGTTTCACTCTGGAACCCACTGTAGCTGTGATAACCTGCTGTTTCAGTTTGCTTCTCTGTTGTTCCTTTAAAACACTGACCAAGAGCAACTTGGGGAGGAAAGGTTTTATGTCATCTCACACTTCTAAGGCACAGTCCATCTCTGAGGAGATTCAGACAGGAAGCAAAACAGAGACCGTCGAGGAACGCTGCTTACCGGCTTGCTTCCTCTGGCGTGATCAGCCAACCTTTCTTACAGAGACCCACCTGCCCAGGGAGGGGATTGCCTACAGTGGGCTGGGCCTCATATATCAACTAGCCATGAAGAAAATGCCCCATAGGCTGATCCAATGGAGCAAATTCCTCAAGTGAGTTCTTCCCAGATGACTCTAGTTGGTGTCACTTTGACAAAAATCTAACCAGAACAACTAAGGTATTGTCACCTTCAGCTTGAGATCTTCAACACTTCTAACACAGTCAATGGTAGACCGTGACAATGACCTCACAGTCAGGAAATGCAAATTAAAGCATTTGTGATGAATCAAGAAGCCAAAGCAGCCATGGTCCGCAAGCCCCTGGTCACCCTAGTAAGCTTTGCACACATTTTCCCTCTGCTGACCACTCTCTTTCCACACAAGATTGGGCTTCTTAGCATCCTGTTCATGGTGTGGGAGGAGCTCATAGAGCCCAACCCTTCCCCGAGGATTAATGAGGTTGAAGAGAAAGGGAGGGTCATTGTCTTCAGTGGCATACTGGTGAGGTATCTACGCCCGCCCTGTAAACATGCTCCTGTAAAAAGCCCTAATGAAACACTGGGTCACTAAACCAACAACAAAAAAGAAAGCATGGAAGTCGAAGAGGGGCTCGTTGGGAACGGGAAGCAGAAGGACAAGAGAGGAAATATGACCAAAACATATTATGTACATGTTTGAAAATGTCATAGTGAAGCCCATTGCTTATAGTTAATATATGCTAATAAAAACACAACACAACAGGCGGAAGAGCGTGCTGCCACAAAGGGTCAAGAGAGTAGAGGAGTAACAGAAAAATGAGGGCTGGGAGAGAATCAAGATGGAGAGGCAGAAAGCCAACAGGGGTGTGGAAGCCTGTGTGCAAAGGCTTGAGGATGCAGCCTTGCACAGCAGCCCGGGGCTTAGGGACCGGAGACAGTGATGCTAAATGCTGCCAGAGGAAATGCAGAGCAGCCGGGACAGGGCCCGTGCCTAGTGGGCCAGAATAGGAGCACGGGTTTTGATCTCCAGAGCACAGGAACATGTGCAATGTTTTGGGGTAAGGTTTGGTAGCATTATCTGATCACTCTTAACCTTCCCTCATGTTTAAGGGGGGTCAGGTAGCATCTGAGCTACTGGAACGTCCCAAATTAAGGCTCTTCCCATAAAAGAAAAGTACTAACACCTGGGCTCTAGTTTTATTTTAGTGTCATGAGTGGGCATCCAGAAAGCAACCCAGAAGGATCCCACATTAGCACACGAGCTGGGGGAATCCCTCAATACCTCACATAGTCAACTCTCTGGCCTGGTGGGCTGGCTGGCAGGTGTGTCCAGCCTGCAGCCATGGGGGACTACATGTGTCCCAGGACAGTTGTGAAGATAGTGCAACACAAAATCAAGCTTAATATATTAGGTTATTTTGGTGGGGGAGTTGTTTCTATAACTCAATTGCATGGGTCTTAAGTGTGAACTTTGTAGATGACAGTGTCCTCTGGTGACAATGTCAAAAGTTTGGGCATGCCTACAAGGAGACTTCCTTCACCTTACCCACAGCAGCGGTCCACAAAGGACTCCACCAAAAGCAGCATGCTGTGCTGTGCATGTTTCTGGAAGGATTACCTGTTCTCCTCACCCTAGTGCTAAGGCCAGAGGTTTGACCTGCTTAGGTTTTTGTTTAATCCAGACTGGCAAACAGCTTCTAAGCAAAGGATGCCCCCAGCTGCCAATCAAGAGAGAACAGTGTGTTGAACACCATCATCAAAGTAGTAGTAAAGTAAGGAGACTGCACTAACCTCCAAGTAGCTGAGGTTAGACCCTGAGGAACAACATTTATACCAATAGCAAGTAAAGAGAAGGCTGGCTCTGCTGTCCTCCCCAGAAGTTTGTGTAATTGACTCATTAGATACCTTTTGATTCAGGTCAGGCCACTGTGGTGTGCCTGTCTGGAGAAAGAGAGAACACATCTGGACAACCACTGAATCTGTGTGGCCTCCACCCAAGTCCAGTCTCCTTCAGTGACAGCTGAGAAGACATTACCTGAATAACTGGGGTTGACAGAAGCCAGTGTACAACACCATCCATCCATCCAATGTGTTCCTAGTAGGAGCCAGGCCCTAGGGAGTGGGGCAGGGCATGGGGACAAAAAGCAGGCTCCTCCCTGTGGCTAGAAAGGTGGCCGGTCAGCAAAGGACTCTCTGAACATCAATTGAAGACTGAGTTCCAACCTCAGGACTCACCTTAAAACTGGGCACAGGGTCAGGCACCTGTAATCCCAGGGCCAGGGACACAGAGACAGGAGGATTCCTAGGACTTCCAAACCTGCTAGTCTGTCCAGTCAGCAAGCTCCAGATCCAGTAAGATCTTATCTCAATAATAAGGAGGAAGACACCCAATGTCAACCCCTGGCCTCCATGCACACATGCACACACACACACACACACACACACACACACACACACATGCACACACATGGCAGTATTCTTGACTTCAGAGAACTGGCATTATTGTAGTGGGGACACAGGCAAGAGATCTGTAATGGCAAGCTGGGAAGATTCAGGGTTCTCATAGGAGGTTCTGTGGGCATGAGGGTCTCATCTCTGGGCATCTAATCTACTCCTTCTAAGCAGGCCTGGCTGTCACAGCATCCATGTACACACACTACTTACCTTTAAAAGGTAAGGAGACGCTCTCATAGCTCTGGAGAGCACTATGCAAGCTGCTAAGGGAGAACATCAATCGATGGTCTAACCCCAGCTTCATGACCGAATAACCACATCAGTGACCGGCACAGCATTGCCACACTAGTGCAGTAGTGGCACTTTTATTTTGGGGCCAATTAACATCTACCTAATTTATCTTAGAGTCCACTGAATGGGAGGAAACTCATGTGTGGTACTGTAATCATAGCCAAATACACATGGCTAAAGAGGTCATAGATCTTAAAGAAATCCCCAAGGCTGTCACAGCCCTAGGCTAATGTAACTTCTTACTAAGTGTAAAATATGTATCCTTATATTTACAGTCAGGTATCCCAGTCACCACTCATCAAAGAAGCTTCTTTTGCACCAGTGGGAGACTTACTACGGGGTACCACAGCTGGTCACACACAGACATTGTCTGTGAATTGCCCATGACTAAGAAACACATTTATACTGCAACCTCTACACCTAAGGCTCACACAACATAGAACAAGGGGTAAAGAGGACACCAATGAATCTCTCACTCTCGTTAATGAAGCTCCTTCATGCAACAGAGGGCCAGGAACACAAAAGCTCACAAATGGCCAAGGCGTGGAGATGAGTCTTCAGAGTGTGGGTCCCTGGACAGGACGTCTGTATTAAGCTTCACTCACCCAGGGCTTAGGGACCATTGCAGAAGAGGAGACGTAAAGATTGTAAGAGCCAGGGAGGAGGTGCATGACCATGTGGAAACAGAATCCTGCAAGCTCCTGGGACCCTGTTCATACGAACCTACAGCAATGGTGTCAGCCTGTTCAAGACCCATGCAAACTCAAGCAGACAAAAATCTAGCATGGACCTAGGGAAATGGGCAGCAAATTCCAATCTTTGCTGAAGAAATATTGACAGCTGATAACTGTTGGGTGAGGAAGAGCTGATCTTAAAGCAAGGAACTCTGGATGCATAGGCTGACTAGACTTCAGTGGATGAACTTGCACTGAGGAATGTCTGGGGACACTAACTTGATACAATAGGCCTTAACACAAATGACAGAGTGTGTGAACGCTAGCAGGGGTTGGGGGACTACGGGACTGTCAGTGGGGAAGGGTATAGAGAGGTGATTAAGATTGGTTGAGATGTTCTGTATGAAATACATAAAAATTCAATAAAAAATAAACAAAATTTAATGATTTAAAAATCAGGGAGAAATCTTCGAGCATAGCCATAGTACCCCATTTCAGCTCTTCCAAAGAGTGACCTTGGAAACAGGGACCAAGGTTGGAAGGGGCGAGCTGAGAAGCACACCTGGGAACGAAGACCAGTCTGAACCGACCTCTGCAGGACTGAGAAGATGTGAGCCTGGCCTCTCTGTGCACACCCTCGGCTCATCTCATGCTAGCATGGAATTCCTCTTTGAAAAGGCCTTTACTGGAAATGTACCTCAAGGGAGTGACAGGAACGGCAGTTTCCAGTTAAAATTCCCAGAGCGCTGGCTGTCACAGAGCTGATAAAACATTGGAGAGCCCAGGAGTCCACACTCTGAAGAATTCTTTCTTGAAAATCAACACACAACGCACATCCCTGAAATTCACTGCCTTTGAACTGTGAGCTGCTGTTTAAGATCCTGAACTTCATTGAGTACTGAGGGATTGACAAAGATAGGATTAAAGGGAGTCATCCCCCATATGTCAGCGACTCATTTGAAGATGACGTTTTTTCCTCAGTGAAATGTTTAATAAAATCTTCATCATTCTTCTCCAAGTATTAAACAATGGTAGTCTTTATCCAAGGAGAAGGAAGAAGGGAGCTCAGCTAAGAAAGGAGATTCTCAGAAGATGAAACATGACTGGTCAAAAACAATCTAATTATCCCACCAACGTCCCTAAGTCAGCTATATCCTGCCATTAGCTGGGCAGAAAAAAACTTGGCAGGAGGCATTCTGGGAAATAGGTCAGAAGAGCACAGCAGTACAGAGCCTATTCTTTTTTTTAACTAGATGTAACTCTATTACTCACTAGAAAGTACAGGGATTTGTCTGCAACTCATGCAGACTTTGAATCCTAAGCAATGCTGTCACAGGGCCAGGCAGAATTGTCCTGCTCTCTCAAATCAGACACAAAGTAGAGGTCAAGACGGGAGAGGTGGCTGTTCATGAGCTTCTTGAATATCCAGCCGGGGTGTGCCATTAACCTCTTGGAGAAAGGTACTTGTGCTGTCCTGGGTCAGCAAAGACCTCAGTGAGGAGAACACAAGTGTGCCCATTTTACAGATAGGAGAACTGAATCTCAAAGAGTTCAACAGCCTGCCTCATTTTCCAAAACCACCGAAGCAGAAGCCCTGGGATCTAGAGCTGAGTCATCTCCTAGTCTGCTTGCCACATGAAAGTGGCCATGGCCTTATTCAGACTTCATGTGAAGACAAAGGCCTTCTCAGGACAAAGCAGTATTCCCATGCAACTTCTGGGAGGCAGAAGGCAGCCCTATTTTAAAACTGTTTAGTTCTGCAAATCTTCAAATTACGTCACAACAACAGAGATTTATTTCCTGTCATGAACTCTTTAATCCACTATTTTATTTGTGAAAGAACATGTATGAAAACATTACAGCTGAGGTTCTCCACGACCTCCCATTTCCTCGCATGCGTGTGCCCCACAGGGCTTCCTCCTCCTCCTCGAAAATGACACAGAGGTTTTGCTGTGAAGCCAGAGGTGACTTCTGGGCCTCTCTGCAATCACTGATGCCCAGAAGGAGCCATGAAAAGCTCTGTAAGACCCGAAGTCTGTGTTTTATTCATTGCTGGATCTCCAGCAGCTAGAATAGCATGTGGCATGTAATCGAGATCATAAATACTTCCTGGACCAAAGTATATGTGCATGCATGAGTGTATGGATGGATGGATGGGTAGGTGGACAGATAGATGGATGCATGGGCGAGTGGATGGATGGGTGGGTGGATGAACGGATGAGTGGATGGAGATAGAGTGGTGAGTGGGTGGATGGACGGATGAGTGGATGGAGAGAGAGTGGTGAGTGGATGGATGGATGGATAAGTGGAAAGATAATGGTTAGATGAGCAGATGGCATTTGCAGAGTCGGATGTTTCGTGTTTTATGTAATGACTGAATGTCTAGAAGACTCTGAAGCTTTCACCTTTCATACTAACTCCAGTGCTCTCACTACTGCCATTTCTCCTTTTTGGGAGCCCCATCTCTGTATCCAGTGGACTTATGAGAATAGACAAATATAACCAACAGGAAAACTTGAAATCAAAAACTAAGAACCAAGAAAACTCAGATACTGAGAGGCAACCTATTGCTATTCTGCACACACTCCTTGGAGAGCAAGGACAAGGAAGCCATTTGCTTCCAGATGTCGAGTCTTTCCTGCAGGAGAAGGAAGGTTCGAGACGCACAACTCTAGTAAGAATTACGAAGACCCCATCGACCGTGAGGCCTCTCCCCACTGTGCGAGAGAACGCTGGCCTCTCTCGTACTGCCATGGTCCTGAGAAGGCAGAGTGCTCATAATTAGTATCATCCTCTGGTGAGAACTCTGAGGTTCAGGGAGGCCAGGGCCCTCCTTGGTCAGAGTTGACGTCTAGACTTCAGCCCGAATCCCTGCTCCAGGCCCAGTCCTTTGCCCCTCACCAGGTGCCAGTGAGCTTTGGAGCCGCCAGCTTCTTGAACTTGGGAATGAAAGGGAAAGCCTCTCCCCTCCCTGTTCCTACATTCCCTGGCGGTAACCCTAACCTGACAAGAGTGGCCAGTGAAGTTAGTACAGGACGCGTGCGGACTTCTGCACTGGCCAGGGTTCAGAGTTCTCTGCTGTGACAACCTTACCCGGCAGGCTGGATGAGAAGCACCTTGTTAAACCCATGCCGAGTCAACAGCAGACATGTTCTTAACAAAACACTGAACTGCTCATCCAATGCTACTGAGGAACTCAGATCTCTTCAGTCCTGAACCCTGTGGTCCTTTCCTTGACCTCTCAGCCTTGAAGGACTTGGTTCTAGGACAAACAAGTGAAAAACCCACAGTGGAGGCATCCAGTAGCCGCTGGTGCTGGGCTCAGACAATCAAAGCGTACCTGGTCTCTATTCACATTTCTGGGAAATCAGATTTGCATTTTAATTGGGTTCCAGGAAGAAGGAATGGTGGTCAAAGCTCACCTGTTTAGCCCTTGAATGATCATGTGCTGCAGGTGACTTCTCTTCTGGTTCCGCTGACCACAGAAATGTCCTTTTGATGCCGTCTCTGCCATCCTTGCAAGAGCACAAGGGTGCGGTGCCCAGTAGCTCCTCCGCATTCCCTTCTGTCCTCTTGAAATGGGGTGAAAGAGAGCGTCCCCTAGTGGGTTCTTAGTCTCATTCGTAAAAGAATTGAAGAATGAACCCAAACAGAAGTGTTAGGACAATTTTATTGGAATCTAAAGAAAAGTCCTCAAGGCAGGCAAGTTGGGGATCTCAGCCGCTGCCTGGAGGAAGAGAATGGAGGGAGAAAAGCCGAAAAGTCATGCAGGTTTAGAGCCTGCACAGAGGTCAGACACGTGGCGGACTGGCAGCCACATGACTAGGAGAAGGAGCTTTAGAGAAAAAGTAGAGAACTACAAGATGCCAAGGCAACCCAAAGCCTTAGAGAAAGCATGTTTAGAAAAGGGACATGAAGAAGAGAAGGAAAGATTACGCTTTTCTGAAGAATTCAGAGAAGCGAGCAGACTTACAGAGAGCTGCATGTCTGTGGCCGGGTCCAGAAGAACTGCACTGGGAGGCAGGATTCCAGGCAGGAGGAGTTCACTGCCTCATTAACACACTCTGTATTCCGCCCACCTATTTAGTTTAACTTAAGGTGAACCCACCTTCCTAAGGGTGGTCCTGTGATTAGGTGATTGACCAGCGAAACTGGAAATGTGGGTCTTTCAACAGATAGACTAGAGAATTTACAGTCTATCCCAGCTAGATGGCTGTTTGCTCTCTAACACCCTGAGCCGGTGTCCTCAGGGTCATCCCTCCTCCATACCCGCAGGTGACAGAGTGAACTCAGGCAGACTCAGTTCCTGTCTCTCCCTGCCCTGGAGTACTCAGGTTGCCCTGTGGGGAGCTCATCAGGGGCCCAGCGGCTCGCCCACACTTGACCTCAGGTGTGCTTGATAAATCCCAAGACCCTCACACAAAAGACCTTTACGCAAGTGCTTCAAGATGTGTTTAGCATTGGAGAGGACCTCTGGATTCACCTTGTTCTCTCTGGCTCTGGGGAGCCCCAAAGCACTCAGTTGGCTATCCCTTTCTTCACCTATGACCTGTGCTCCCTGAACAGTCACTTGTAGGAGTTCCTGCCTGAGGATGCCCAATGGGGAACTCCCGGAGGCCCTTAGGGCCTTGAGGATGAAAGAAACAAGTGCATTCTTCTGGACGGAGATCCCTTTTTTTTCAGTCCCAGCTCTGGAAGCCTGCTGTCTAAGGGACTTCGCCTCCCTGAGACCCGGTCTTCTCACTGAAAAGCACGGTGATGAAATCTGACTCACAGGGTGTCGGTGAGAGGTGGCTCACTAAACAGATGGAGAACAACATGTGAAGGGAACAGCTTGATCAAGCATGGTGACCCCTGTCCGCCGCACGGCGATCCATCAGGCTGCCGAAGGCAAGGTCGGTGACCCATCAGCACAATGGTCAGTCCACTTGCATGCAGGATCTGTGAGAAGGGAAAAAAAGGGTTTATTCAGGGGCATAAAGGTGGAAGACCTAAAGCTTTTTCTGATAACGGGTTTGAAAGCTGGTTAAGTCCTCCCCAGCTGTGAGCGCTTGGGCTTTCTCACTGTGAGAAGACCTCACCGCCACCTGAAAGGAGAATTTGGGGTGATTGTGAGGCTGGTGTCCAATGGGGGTCGGGAAGACATCGACCAGGCTCTGTGCCATGACTGGCTGAGGTTATGTTCTTACAGCCCACTGCCAAATGAAGGATAAAGGGACACAGGGCCCGGGCTCATGAGCATAGCTTCTAAACTCCACGCCTAGCCTTGCCTGTGCAGCAGAAGGAGAGGAGGATTTGGGGAGCACTCTCCTGGGAGATGAGCCTTAGGAGAAACAAGTGGGGAAAGCTGCCAGGAACTGAAAGCAAGTCTCATGATGCTCATGACGTGGCAGGTAGCTGCCGTCTGAGCATCATGTTCTCGTGGCTCGTTCTGGTTGGCTGGCTATGCTCCCGAGCCCTCTTACTGGACCTTCAGAATGGAGCAGGGTCTTTTTTGCCTCTTTTAAACCATATATGGAGTAAATTGAGGGAGAGTATCTCGCCACTCCAGATGGTGCTGCTCTTCAGTTTACTTGTTCTTGTGGTTTTACGGATTAAAGATTGCTACATTGGGGCTGCAGTCATGATGTAGCCTGCCCCAGATGAACAAGGCGTCATAGACACCTTTCCCGTAAGACCACTGGCATCTCGGGGTGCTATGAGGTTAGCCCAAGACTTTCGGGGTTTTAATTGAAGTTCATTTGTCATCCTTGGATTAGGAGGTGGTGCCCACTTTAGAGATGTGAAAGCTGGGGTTGAGTGTAGCCTTGATAGATGGAGTGCCCAGGCGTCCTCTTCCTGGTCTGCTTATTCCCTGTCTTCTCCATGCCACACATCTGGGTGCCACACACCTGGGTCAGGAGATCTGTCAGCCTGTGACTTTTATGTTGATCTGCAAATAAACAGCCAGTGAGAGGCTATGAGTGGCCTGTTCTCCTGGCCTTTACTGTTTCAGTATTTGTCCACTGCAGACAGTGTGAGTTGGGTTGGTTTTTTTCCCAATCAATTTAAAGAGAGACATGTGTGTGGCTTTCCATCCCGTTTCCTGTAAGCTGGCTTTCCCCATCATCCAGTCATGTCATATCTGAGCTGTGCTCACGGGCAGCCAGGGTCGGTTCCTCCCTTTCTGCATGCTGACAGCAGCTCTGAGCTGGAGTTGGGAGCTAAGAGACAGGAGCACATTTACTGGGGAAGCAGCAGAGCCAGGGAAACAGTAAGACCTGAAGCTCCGGAGTCCAGCCTTGTCCCAGTGGTTCAGCCTCCAGGCCTCATTTCCAACAGGAAGAGTGTTGTTCCCAGACAGCTTTCGCAAGGCAGATAACTCCTGACTTCTGTCAGCGTTGATAAACTGACTTAGGATGATTCACCCCAAGAATATAGCTGTGAAACGCACAATAGACTCATAGACGTTTCTGACTGCAGATTTGTCAAAGCCAAAGTTGCCCCTAATAATGTTTAACTTGGCACTTTAAAGACAGCTGGGATTGTAAGCCATGACCATATAGATGGTGGAAAGCTCAGAGTGGCTTCCTTTTTAAAAGTAGTGGGGTTTTATTTTCCTACAAATCACCCATCTTTCTACTTGGCTCTCCTTTTTATTGCTAATTTTGCATTCACCATGGTGAGTGTCCCTGATAGTTAAATATTAGAGGAAAAGGCAAATGTGTCTAACAAAAGAGGTCATTTCCAAGCAGGAAATAGTTGCCCCACTGAAGTATGTGAGATAAATTCTCTGCCCCTGAGCTGAAAGTAGTCCTCTTTTCTGAGGCTCAGGTACAGGTACAATTAATTTCAAGTGTTCTTGTGCCGAGGGACAGGAACATGTGAAACGGCTTCTTTTCCAAGTAATTCTCCACTTTTATGGCTTTGCCCAAGTCTGTCATTGCTATATGTCAGCTCAATTAGCTGCTGTCCTGGAATTCTGGAGACAATTTAGACCTAAGTCTAGGCATCAAGTGTTTGCTGAACACTCAGGGTGGCTCGGCTCTTCACCACAGGTCATCCAGTACTGACTTAGTTAACAAAGAACTAAGTTTTTAGTCATTGAACTTGGAATCAAAGACTTAATCAACCTAATGTCTGTCAGCCTCTAATTATGAATTCACCCCATTTTGAAAGGGCAGTAATCTCACAGGATTGTTTTGAAATTGTAATTTTTTAAGGGTGGAAAAGAACATTATTACTGTGAAAGATCACCATCCTATCATCTAGCTGTAAGCAGGCACTGAATGGTTTTCATACCAAAATCATATATAGTTTTACCTGATTAATACTCTTGGGAATTGATAATCTTGTGGTGGGGACACTGTGACAAGCTAATAACATAACAAGATTTGACCCGTGCTCCCCCACTTGTATGTTGATCCCCAGGAATCTTAAGGGTTTTAGGGAATAAGTGGAAAGACCAGGGGAAGGTGGCCGGTGGGGGGCACAGTCGGGTGGGAAGGGACTCGGCAAAGACCAAGCCCAGGGACAACAGGTAGTTCTTGGGTCATATCTGAGTCATCTTGGGACACTCCTTAGAGTTTAGAATGTAATGGATACTTAAAAGCTATTCAATGGACACTTGGACAAGGAGTGATCAGGAGAGCCAGGAGGCCACCACATCACTTACTCCTGTGAGCCTAGGAAGTTCAAGAGCAGCTGACAAGGAGGCAGGCTGGTGTACCTCGACCAGCCTCCCGGGTGTTGCTGAACTGGGGTGACAGCATTCAGCAATGGTCACACCGGCAGGCCCAAGACTTGTTCAGGTTGACTGGCACACTGTTGGTCCTAGTCAAGGACCTATGGCTCCTTGAGTCGTTGGTCAGTCCTTGGCTGCTATGTGTTCTGGTCACTAGGCATCCAGTGGGACATCAAAAGGATTCTGGCATGTGTAGGTAGATCAGAATAGTCCAGTAATGAGAGCAAGTTAATATCTAGTTCTGCTAAATTTTCCTTCTCTTTTGAAACTTGAAATAACTTCACATTATTAAGAGTTGTGCAGAGAGGAAGGGATCATCAACAGCTTCAACTTTCAACATGCCTTCAATCCTGAGCTCCAGTTCATTAAGCGCCCGGGGGGCTTGGGGTAAATGTAGTGTGCTGAAAGTTGGGAACTCAGTTTGGAGTTCTTAGGAAAATGTCTCAGTGGGGACCTCCCTCCTGCAGAGCAAAGCTTCCTGGGGAAGAACATGATGATGTCCTCTCACATCAGGAGGACTTTGTCTCTAGCTATGAATGATGGGGCCTGTGCTTGCCACAAACTAGAGGCATCTGGGGAGTGATAAATCAATTGACAAATTTCCTCTTTCATACTGGACCATAGACATGTCTGTGTGTTTTTTTTCTTGATTGCACATTGATGTGGGCAGTGCTGTCCCCGAGCAGGTGGGTCTGGGTTGTATAAGGAAGGTAGGTGAGCAAACCAACAGGAAGTGTTCCTCTGTGGTCTCTGCTTTACTTCCGGCCTCCAGGTTCCAACCCTGACTTCTCGCAGTGATGGATTATGACCTGGGAGTTGTAAGATGAAATAAACTCTTTACTATCCAAGGTGCTTTTTGTTATTATAGTAACAGAGAACAAATTAGATATCGTCCAAGGAGATGTTGTGGGCTGGGCTGTGGCTCAAGGGTAGAGTACCTGCCTGGAATGAAAGACACCTAATTCTTACCTCCGTAAAAAAGGAAAAGAGAGCTTTGGTTCTTGGATGATCACAGACTTTCCTGAAGGAGAGGAAATGATGGAAATGTCGAATGGTCCTGTTTGAGAAGGGCAAGACCATTGGAGGAAGAGCTGTAGATACTGGAGAAGCCCAAAAAGTCCCAGGTTGTTGGCACAGAAGCTAGAAACCACAGTCAGAAGTCCCCGAGAGTTTGCATCATGCCAGCCTCTGAAGACTGGCATGCCTAGGCTGTGGGGTAAAGACCAACTCTGATGTATGTAAGTGACCACCAGAGTCAGCCACTTCACTGAGACCTCACCTGGCATCCCAGGAGGGCATTGCTGTTTCAAGGTTTAACCAGAGGCACCTTGAGGGATTGGTGCCCGTGTGTCAATCCTCAGCGGGGCTGGAGCCTGTACATTAGATTAGCAGCACACGTCTATGATTATAAATGAGGCAGGATTTGAAAAGAATTTGGGGGGTTGTTCTCCAGCAGAGTAAGACAAGGCCACAGAAGATGGAACTGACTGTTGCACAGATCACTGCACCCCACTCAACAGCACCTAGCACAGCCGCGACGGATATGTTTGCAGATGGAGACCGTTCTAGTCTCAAACCTCTGAAGTTTAATTTTTGAATTTGAATTGATTTCTTTTGTGGTTTCTGTCTCTTCTCTTTTGTGTGTGTGTATATGTTCGTGCACGCATGCTTGTATGAGGGCAGAATGCATTTGCCAAGATGTGCAGGTCAAAGGATATCCTTGGCTCTTGCTCCTCACTTTGTACTTGTTTGAGACAGGATCTCTTGCAGAGCCTCTGAGCGCACCAGGCTAGCTGCCCCACCCACTCTCAAGTCTCTGCCTCGTCTCATTGTGGGAGCACTGGGATTACAGACATGCACTACCATTTTGTGTGAGTTCTATGGCTCCATCTCAGGCCCTCACACCTGAATTGTGAGACCATTCCTCACTGACCCACAACCCCAGCTGTCTGTTCCCTCTCCAATGCCAACTCCTTCCCTTTAAAGAGTGTGTCTGTATGTATTTGTGATATATATGTATATGTGTCTGTATGTGTCTGTGTAGTGGAAAGAGGACATGGTGAACCCTTCCTTTAGCTTTCTGAACAGAGCTGATTCCCCTGTCCCATCACCTGGGTCTGTTGGACTCCCTGTGAGACATGCTAACTCAAGCTACTCTTCTCTCAATCATTGTCATTCTTGTTAGAAACCTCACAAGAACTTCAACTTCCCCTAGGGTCTGTCCTAATTAGCTTGAACACTTTTAAAAATCTATTCCCTTCTGGAATTAACTGGTCATAGGGTGTCACCTCAAAACCTAGCAGCACAGGACCAAGAATGAAATTCATCAGGGAGGAGCATTGTTAAACATAGGTCTGAGCTCAACCGAGACCAAGCCTGTTTCTTCGCGGAAAAGAATTGCTCTCAGATCCTGTGTAGTGTACCGTCTTTCCCACACAGAGTCCTTCAAAATTGAAAATGTTACACTCCATAATTTGTTGGAACTTCGCCACATCATTTTGATATGGGGAATAATCAATCTATCTGCCAAAGAAACTTATAAAGATTTCAAAGAGAACTTCGTTACAGCCCTGTGCATCCATCTCAGTTTATCCTCTTTGCATCCAGCAGAGCGCAACTTGCCTTGGTTCATTTATTGGTGACTGAAAATTATGCTCCAAGGTTAATGACCTGAGCTCACAGAAGGTACTGGGGAGGGGAGTGGTGTCATCAGTTTGGCTGTGGAAACCATCAGGACCCAGAGATACTGCCAACCTCGGTTGTGATGAGACAGCTTCTCTTCCGTCTTTAGGGAGATGTAGCGGCTTGTGTTGACCCAGCTAGTTGATTGAGATCCAATTGTAATGTCATCCTGTAATTGTCTCCATGGGGAGGTATGCCTAGGCTTTCTGGATAGCTGGCATGCTTCCTCCATAGGTCATAAAACCTTCTGGGTTTCTGGCAGGCCTGTGTCCTCATCTTCACTGTGTCAGAAGATAAGAACATGCATTTAAAGAGAATGGCAAACTTCGTTGTGGGTAACTCTACTATTCTGTTTTCTGTTGCTATCACAAAATGTTTGGTGCTGTGTGTAAAGAAAAGAATTTTCAGTCTGTAAGGGGATTTGAAGATCGTGATGCTGTTATGTGCTTCTGCCCTACTGAGGGTCTCATGGCAGATGGCATCATAGAGATCGGAGGCATGCCAGAGGGAGAGTCATGTGGAGAGACAGAAAGCAAGGAAGACTCAAGAGCCAGCTTCTTCTTTTGCAATCTCATTCTTGTGGGAGCTAGTCAGAGTCCCTGGAGAGCTACATTAATCCCTTCAGGGGTGGCAGCCCACTAGGCTCCACCTGTTAAAGGCTCCATTGCTGTTCACAGCAGCACACTGGAGACCACTTTCCAGCACATAAACTCCTGGGGGACCCACTAAACCAAACCCGTAACACTAACTGCTGTAGGAATATGCCCCATTCTCTGTGGCTCACAAGGTTAGAAGCATGTTTCCATTCCACTGGTCACTCTGACACTCAAGGCTGCCACTGGCTTTTCTCCCTCCAGTGAGTCAGGATCAGGTGTCAGGTCTGGGTCCTCCACCGCCTGGTCTCAAGTAAGAGAAAGGGAGAAAAGGACTTGAGGAAGGGACTGTCATGTCTGCAACACAGACTCAAACATCATTTCTTTCCATGTTCGACTGCCAAAACTTAGTTGTACTCAGGTTCTGGGGGGCTAGGGAGGCAGGGCATTCCGTATAGAACCCGGACAGGGGTCAGTAGCCTGTTGGAGAGTTGACTGACTGCCACACTCTTGGTAGCCCTAGAATTTAAAGCAAGAGCAGGATCTGGATTCTTGGACCACTCCCAGTCACTACACCAAGGAAAGCCTGTGACTTAACCTTCATAGACCAGTCTCCACCAGTCTCAACCTAGAGGGGACCAACAATGTGTCCCTGTACCCATGGAATTGATAAGCACTATCAAGTGCTTTTTCTTTACATTTACCAGTAAGGACATTGATATGTATCATTGTCAGCAACGGGTCTTGAGCGTCCAGTTCCAACCTTGACATCTCACCAGAGCCTTTAACACCTGTGAGGAGCTCTGTCTAAAGCTGTTGTGAAACTGTCAAAAGACCATTTCTTTTTCAATAAAGCTCCTTCTTCCTCGCTGTTTGGGAATGAATGTCTGGACCATGTGAAGGGACCTCCTTGGCTACTGTGCTTGAGTCCCTGTTCGTCGAGAATCACAAGCAGCAGCTGGGTGGTGCTGCCGGCAGACAGCCTGGGTTGCGGCACAGGAAGGCAGGGAAGGCCGCAGCACCCAAGGCTCACTGGGCCTTTCCTCCTCAGGTTCCCATTTCCCATGGTGTTCAGCAGCTGCAGCAGGAAGGACCTGGAGGCCAGCCTGGAGAAGGGAATGGGGGTGTGCCTCTTCAACCTGCCAGAGGTCAAGCAGGCCTTCGGGGGCCGGAAGTGTGGGAATGGCTACGTGGAAGAGGGAGAGGAGTGTGACTGCGGGGAGCCAGAGGTAAGGGAGCGTCTCCTCGGTGCCCACCTCGCGTGCTAGGTAGGTGGATTAGAGCACTTGGGCAGCAAGATGAACACACCAAAAATGGATGGTAGGGGATGGAGAGATGACTCCGCTGGTGAAGTGCTTGCCACGTAACCATGAGAACCTGTATTTGATCCCCAGAACCCATGTAAAAAAGCCTGGTGTGGTGGTATGTGCCTGTAATCCCAGAGGCAGAGATAAGGCCGATCCCTGGGGCATACCAACCAGGCAACCTCACATGACTGGCAAGCCCTAGGCCTGGATGTAAGAGGACAGCACCTGAGGAATGATACCCGAGGTTGACCTGTAGCCTCCACACATGCATACACATACATACATACACAAGTATGCATCCTCACATGCACATGGGCACGCATGCACGCACAGCTGTACCCACATGCACACACAGGCATGCACACAGAGTTGGTGGGGGGAGGCTGGTATAGTAGAGATAATAGGCGACATCCCCTTTCTGGAAAAGTCCTGTTTGGCCACCTTGAACCAGCCCCCCACCCTGGAGTGACTTTCTTGAATGAGAACCAGTACACAGAGTGAATCACATCACTTGGCTTGAGCAGATCCAGAGTCTTCTCTAATGAGAAGTAAGTCTTCTTGGTAGGGTGAAGAGGAGGATAGAAAACCACTTAGCTAGTTTCACTGGGAAGAAAGCCTTGGGGTTCTAGCTTCAAAGAGCTCCTAAGCATTGTGTCTTTGCACAGTGTGCTGCTAGTGGGAAGTGTGGGTAAGCAGTGCTCAGAAAGAGCCTCCTCTCCTGCTGAAATCATGCCCCAGCCTCTTTGCACGCACAGCCCAGGCTCCAGAGGCTTTGGCTGCTCAGCTTGCCAGCTTTCAGAAACAATAAGAGAAAAGCCGCAGACGTTTTCATCTAGAACCAGACTTACCAGCTCATGCCCTGCTTTCCAACCAATCTCGGGGATTGTTCTTGTTTCTATAGACCAAGTTAAAGCTGGTGAACACAAATATGTAACAGCTACTTTGGGGTTGATTTGTTTGTTTTTTCTAGTTAAGGTCTCCCTATCACCCCAGCTGGCCTGAACCTCACTATGTAGACCAGGCTGGCCTCAATCTCATAGAGATTTACCTGCCTCTGCCTCCTGAGGGCTGGGATTAAAGGTGTGAGCAACCAGGCCTGGCTAACAACCACTTTCTAATCTCCAAATCGTCCTGAGAAGAGAAGAGGAGGTGAACGACACTGCGGCCAGCTCCTAGCATAGCAAGTGTCCCCTCAACACTTGGAGAAGGTTGTGTTTAGAGTAAATCAAAAGGAGAAATTTGCATAGCAGGCAGGCTGCACGTGGGAGAGCATATGTGAGCCAGAATGGTCAACAGGTCAAGGTAGGCTTAAAGGGGGATTGGGAGGACAGCATCTCAGGAGTCTCCACCGAAGAAGGGCACCAGGATACAAGCAAAACTGTGCCGAAAAGCCACAGCATCCCGTAGAGTCCTGTGCCCATCACATAAACAAGAGCTTAAGGGACTTCTCATTGTAGCCCATCTCCAAGCCTCTGAGGACTTTGCACCCCAGCAGGAGCAACCTTGGTCTGGCAGGTTCTGGGGGAGAGGTGGAGGTGATTTTTAACAGACGGTTTTCATGCCCTTGACAAACTCAGAACCTATTAGTGCTAATGGCCTTTTACACAGCGGTGGTTAATTTCGCTCACAGTGAGCAGGGAGCGGTTGCTGGCTAGGAGCAAGTCCTAATTACAGTGTTACAGAGGGGAATGCAAAGCCATCACAAGATGGTGTGTGCAAAGGAGAAAGGGATTCCTTGGAGGCCTTCCTAATTGCTTAAGGAAACACCACAATTGGCTTAAATTACCCGCATTTCTCTGGAGAGGCCATGTTGACCTAAAATGGTTTGCCTTTGATTTGAATGCCTTATCATTATTTATTAATGCAAATAAATCTGCCCACTCTTCGTGGAGTCCTGAACTCTGAGATTTGGAAAGACTGCACTGACAGCCATTTGCACCATCTGCTGCCTGCTGTCACCACTGCCAGCGCTGCCACAGCCTTCACCTCCACCACCTCCGCCGTCCCCACACACCCACTCGCAACCCCACATTAATTCCCGTGGCCACTGCCGTCCACCGCTACCATCACCTCCACCACAGCTGTGGTACCAACCCCTCCCTGCCGTCCACACACCAGCATCCCTGTCGTCATCACCACATCCTGACTACCATCACCAAGACTCTCACCAGATTCCCACCAGCACCCTCACCACAGACACCAGCACCGTCATATCCGCAAATGCCCGAGTCCCTAACATTTTCCTGTTCCTCCTGTTTGCCGTGACTTACCACTGGAAGAAACCGTGCCGCTTGGGCGGAGTGCTGTGTTTTCCTCCAAGGTGCCACACGGCACTGTGGGGCAGCACTGACTGTGACAAGCTCCTCCCTCGGTAAAGCTAAATTCTGCTTGCCTGCAATTCCCGACTTTCTCTTTCTGTGGTTCTGATCTTTATAATTCAAAAAGTGGTTTCTTGCTATTTTAAGAAAACAATCTTCCCCTTATCTAAAGCTCTTCCTCCCAAGAAATCCGTTAAAGTGACAATGAATCATTTGCCTTATTTGTTAGTGAGATTTATTTATTTATTTATTTATTTATTTATTTCAGTCTTTTTGAGACAGGCTCTCCCTGTAGCCTCAGCTGGCCTGGGATTCACTATGTAGATCAGGCTGGCCTTGCTCTCACAGAGATCTACCTGCCTCTGCCTCCCCAGTGCCACCGTGTTTGGCTGTTAGTGTGGTTTTTATTTACTTTTGATATTTCATGTTTTAAGGTTCAAGCTTCATTTATGCCTAGCCACCTGTTCTAGTGTCCCTTCTGTTGCTGTGATAAGACACTCTGACAAAAAGCAGTTTAGGGAAGAAAAGGGTTTATTTGGTTTATACTCCCAGGTTACCTTCCATCATTGACAGAAGTCAGAGTAGGAACTCAAGCAAGAACTAGAAGCAGAAACTAGGGAAGAATGCTGTGCACTGGCTCACCACGCCCAGGCTCATGCTCAGCTGGCTTTCTGATACAGCCCAGTACCACCGTCCCAGAGATGGTGCTGCCCAAAGTGGGTCGGAGCCTTCTTATATCAGTTATCAAGTCAATCCCACAGACAGTCGAGGTAATCCCTCGACTGAGACCCCTTTCTCCTGTGACTTTAGGCTGTTTCACGTTGGCAGTTAAAGCGAGCTCGGATGCCATATTTTTCTCTTTCCAGTTTCTGAATTGCTCTAACCAAGACTTCCAGTCAGACCTGTCACGTAGCCTCTTTCTCCTCTCCCTGTGTGTTCAGTCCCTAGACATTCCTCCTGCCATCCATCACACCAGCCACACATCCACTGGCCCAGGGAGGAACTCCGTTTGTCACCACATTAGGGGACCAGTGAATGACAGGTCGGAGCAATGTCCGCTGGCATACAGCCGGAACAAGCTTCTACTCCCTCACTCCCAGAAGGAATCACCATCATTTCTAGAAAGTAGCTTTATTTCAGCTCATGGTGACTGAAACTCTCCATGTGCTTCCCACAGAGCAAGAATGACCATTTGGCCCTTACACAAGCTTCTGTAATGGCTTCATTATTCTTTCTTCTTTGGAAACGTGGCATTCATTGGCTTGGGTTCTTCTCTACTGACTGCATTAACAGACAAGGAAGGTGCCTCCTCTGAGAAATAGGGTACTGCAGAAGAAATAGATTCAGGGCAGTTAAATTGTTGCCTTCTGGTAAAAGGCTTTTGATTTACCTCCACTCAAGGATATCCTGATAACCCGCTCACTGTCCCAGTTAACAGGGCTGGGAAAGCAGCCTCATCTCCTCCTTTAAAGTCAGGAGGATAACAATGAAGTGGGAAAGATAAGAGCAGGCACCTCACTTTTGTGATCTTCCTCCCAGGATCCACCGACCCACCCCCTGAAGTCATTCTCCTTGCCTACATTTCCACTGGAGACGCTGTTGCATTGTTTGGTCATTTGAGGGGTGGAAGTGTTTCAGGACCCAGATATCAGACGGTTGCTTTGACATAGATTTCAAGGAAATCTCTAAGTTGGCCCATGTATCGTTGTGAAAATCACTGAAACCACAGCAAACTGAACTGCACCACTGTGTATTTGATGGCGTACATCCAAGATGCAATTAATGGGGCTCCTTAGAGGAAAAGAAAGTTTGAGACTTGTATAGAACTGTAAGTCTGTGCGCTGGAAGCCCTGCCTGTCAGGAGCCCTCTGCAATGACTTCTGCTTGGCAGTTCTATCTTTTTGTATACATTATACCTCCCGGATGTTTATAAAGTCCTCAAACAAATTTAAAATTTAATAACTTGAGGAGTATGCTTGGTAGGGGTATGTAAACGCTGTGTGAGAGTTCAGTTCTCAGAGTTTCACGCAGGATCCTGGGCAGACATCTAGAGCCCCCATGAATCTTCTGATTACTGGCAAATTTATTAATTGCATCTATCATACAAACGATAAATTCCCTCAAAACAGATGGTTTTCAAGAGTAATCTCTTACACTACTAAATGTGAATAGATTCAGCATCATGCTGGTTAGTAAGACGTAAGTTCTCTGAAGCATACCATACATGGAGTAAAAGAATGTAGATGATTTAGGTAACATTAAGTACTGTGCAACTGTTCCATGTTGGGGTAATGAAAATTTCTTTTAAAATATACTAACTCTTAAGCTATTAGGATGCTCTAAGGCTTAAGGGCTTTGTACATTTGATACATACATTTGTCCAGCCTTCTGTTAAAACAGGTGAAAAGTATGTCTACTTTGTCTTGCTCTGTCTATTGAGGGCGTTGATTTGGTTTCAGAAAGAATGATACCCATCACATTTGATCCGTTAAGATCCTTTGAAAATGGGCAAGCTCAGGATGTCAGCATAAGCCTACAGCCCCAGCACTTGGGAAGCAGAGGCAGGAAGATCATCCAGCACAAATTTGAGGCCAGTCTGGTCTATATAGTAGGTTCCAGGTCAGCTACAGAGTAAAACCTTGTCTCAAATATCCAATAAAGAAAGCTGGGGATGTAGCTCAGTTGGTAGAGTGCTTGCCTTGCACACATGAGCCCCTGGGTTTGATTCTCCAGCATTATAAAAAAAAAAGAGAGAGGAGGGAAGGAGGGGAAGAGGGGAAGAGAGAGAGAAAAGGGAATGAGTGCACTCAGCCCCAGCAGCTTTCAGTGTCAGCCTGATGTTTAGTCCTCATGTTAGAATGCCAGCCAAGAGCTTGCCTGTGTGAGCAAGGTTCTCTTCCTCACGCCCAGTTCGAATGCAAGGAACTGGTGTCCAAACACAGTGGGTTCGACTTTATTTTCTTTCAGTGCACATGGGCACTTGAAATCAAAAGTCAACCACTTTCCTTTTTTAAATAAATATTTCAGACAAGTGCTCCACCCCTGAGCTGCACCCTTGTCCCTGTCGAATGGGTTCATTCTTGAAGAGTAATGATTGTTTACATGCATACATTTTTAAATGAGTCATCTTCAAGGCCTTCAGTGATCCTGACTCAGCTCACTGCAACACACCATACATGGTGAGCCCTCTGGGAGCCCCAACATGCAGCTGACCTGAAAGGCTTCCAGCCCTCCTCCAGCTTTACCTCTCATGAAGTGTCCTCAAGTTCTCCTGCCTCTTCCCAGGTCTCCAGACCCAGTGATTCACAAACACTTAGCAGACTCTCTTTGCTCCTATGCCAAGGAAAACAGTGCCGGGCCAGGTTTTCAGCTCAGCAGCCTTCTCTCATGTTCTTCACCATCACGTAAGGTGTGATGTGTGCATCCGTAAGCCCTCCCTTCACGTGTCCCCTCAGACAGATCCCATTGCCCTTCCCAGGAATGTACCAACCGCTGCTGTAACGCCACCTCCTGTACCCTGAAGCCAGATGCCATTTGTGCACATGGACTGTGCTGTGAAGACTGTCAGGTGAGTTCAGTTTGGCCTGAGGTCACTGAGTGGCTCTGATGGCTTGGACCTGATGCAGAACCGTGCGGTGGATGGTTTCCCACCCTCGTCCTGCAGAACCCTGCACTCCTTTCCCGAGGTGGTTTCCTTCGGCTCTTACTTCTAATCTTCCAATCCTCTGGTGAGATGCGCGTTTTCATTGCCAATCCTCCATGATAAATTATTCATGTTCTGAAAACCAACAGGACCAAGAATCTGAGCTCAACCTTAATGTGCCATTTATTCAGTCAGCTGCCCCTGTGCACACCAAGTCCTATCTCTACAGAGGATGAGGGAGATCCAGACCGATCCCCATCCCATCACTCAGCTGCACCCAGATTCACCGCCTGATGTCAGAGTCTGGTGAAGAAATCACTGGTGGATCCTAGGGTTTTGTGCAAACATCTTTTCTCTTTTTTTTCTTTTGGAATTTTAGAGATGGGGTCTCTCTGTAGCCCCAACTGGCCTGGAACTTGCTATGTAGACCAGGCTGGCCTCATAGAGATCCGCCTACCACTGCCTCCCAAGTGCTGGCATTAAAGGCCATGCTCTGTCACACCTGATTTCTTGTACAAACACCCTGATCTTAATGTCTTTCCGAAAGAAGATGTAATACATACATACTTACATACATACAAACACACACACATACTCCCACACATACACAAACACACAAGGCTCACAAATATAACACACACATACACAAAATATATACCCTCACATACACATACATGGTCCACACATACATACACCCTTACACATACACGCCCATACACACACTCACACACATACACCTACACAAACATGCACACACATACACACAGATATACACATGTACATGCACACACTCATACGAACACACATATGCACACATGTACACAGACACTACATGTACACACACATACACTACACACACTGGCGGGGGTGGCAGTTTCGTGTCTTACCATTTCTACTGCGTTTGCTTTGGAAGTTCCGCTGTCCGTTCTGCTTATTCAGACACACATCTGACAGCACAGAGGCCTTGAGCTTCAGAGCAGAGCCTCCAAGGATAGACTTTTATGCCTTGTTACTTAAGCGATTGATCTTGGCACGAGGCTCACAGGAAACTCTCTGTTAACCATCCCACCCAGGCACATCATTTAGAAGGGCATTAGGAGGATTTTTTTGGCCCTTCCTGATGATCATTAAGTTCTGGAGAATGCTGGAAGAAGCTGGTGGTCGCTGGCAGCCCAGCCACCTGGCCACGGGTGGAGGAAAGCACCCGGAGGGCTGAGGAAGGTGAAGGAGGTGAGCCCACACTAGGTGGGGCTCACGGTGGTCGCAAGGAGTGGGAAATGTGTAGTGTGCCCGCATGTCATCCACTCTGATGCCTTTTAAGCAACTCCTTTTGAATTCCAGACCTTCCAGAAATGGGCAGGTGTCTTATTTTGTTGGTTTGGGGAGTATTCGGGCAACTGTGTAGCTCAGACAAGCCAAGCTGAGCCTTCATTTCTTCAGCCCCAAAAGATGAGCTGCTGACCACAGGACCTCAGCCTTTACAGGAAACCACCTCACTGCTGCCTCTGCTGCCTGCTCCCCACCTCCCCTCCCCTTCCTCTTGTCCCTCCTCCCCTCCTCCTCCTCCTCCTCCTCCTCTCTCTCGCTGCTTTCTCTCCTCCTCTTTCAGCCCTCTTCATAAAGTGATGAGGAGGTTCCTAGTTCTGTAATTTGACAACAGCCTAACGTTGCTATTGAGAGGGTACTCTTGTAGTGATTTTTGTTAACATGTCCACAAATGCTAACCATAAGGACAGGTGTTACTTTAAAACACGTGATGGTATCAGCAGCCTGCGAAGAATCCACCTGCCCTGGATGACGAGAGCCAGCCTCTGGCCTGTTGTCCTTGGAGAACCTTCGTATTACAAGCAGTTCCACATAAGCTGTTCCTGGTTGCCCACCCCACTGTTGGCACAGTGGCAGACCCCAGGAAACTATTTCATGAGAACTCTCGGCTGTCAAAGGGTCATCGCCCTGAAACTCCTACTAGTTTCCGTGGCTCGCTGCACTCTGCCCCAGGCCAGCTACCAAGGGCTGCTTCCTCCCATTCTGTACACGTGTTATAACCCACCCTTGTCATTTCAGCTGAAGCCTGCAGGAACTGCGTGCAGGGGCTCCAGCAATTCCTGTGACCTCCCAGAGTTCTGCACGGGTGCTGCCCCTCACTGCCCAGCCAACGTGTACCTACATGACGGGCACCCATGTCAGGGAGTTGATGGTTACTGCTACAACGGCATCTGCCAGACCCACGAGCAGCAGTGCATCACACTCTGGGGACCAGGTACGTGCCTGTCCCCAGCTCTATGCTGGACGTCGGGGAAACATGTTCCGTGTCCATGAGTCTTGATCCTAGATGTTTCCTCCATGAGAGTCCCTTCTTTTTTACAGAGAAGCTCAAACTCTAAGGCAGGAAATCAGCTTCCCAGAATGCATAGCTGGGGTTTGAACTATGATTTTGTGACCCATCATCTGTGTATAATTTGCAGAGAACACAGTCACCCCTGTGAGCAAATGAGACCTTGGTCTAAAGTCCCACCAAAGTTGGAAAAGTAAATGGACACTCAGGGGCAGAATCTCTCGAAGATCAGATCCAGGGCCTCATAGGGCAGCCTGGACACTGGAGTCTTACCACTCCCGAGCCTCGTGGCCCAAGGCCTTCTAAACCCAGGGTCTCAACACCCCAGAGCATCATCACTCCAGGCTTCAACACCCCAGGTCTCTACTCTGGGGCCTCAACACCTGGAAACAATTCTGCCCCCAGGACTCTGTCCGGGTATCCCACTGGGATGTTGTCTAAGTGCGTTGAGTTTTCTCTTTCCCTTAGTGCTTGGCTGAGCCCTTGCTTAAGACTGAGGAATGATCTCAGACCTGGCCAGAAGCCCCAGAATCAGCAAGGCCACTGTGGTCAGCCAGGCTCAGGCCCAGAGCTGAGCCAGCTCAGAGGGAAACTTGACACTTTTCTGCAGGGTTCTGGTTTCCAGAGGGCTAGGGAAGTCAACCAGGGAAGCAAACGATAAACAAACACGGAACCCTGCCTTTAACTTTCACTTGGGTGCAACACCAGAGCATAGAAGATGTCTCCTGGAGATGGGTCTTGCTGTGAGCCCACACAGGCCAGCACAGATGTCTCCTGCGCTTGGAGCTTTCTGAAGAAGAAAGTGCTGGCTGAACACAGTGCTTCCCACATGGAGACGCACCTGGGCAGGAGGAATGAAGTGAACTGAGATTTTGGCCCTTCGTGCTGCTTCTGCAGAGCCTCAGTGCTGGCCTCCTCATAATGAGGTCCTCCAGAGAAGGGGAGGGCACCATTGTTATAGCAACAAGCCTTAGTGAACACTCACTACACAGCGATATCAAATGTCATGGGGCGCTGAATGGCTGAGAGACTCCAGACACCTTTCAGCCAAGCTAGGTCAGTTTGGGACAGAGGCTCCTGCAGACCAGACTATTGGGGCCTCCAGCATCCCGAGTGGCCCTTCCACTCCTTCTACAGACAGGAAGCACTCCCCTTGAGTTACAGTGGCTCCTTGCTCGGGCTTCCCTTTCTGGGAGCGGTCCTTGGCCAGAGCTCACCTGGCCCTCAGAGCTCTTTTGTGCTGTGAGGCCTGGCTTCAACTCCAGAATGAGCTCAGATGGAACACCACAGTGCTCCAAGGCCACTGTGCTGTGTGACTCAGCTGGCTGTCATGGTGGCCAAGGACAGCATTTGTCAGAAAAAAAAAAAAAAAGGCTGGAGGATGGATAGAGAATGAGGGCTAGGAGATGGTCCAGTACTGGGAGTACTGTGCTTGCTGTGTGAGCATAAGGGCCTGAGTCAAGATCCCCAGCATCTGTGTCCAAAGGGCAGGCGTTGTAGCAGTCATCCCAGTGCTGAGGGTGTAGACATAGGAGCCCACTAGACACCCAAGCCAGCCTACCCAGTGAGGCTAAGCAAGAGAAGCTCTCTCAAAAACAAGTAGGGGTGATTCAGGAAGAGGGCTGGCATTGACCTGGCATCCATCTGGCTGCTCTGTGAACTCACCCTCTTCTGGAGGAGGGGGTTCTCCAGGAACACTCTCCTCCTTGGCTCTTCTCTCTGCTGCCCACCCTCATGCTGGTAGCTGGGGAGGCCTTGCCATAGGTACAGTGGGGTTGTTGGGAGTGGTTCCTTGCATAGAGCACTAAGGAAATCACAGGGACCGGGTCTGGGGAGCCACCTCAGGTGGTGACTCCTGGGTTTCAATGTACCCCTGGCAGCTCCTGCTCGGCACAAATCATTAATGAACTTCCTTGGCATAGAAAGAATATGGAGGGGCTCCAGCTGTGACTGTGGCTTAGACTGGACCTCAGCTCCCCTTATAATGCAGCATGACTGTTCCGTCCCTGTCTGTGGGACAGCCTGGTTTTCCCATTGAGGCACTATGTGAGCTCCCTGTGGCCGCAGCCTTAGTGGCTTATGACAGGACAGGTTAAGCTTACAGCTCTGGAGATCGGCACCCTCAAATCCAGTTGTGGGCAGGGTGTTTCCAGAGGTTCTGGAGGAGGAATCTCATTTTCCTGACTTTCTGGCTTTCAGAGGCTGCCTGCAATCCTTGATTTACAGCCCTTCTCTCCTGCAAGGCCAGCAGTGCAGCATCCTCAGGTGCCAGTCTCTCTCTAACTCTCTTTGTGTAGTCACATTTCAGCTCTGCCCCTCCCTTTTAAGAACCCATGTGATTATATTGGACCCACCCTGGTTCCCATCTCCTCATCACAAGTTCTTTAACGTAATCACATCTGCAAAGCTCTTCTCATCCTGTAAGGCAACGTATTAACAGGTTCCAGATTGGGGAGGGTGGGCTGGCATCAAACAGATCACTTGCTATTGCTGACAATCTTCAACGAAACTCTGAAACTTGTTCTGGCTCCGCTGTGAAGTGGGGTTAGTAATTTCCTAGCCCATGGGTGTCGTGTTGCTCTAATATAGTCAGTGATATATTCTATATAGCAGACTGCAAGAAGGATCATTCCGTCTACATAGTGTCTGATTAATCTAAACTCTATCAATACAAGTGTGCTCTCAAAATCTCCTACACACTTGAGACTTTGGAGGCATACAGAAAGGGCCTGGAGAGGACAGAATGGTGGGCGATATGTAGCAGGGAGAGGAGAAGAGGTTCGGATTGGAAGGGGAAAGGCAGCCCAGGTGGAAGTCTCAGAGACAAACTGCCCTGGAGTAGCCATCTTCCCTGGAGGAAGAGGAAGGAAGAGGAAGGACAGAAGAATGACTGAAAAGGCAGGAAGTGCCCCAAGTTCTGTTTATGTGGAGCTGAGACTTGGAGAGCAGCAGAGAGCCTCATCTGTCACTCATTTACTGATGTCCTGCTGCGTGGAAGATGCTGACTCAAAGAGCCTGGTCATGCCGGAGGATTGTACTTCCCGCAGTCTCTGCAAGCCTTTGTTCAGAGCTGAAGTGGGGTCAGGATGTGACTCCCTCAATGTCCCAACCCTCCACTATCCCCAAGCCCTGTCCCTGGGCGCATGTAGCCCTGGGGGGCAGACGTAACTTCCTAGGTCAGGCCACTGACTGGCCAGATGTGCAGGGTTGAGAGCATCGTAATGCTTCATGACAGCAGTTGGTTCCAGTTAGCTTTTGACAATTCAGAAAGGAAGTCAGGGTCCAGGATGCATGTACAGTGTCTCATCTTCCCACTCAGCAACAAGCCCAGATCCAGACCATGTTTGTGTGGGGCCAGTGAAGGCCTCCAGGGAAGCGGTCACTCAGAATGCTAGGACTCAACAAGTGCTCACTTTCATGGCCAAGCCCTATGACCCTGCCAAGTGGCTGAGTCACACAGAATACTCCAGGAACATCCGGGATGTCCATTACTCATTTCAGAGCTGGCTACCCAAAGCTGACCGGATGAAGCCCTTCCTTTCAGCTAACTATTCCCTTTTGAATGGACTTTTCTCAGACCAGCATTAAATTTCAATAAAATAACCCTACTTCCAAATCTTCCTACAAATGAAGCGATAGAAAATTCAAAACATATGCTGGCAACTCCCACGTGGTGGAGATGCTTTCAGAGTTCCTTCTGTGGGGAGTTGTTGTTCAATTCATTGTTATTAATGATATTATAGATGGCCCTCCAGTTGACTGGAAGTTCAATTTTATTTGCCTTCCTGATTTTTCTCCTATATCTGAAGGGGTGTGTGTGTGTGTGTGTAGTGTGTGAATGCATTTGTATGTGTGATGTATGTGTGTGTGGTATATGATGTGTGTGTGGTATATGATGTGCATGTGTTCTCATGGGCATGTGTGTAAATGTATTTGTATGTGTGATGTGTGAGTGTGTGTGGTATGTTTATGTTTTCTTATGGGTGTGTAAACATATGTACAGGTATATGTGGAGGCCAGAGGTTGATACCAGGTGTCTTCCTCAATCTCTCTCCACCTTATTTTCTGAGACAAGTTCTCTCACTGACCCTGGAGCCCTCTGATTTAGCTAGACTGGCTGGCCAGCAAGCTCTAGGAATCCTCCTGTCCCTGTCTCACCATTGTTGGGCTTCCAGGCATACACTTCCATGCCCAGCTTTTTACATGAGTGCTAAGATCTGAACTCAGGTCCTCATGCTTGCAGGGTAAGCACTTTACCCACTGAGCTATCGCTCTAGCCCTACATCTCAAAGCTTTAGACATTGGTTTCAGAGGCATAAATATCTGCAGTTCAAACAATATGGCTTATGCTGGGTTCCTGGCCTGGTTTATCTTACCATCCATATGGAGATTTCTGTTGCTGCAATGTGCCCGTTACTCACACGGCAGGCTTTCCCTAGGCAGCAGATTTACTCATAGCAATGCGGTTTGTCAGAACCACTAGCCTGGTGACTAAAGACATCGGCAGTTAATTTCATCAATAACTTACATGGTAACTACATGCCAAAAGCCACGGGCTCTTTGTCTGGGGGAAGTCCCAAAACACATTCATATTCCCAATGTTTTCACTTTCCAAAATCTCCCATCATGTATGTTGTCAGCTGGTCTGACAAGTTTTATGGGCTGGTAAATACTCAGCATTTATCTGCAAAGCTCGATTCAATGCGTTTTGTTTACTGAAGTCCACCTGGGCCCTGCATGGACCAATCCCCTACAACATTGACAGTTATGGAGGGGAAAAGGGATATCTGCCCAGAGGTGTACTGTAGGGATGTGGGAAACTCTTGTCCCATTGTGTAAGCAGGAAATGGTAAGGTATGCGCATTTGGACTTTGTTTCCTGATGAACACAAAGGGTGATTTGGAGAAAAGGGACAAAGTGAGCATCACTTGCTGTGCCAGTGCCTTTGCTTGTGGGTTTAAGCAACATGAATTAGGAAAATGAGTTGACCGAGGAGAGAGGAGGTGACCACCCTGAGCTAGATAAGTGTGTTTGCAGAGAAAGCCCATCTCAAGAAAGGCTTAGACTGCATCCCCTGGGCACTCCGTCAGACACAGTCATCCTCAATTAGCCTTGCAGTGACATTGAGAACTTCCAGGCCACGGCTACAAATGTTAAGTTCCATCATTCTGAAGCTAAAGATGGTAATTAAAATGCAGAGCGGTGTTAAGATTCCCTCCGAAGGCAAAACTGTATCTCCCGATAGTGGCCAGGCACTGAGTGTTCCCTTGTTAAGAACTCAGAGGCTTTAACTGATGGAACACAGGATAAACTGCTGCCACTCTTTCCAAAATATGATGTGAAATCCCTCCCCTTCTGAAGACACAAAAACCAGAGTTTTTAAGTGCTGCAACTTTTAAGTGCTGGACCCTCATCTCTGCCTCTGCAGCGTCTCACCAGTGAACGGAAGTGACTTTCGCCTTTAAATTCTTGACCATTCTGTCTCTAAGATAAATGCCAACAGACACAGGAGGACCCCGTGACACACACTCAGCAGGACTTCCGCACTGTCCTAAAGGGAATCTTGAGGGTTGGAGAGCCATCTGCAACTAGATTGCCTTTCCTTCCGTGCTGAGTCCTTTGAATGTCAAGCCGCATCCCCCTTGCATTCTCCTAAGTTTTCTGACTTAAACTCTGAGGGAACAGACAGCACAAGGCAACACAACAGTACTTGATTTGATGCCAAGGAAAAGTAAAATTCAGCACTGCAGATAGGTCACCAAGGAGAGGAGTCCATGACCCTGGGACCCCATTGGCAGAGGCAGGTGGCTGCCTCTGGATGCACTGGAGCATATTCCACCAAGCTTTGCTACTTTAGGAGCCGACCTTTCTTTACAAGCCATTTGCTGTGTGTCTAGCATGTTTGGTGTTATACACACATGTATAGGTGCATGTATAGAGGGCGGAAGGCAAGCTATCGGGTGTCTTCATCAATTCCCCCTCCACTATATTTTCTGAGACAGTTTCTCATTGAACCTGGAGCTCAGGGATTTGGCTACAAGATGGTAAGAGGGAGGCGATGCCATACCACATCCAGACTGATTATGGTTCTAGCTTTAATGAGTGAAGTCTAACTTGGCCATTTAGGTTGAATATTTGGCAAATAGCTGAAACTGAGTCTTCGTGTTAAAATCTATGAAATGGAGGTGTGTGCCCTGTGATCATAAGGTTCGAAGATGCTGCACATTGCACCCAATGCGGTACCCAATAGGAGGGTTCTGATCCGGCATGCTGGTGATCTAAATGTGCCATTCTCCAAGGCGTCTCCTTAGTGCTGTAAGCAGCATCGGTCTCACGTGTTCCTTCCTCTCCAGAACACCAGCGTGCTCCCATAATCCAGCCTGGGTTCCATATCCACTAAATCCTTCCCCAAAGATTACCTTAATAGGTTACTAGGCCAGCTGCTCCTGGCTTAGCTCTCAGATGCTGAACTACCCCGAGTCTAACCATGCCCAGCGGGCTTTCCCTCTAACTGGGAGGCAGAAGATAGCTTTAAGCCTTTTATTGACTCTCTTCTGATTCCAGAAAAGAAATGAAAAAAAGTCCTAAAAGATGACTTTTAGAGAGGGGCTGGGAAGATGGCTCAGTTGCTACAGTGCTTGCCAAGGCCAGTTTTTGGATTCCCGATACCCGTATAAAAAGCCAGGCATAGCAGGATGTGTCTGTAGCGCGAGTGCTGGAGGGTAGAGACAGGAGGACCCAGGGGTTCGCCGGCCCACCAGCATAGCTGGATCAGAGAGCTGCTTATGTTCCAGGCTTTGTAAGTGGCCTGAGACCTACCTTGAAGGCCTCTAGTTGGCTAAGTGATGGGGTCCAGCCTGTGGCCTCTTAAGAGGTTTGCCTCTGACCAGCCCGCCTTAAAGTAATGAGGCCTCTTTAGTTCTGTTCCGTTTTGTTTCGTTTTAGCTTATGTAGTATGCCCCACCATCGGACGCAGATTGACATATTAAATTCTTTGCTTTCAGTTTCTCTTGTCATTTATAAGCAAGTTTGTAGAGTTGAGTCACCACCGTGCCCCCAGGGCCTGGCAGGACAGGTACATGTGCCTGGTGGGTGTCCCAATGCAATGATGGAAAGAAGAAAGTGAGGAGAGAAACAGGACGGATGGCTGGAAGGGAGCCAGAGCCAGAGCCAGATGAACAAGCTATAATACAGGGTCCCTGCCAAGGCCCAGACAGCTACAGCACTGCCAGAAGTACCCATGCCTGGGATCCAGAGCGCAGAACTCAGAAGACCTAGGTCCATGCTGGGCAGAGGCTGAGTGTGTCTCACAACAATCCACTGTGAGTGAAGGCATCATGAGTCGCCAGTAGAGAGGGAAGGAGATGCTGAGGAGACAGAGTCCGTGCTTTTTTCTGCAGCAGGGAGTTGGTTCCGGTTTGGGCTAGTATACCTTAGAAAGGAGCTTGAGAGGCATGTTGACAATTATATGAAATAAAGAATGGGGAAGTCTGGATGCGGGTGGCTACTGCTGAGGTCACAGCTAGGTGCACTACCCATCTCACATGGCGGCATGGTGGTGAGTTGTGGTTCCATTTGCTGTTGAATGAGGTGGTCCTTTGTGCTCGTAACTGATAAGAACCAGTGCAAGCTGAAGAGCATTGGGTAGAGCTGAGGAAGAGGAGGGGAGCCTTGCCCACCCACCAGGTCTGACAGGACTCTACACTGTGTTGTTGCCTCGGGAGGCCAACTGGAGCCTCACGCGGCCTCAGTGGAGCTGGGAGCAGAGAAGAGCACAAGGCAGACTGAGTCTGAAAAGTTATGTCCTGGTCCTTGGAAGTGACGTGAGAGGAACTACTCACAGCAGGTGCTGGTGTAGAAGAGAAGGCAGACCAGGACCACATAGCCAGGCACAGTCGGCTCTGCCGGTCTCCCAGCGTCCTCACGGCCAGCAACAGGAACCCCAGTGTCCGGGATGTAAGAGCCCTCCAAAGCTTTGGTCCTACAGTTCGCAAGCATGTGCTCTCTCTTTACCTCTATAGAAGACCTGCTTTTTTAAAGGGTCATTTCCTGAGCTCTCTAGCTGCTGTGACCCCTCTGCCAGGTCATATCCTGCTGTGCACAGTGACTACTGGGTTAGACGATGCTGTGGCCTGTAGGAGCAATCTCTGTCTTGTAGAAATTGGCACTAGTTGAAGCCAGTGCTTATTCCTACAGGGAGCTTTTCTGGGACTGAAAGCAAAAGATTTCTACGTTGCTCATTTGTGATCTCTGTCTCTACACACACACACACACACACACACACACACACACACATACACACACAGGTTTTCACATTAGTCATCACTCCTCAGAATCTGCCCTAGCTTGCCTTTTCTCACCGGAATTGTGTGGGATGTAACTAAAGAGAATAGTTTCCTCACTGTGCAGCTCGCCAGCCAGCTCCTTCCTGTTCTGGACCAGATCTGATTACATTGCCAGGCCTAGTCTCTTGAGAGTCTGCACATACCTTAGGTCCTGGATCCAGGCCTCCAAAACAGAAGGATGAGTGGGCTCACCCTGAGTTCAGCCAGGAGAGATTGCTAGCCATTGATCTTCCAGGTTTCCGCCAGCCAGCTCCCATCCCGAGTCAGCTGGGTACTGCCCTCTAGACATGGCCCACATCTCCCCCTTAACCCCAAAGCCCAGTGCTGTTCAGAGAGGAAGATGTCAGTGTGCTCTGCTGCAGGTGCTAAACCAGCCCCCGGAATCTGCTTTGAGAGAGTCAACTCTGCAGGAGACCCTTACGGTAACTGCGGCAAAGATGCCAAGAGCTCCTTCACCAGATGTGAAATGAGGTATGAGCCTGCACACCCAGCCGCACCATCGCTGAGCCTTCTCACATGGCTTTGGCCTGCTCCCAGCCACCCCTCCTTTGAGCCCATTTCTTCTCACTTTTCCAGAGATGCAAAGTGTGGAAAAATCCAGTGTCAAGGAGGTGCCAGCCGACCGGTCATTGGTACCAATGCCGTTTCCATAGAAACAAATATCCCACTGCAGGAAGGAGGCCGGATTTTGTGTCGGGGCACCCATGTATACCTGGGTGATGACATGCCAGACCCAGGGCTTGTGCTGTCGGGAACAAAGTGTGCAGAAGGCAAGGTAAGACCCAAATTCCCACTTGCATCGTCTCAGAAATCTGGAAAGGAGCCTACTGAAAGAAGGCCTGGTCAAGAACTGGGGAATGAGGTCAGCTGGTTTTCTTAAAGCTGCTTCTCGGAGCACAGTCTCTGGAATCCAGTTCTTTGCACTAGAAGAGAAAGTCAGAAAGGCCAAGATTTGAGTGTGACCACTGAAGGGCAGATCTGGAGACATCAGCTTGTCTTCTCCCTTTAGTGTAAGTCACTTCTACATCCTGAGCCTCGGGAATGCCACCTGCCAGGAGATTACTGTGGAAAGAAACACAACAGCTGAGTGTATTACTCTTGGAAATGTGATGTGGTAATTGGCACAGAGCACAGAGGGCTTGTGCTCACCTGGGAACACGGAAAGTCATGTATCTCCCGAGACTCTGCAGAGAGAAGAGGAGGAGAGGAGGGTCAGCTGGGAGCCAAAGGGGAGGCCTTTGGGAGAACAGAGAAAAGGAGGACTGAGATGTTTTGAGAGTTAAAAACAAGGTCAAAAGGTTTTTAGGAAGAAACTGATATTTTTGTGTTCTCCCAACTGGTTTGTATGTACATGTGCATGCTTGGGTGCATGTAGTGTCAGTACAGCTCTCGCCTCAAAGGGAACAAGAGATGGCTTATTATGAAGCCAGATATAAGTGACCATGGTCAGAAACATAGATTTTGGTTATCCCAAATTCCATGTTCCAATGTAGAAACATAGAGTTTTTATAGTAGCAGAACCAAGAAATCCATAAATCCAACACTTTTTAAATACATGGGTGGGAAGTGGCTTTCAGCAAAGCAGATCAGCCTTGCTACAGACATCAGATTGCTATCTGATGTCACTCTTAGCTTTTGGGTTGTTGGAAGTTAGTGGCCTTTCCTTCCAAGGGAAAACAGGTGCTCTATTTGTACATTTCCAATGATTTACCTAATGATCCCAAAGCTGTTAGGTCAGGTCCAGAGGAGGGCAGCAGATAGCTATGCAGAGGGCTGACATGCCCAAGATAATTCGGCTTCTGGACTTGTAACATTCCAAAATCCACGGTCATCTAATCAGTTAATCCACCTTACAGAAGGTTCGGTTTGAAGTTGAAGATTCTTTCCAGGAATTTTAGTCTACTGTGTGTGTGTACGTACATATGTGTGTACGTGTGTAAGTGTGTACATGCGTGCATATGTGTCGGGTGCATATGGCAGCCAGAGGACAATCTTGGGATTCATTCTTCCAGCCCCATCCACCTTGTTTTTTGAGATAGTCTCATACCTGTTTGGAACTTGCCAAGGATGCCAGGTTGGCTAAACACTGAGCCCCCAGGATCCCTGTGACTCCGCCTCCCCGCACTGAGATTACAAGCATGTGCCGCCACACCAGCTTTTTTTAGTGTGGGTTCTGAGCTAACTCAGTCCTCCAGATTACAAGGCAAGCATCTTACCAACTGAGCCATCTCCCAGCCCCCTAGCAGAAAGTGATATCTCAGTGGACAGGATCCCACTGACCCTTCTGAGCTGCTTGGGTCAGAAGTATTTTCCCTCAGGGCTGCACACCTTGCCCTCTGAGTTGCTGGGGTCAGGTGGAGAACCCAGAACCCAGAAGAAAGCACTACTTGATTAAAGTGCTGTGCTCTGAACCATGGGTACTTCTTCCTTGTACCCTCTCATTTGTGACATCTTGTAGGAGAGAAGGGTTCTGAGTGCTGGGGTCTGGAGCTCACAGTGTGCTGCCGAAGAGACAGGCTCTTCCAACCAGTCAAGGCCATTTAGCAAATCCCTGTCTCCATAGCAGCTGGATACACAGAGGAGCTGATTCCCACTGCCGAGCCTTTCTATGAGGGCTTTATATCATTGATGATCCCACAGTTCCTAAACAAACATCATGAGAAAAATCGCTTCTGATTTCTCATTTCCAGTAAAACCATCTGCGCTGCCATTAAATATAAAGGAACTCATTTTTGTCTATGGTGGACTTTGTCTTGAGTCAGACACCAGTAGCCTCACGTGAGGCAAACAGAATACACCATTATGCTACAGCCACGTGAAGGGAGAGAGCGGCCTTCTCAGGCTTCCGTTGCTTTCTCTGTTGTGTGCGTGTGGGGGGGTGTAGGTATGTTCGTGTATGTCTGTGTTCGTGTAGAAGCCAGAGGTCAGCCTTGGATGTTGTTTTCAGGGACCATCCACCTTGTTTAATGAGACAGGGCCTAGGACTCACCAGTTAAGCTAGGCTGTCTGTCCAGCAGACTCCAGAGGTCACCTCTCTCCACAAGCATGCAGCTGCATCTGGCTTTTTTCCAAGGGCTCTGGGGATTGAACTCAGAGCCTCAGACTTGCCCAGCATGCACTCTATGCACTGAGCTGTCTCCCCAACGCCAGCTTTCTCTCTCATGGACATGTCTGAGGGAGGGGAGCAGAGGTGCTGAGGTGTGTGCTTTGTCTGCTCTGTCTCCCCCGCCCTCAGATCTGCCTGAACCGTCGATGTCAGAATGTCAGCATCTTCGGCGTTCACGAGTGTGCAGTGCGGTGCCACGGCCGAGGAGTAAGTAGCTCAGCTGCCTTTGCCCATCCAGCCTGTAGCAAGCTGAGTGAGAGAGCTCTGGTTGGCAGGCGTTCTTGCCATCCATAGCTTTAAAAAAGAACAATAGTGTCTTCTCAGTATTTTCTTCCAGAGGCTCAACTTTCTTTGACCTTTACATAGCAGAAGAAATGTCACTTTCATTGAACAAAGAAAATCAGATTGAGTGGTAATTATCTTCCAAATTAACATTCTGTGATGTAAAGAAAGAATTTTGTCATCTTCAAAGTCATTTCAAAGCTAACCTTGATTCATGAAGGGCCCTCATTAGAATTTCAAGCCTGGGCTGTCCCTCTTGCTCACAATGTTCCAAATATGTCTTAACCAAAATACTTGCAAGAGGGATTAAAATGAAGACAGCACACTTACCAGCCACATGTCCTTGGACGCCCTTGCCCTGGGTTTCTAGTACCACACACTGCTTTAGGGAGCTTTAGGTAAGAAAAAGACTAATTGTTTAAAACATAATTTATTTTTCCTGATGAGCTTAATTTTTTCCGATGGGATTATATTAATCTTGATTAGCCCCACCACTGGTTCATTTGTCCTCTTGATGCCTTTTCTACAGAAATCATGCTTTAAATTCCGTTTTTAGAATTGCTAGACACTTGGGATTATGGGAGTTTTTTTAACCATGATGAATTGCCCGGCTGTTGCAGACTGCCTTGTGAGGTTGTGTTTAGCAGACTCTCAGTATAAAATGGAATCTCTTTATGTTTTTATTGAATTATAGATTCTTTCTTGAAGCTGTTAGATGAACTAGTCTTACCCTTTTGTTTTAGTAATGGGGCCAAGGGCCATGTGGCAGCAATGGTGTATCCCCAGGAACCTGGCTGGTTCAAACCATTGAGGCCAATGCCGCTCTTTCCAAAATCTCTGGGTCTTGTGGACATGTTGGCAAGCCAAGGCCTTTCCTTTCTGGAACAGTTAGCTGTGGCTTGGTGTGATGGTTAGTCTCAGTTGTCACTGTGATGAGATCCAGAATCACCTGGAAGACAAGTTGTATCCGAATCAATAATCAGCCTGACTCTTAACATTAGTTTTAAAGCCAAGAGTAGACCTGAGCTCTGAGGTACCCATCCCATGTCTCACAGGGAAGCAATCTTTGCAGCAACAACTTGAAAAGTAGAAGTTAGGATCCACTCATCAGACAATCTTAACCTTTTATCCATGGGTCTAAAATATCTCTCACACACAGTATCAAAGAGCCTTCCCAATGTTTTCAATGGTACTAGCATGCCAGCATGCAGCTTTTAGTGCTTTGATAACTTAATATGTTAAACAAGCACACCCACATTCACTGTCTTAGGTGGAAGGCAGAGTGGGCCCCTGAGGGATCGAGGTCAGGTGCCCAGGTCACCAGAGCACATGGCTCCGTGAACTTGTTGGCTTTATAAACAGTAGCCTTTTGGTGCAAGGTGAAGTAAAAGTCATTAGTCCAGACCTGTCCATAGAATGTAGAAGTTACCTGTCCAACATGCCACCACTCCTAGGCCTCATGGTCTGTTGGCCTCCACAGACGAAGCCATGGGGCACATGATGGTTTCTTCTCTGACACCCACTAAAGCAGGACACAGACTCCAGATGTGTGGGCTGGAGATGATGACTCAGTGGGTAAGAGCACTGGCTGCTCCTACAGAGGACCTGGGTTTGATTCCCAGCACTCACATGGCAGCTAACCACCGTCAGTAACTCCGATACTAAGGGATCTGATACCTTCTTCTGACCTCCTTCAACACTGCATGCCCTGGGTACACTTACAGACATGCAGGCAGTGCATTCATTCACATAAAATAAAAATATTCAGGTATATAGTTAGCACCCATATTCAGGTATATATTTAGCACCCACATTTTCATGCAGGACTCCTGGGAGTGGGTTACTAATTCCAATGACTTTCATGCACAAACCACCTGGAAACGTGTCACCATCACTTACAGTATTTCTTTAAATGGAAGGGAAGCAGATCCCAGCCGGTCACCTGGGCTCCTGGTCCTTGACCTCGGCGGCTCTCCCTGGTCATTTTGCCATTGTCCTGCCCATCCTCAATTTGTCAGGCAGGCGTTGGTCCAATGTTCACAGAAAGCTCAACCTACTTTTCCTAAAGGAATACCTTCTGCGACTGGGGACATAGCTCGGTTGGTAGAGTGAGGGAGGGAGGGGAGAGGAAGAAAGAGAGGGAAGGGAAAGAATGAGGGAAGGAAAGGAAATGAAACAAATGAAAGGAAGGAAGGAAGGAAGGAAAGAAAAAGAAAGACCAGCCGACCTGCTCTTCCCGTAACCCACTAGTTCGTGTCTAGCTCAATACGTGACAGGTATCCATAGTGACTCCAGGCAGAAAAGTCAGCGCTAGTGACCCTTGGCAAGGAGGTGAACAGACTCCTGGGCCCCTCATGTGGATACTGGTCTCCCAACAGAATGCTCATTGAGGAACATAGGCTCCAAGCCCCCTCTCCTGCCTCCATGGCGCACCCCTTTCTTGTCCCACCAGCACCATCGTCACAAGTATAAGTTCTCCTATAACAGGGAGGCAGGGAGTGGTCACAGGAGGAAGGAGAGCTGTTGCTTCAGGGATGAGCTAGGAGAGAGCTTCAGGAAGATCGGCAGATCCCTGTGTACCTGATAGGCACCAACATCAGAGGCCCAGATGTAGGCCTACCTCAGCATCCCGCCAGCTGGGGCCTGCGAGCCTCCCGTCTCAAGGAGACTCCCATCTCAAGGAGACATGGCTGTGCTGCAGCCTTCTGGTTCTGGGTCGCTAAGTGGGTCCCTCCTCACCACAGGGAGATGCAGACACCACAGCTTTCCTGGGTTAAAGGAAAAGCACCAGCGACGCTCTTCGTGGCGGCTTACGTAGCTCCCCACGCCTCAGCTCTCATCTGCATGGCACTGTTATAAGCTGGACTTCAATCATTGGGGCTCAAAGATCTATTGCCAGCCACACGGTGGCCATGTCCTAATGCCATTCCCTCTGGGGCCTCTCCCCACTTCTGTCCCCAAAGGTATGTAACAACAGGAAGAACTGCCACTGTGAGGCCCACTGGGCCCCTCCCTTCTGCGACAGGTTTGGCTTTGGAGGAAGCACAGACAGTGGTCCCATCCGTCAAGCAGGTGAGTGAGGCCCCAGCATCCCTGGGAATGGATACTGAACGGGCAGGGTTATGGGCATCGGATGACAATCTTCCCCGTAGCGGGGACCCTGAGTGGCTCTGTCCCCACCTGTCGTTTCTCCCAGGTTCTAAATGTTCTTGTTCTTGCCTGACTTTTCCTGAGGCCCCTGCTTCTCTACTATGGCTAAGGCACGGGTCTGGCCAGTTTCACTGCCTGTAACACTTTACTCAGCTGAGGCGGTGCCCATGATGACCTGCCAAATGAGAACGAGCATTACCATCAACAAAGAACTTTGTAAAGGCCAGCTCCGGTGCTGTCACTCCACAGTGGAAAGGTCAATACATTTTAAAACACTGACCTACACACACAAACACACACACACACACACACACACACACACACACACACACACACACACCCTATATACCAGTAGCAACAACAACAAAAACTCTGAGTATGAGCAGAGAGATAGCCACCTCTTAATAAAGAAGATGGTCACTGCAGCTGAGTTGGAGAGGTGGCTCATTCAGTAAAGTGCTTTCCACAAGCATGAAGACCTGCATTTGAATCCCCAGAACCACATATAAAGCTGAGCATAGTGGTGCATACTTACAGTCCCCGCACTCAGGAAGCAGAGACAGGAGCACTCCCTGGGGCTTGTTGGCAATCCAGTCCAGCCAAATCAGTGGCTCCAATATTCAGGGAGAGATCCTGTTGTAAAAAAAAATAAGGTGGAGAGTAACTGAGGAAGGAAGAGACGCTCTGCCAACCTCTGACCTCCACATACACCACACACAGAAAGAGGATGGTCCCAGAGGGCACAGCACTCCTGGGCCATCATGGCGACCGTGTGCGTGGAGCAGTGAGTTATGTGCAGACACAGTGATAATTCATGCCACCCGCTCCCTATGCAGTTCAGTAGTAGGACTCATGATTAAAGGACTCAAGGCATAGGAAGGCTAGGTAACTTGCTCAAAATCACACAGCCATGTGCCCAAGGAAACCCTGATTGCAGCTGGGCCTTAACCTCTTCAATTCTTTCTCCAAAGATAACCCTTAGGAATGATCTTTTACTGAGTGGCTCTTTTCTCTGAGTTTCTGTCAGGCAATTAAAAGGCAGGTCTGAAAAACCCAGCATAGAACTGAGGAAATGGGCAGGAAGCCCGAGTCTTAGTCTAGGAGCTATTGGCAGCTGATTACTGCTGGGTGAGAGAGAGTTGATCTTCTTTAAGAGAGAGACTCTAGATGGGCTGGTTAGACTCCAGTGGATGAACTTGCACTTGAGGACAACTGGGTATACAAACTTGACTCAGTAGACTTTAATATGTGCGACAGAATGAATGAAATACAGTTGGGGGACGGTATTTGGGGGTTCAGATGGGGTCTAAATACGATTAAGATGTAGCGTATGAAATATACAAAAATTTGATTAAAATATATATTGGGAAAAAAAAATCAAAGGCACGTCTGAAGGATGTCCCTTTAAAAGGAAAAGAAGCAAAGAGGCAGGCCGCCAGCAGGGGGCGTAGCTGGGGCTGGAGCAGACAGAGATGGCTGAACTGGTCTGGTAGTGTAGGGACCCTTAGCATTCCTCTACTCCTGGTAATGCTTTGATCGTGGCCAATAGTGCAACAGAGGCAATCACAGGTCCCCAAGCCTGTTGTGACTGGCAGTGTTGACTGTGTGCCTCTGCCATTGCTTCCATGACAACAGACACAACATTGCCTCAAGAGCCAGCAGACCTCAGGAGGAGAGGACCAGCCTAGAGGGCACATGTGCCAAATCTGCTCCAGGGATGACAGGGAATTCCTGGTCACGCTTCCCCTAGATGAGGAGGTGGAAGGTCCCTGAGGCTGTTACTGAGCAGCCTCCTGGGGGAGGGGGCGTGTCCTCTAGTGCACTCTGTCCTTGATGACAACAGCAGTGATGCTGTGATGGGACTTCAAAAGTCTGTTGTACAAAAATAATGTTTATTGTTTGCTCCATCAAGGACCCTACCACCCATTCCTTCTAAGCCCAGTGTCATCCAGAGGAGCTAAGGTGACCAGCACCCTCTGTCTGTCTCCAGGGCAGGCATGCATGGCCAGTGTACACAGGTTTTAGGGTATCCCAAAAGCTGAGGAGCCCAGAGAGCCCCATGTTCTACTGTACCCATTGCATCATCTCAAACATGCACTGCGGAGGGGCAGCATGAGCTGTGTCTGGGCCTCACTGCCCCACAGTCTGATACTCACCAGCCTGACCATGGCGCATCCACTAAGTCAACACGAACCAACACATGCTGGTGCTATTAGTATCAAGGAGGTGACCCAGGGCAGGGCAGATGCCCCTGGAGGGGAAGAAAGAGCACTGTGGGAGGAGAGCAACCCCACAACTTAGGAACAGGGTGGGGTATCAGAAGGCTCACAGGAACCTTGTGTTTGTTGAGATTTGCAGAGAGGGCTAGGGTGTGGCTCAGTCGGAGAGTGCTTGCCTCCCATACATGAAGCTCTGGGTTCAATCCCTGCTGGAGCATAAATCAAGTGTTGGTCATGCATATCCCAGCTCTGGGGAGGCAGAGACAGGAGGATCAGGAACTCAAGGCCATCCCAGGGTATATAGGACATTCCAGGCTACCCTGGGTTCTATGAGACTCTCCAAAAACGGATCTTCAAGGTGTGGGAAGAGTCTAAGATCAGAGGACCAGCTATGCCAAGGCCTGGAGTTGAGGCAGGCAGGCTGGGGTGACAGTTGCTAAGGAAAGGGAATGCAGGTGGCCAGTTCGCAGGATACAGAGGAGTCTGTTCCGCCTAGGCGATGGCCTGGCAGGAAGCTCAGTAGGTAGCACTGCCACTGACAGTGCCAGGCGGCCCTGAGGTGTCCCAGGTGCTGCTTGGAGCCAGCCAGGGCTCGACTGGATACGCCGATCAGTTAAAGACTTCCGAGTTGATGCTAAGGAACTGAAAATTACAGTTTAAGACTTTTTCTGCTCACCTTTTAGTTAACGTTTGTTACAAGGCAAAGGAACTCTAGCTGAAGCCTGGGTCACTGCTAAGAGTCTGAAAACAAAACGGCATTTGACCAGGAGACTGCGAGTACCTTCCACTCACACAGGAGACTGAAGGGGACAGCCACAGTGGCCCACATAGGACACATTCCTGGAGAGCCAAGTCCAGAGACAGTGCGGGGGGGGAGGGGGGGCCAAGATGCTCCTCCCAGATTCAGGGCAGTTCCTGCTCAAATGGCCAGCAGCTTAGTGCTCCTGGGAAGCAGGGAATGATGAGCTGGGCTCCCCAGTAGCCTGCAAGGACTATCAGGCACTTACTGTATGCAGCCTGAACACTCATTCCTAGGCTAGTTGAGATCCCTGCTCTCCAGGCCTTGGCAAGTCGTATGACATCACAAAGAAACCTTTCCGTAATTCCTAGTGTCTCCTCAGAAAGTCTCCAGCAACCCTATGTCTTCTGCAGAAAGAAGCCCAGCTGGGGATCTGCTGTTCTCTCCCTTTTCAGCTCCTTAACAAGCCCCATCAGTGTGCTAAATTAAAGGGCATTAAGTTATAACAGGAAAAAGAGTTCTTTTTTGTTTTTTTTAAATCCCAGGCTGGCTTCACACTCTCTATGTAGCCAAGCAAATAACGTCAAACTTGTGATCTCCTTCTCCTGTCTCTCAAGTGCTGGGATCACAGTGATCTGCTTCCCCTCTCAAGTACTGGGATCACAGGTGTGCTCCACCACATCCAGCTGGTTGGTTTATGGGGTGCTGAGGGTTGAACCCAGGACTTTGTGCATGCTAGCCCTGCACTCTATCAACTGAGCTCTACCACCCAGCCCCACTGGTCACAATTGCCTAGGACATTTGCCCCGCATTCTCCCAACAGTAAGGATCTTGCCCCCCAAAGTCTTCATTGTTAAGTCCCTAACGTCATGAATCCACACACGGGCCTACTTTATTTAGGACGCTATTTTTTTTCTTTTTACTCTGTAATTTGAGACGTTCAGAAATTGAATCTCATTTAAAAAAATAAAAGCAAAAGCCAGCTGTAGCCTGAGAGGAACCGGCAGTCACAGAGGGGGCGGCTGGAAGATGACGGTCCCCTGGTACTTTGTGTGGCTACGCAGTGTGTTCTGCTGTCGCTGTGCCTGGGGGAGTCTGTGTGGTTCAGCCAGGGTCTCACCTATGAGACAAGTTCCTGCACTAGAAAGTTCCAGAACTGTCACATGTGAATGATGGCGGTAGCCTGGGACCTCAAACGTGACCTGTGAAGTAAGACTAATTTATTAGGACGTCATTCCGGGATTTACTCCCCTGTTTCTGTTTGTTCCTTCAAAGTTCGCTCCACCATAAATGTCACCGCGTGATGTCTCCCATATTTTATCGGAACCACCTCCTCCCCTGAGTCAAATGTGTTTTGTTTCAGATAACCAAGGCTTGACTGTAGGCATCCTGGTGAGCGTCCTGTGTCTGCTGACTGCCGGCTTTGTGGTTTATCTCAAAAGAAAGACCTTGATACGACTGCTGTTCACACATAAGAAAACCACCATGGAGAAGCTAAGGTGTCTCATCTCTCTGGGAGTTGCGGTAGCAAGAGTGTCCAACAAACTGCTTCTCACCTCGGGGTCCTTAGCAGGGAAAAAGAGGCAGATTGTCTGGACTGCAACCCTGGGTCTTCTGGGTTTATTTTGTTTGTTTTTGTAAATTTCTGCCTGGCCAGCTGGGTCTTGGACTCTCCCTTCAAACTATGTGCTGTCTGTTACACAGACAAGCAGGGCGTTGGTGACTTTCCTCATCCTTGCCTTAGTAATTTTTACAAGACACGCAGACAGCGGAATGTTTTCCTTCAGTGGGGTTGCTTTGGGTCCCAATGTGCCTAGAGACACTACTGCTAAAATCCCAGCTTCGTGCAAACTATCTTCCCTGCATCCGAAGAATTTAGATGTTTCTGTGGGTTTCAAGAATTAATTTAACAGAATCCTGGAGGGGGCTGAGGAGGTAGATAAGCAATATTTTTTCACCTCTTAAGTGTGTTAGATAACTTTTCCTCTGAATGTTTATCCTGTGGAGTTACAATGAGGAACACTCTAAGTGTCACTAGGAACAAGATGTGAGACATTAAAGAGAAAGGGCAGGACCCTCAGTCACCATGTGCTGGGTTGCCTTACAGGTGCGTGCGTCCTTCCCAGACACCCGGTGGTGCCCGCCCCAGCCACTTCGGAAAAGGCCTGCTGATGAGCAGAGCACCATACTCCGACGTTCCCAAGGTAAGGCAGACGAGCACAAGGGCTAAGCACACCATGAAGATGTGAGTTTTTCAGTACAAGATCGCATGCGAACATGGGCCTCCACGATTCTGAGTTGACACCTTTGGTTCAACCATGACCTACTGAACCAGGGTCCCTGAGATGGTCAGGGCCTGGAGGGAGGCCCCAGAGTAACCCCCTTGAGATCGCTACCAGATCCTGATCAGGTACTCAGTGTCTCCACATGGCTCGCGTCGTGGATATGACGAGCTAAGATCCACCCCTGTAATACCTGGACCTGCCCTTTGCGCAGGGAGTTCACTGGGAATGCAGAGGAAATAGACTCCTGACGTAGGCTGGATCTGGGTGAGCTCTCTGGTCTGTGTCTAAATTCTCTTGAGCCTCAGTTTTGCCCAGAGCTGTGGAAGCTCTGCTCACTCTATGATTTCAGAGCTGTGTCCTGAACCCAGAGCCTCCATCCATCCCACTCTGTCTTGCTTTCTTGCTGTTTATCTCCAGGAATTCTTAACTGCTGAACTCTGTTGTGATTTGAGTATGACGTGTCCTCCACTGGCCCTAGTTTAGCAGTGCTCTGGGGAGGTGCAGGAAACATTAGGAAAGGACGCAGACAGAGCCCTGGGTGTGTGGAGGAGGGCAGGTCTGACGGCTGTACCTGCTCCCCCGTTACTTCCTCCCTGCACCCTGAGCAGCGCAGGGTCTTCTGCCGTGCTGTTCTAGCCATGGGCTCGGGGCCAGGCAGCCGCAGACCGAACCTCTGAAGCTATGAGGCTTAATAATCTTTCCCTCTTGAAGCTCTTTATACCAGCTATTCAGTCATAGCAATATGATGTCCAACTAGCACAAGCTCATTCGATGAAAGAGAGAAAATTATAATAGGGAACAGGACAGATGTCAGGAAGAAAGAAATGACGGGGGCTGGAGAGACGGCTCAGCGTCAGGAGCACTGGTTGCTCTTGCAGAGGACCCGGGTTCAACTCCCAGCTCCCACACGTCCTTAACTACATTTCCCTGGGGAATTTGACACCCTCTTCTGACCTCTGCAGGCATTGCACGACACAGGTACACTTACACACATGCAGGCAATACACTCAGACACATAAAATTAATAATGTATTTTTTAAATGACTGGGAAGAATATTACCACATATTCAGGAGCGGTTCACTGGCTTACTGTCCTTGGTTCAGAAGGTAGAAGGTGGGCTTCTAGAGAGACTACCAAGCTTGGTAACCATCCCCTCTGTTCATCGCCAAACCTGGAACCACCAGCTAGAATGGTGTGCTTTAATGAGGGCTAAAAGCAGCAGCTGAAATTGGAAATGCCCCAAACATCCATCAACAGGTGAAAGGACCCAATACAGTGGGTTGCTACTCAACAGTAAGAAGCAATCGCCCACCAACACACGTCAGGCAAGAGTAAAGCACAAAGTGGTCATTCGTAGCAAAAGAAACCAAACACAGAGTATATCCTCAACAGTCCTGTTTACATACAACTTTACAGAAGGCAAGCTGATTTACCTTGACACATTGCCTTGGGGCAGGGAATGCCAAGGTCCAGCAGAGCGGAGCGAAGCAGGGTGGGGGGAGGCAAAAGTGACAAGGAAACTCTTCAGAGTGATGGGCACGTTGTCATAGTTACTGTGATCACTTGATGGGTGTAAACATCAGTCAAGCCAGAGATAGTGGCACATGCTTGTTATCCCAGCACATGGGAGGCTGAGGCAGGAGGATCTCCAGTTTAAGGCCAGCCTGGGCTACATAGTGTGAGCTTGTCACAAAAATGTAGGGGAAATAAAGGTCAAAAATACTAAATTGTGCACATTAAATACATACAATTAATCACATATCAGTTAAACCTCAATGAAGTTATTTTTAAATAGAAGCGAGGCTCTAGAGAGATGGCTCAGCAGTTAGGAGCACTGGCTGCTCTTGCAGAGGATCTGGGTTCTGTCCCAGCACCCACATGGTGACTAACAACCATCCTAACTCCAGTTCCAGGGGATCCACTGCCTTCTTCTGACCTCCTCAGGCACTGTGCAACACAGGTGCCTTACACAAATGCAGGCAGTACACTCATACACATAAAGGAAAAACAATAGATAAAATATTTTTTAAAATAAATAGAAAACAAGGTCCTTCCTCTAAACCAAGGGAAGCTCACAGGCCAAGCTCCGCCTTGTTTACAGTGTCTGTGTGACTCAGCCTGTGTCTTCCACTAGGTACTTCCTCAAGTGTCTTTCACAAATTTGTTAATCAAAGCAGTTTGATTGGCTAATAGAGATGAGCTCAGCTTCAAATCCTCCTCCCTTGGTTTCAGCCTTCTAGGTGGTAGGATAAGCATTTTGGTTTTATTTCTTTTAATCTACATAATAATACAGCTTTCTATTCCAGCTTTTTTTTTGGGGGGGGGGGGAGTCTTTCAGAAGTGAGAAATGTAAATTGAGTCACCCCTCCTTCCCTCCCAACACTATCAGCCTTCACAGAGGCATCAGCACAGCCCTGTGCCAGGAGGAAGGGGGGTTCCTGGGGTCCTGAAACCCGTCACAGCATGACTCTGCTTTACCCACACAGGATGGAAGGTCACCACAGCGCCAGAGCATTGACATCAGCAGACCCCTCCACACAGGAGTCCTCCCTCAGCCTCAGTCACCTCAGCGAGTGCTCCCACCTCTCCACCAGGCCCTGCGTGCACCCAGCGGCCCAGCCAGGCCCCTGCCCGCCAACCCTGCGCTCAGGCAGGCCCAGGTACACCTCCAGTGCTGACCAGATGGGATGTAGTTCAAATTCAGGTTCCGCTATCTGCTAATGTGTGAGCTTGGCCAAGTCGCTTAACTTAGCGCCTGCATAAAATGGAAAAATTCCATTATTCTCATGGTTAGCTGAGATAATCTGCATACAGTGCTTATAGTAAGAGTGTGACCGACGTATTAACATTCTGAATATTTTAGTAACTTTAAAAATATTGAGAGGAGTTCCCATGTCTGTGCAATTCATCATCTAAACTCGGTTTTCTTAAAATAACTTTCTACTTGGGAGCCGTTTCCCCCTTGAGAAATTTTAAGAGGATCCTACATAGATATAGGTGTATAAAATTCACTATTAAAGAATAAAATGATAAAAGCTACTGATAATAGATCATAAATTATTTTTTTTAATTCCTTGGTAAACATATAATTTTACCTTTCGTTAAAGATGACGACAAATTTGCCCTCCGAGATGGACAGAAGATAGGATACCATCAGTGTTTTTCACATTTGATCAATATTTTGATTTGTATAATTGTCAATGCTGAGGTTGCCTCCTTGTACACATTCCTAGAACAAAATGGCAGAGAGATGTTTAGAGCCATTTCAGAAAAGATTGGAAATTCTGTCATATTCCCAAACCAAAATTCATTGGATGACTTTACAGAACTCCAGTCAGCAACTTAAACAGTTCTCTTACTGTTTTAATGTTTGTGGCATATGAGCGTGTACACAAGTGTGTGCACACACTGTGTCCTGGGTGTGGAGGTCAGAGGACCACTTGCAGAGTTGGTTCTCTCCTTCTGCTGTGTGGGTTCCAGGCATGGAACTCAGGTCGTCAGGTTTGGTGGCAAGTACCTTTGCCTGCTGAGTCATCTGGCCAGCCCTCAAATCATTTTCACACCCGAGTTCCCTGTTCCTGTCACTTCCAGCTGCTTCCACGTTGCGGCCACTCTTCCATTTCCCGACCTCTTCTTTAATTGTCACGGCGTGTGAGCAGTCTACTGAGTCCCTTTAGTGGTGGAAGTACCTGTGTTTATGGATGACCACATGGGACTGAATAACCTGCCAGGCAGCTCTGTGCTGGGAATTCCCTGTGTTTATGGATGACCACATGGGACTGGAGAGCCTACCAGGCAGCTCTTGGCGTTGTCATGCATACGTCTTATTTAAGAGGCCATAGTGTTGGCATTTTCTGGATCCGGCATCCCTGTGCTGTCTAGAAGATGCTGTCTGGCAGGTGTCCTGGTCTTCTGGCTCCTACTATCTTGCTGCCTCCTCTTCCACGATGTTTCCTGAGCCTTTGGTGTAGGGTTTGCATTGCTAATGTGTCCGCTGGGGCTGAGTAGCCTATGGTCACCTAGTCTCTGAAACTTGGCCAGTGTGGATCACTATAATCATCTTTATCTGTTCTCCAAAGAAGCTTCTTTGATGAAGGGGGTGGGGGGGGGGAAGAACTACACTTATTTTTATAGATTCTAAAGTCAAATGTTCTAATCCCCTGCAAGGCAAACATGTAATTTCATACTTATGTGTTGTAAGGAATGATGACAGGAAAATAGCTAAAGGTTTTGCTTGCTGTAATTAAACCTTTGTTCCTGTAAAAGCATAAACCTTTTCTGTACCTTAAAAGCACTACAGCTCATGCACAGTCACCAGTCTGAGCCAAAATGTCTCAGTCAGCATTCATTAGTGGCCTTTGTGTGACAGCATGCATGGTATGTTCTGCCCCAAAGCTGTGGTGAAGTCACAGGATGCAACAAAGGCCGGTTACATTTGCCTTTGAATTAGTATTTGGTTGTTGCATGTGAAGTTACTTGATCCATCATTTAAGAAGCTGGGATTTAGTACTGGAGAGATGGCTCAGAGGTGAAGAACTACTCTTACAGAGGATCCGGGTTCAATTCCCAGCACCCATATGACAGCTAACACCACCCATAACTCCAGTTCCAGGGGATCCAACACCCTCTTTGGCCTCCTCGGGTTTACACCTATGGGTGTACTTAAATACTTGAAGGCAAAACACACCCATACACATAAAATAAAAGTAAATACAAAGCTGGGATTTAAACCATGACACTAAGAATAATGTGGGTGTTGCTAGCAGCCTGGACAATAAAACAGTAATTTTTACTGTTATTGCTTAATTTTTTCCAGTATGTATACACATTTATAATTACATCTTTAGCATAATTGGTGCTATTCTCTAGGCGCACAGCTTTATGTTCTGTGTTTCTGCCTTAAAATTGTTTCCAAGAGCCATAGCATTCTGGAGCCTATACAGTGTTCTGTTGCCAGCAGTACTCTGTGTGGGTACAGAAGATGTTTTCAAGTACCTGCCAATTAGTGAGCAGGCTTGACAACCATCATCTTCACTTTATGAACCGCTCTTGGTAGGAAAATCTGGACAGATAATTTTGGACTCTGTTTCTTTAGAAAGGATTGAAAGTGAAATATGGGGTTGAAAAGTAGTCTGGCTGTGAGTGTGGTAGTGCAGGCCTTTAATCCCAGCACTGGAGAGGCAGAGCTCTGTGAGGTGGAGGCCAGCCTGGTCTACAAAGTGAGTTCCAGGACAACTGAGAGCACAGGGAGACCCTGTCTCCGAAAACAGAGAAGGAAAAGTAGTCCAGCCATTCAAGACTCGTGCAAGTTCGATGTTTGTTAGGAGTCTCGCATCTGTTTATGCTCTCCCACTCTCTATCAAACATTGATATTTCAAAGCCTTGCTAATTTGATAGGTGAAACGTAGTGTCTCCATCTGCTGTCAAGTAGTTCAGTCAGTTCCCGAGAGGGGGTGGTGAAGTGTCGGAGGGTTAGTGTGCCGCAGTCGCTGTTTGCTCTGGGTTGTTGAAATCTGGCTATCTGTCTTGTCTTTTCGCTCAGTGAGTGTGAGGTCCTCTTACCATCATGACCTTGACCCCTTCAGCCTGTCTCGTCCTTGTTCTGGAGTCTGCTTCCCCTGGTTGTTAATGCACCCACAGTAGCTTTCTTCTAATTACTGTTCCACGTGTGTCTTTCCCTTTATCTTATGCCATTATATATGTCGAGCGTTCCGTGTAGGAAGCGCATAGCTGGGTCACATTTGCTGTATTTATTCTCCCAGCCTCTTCTCCCTTTCCTGCATTTTTTGGTATTTGAGATTGATTTATCTACAGTACTGTCTTTTTACTTTGATAGGACTCCTCTGCATTGTGACATTTGGGGCTGGATAACTGTTGTGTGGGATTTCCGTGTGCAGTGTGGGAGGTTCATCATCCTTGGCATCTATCAATAGACAATAAGACTTGTAAGGCTTGTATTTTCAAATATTGCTAACTGTCTTCTGAGGGACCTTGATGGGGAAAAAGAAGACCTCTGGGAAGAATCCACGTTCTTCACAGCATGTCAGTACTCCGTAACTTCGGGAGGGATGTAAAACACAGGCTTTTCAGAGGATGGAATTTTTGCTTTCAGCCAAGTGTACTTTCTTCCTTTTTTAAAACTGAATTTTTGCAAATGTTATACAATGTATTTTGATTATATTTAGAGCCCTTAGTGCCCCTGCCCAATGCCATGTACTTTATTATAATGGCCCATAGGGTCAAATTTGTATCCTTCAGTGTGGGTCCATCCACTGGAGCCTGATTAACCTACCAAGAGTCTCACCCTTAAAAGAGACTTGCTTTCCCCTTCCCAGTAGCCGTAGTTCCTCAGGTAGGATTGGGGAACTTACAGGCACAGGAAAGGACTTTCTGAACAGGACTCCTATAATGCAGTCATTAAGTCCAACAATTGACAATTGGGAGCACATGAAACTAAAAGGCTTCTGTACAGCAAAGGACACCATCATTTGAGTGAAGAGGTAACCTACAGAATGGAAAAAATCTTGATTCGCTACACCCCTGACAGAAGCTTAGTATCTAGAATATACAAAGAACTCAAAAAACTAAACAACTCAATTTAAAAATGAGGCAAGGAGCTGAACAGGGAGTTCAGTTCATCAAAAGATGAAACATAAATGGCTTAAGAAGTACTTAGGAAAATGTTCAACATCTTCAGTCATGGGGGAAATGCAAATTAAAACCACTTTGAGATGTCATCTCATCCCAGTCAGGATGGCTAAGTTCCAAACAACAGAACAAATGCTGGAGAGGACGTGAGGAACCGGAACTCACCCCACTGCTGGACGGAGTGCAAACTGCTGCAGTCACTGTGAAAATTCCCCGAAAGGCTAGACGTCGCTCTGCCGTATGACCCAGCCGTCCCACTCTTAGGCATCTACTCAAAGGACGGACTCTACATCCTACTGCAAAAATACCTGTTCGAGTTTCTGTCCTCTCCCACTTGCTCTGTGAGCTTTTGTTGCAATGAGCCGTAGGAATAGGGGAGACGCGTGCATTCCTCGGTCCGACCTCCTTGCTTTCAGTACTTGCTCATGTCGGGCGTGTCCGGACTACCACCTCATAAGGAGCAGTCGGCAGGGAACTGGCAGAGTATGAGAATGAAAACATGTCCTGACTCTCAGCAAATTTCTCTGCTCTAAAGCCTCACACCCTGGCCAGTTTCACGCTGTTAATGTGCTGTCACCGCCCTTGGGAGCTAACAGGGAAGAGCAGGTGGGAGTCAGCCGGCTCCTCACAGCAATGCCCCTAGCTCTGTGGGCCCTGGGAATTGTCGTTCCTCTTCCTTTTTCTCCCACTGAAGTAGAGCTTTCCTTGATGATGTAGAAGTTTCTTTTGTAATGGAATTCTGATTTTTGGCATGTCAGAACTCTGGTTTCCGATATCCTGACAATTAACCTCCTTTTCTACATTTTCTCGTACCGTCCATACTGGGACCCCCTCCCTCTCAGTGTCCTCGGTTCTGTGGACTGCTGATGGTTCTGTCATTTCGATTTGCTTTTCTAACCTCCTTGCTGCAAGGCAACAGGCACATCCTAAATGTGTCTGGACTGTGGACTCTGAGACTGACAGGGGCTCTGGAAGCCTCTGGGAAACACTCGGCACCATGCACACACATCTCTTCCCGGAGCCCGGAAGCATTTCCTCACACTGAGACTTGTCATTCCCCGCTTTGAGCAGCCCAACAGTGCACAGTGTCAAACTGGGACTGACACGTAGGATCAGAGTGGAGTTTCTCCTTCAGTCGTCAGTGACCAAAGAATCAGCTCCTTCAAAGCAGCCCGGCCTCCAAGGCCTTGTGATTTGTAAAACTATAAGAATCTTTTGTAACCACTAGACACTGAAAACTCTACCCACTCCAGGCTGGTGTGACACATGATGCAGATAACTGTGATTTCTCTCCCATCACATGCAGGGACCTGTGACCTGTGTCAATTCCATGCAAATGGTGGGACGATCCGGAGGGGGCTCCTGCTTGGCAGCATGAACTGAATCTCACCACAGCTCCCCAGGCTCCACCCCCATGACATGACACACAGACACCTCCATGGCCAACCCTGCTTTGCTTGTCCAAATTTACCATGTAAATACTCTGGGGGAAGAAAACACTATCGTAAATATTAGGTAGGTTAGCCTTCCATTTAAAGGGCAAGCTGTCGTCTTCTCAAAAACACTTCATCTTCCATAAAATGTTTGGTCTTTAAAAATCAAGACACTTGAGCCAACTCATCGTATTCTGTTGTCCACAAACATGCTTTCCACCGTACTCCTTCTTGTCGTAGTAGAGTCACCCTTGGACCTCAGGCTTCTCATCCTAACTACCCAGGCTTTGTTGTGTGTGCACATGCCACATGCCTATGTGGAGAGGTCAGAGAACAGCTTTCAAGTCAGAGCTGGTTCTCTCTTTCCACCTTGTTGAGGCAGGGTCTGTTTATTCTGCATCTCTGTGTACTCCGGGCTAGCTGGACCAGAGCTGTGGGCCAGCCTCCTGCCTCCCTTCTTGTCATAGGGGTGCTGTGGCAACAGACATGCACTGTTGCATCAGGACTTTTTACCTGGGTCGTCAGGTTTGCCTCACAAGCTTTTTCACCCGGGAAGAACCTTTGGCCTCTGAGCCATCTCACTGGCCCCAACTGCTCAGTCTGCACCGCAGATCTGCCCTCTGCCAGGAGTGCGCACCTCATGTGTGGAGATGAGACACGGCAAGTGTGTTCATACTTTCCGAGGCCCTTTGAAGCACTGGGGAGTCTTCTGCAGCATCTGCTGCTGGGTAGAGTTCATCGCTGGTCCTAGAAGGGGGAAAGGAGGAAAGAAAACCAGGTTAGATCAGGGGCTACGTGCGGACCTGAATGGAGCTTCTGGGGATTCTCCTTCCTCTGCCTCCCATCTCTTCCTAGGAGTGTTGGAATTGCAGATGTAAGTGCTACTGAGTTCAGCTATACATGGGTTCTGAGGATCAAACTCATGTCCTCACGCTTAAGTGGCAAGTACTATACCTACTGAGCCCACAGTATATCTAACTTTGTTCCTGGAGAAAAGAAAGCAGGGACAAGGCCCACAGGGACTCAGGACACCCCAACTGAAATTCAGCCTTCAGTTGATTCTCATTTATTGAGTTAATTGATTCACTTAAAGTTTAAACAGAAACATCTCAGTGTCCCAGCTGAGAAATAAATTGCTCCGCTCACAGAAAATTATGTCTAGAGGAGACAGGGCTAAGGTGCAGCAGATCGAAGCCCAATTTTCCACTGTCAGACTCGATGTGCTTGGGTCCTAAAGAGGGTATCAGTGGTGCCTTCAGTTCATTAGCAGCCATTCTGAGAAGCAGAGCCTCACCCGAGCCACTGGCCTGGTGCGTACCCATCTGCTTTCCTAATCAACTGCCCCATATTCAAAGTGGCATTTGAATAACATCTGCTAAGGAGCAGCATACTTGATTTGGGGTTGTTGTTTTTTTTAATTCATTTCTATTTTATGAGTGTCTTGCCTTCATATGTGTCAGTATACCTGTATCATGCAATGCCCATGAACACTAGAAGGTGGTATTGGATGCCCTGGAACTGGATGTATAAACAGTTGTTAGCTACCATGTGGGTGCTGGGAACTGAACCCCAGTCTCTGCAAGAGCAGCTAGGGCTCTTAACTGTTCCTCTGGCCCCTGGATTTGTTTCTTTCTTAAGCCTCTTCATTACCTGGAAAATGTTAGGCAGTAAAGTGTCCTCAGTGAAATACACAACCAAGTAAAGTGTCCTCAGTGAAATACACAACCAAGTAAAGTATCCTCAGTGAAATACGTAACCAAGAACTGAGATAATTTTCCCAGCTGCATTAGAATAACAGAAAATTTTAAAACTGAATCCATCTCCTGAGAAGATTGTGTTTTTGCTGAATTTTAGCCCTTTCTGGAAATTGCTGATAGACCCAAGAGACTGTTCATCACCCTGTTTGGGTACCATCTATCTATGCAGCAGAAATTATAGCCGAACGGCAAGATTCACTTCTATTTTTAGCCTTACCACCAAACTGTGAGTGTGTGTGTGTGTATGTGCATGCATGTGTTGTTTTGGTACAAGGAGCTTCTGGTTGTGTTTTTTTTTAATGTATATGAGTGTATTGCTTGCATGTATGTAAGTGCACCCGTGTCCTGAAGTGCTGATGGAGGTCAGAAGAGAGTGTCGGATCCTCTAGAATTGGAGTTATGGACAGTTGTTCGCTGCATGTGGGTGCTGGGAACAGAACCTGGGTTCTCTGCAGGAGCAGCCAGTGCTCTTAACCACTGAGTCATCACTCTGTCCCCCTGGTTGTATTTGAATAGGTATAAAACCATTCAAATAAACAAATCCTTGTTGAATACCAGGTGCACATCAGGTACTATGGGGTGAGTTGACCACCTCATGTGGTCAGTTGAGATGGTGCTGATTGGGGTCCTTGCTCGTCAGAAATGCCAATATGTAGTAAGAAAAGGAAGGCTCTACGTCCATACGTGTTCCTGCACAAGGTAGCAGTAGAAAGGAAAGATCTTTGTGGCAGTCTCCGTCGCCTCAGGCGTACCGCAAGCTGACAGTGGGGACGGGGACCTGGGGGTTAGCTCCGGGGCCTGCCCCAGCTTTCCAGGTCTTGCAGTTGCAGCTGAGACCCTTCTCAAGGGGTGTCTTTTTCCTGGTTTTCCACAATCCTCCCATGAGGTCCCCATGCCCACTAGCTGCCTGAACACTTGCTCTGCCCCATCGGGAAGGCCCTGTGGCTCATCCCGAGCACACCACCAGCTAACCTGCTGAATGCATGAGGTGTGTAGGAAATACACTGATGTGGGTTTTAGACAGTCGAAACTGATCTTGTTAAGAGTTGGCTGCTCTCTATGGGCCAACACGTTTAAGCAGTCACAGAGAAACAGAAATCGGAGTGCCTTACTCCTAAAAATCTAAGATGTAGCTCCAGAGGTCATAGACTCTGGCAAACCTCTCCTTTCCAACCACCCAGCATGTCAGAAGCTGACTGAACTGCCCTTGGTTTCATGTCACATACTGATGGTTCATGTGACAGAGCTCCCGGCTATCTTTTTAAGGGGTATTCATGGCAGTGGATGTGCCTGTGGTTCTCTCTGGAAAGAACGAACGTCAGAGAATGCCTTCTGCCAGGGAAGTCATCCGAGTGGTCACAGAATGCAAGATGGCTGTTTCCCACTCATTTCTGTGACTATAGACTTGGGATTTTGCATGCACAACAGCGCTAGGTGTCTCAGCATTTGTTTTTGCAATAGGTGATTTGTGTGCCTATAATTCAACAACTAACAGTCTGCCGCCTGCGTCTGGCTCTAGGCTCCCTTCCTGGAAGCACTTCTGTGAGCCTTACTTCCATCAGACAGTCTGGAGCACAGGGAGAAGTGTCTCTCTGCAGACCCCACAGCAGTGTTCTGTCTGTCCGATTTCAGCAGCTGTCACGTCACACTATGACCTTCTGGCATCATGTAATGTGTGCATTTAGTTCTGCTGAGAATATTCCATACACTGTGAGGTACAGCCGCTTTATTTTCTGTGGTTGCATAGTATTCCACTGTAGGGCCATACCATTCCTTAATCTGTCCCTGACAGCAATGTGGTTTGTTTTCAATGGCTTCCTTTTAAGCAGGCATATTCTGGCCCCAGATGTCTATAGAGTTCTAAATACATATAATTTTACAAATTATAACGAGCACAGGTGAGACACTGCGTAGAGGGAAATTCTTAAGATGGAAAGGCAGGGACTTAGGGAAGATAAAAGTGTGACTGGTATGGGAGAAGCTTAGCTACTGTTTACCAAAGGCTTATCCCATGCCTTTAATGTTAGAAACCTACATGTGACTATCCAGAGCCTAAGAAGGCACGTGGTAGAAGTTCCAATCTACAGGGAAGACTCGATACCTGAAGTCTAATGGTACTGCCAGGAGATGATGTTGTGTTGGGCTGGAGTCAGTCTGTGAAGCGCTTGCCCTACCAGCACCGTGACTGGCGTTCCAACCCCACGACCCATGGAAGCCTGGAGTGGGGGCGGTGTTTGTAACCCTGGGCACTTGCAGGGAGAGACAGGAGGATTGCTGAGGCTCCTACTTGGTAAATTCCAGGCCAGTAAGAGACCCTGTCTTAAAAACAAGGTGGACAGCACCTGAAGAACAGCACTTGAGATTGTCTTCTGACCACACACACACACACATACACACACACACACACGCACACACACACAAGACACGACATGCAAACTGGTTATATGATTATATGGCAGAGTTGAAAAGTCAGATTATTCAAATGAAGAAAATATGGCCAAGAATATAAGTACAGTGGGGCTGGTGAGATGGCTCAATGGTTAGGGGCACTGGCTACTGTCACAGAGCGCTGGGTTCAGTCCTCAGCACCCACGTGGTGACTGACAACCCACTGTAACTCCCTCTCCAGGGGATTCAGTGTCCTCTTCTGGCCTCTGTGTGCTCTGCATGCATGCAGTACACTTACATGCAAAATACTCAAACACAAAGTAAGTTCTAACTGGTCATCTAGAAAAAAAAAATAACTGCATTCCAATTTTATCAACTCATACAGATCAAATATCAAATCAACAAAAGTGACACCAAGAGAGAAAAATAAAATCCCTCTCACTCAGCGTATAGGCATCTGCTGAGTCATCTCTCCTGCCTTTATTATGTCTATGTATATTTTAAATTCAATATGTATGTTTTAAATTCAAATTGCATTTCATGAAATTTGTACTTGTGCTCATCCCAGATCTGCATGTTTTCTCTCTCTCTCAAAGTTCTCTTTGGCCTGGAGATGTGCTATTGTTTGTTCAGGTACAATGAGAACATTTGTTATGATTCCCCCACACGGCGCCTACGGGTGCACAGCCGTGTCCTCGTCCCTACCCCCTTGCTTCCTGGTGTTCTTATCATGCGCTCATTTCCAGGAGAGGATCTTTGAGGTGCAGGATGAAACTGCCTTCTTCCTCTGAAGGGCTTGTTTCTCCTCTACTGGGTGTCCAGGACACTTTAAATGATTTGGGGCTTACTGAACAGGCCAGGTTCTTTCCTTGGCATGGTCTGCCCAGCACTGAGGGAACACTGCTTACAATCCACTAGGCGTAGAAAGGAGCGTGCATTTACATCTAGACTCGTCTTAACCTGGCACCTCCTTTTGGGAGCCAGCTTTATTGGACAGAGGTTAGGAAGAGAGCGCCATCCCATTAAACTAGGCCACAGGTCCTAACTTGAATTCTGTATTCCTCACAGTGGAAGGGAGTCAAAGCAGGACTCAGGTTCCCATAACCCCCCACAGGCCTGTAGCTTCTCTGCCCTCCTTCCCTCCCAAAGCTTCCTCTTACACATATATTCTGGGTTGATATCCATTACAGCTGTAAGATTTGATTCTTGTAAGAAAAAATTGCAAGTATTTCTTTTATCTAATAAGTGCCATTGTTTTTAAAGAAAGGGAGGCTTTGGCAGCCTGACCTGCCATGGCTTCGGCTGTGGAAGAGCCTCTCCTAATCAGTTCCACTATGCCCTTGATGCTAACAGTCATAGTCATTTCTAGGGATGTAATGTCCACAGTATGTTTAAGCCAGAGACCGCATGACTGGGTATAGTGAGAGGGGTCTCCCCAGGTCTGCATGGAGGCTCTAACGCTCTGTAGCAATGGCCTCCAGTCTTCCCAGTCTTTGTAGCAGGATATGTTCACCACTATAGACCATGTGAAAGCCAATAACAGCTGAGAATTCCTTAGGATGATGGTCAAGGCAACAGGGTGACAATTTCAATTTGGGATGTTTGTTTTCAAAGATCTGAAATGTATTGCCACAACATGGGCAGAAAGCAGAGGCCTGGGACCCCCAAGTAGATGTAAAGAAAAATGTGTCAAGTGTCAGCCACCTGGAGTCCTTCCTTCCCTCCCTGCAGAGAACGCTGGGCTTCTCTGGAAAGCCCAGGTTCCAGTTTACAAAGAGAGCAACACTGCGGCAGAGCCTGAAAACCACCTTCACCTCATCGAAAGCCAGGCAGGCAGCTCGGGCTTCCTGCCCCATCTCACCAGGTCTCTGCGTCAGAGGTGAAAAGTGAGGACACACCTTTCTGGAGCAGCCCACCCTTCCCTGGCCTCTGTCTTCATCAGGCCTGGCAGCGTCTTACCCAGGCATGGTCTCTGGGTGCGGTTTGTTCCGTTTCCATCCAGACCCTGTCCTGGTCATGGCAAGATGGGACAGACAGGGACTTATGCTATCCCCAGGTCTCGAGTAAGGCAGTCAGCACCTGGGTTGCTGGGAGTTATATCACTAGGGTGAACAGAGCATTTGTCCACAGAAGCTGGGAATCTAACAAGAGAACGTGATTAATAACAGAATTATCAGCATCAATTGGGAACACCTCAGGTGAGCCATAATGAACGGCTGTTCTAATTATTCCCTAAGATTCCGTGATAAACCAGACATATTATGAGAGACTGAAACATACCTCTTATTTTGTCTCCAGCACACCAGTAAAAACCTGACGTTATCTTTACCTTTCAGATTGTATTGGGTCATACTTAGCAGCAAAATTAGTATCACTTTGTGTCTCATTTCAGATGCTGAGTCTTGTCCTATAAGTGTGCACTTCTGTTTCTGCACTGCACGTGGCTATTTCGCTCATAGTTTTCTGTTCTTCGGTAAGAACCAGAGGTTCATTTGTGGCCTACCTCATTGAGCGGAGCTTGCTGGTAGGGTCAGGGTCCTCTGAGAGGGTGAAAGCCCTGTCAGTCACATCATAATGCAATAGCAGATGCTAAGTCTCACTCTCTAGTGACTGTGTGTCAGGATCTGTGCTGAGAGATTCACTGGCACTCAGCAGCTAGTAAGCGCAGAGCCTGGCCGAGTGCACAGGCCGTGCCGTCAGGCAGACCACAGCCCGATCCTGTTTCCTTTGGTGATATCACCTGCACGCCTACCCTCTCTCCAGTGGCTCTTTCTGGGTCCAGTCTGCCTCTTGTTCATTCTTGGCATACTCCGCCACACAGTTGTGGTCTATAGACTTCTGTAGTGGCTCCTTTGCTCAGTCAAAAGATGGAGATTCTCTGGCTGGGGAGATGTGAAAAGTTGAACCTGAGTTTGGAAGTGACGATTGGGCATTCCTGGATGTGCGGGACACCACGTCCCATGACAGCACACGTTTCTGATCTATTATCTCAGACAGTCCTCAACCACCAAAGTATCTGGGACCACAGGTGTGCCCTTCCAAGGCCTAGAATCAGACTTACCCTCTCCCAGGGACAGCAAGAAAGGAAGGTACCCCAGGAAAAGAGGGAGCTTGTGGTTTCTCATATACCCATTAACTGTATACATGGTGGACCTTTGAAAAATATTTTTATTGAGTCCAAGAGTTTCACACAATTTTGATTATATTCAGACTCCTCCCCCACCACCCTGCTTTGTGTCCTCTATTTTTAAAAGTCCATCAGTTCCAGTTTGTTTCCCCAAATGCTCTTGGGTCTGTGGGTCCAGCCCCTGAAGTGCCAAGCTACCCAGCATCAGGCCCTTAAAGAAAACTGACCCTTCCACTCCCAGCAGCCATCAAGTGCCCACAGCTCCTCAGCAGGGGTTGGGGCTTCCTGTCCGCCTCCCCGCCATGCTGGGATTTTGGCTGGATCGGGCTTGAGCAGACTGTACGCGTGCTGTGACTACTGCTATGGGTTTGTATGTACAACTGTTCTGTTGTAACAGGAAAACATGATTTCCTGTATCCATCCGCCACCTCTGGCTCTGCTGCAATGATCCCTGAGCCTTGGGAGAAAATGATGTGATATACATGCCCCACTGAGGGCTGAGCACTTGAGTCGCTCGTCCTCTGCATGTTGCCCAGGTGTCGGTCTCCCTGTTGATCACCATCTTCTACAAGAAGCAGCTTCTCTGGTGAGGGCTGAGAGATATATTCACCTGTGCATATAACAATAAGTCATTAGGAGTCAATTTAATACTATGTCTTTTTAGCAAAATAATAGTGTAAGGCTCTCCCCGAGAGCCTACAGGTTGAACAACAGGTTCTTTGCCCTGATGATGGTGCCAGGTACAGGCTCCTCCTTGTGAAACAGGCCTTAAAAGCCAGGAACTTCTCAGACATTCTTCCACTTAAGCCTCATAGCAATGCTCTAAGAGCAGATCTGTTTCCCCCATCTCCCAGGAAAATTAACTTGTACATGTCTCAGAGCAGTGGTTTTGGCTATAACGCAGTAAGGGTACCCCACATCCCTGCTATGCGCACCTTCTCTGGTTGACTTCTTCAGACCTCTGGCCTGTGGTGCATCTCCCCACAGGCCTCGAATAGAACTTCATTTGTCCCACAAGCCATTGTGTGGCTCCTTTGAACAAATCAAAGCCAGTGTTTGGGAAGAACTACACAGAGGCTCCCTGTGAGGATGGGTGGTCGCCCTCTGTTCTGCACATCTAGCTGAACCAGCACTTTCTAAACTAAAAATCCCCTGACAACACCACAAATTTTAATCCAGCCCCTTGGGTGGCGCTGGTAGAAAACACCATCATTGGCTGTCCTCTTAAGATCCATATTTGAGGGCACCTAGATGAGCCTAGGGACATGTCTTTTTCATCATTACAGAATATTTCACAGGAAGGCTAGTGAAAGGCCTGCCTTGTACAGTGCGAGGATTATGCACAGGAAGTGAGGCCAGAACTCAGCAGCAACTCTCTGTTTTCCTGAACACCACTGGGTCATCAAATATGATCTCTTGTCTGTTGCAGGGAACCCGAAAGCCCAGCCCTCCTCAGAAGCCTCTGCCTGCTGATCCTTTGAGCAGGACGTCCCGGCTCACCAGTGCCTTGGCGAGGACCCCTGGGCAGCAGGAGCCTGGGCTCCGCCCAGCCCCCATCAGGTGGGTCTCCTCTAATGGTGTAGGACAGCTGAACCAGTCACAATGCTATGCGGGTGTCAGAGGCCAGGCCATGCTTCCTAAGCCACCCGCCAAATGGGGAGGACAGGAGGGACGTGTAAACACAACCTGGAAGCAATCCTCACAAGCTAGAGCCCTGATCAGCACCACGAGGCTCTTAGCAAGGGCCCACTAGCCTAAGAGACCCTAGCAGGATGAGGCAGTCCTAAGACAGTACAGCTACCCAGGAAAACTGTGCTGCTTGCAGGGTCCAGCCTGGTCTGGTCTCCTACAGGCACAAAGAGGAAATGTGGGCAGGACCTTGATCACCCTCACCCTCTCTGCCCACTCCCAAGACAGTATAGTTCAGCAACTGCTACATCACAGGAGGCCTGGGGACTTTCCTACAACTGAGTGACCCCCACCAGGGAAAAGGCAGATGCATCCCAGATTCTACTTATGTGAGGGTTGGGGAGTTAACCCCAGCTGTGTTGACACAGGCTCACACTGTCAGTGAAAACTATCAAAGCTTTTTGCAACCTGGCCAACATTAAAGATCCAGTTATGTAAACCTTCTATACTACAAGTTACACTCAGAATATCTCCCCAAGCCTTGAGCTCCATTTTCCTACTGAGGTTGCAGACGTCAGTTCTCTCTCTGATGGATTTGGACAACTTGCTGGCTTTCTCACAGCTCTCGTGTTTGGTGACTTGGAGTCACTGTGTGGAGCACTGACAGCTTGAAGATCAGCAAACACTACAGCTGTCTTCCCTCAGGGACTGTTGTTCTCAGTTCTGGGCCTAGAACCCAAGCCCTAGACCATGCTAGGCAAGGTCTGTACACCCCTAGACTTTGGTCTCCCCATGTAGTTCAGGGTGCCCTCAAACTCCCGCTCCTCCAGCCTCCTGCATGCTGGGATTATAGATATGGGTCAGCAGATAGTTAAACCTGTAGTTCCTGTTTTCCTCAGCAGGCTACATGATTCTTTGAGCTCCTAAGAACCAAAGGTGCTGAGTGTTGTCCAGGCCCTGCGCTCAGTAACTCGGAGCTCTGCAGGGGAAGGCACACTTCACCAACTGATTACAGCTCTTGAAAAGAATGTTTGGCCAAGGGGGAAAAAATGGCTATCTAATAAATCACAAAGATAGAGATGGTCAAAGGGTCAGGAGAACAGTTTAATTCCCAACTTTGGGAATACAGAAACATTGCATAGCATCACTTATGCACCACAGTTTGGGCATGAAGCTTAAAGCGATGTTTCTTATTCTATTTGATGAAAACAATACTTTACATGTGTATGTTGGGGACCCTCCTTTTCAGAAAGCCCCCTGCAGTTGGGGCTTGTCCTCTCCATCCATTTTTGAGGGATCTCATGGGACGCAGCTTCACTCTGGGTCTCTAGATCGGTGTTAGCCCACAGGCATGCTGCGGTTGATTAAAAGTAAAATGAAAACATACTGTAAGTGTAAACATATGCTACCTTTTGAAGACTTATTACCTCCCCGTGTCAATTCTCTCACAATACAACTAATGAAATTTAGTGGTAAAATTAGAATTTAGGTCTGGAGAGATGGCTGGGCACTTAAGAGCACTTGCTGCTCTTCCAGAGGGCCTGAGTTCAGTTCCCAGCACCTACGTCAGGCAGTTCACAACTGACTGTAACTCCAGCTCAAGGGAATCTGATGCCCTCTTCTGGCCTCCTTGGGCACCTGTACTCAGGCAGCATTCACAGAGACACACACAAAATTAAAAAAAAAAGTCCAGAATTATGTCAGTGGTTCACATCCATTTTCCATTGCATGGTAACGTCCTAGAGTCAACTCATGGGTGGGAGATACGGCTCTGGAGGGGGTGACGCCCGATCATAATCACTGGGAGTTCAGCAGCAAGGTCCCGGAGGCGAGCTGCGTTCCCTGGAGCTAGTGTGACCTTCAGCCTCATGTGGAAGGTGGTGAGCTCTAGCCTAGAAAGGTCGCCTAGACACAGGAGCAGACTTCTCCCATTAACATATTTTAACTGTACCCATGTTGTCCCCTCTCTTGCTTGCTCTTGATTCAGACCTGCTCCTAGGCACCAAGCGCCCAGACCTGCCCACAACGCCTACATCAAGTGAGAAGCAAGCCGGCACCTGCTCTCTGCAGTGAAGACAGAAGTTTGCACTATCTTTCAACTCCAGTTGGAGTGATGATTTTTGTACCAATTTTTTTAATCTTTTTAATATTTAGAACACCATTATCTCCAGAACTTCGAGCTACTGCCGTTGGTGCTGTGCTATGGTGCTTTGCGTACTGGCTCAGGTACTTGTAAGTTATTAATTTATGCGTTGTGTCTATTACTGCGCAGTGCGCTGTAGTAGGCATTTTTACCATCCCTGAGTTTTCCGTGGAAGGAAGGCTTGTTGTGCTTTTATTCCTTTAGTCAACTTGAAATATCCTGCTTCGTGGGATTCCAGAAAAGATGTTTACTTTCTGATCAAGGCCTGTTGGAAAGCAGCTCTCCCCAACTACCCATGGCTGTGGTTATGGTACCAGACACAGCTCAGGAGACTCCAGGTCAAACCTGCAATGGTGTTCTTTTAAATCCCTAGCTCGGGCTATAGCCAGAAGCCTACATTTCCAGGCCGGGCTCCACCTGCCTTTGAGAAGACCCTGGGCCCCTGCAGCCTCACAGGCCCCTGGGGACAGCACCCTGAAGATCTGAGACAACAGGGAGAATCTGGTTGCCAGCCAGAAGCTCCAGAGAAAACGTGGGACATAGACAAGAATGCTGAGGTAGGGTCACCGCAGTATGGAGCCTGGAACACAAGGCCGAGAAGACACATGACCTTGAGCTGACTGGCCACAAGCACATCTGGAGAGCAAAGAAATCCGTAGTGCTGCACAAGGCTTTGCTTGGTAGAGACAGCGAGCGCTTCTTTCTCTGGCTGCCCTTTGCAGAGAGCTGGCATGGGCATGCTGTTTACATTGGGAACAGCGGTGTTTCTACAAGAAGGGCACCGCATACCTCCATCTCCTATACTGTTCAGAGCCAAGCAAATTACCACATTGTCTTCTCGACTGTAACACAATGACCCTGTGTTCAGACAGATAGATGAGGCTTTCTATGGAACCATAACTATTTTCAGATGTGAAATGGTAACCAGACCTAGTCAACCAACTCTGTAGATAAAAATCTCCATTTTACTGCAAGGCTCAACTTATTAAAAATTAGGCAGAATCTTTATGCTTGCAAAAAGTATAACTTAATGGAATGCTGTCATTGTTACGGCCATGTCTGCCATCCTTCCTGTTCTCTTCGGGCATCTGTATTCTCAGCTGAGATGTTTGCAATGGAGTCGGTCTTTACCACACTTGTTTCCTATCTATTGAGCACCATAGACCATGATAAGGAAATCAGTTTCCCACTCCTGCAAGCTTGTGAAAGTAGACCAGGGCAGTGACCCTTTCATCTTTGACTTTTTTAGTGTCTGACTGGGAAGCCATTTTCAGAACAGCATTAAGATGCCTCAAGCTAATGGCATGCAAGATACAAAAAAAAAAAACCTCAGATAAGGCAAAATGACATCAAGCCTTTGCTGTCTTCTGGTGGGGTAGGGTGTAATTTCACCTTTGAAGGCAATTGACAACAGTTCTGTAATTCATTCTGAGTGCCATATGATCAGAATTCTTTCGGGGACACTTCAACAGTTTGCCTACATCTTGAAGCAGAAAGAATAAGAATATTAAGAATCTCAGTTTGCTTTCTTGCAAACAAAACTCCATTCAACTTTACGTATGTTCCTCCCTGGATCCCTCCATGACTGTGGATAACTGAATCTGCATCACACACACACACAAGGAGCCCAGCTCTAGCACATTCATGCTCCAATAGCCAGCATCTGTCTGTTCCTTATACAGTTACTGCCTTAAAAATAGAAAGCCACGTTAAATAACACTGCTGCCGATGAGTTTCATGCAGAATTACTGTAGCTGACGCTGTATTTCGTAGTTGTACTAAGGCCAAAACATATGCAATTGAAAAAGTTTACCGAATTTCATGGTGCATTGTGTGGGCACTGTCTTTCTCGATGCCCAAAGCTGTAGATCAGGCTGTTGAGCCCCTCCTCTCAGGAGAGTAAGAGGGAACATGTGAACTGTTATCTCTTTCTGTAGTTCCTGTGCTTTGGTTTTAGAGAACCAGAAAGTCAAAACTGTGACCTATGTCATCAATGGCCACTTAGAAGATGCCGATGACACATTCTTAGCTCTGTAGCCCCACTTGCTTTTATAGAGTCATGCAGTCCATTCCTGAATAACATACTCAACCCTAATACTCCCCTACTGTGCAGGTAGTACTATTAAAGGGATACTTCTAAGATGTAGTATTTATCAAATAAAGCATATTTAGCAATAAAGTCAATTTTAACATAATTTAGAAACCAGAAACCAGGGTTGAATGTTTTTGAAGGAGGGTGGTATTTGTCTTTCTGTATCCTTTAAATGACAGAAACAAAAATACATATACTTCAATGGCTACCTGACTATTCTCTTATCTTTATTTTAATGTAGGGATGATGAGAGCTGGTTTAAAGGTATTAAAAAGAGCATCACTGAGAAAGTCCAGTTGGCCTGGGTCCTTTGTACCTCTAGGAATGGTTAGAGGTCATGGGACCTCACTTGACAGGGAAATGGAGGGCTAAACTTCCAGGCTTTCCACTTAAAAGTTCATCTCCTGCAGTGTTCTTAGGTCTGTTTCCCAGCACATGGAATTAGACATCCGGCACCAGGGAGGAGCGAAGCCAGCTTCTCCAGTTCAGAACACGTACCCAGCGGTTACACTTCCCAGTGTCTCTCACTCACACATGTGGGATGACATCACAGAAACCACAACAGCAACAAATTAAACTGCAGGAGAAGAAATACTCCCAACAAGTCTCCAAGGAGACATTTTTATGCCTTCTTAACTTTATTAGGAATTCTCAGGCTGAAACTATAGGCCATTGTTCTCCAGCAAATCAATAGAGCACATCAGTGCATTCCCTAAAACTGCCAAAAGCTTCATCAGTGTTTGAATGCTCTTTGGAGCCTGTGATCCTCCGTGGTGCTGCAGAGAGCCTGAAGCCAGGCCAGTGAGGCGGCCGGAGCACCCTCCCGCCCCTCAGCCCACTTTACTAAGCACTCTGAGCCAGCACCAGAGAGGGCCATGATGCCTGGGCAGAGGAACACCCTGGCTGCACACAGACTTCCCTCCGAGGCTCGCTTCAGGGTCTAACTCTTAGGTAGGGCCCCAGCCCAGGAACACTGGGTCTACACATCCTCCCTCACTGCCTTCAAGTGACCTCCGTCATTCACAAGTGACCCAGACTACACGACACCAACATCCCCAGAAGTCAGGCAGTGCCCAGAGCACTAGGACTGGAGGACATTGTTGGCGCCATCTTTTCTTCCTCCCCCTAGAAGCCAGTCCTCCCTCCCAGGACTCAGCAGACGCTCCATCACACGTCTACAGGGACAGAGGCTATTGTGTCCCGCCTTCCCAGTGCCTTATTCAACCCCACGCTGGCACCTCTCTCATCCCTAAGAGCCAAAACTATACTTTTACCAATACTTCAAGCCAAAACGATAACTGCTGCAGGGTGTGGCTTAAAGGTCCCCCTACTGGACAGCACAGGCAACCCAGTCAGCACACACTAGCCTTGAACCCATCCCACAGGCACATCAACCTCTGAGACCACCTTCCCAACACCTTGCTGTAATTAGAAGGGGAAGTTGTCCACAGGAAATCAATTTAACACTGACTGAAAAGTGTTCTTCACTCATCCTGAGCCTCCTACTGATGTCTAGTGCATTTCAACTCTGATGGTGAAAGAGGCTTTCCCAGGTCTATGAGCCCAGTGCTCAGAACTCTTCCAGAACTCCTTTGCATACACACAAATGCACCATTTCTGTGCCTTTTGTAAAGAGCAGAGACCACACATAACTTAGGGACAGTAAGAGTAGCTTACTCACAAGACATTACAAGCTCATTTCACAGGAGAGGATCCAGGAAAAATACCACACAGGAAATTGTTCAACTACTTGAGGACAGAAAACAGCGTGGCTGCTAATGTTAAAGGCCCCTGTCACCCACATGGACCTCTACATCTTCTAAAAGCATGTTTTAGATTCCCGGTAGTCCTCCAAGACAGTAACATTTCAGTCCTTAATTCAGATTTAAATCCAGACTGAATAATAAATATCAGGTGATTATCTTAGTTTTACCAAAAAAAAAAAAAAAAAAGTGCAAGCTATTTTATGTTCATGGCCTGTAAGCTGGTTATTTCACAAGGCAGTGACCAGGAAACACACATCTGTGACTCTCGTCAGCACAACTTGGTAGGTCATCGGGAGTCGGTCCCGTGAATGTTTGTGTCAACTGTTGGTGTAATTCCCCAGTCACAGGCTGCCAAGCACTGTGCAGACTGAAGTTACGGCCACGTGACCCAGCACGCTGCACTGGCGTTCCGTGAGCTTCATCTGTCTGTGATGCTCTTAGCTCAGTTCTTGATTTTTTTGTCACGTGCTGTTATTTTTGTACACGTTTCCCCTCTTGGGGATCAACAGGTAAACACAGCCTGCCATATCATAGAAAATGTCATTGTTAGGAGTATTTTATCCAATAAATGATAAATAGATCATGACATGAGTGTCTCGTTTGTTTTAGAAAATGTTATCAATGTAAAAATGAGGGGAAGGCCTCGTGTAGAAAAACAGACCTATATTCTCACAAGGACATTTTGGAGCTTTCCACACGATGTCTAGGGAAGCCGAGGAGGCACAGGCACCCAATCCCAGGGAAGGGGAAGGGGAGGGAAGGGGAGGGAAGCAAACAGCACAATCCCATGCCCTAGAAACGTGGCCATTCTTCAAAGACTGGTGTGCAGGCCATTCTTCAAAGACTGGAAAGCACACGCTCAGGTATGTCTCTCAAACTTCCAGATTTAGAAAAACTCACCTGTTCCTGTTAAAATCCATTCCTGTGTCCTCTCCCTAGGTATTCCAATTCAGAGGGGTTGAAAGGAACCCCCCAAAGGTAGTTAACAAGGACCTCCAATTCCACCTCAGGACCAGGAAGGTTTAGAAAAAAAAGTCTTCCAATGGTAATACAATTAAAGCAGCGCAGGAGGGAAAATTCACAGCCCTGAACACACTTCATTCCAAAAAAGATAGAGCGAGTGAACTTAGTCTCTGTAATGGGTACTTATAAAAGAAGTAATGAAATAAACTTAGATAAAAATTTAAAAAAACAATTTGTAAAAATAAAATTTATAAGTTGATGAATCAGAAAAATAGAATTGGGCTGGGGCTGGAGGGATGGCTCAGGGGTTAAAAGCACTGACTGCTCTTGCAGAGGACCTGGGTTCTATTACTAACACCACAAGGTGAATAACGGCTGTCCTTGACTCCAGTTCCAGAAGATTCAACACCCTCTTCTCTGCACAACACAAGTGCATTGACACGCATGCAGGCAATAGACTCATACACAAAAAATAAATTAATTAGTCTTCAAAAAAGAAAAATAGAGTCACGAGTTAATCTGAGGAAAAAATTAAATAGGACACAAACTACATTCTCATCTCATTAAGCAAAAAGAGAAAAAACAGGCCTAGCCTCTGAGCAGACAGAACCAGCAACCTACCAGAACCCAGCCAGACCACCTCAGGAATGCAAGGACGGTTCAGTGTTAAGTCCAACAGAGCCAACACTATCCTGAGGGCAGGAGCACTCTTTCCCAAAGGTGGCCGGTGAGTGCCATCTGCGGCAGACAGAGGGACATAAAGGTGGGTGTCAGTGCTGATCATGAGAAGGTAATTCGCATGTATGCAAAGAGTAACATGCCCAAGTAATGTCTACAAACAGGATTACATGCAGCCCACAGGTCCTGTTCCTTAAGTGAATAGTCTATGATTCTGTGGACCATGAAGATTGCCAATATCAATATCAGCATGTGTGTTTTCTCTCTTGCCCTTCCCAAACCACTGGAGCCCTTGATTCCCTTTTAATTGGTCCTTCCCTGATGAGAAAACACCACTCCCCTGTGGACCTCTGTCTCTGGAGATGCCAAATGTATGTGGCCTTTAATGTCTTTGCAGATGTTAAAGCTCTGTGGAGCTAAAACTTCCACATTTCTACCTTTAAGTCCTTCAACCTCCCTAGGTTAACCCCTCCTTGTCTGTGAATCACACGATCAGCCTCAAAAACCTTGTCTGCTCTGAAAACTAAATTTCATATACTCCTCATTGGTGAAGCTGTCCAGCCACTGGGAGGCGGGTGCACATAAACACACACTCAGGTGGGCCTGCTCTGCCAACACTGGCCTCAACCCGACACTGCTAACACAGCAGCACCACTCCTGAGATACAGATTTTGAACTTTGATGTGAGGCCAAGAACCTACGAGAAAACTCCTGGGTGCTTAGGAGGAGCCCGCTGCGGGAGGCGACAGCGGCCTGACAGCTGCCTGGCCTGCAGTGGGGTGAGAGAATAAGAAACATATGGGGGTGAAAGCTGGGGCCTGGAGGGGCACAAGGACTGCTGGAGGCAGGAGGCAGAACAGGGCACCGTGTGTGTTGTGTAGCTCCAGTGAATAATCGTTTTGTCTCACATCTACCTCTAACAGCACAAGCAAAAGCAAGCGTCCTGTTCTGCAGACGCCCAGTGATGAGACCACATATGCATGTGCTTAGGTATAAAGATGTATTTCAATGTGGAAACAGTTGCCTGTTGCATAAAAGCCACTATGAATCTCCAACTAACTAAAATAAACCTCCAGCCCTCGGAGACGCTCATACAGTATATATGTCCAGCCCAGCAGTCACAGTTTGGTTCCGCTCAGGCCTTGCAAACAGGTGGTGCTCTGGTCAATGGACAGAAGACTTCCTTGGCAGCTTTTTTTTCCTTTCTTCTAGTAAGGAGAGTACATTCTAGAAAGACACAACAAACAGGTAGATGTCCTTCAAGGTCTGGGTGGGTTCTGTGAGTCTGAAAGAGGTCCAAAACCAGCTTTGATAGAAAAAAGGTCCCTACCTGTCTGTCAAAAACTCTGGCCATTTCTAGGACACCTTTGCCAAACTGGAGGAAACAAAAATTTATTTGACTGCAGGTCAGAATATGTAAATGTCATGCACTGCTTTCTTCTCTAAGGGAAATCTTCCAATAAATATTGGGTTACTTACCTCATTCTTTACACTTGCATCTGCTCCTTTGTCAAGGAGTAACTGAACTAACTGTTCATGATTATTTAACACAGCCACCTGAAAACACAAGAACATGGTGTGAAGAGCCCTTCCCTCCAGCAGGGGGCACAGGCGGCAGGGGTCTGAAGCACCCCTAGAGGCAGAGCCAGCCCTGGCCACTGTGGCTCTGCTCAGGCCTACGTGGTGCTAGCCGTGAGGCCCCCAGCAGGTGCCAGGAAGGAGAAAGTAACCTCCCTCTGTCCACACTAAAATGCCACAGGAAAGTCCAGGCCAGCCCAGGGCAGAAAACCAGTGTGTTCATTGTTTGGACAGATCTGTTTTGATCCTGCAACAGTCCTGGGAACTGGAGTTAACAGTCTTTAAAGGAGTAAGTGTGAAAACATAGTATTATAGTGACAGGCACAGGAGCACGTATCTGTGGTCCCAGCTACACGGAGGCCAAGGGGAGGATCCCTGGAGCCCAGAAGTTTGACACTAGCAAGGGCAACCACAGTTAGATCCACTTCAAATATACTTTGCAGTGACCTTGTGCCTATTAACAGGCTCATGGGGAGTACTACATAGCCAAGACCCAGAGCTCAAGTGCACATGGCAGAATCACAGGACTGTCTAGTTGTAAAGGTGAATCCTCTGGAGAAGGGCATACCATCAGGGGTGTCTTTCCGGCTTTGTCCCTCACATTCACATCTGCCCCCGCCTCGATGAGGAGCGATGCCACCTTCTGGCTTCCCGTCACAGCAGAGACTCTCATGAGTGGCGTCCACCCCGAACCAGTGTCCACAACATCTACCTGTGGTGCCAGAGGGACAGCTGCCTCAGCCCAGCCACCTTCCCATGGACATAAAAGGAGTAAGTGCTTCCCCGGGGCTCCCAGCTTCTCTAGACCTGCTGGAGTCACCTGGACGGAACTTGCTCAGTGCATAGCTACGTACAGCGAGTGCAGTGAGGGAACATGCAAGGGTCTCATGAAGCCCCCCCACCGCTGCAGCCACTGAGACACCCCAGAGACTCCTCACTGGCAAGCTCATCTTCCTTGTTAAAACAGAAACAAGACAGGCCAAGAAAGGACCTGGCCCTAAAAAGCATTCCTTGCTTTCCTCAGCTGTGTCTGTTTCTTTGCCTTGTTTAATCTAGTTTTCTCGGTGCTTTAAATCCTGTCTGGAATGAGATGGTAAAGACACAGACAAAGCCTGTACTTCACAATGCTTGTCAACTCAGGGAAGAAGACCCAAAGGTCCAGATCCATCACACACCCAACCAAGACGTTCTCACACTCATTTCCTGTTTGGTCCTGAGGGTTAAGGGAGAGCATATTTTTATAGAAGTATATCTTTTAATTCCCAATTTAGAAATACTCAAACTAAATCTCACTCAGCACTCCAGTACCTTTCCCCAGCCACATGACTCATCAAATGCACCAACGGGAGCTAAGTCACCCTCGGCATAAGATTCCTACACCTGGGACCTGGCAGCATCTGCCTGGCTCACAGTCCTCCTCAGGGGCTTCAGAAGTGCCAGATGAGCCACCTCCCTGCAACATGGAGACTCAGCCACCATCATCCGTTCCCACTCACAAGCCACACAGCCATTGCCAGGAGACCCACACATGCTACAGGTCTCCCCTCTGCAAAATGGCTCCTGGGCTGCAGGCAAAGGTGGAATGTATCCCAAATTGTTGCGTTTCCACCTGAAGCTCAGAGCATTTCAAAATTCCAGAGTTAAATGCTCATATCAGAAACCTGCCTGATTACAAATCCTTTCCCTCCCCTGGAGGCCCACACAGCTCTCCCACTGAACCCATAGACTAAGCCCAGTGACCTCTCACACACTGTCTCTCAGACATAAGGAAACAAGATATCAGTAAAATGGAACTCTCTTAATGATTGGGATTTTTTTCCTTCAGAGTTACACATCTCAGTTCTCTGAGAGCAGCAGGAGCCAGCGTGGTCCATGGCAGAAGCCATGCTTTCCCCTTACACTTCAGTGACTAGACACATCTCCTGACACCTTCTGGAAGCCCTGACTTTCCTCAGTGTAACCTGATGATCTGACATCCCAAGATTCAACTGCCTCCCAATCACAGAAATGAAGGGCCACAGACTGAACTATGTCTTGAAATTATGAGTCTAAGAATGGAAAACGTGAAAATTTTCAGTTATTCATGGTTATTATAATTGATCTCATTTTAATTACCTTTCTTCAACACAAGTTCAATCAACCAGACTTCTACGCAACAAGTCAGAATTGTTCTACCCAGCGACACAAGAAAATCAGTCTGATGTGCCTGCTTCTGGGAAGATGGCTATGCTATGCTATCCCTGTGGAAACTCCTGATGACGACTCTAAAACAAGCCAAGAATATAGGC